>CM040437.1:67681801-68881801 GCA_022702705.1 Papilionanthe hookeriana x Papilionanthe teres
TTCAAATTTCAAATTCAAATCTTTCCAAATTTCAAATCTCATCTCTACCAAATCTCAAATTTGATCTTCCAGATCTTAAATTAAATCTCAGTCAAATTTCAAACCCCAAATTCGATCTTTCCAGATCTCACATCAAACCTACATCAATTCAAACTTTTGGGTCGAGGATTTTACATCCAAGACTGCACTGCTTTAGGATTCTCTTCCTATTGCCCTTGAAATACATCAAATTCAAACTCTTGGGTCGAGGATTTTACATCCAAGACTGCCCTTGCTTTAGGATTCTCTTCCTATTGCCTGAAATACATCAATTCAAACTTTTGGGTCGAGGATTTTACATCCAAGATTGCCTTTGCTCAGGATTCTCTTCCTATCGCCTTTGAAATACATCAAATTCAAACCTTTGGGTCGAGGATTTTACATCCAAGGCTGCCTTCCTTTAGGATTCTCTTCCTACTTTGCTGAAATACATCAAATTCAAACCTTTGGGTCGAGGATTTTACATCCAAGCTGCCCTTGCTTTAGGATTCTCTTCTCTTGCCTTGAAATACATCAAATTCGAACCTTTGGGTCGAGGATTTTACATCCAAGCTTGCCTTTGCTTTAGGATTCTCTTCCTGCGCACTGAAATACATCGAATTCGAACTTTGGGTCGAGGATTTTACATCCAAGACCGCCTTCGCTTTAGGATTCTCTTCCTATTGCATTTGAAATACATCAAATTCAAACTTCTGGGTCGAGGATTTTACATCCAAGTTGCACCTGCTTCTAGGATTCTCTTCTCTACTGCACTGAAATACATCGAATTCAAACCTTTGGGTCGAGGAGTTTACATCCAAGACTGCATTGCTTTAGGATTCTCTTCCTACTTGCCTGAAATACATCAAATTCAAACTTTCGGGTCGAGGATTTTACATCCAAGACTGCACTGTTCTAGGATTCTCTTCCTGCGCACTGAAATACATCAAATTCGAACCTTTGGGTCGAGGATATTACATCCAAGACTGCACTTGCTTTAGGATTCTCTTCCTACTGCACTGAAATACATCGAATTCAAACCTTTGGGTCGAGGATTTTACATCCGAGACTGCATTGCTTTAGGATCATTTCCCTATCGCAATGAAATACATCAAATCAAACTCTTGAGGTTAAGGATTTTACATCCAATACCGCATTACTTTGAGACCTTTCCTCATTGTAATGATCCAATCCAATCGATTCGATCTTCTTTTGGGGTTGAAGATGTTACATCTAAAACTTCAAAATTCCAATTTTCATTTCAAATCAAATCCCTTCAAAATTAATCTTAACAAAACTTCAATTTAAATGAAAACTCAAAATCTAAACTCACACATCATGACTTGAACATGAAACAAAATAAAATCTAAATCGAAATTCTCCCAAATCATGTGATTTGGGATTCACCTCCTTTTCCTTTCCCCAGCGAGAGTTCAAGAATCTCCAGTTCCAGAGATATACTTGACACTCCCCAACGGAAACTCTTCTACTTCGTCCTAAGTTTGTTACTTGGACATACGTATTGGTTTGTTGATCGCTTCGGTCAACACCAATACGCGCGGTGTGCTCCGTCAGCTCACCACACCTATTGGGGGTCCATTTGTTGACCTCATTTTTGATGAGGTCTTCTCTTCTTCTCTTTAGTACTTAGGATCTAGCCTTAGGCTTTTCCTTTGACTATCTTAGAGGACTAGAATTGAGACCCACCACCTAGAATTTCAAACCACTTCTAAACTCCCTGCAAACTCCACAAACTTGACTATAGACCCCTAATCACCTAGAGGGTTGAAATCAAGTGTGGAAGTTTAAAGGATGAGTTCCTATGGGACTCTTTGGCCTTAGGAGCTGACACAGGTGGCACAGTGCAGTGAAAGGGCTGACTTACACATACACTACACCTATGCACTACACTTTCATACACCTCCTAAAAACACAAACACACCCTTACCCAACTTAACCTCCTGACTCATGTAGGTGATTCACATGGATGGTCCTTAACCCCTAAGCACTTGGCTAAGAGGTTAGGAACAACATAGTGAGTGCCTCAAATGAGTCCTTCATGGCTCATGTGGGCTTGATATGGCTTCATGGCTCAGCCAAAATGGTTGCATTCCACTTACATCCACCCAATCTTCAATTTTCCAAATTTTCAATTTTTGACCCAGGGACCCTACACTCCGCTCTAACCTACCAAATGCTTTGAAACTACCGAATTTCTCAAAAATTTCCAAATTACCCAAAACTCTCCAAAATCAATCCCAAACATTTCCACACCACTTAAATTGATCATCCATACCCAAAAATGCCAAAAATTCCAAAATACCCCCCAATACCTTCCAAATACCCAAAATACCCCTCTTAGCCAAAAAATCCAAAAATTCAGAAAATTCCCAGAAAATTCCAGAAAATCTCAAATATTCCCAATTTCATTTTATTCAACTACACTATGGGCCAATTTTGTCAATTTACCCCACTTTTATCAAAACCCCCGATTTGACCCATTTTAACCCAAAATGAACCCGATGTCAAACCAAACCCACCCAATTGACCCAAATTCTGATCCAATTCAATTCTAAACTTCAATTCAACATCCCCAACACCAATCTAGACCAAATCCAAGCCCAATTTGATTGAAATTTGGATCCAATTTCACTTTTGACCTTAAAGACCAATTTGGACCTATGACCCAAACCTAACCCAAACTCACCCAATTCAACTCCAATTAACCCCAAGTCTTTTCCAAACCTTCCTTAACATCCCCATAAACAAAACACTAACATGATTTGCCCAAGATTTTGACCCAAACCCCACTCAAATTCAACCCAAAATCAAAAAGCCCAATTTTGACCTAAACCCAAACCTAACCCAAATAGGCCCAAACCTCAAAATCAAAACCCAACCAAAGCCAAAACCTCTTTGAAACACTCCCATAAACATTTCTCAACATTTATTTTACATCAATTTCAACCCTAGCCCAACATTGGCCCAAGTTAGCCCAATTTGACCTACATTGGCCCACTTGCAAATGAACCCAAATTCAAACCCACTCAATTCTAAATCACACCAAAGTGACTCCAAGCCCTTCATAGAACATCCATAAACCAATTATGACATTTATTTGACAAGGCCTTTCACAAAATCTTTACCCAAATGCCCATCCTAAAATCAAAAGCCCATTTCCCTTAAACTTTCCTAAAAACCCACTCCCTTCAAATTCAAAAGCCCAAATTCATCCAAAGCCCACATGACATTTCCTTTCATCATCCATTTAATCAAAATCACCCCTAAGTTTCAAAATCATTATTTAAATCATTCCAAATCAAGTTTCATACAAATTTCCATCAAATTACCAAAAAATTCCTAAAATCCATTTTCATGAAATTGACTAAACTTTTCCCTAAGCCAAAGACAAGCCATGCAAGCCATGGACAAGCCACATGAAGCCATGGAGAGTTTGACATGTGATCAAGCCATTAATGGAAAAAGGAGGACCCCCTTTCCTAATCCTTCTTAAGCCTTTTTTACCTTAAGCATGTCGCACTCTAAACCATGCTTTGCCACCTAATCCTTGATGGAGACTCCACCACGCATGGGAGATTGACCCACCGACCTCCTCGGCCCAAAACCGAGTCTTGGGGAGGTGCACCCAACCCATTTGCATGGGTTGACCAAAATAAGCTAAAATAGCCCCTTCCCTTTCTACTTTGATTCAACCACTTTACACATGTCAAACCTCGATTGAATGCACCAAACCCGGCACTGACCCACTGAACAAGATGGTGACCAATGCACTGGCCGGCCGGCCACCGGGCCGCCGGAAAACACCATGGCCGAAACCTTGGGAGGAGCCGAACTTTGGAATTCTCCTTCGCTGAGCCGCCCCATGCCTAGTGGTCACCATGGTCGTTCTTCTCCTCACTGCAGGCAGGCTGATCCCAAGCCACCAACTTCCCACAGGAGGCCCTCCAGGCCTCTCCTGATTTAAACCCCTCACCTTCTCGGCCATGAGAGGTGCTTGAACCGAACCTTACCGAAACTGCGCCAAAATTGTTCCGGACTCCTCCCCACACACGAGCACTTGATCCCCAGGTGAGATCCCCCGCCATTTCCTCTCTGCGAGCTCGATTTCGGAGTTGAAATTCCACCGAAAACCGGGACACTTCTCCACGAGTGGACCAATCCCAAAATTGATTGGTTCTACACCTTCACTGGACCGAGGAAGGTGTCCACCGAGCAAAAGCCCCATCTCCGGGCCACCCGGTTGTTCCGGACTCAAAGGTTGTGATCGGCTTTGGTGGAAATCACACCTAGGCAATTCACCGCATCCCAGGGCTTCATCCACTAGCCTCCTGCATCTCCGACGAACGTGCCAAGCATCTCCGATCGAGGCTTCACCTCTCGCAGCTAAGGTATGAGTTAATTCTTCATCCCGAGCTTCCGGAGATTCTCCATTTCAAATGCTTTAATTTCGATGCATGATAACCGTATAGATGTGTTCGTCTCTTGAAGACGAATCCATAGAGCATAAGAACATGAAAATCCATTGAGTATCGAGTGAGATATTAAGGATTTAGTGTGGACGGCTCTCGGGTGAGGACACTTGGGGACGATGAACGGATGCCGTCCATTTAATACACGCGCGGACGGACGGCCAGGATCGCGTCGGATCAGAAGACGGAGCGATACAGCGGGTCTCGGGAGCGCTGACTCAAGTGGCGGCGTCGAATGGGAGCGCGCCGCGTGTGCATTCGGAGCTGCCGAAGTTGACGCGGCGCCGCGTCACTTAAATAGAAAATTAGGGATTTTCTTAATTTATTTAATTCCCTGAACTTTGAAAATTCATATCTTTGTGTAGAAAAATCCTAAAAATAAAATAAAAATACCCTCTTGCTCGGTGAACGGAGGAGAATAATGTGGAAAAGAAATTAATTAATTTTGTCCAAGTATCTTATTTTTAATTAATTATTTACTCCCTGCATTGTTTTAATTCTCCATGCATTCATACAATTCACCATGGCATGAGACCATAAGAGCTTTGAAGCCTACGAATTTGGGAACATTCCACTGAATTTTCCAAAGTCGGAGGTCATCCCTATGAAGAGTTATTGATTTTTCAAATGCATGTTGTCTGTTTTAAGTATTTTAATTTCAAAAATTAGCATGTTGTGAAATAAATTCTAGGAAAATTTGGTGATGTTCCATATGACCAGAGAACCCTAGGAAAAATAGGATTTGGGTAAATTCACTCAGATTAACCCTAATTGGCTTAAATACCCAAAATAGATCTCTAATTAATTAGAGTTAACCATAGATCAAATTGACTTGAAATCAATTCTCCACTGACCTTTAGGATCAGAGGAACCCACCATAAAAATTTGAGAGTCAATTGGATTTGGTTAGCCTCACTAATTGGGTTAATTAAGTCACTTAGTCATTTTAAACTTTAAAAATTCATAACTTTCAAAATATCTTTCAAAAATTCACCAAATTGGTTTTGGAGTCTCTCTGATATCAGGGAGTTTAAGAAAATTAAAATTTCAATTTTCTAAAAAAGTTGATTTTTAATATTATTTTAATATTTTTAATAATTAAAAAATAATAAAAATCACAAAAATAATAAAATTCACCAAAATGTCATATTTTGAATTTTAATCACTTAGGAACAAGTCCCATATTTTTCCTAGGTCTATTTAGTGAGATATTAATTTTTAAAGCTCTAGGGTAATTTTAAAATTAAAAAATGTATTTTCTAGCATTTTCACCAAAATAATTATAATAAATCAAAGAAAAATCAGAAAATTGTAAAGTTTGGTTCTCTGGAATCCTTGATATCAGAGAAAATTTTAAAAATTATAAAATTTATTTTTCAACATTTATTTTATTTTTAAATTAATTAATACTCCAGAACTTAAAATAATTCTAATAAATAAAATATAATTCAAAAAATTACAAAATTTGGTCCAAGTGGTCCTCTGGTCATTAGAAATGTCCCCTAATTTTCTTAAGGACAGAAACTTTCCCTTGGTCATGTTATTGAATTTTCCTTGGAAATTCCTATTTTCTACTAAAAAATAATTATATAAATAAATTAAATACAGAAAAATCACATTTTCTCCTCTCATGTCTTTATTGACACATAAGTGAAGTCACATAAAAATTTCAAGTTCATTTGAGTTCAATTTAGTGAGTTATGAAATTATTAGGCTTAAAGGGCAAAATGGTAATTAAAATTTTAACCCTTAATTAAAACTTTAGGTTTAATAAAATTTTTTAACAAGTAAAATGTCTGATCCTAATCTGATTTGGATGATTGAAATTTAAATAATTAAAGGGTAGAAACCCATTAAGCAATTTAAAATGATTAAACTTTAATTAAATAATTAATTGAATTTGGAAGAATAATAAAATTGGAATTATTAAAATAGGGATATTATTAGGAAGAGATTTATTCTTTAATTTAAAAATCCCTAAATTAATCATCTCATTAATATTCAACTCTTAATTAAAATGATAACTCAAATTTAAAATATTAAAAGACTTAATCATTAAACTAAAATTAAATCATTAAACTCTTTCAAAAATTTCAATTAAATTAAATTAAATTAAATTAAGATTAAAAGTTGAATTAAATTAAATTAAAATTAAATTAAATTAAATAAACAAATTAAATTAAATTAAATGAATTAAATACATTAAATTAAATAAATAAAGTTAAATTAAATTAAATTAAATAAAATTAAATAAATAAATTAAATTAAATTAAATAAATTAAATAAATTAAATTAAATTAAATTAAATTAAAATTAAATTAAATTAAATTAAAAAATTAAATCAAATAAATTAAATTGAATTAAATTAAATCAAATCAAACTAAATTAAATTAAACAAATTAAATTAAATTAAATTAAATTAAATTAAATTAAGTCGAATTAAATAACCTCACTTAAGACATAAAGAAATAAATCTAAAATAACTTGAACACTATTCCATAACTTGAATCATTAATTTGAACTTAAATTTGCATCACAAATCATTAAGTATCATTTTGCCCTAGGAGCTTTAGTTATCATAACTCCTAAACAGAATATTAAATGAAATGTTACTGCACTTATAGGACATTCAAATGTCCTAGTTCACTGAGCAAGTTAACAAAAATTGAAAACCTCGGACGATCGATTCATTTACATAATTAAATTCTCTTGGACTTAAAACAATCCTAGAAATATTGAAAAGATGTTTGGGATCTCTCCTAAGCACTTTCTCAATATGATAGGATCTTTATAAGAACAATCGAACTTAATTGTTCTTTGATGAAGAAAATCGTCTTCAAACCAAAAACACGAAAGAACCTAGACGTCATAGGAAATGACTAAGCTATAGGATTAGGAACTTGGTAGAAAACCAAAACCTTTCCCTTAGCTTTACCTAGGAACTCGCTTAAATATTCTAATCGTGTTTTAAGTGCAGCTGGGATGACGGGAAGACCCTCCGAGTACGCTTTTATTTTGTTGCAATTTACTTTCTTGCAACTTATTTAATCGCATCGCATTTACTTTTCTTGCATGATAAACAACTGATTGCATGAAAACCTACACCTTTAGGACGAAACCAAAACCGAAACCCAAAACTAAAATAAAAGACATTATAAGATAAAATTCACCTCCACAACATTTCAAAATATAAGACAACTCAAAATTTAATCACAAACGTAACACAAAACTACAATTACAACTAAATTAAAACGTCCCGTTGGATGATCGGGAATACCTCGGATGATGTAACCTACGTGTTGCTAACGGGATTTCCCACGGTCTAAATGAAAGTGTGGAACTCATTCGATTGAGTTTAGCAAATTCATCCGGACTAAGTGAATCCGATAAAAATAATGATGCCGAAGGATGGAACCGTGGGATCTTAACCGGTGTCGTTATAATCAACTTTAAGATTTGTTTTAATTAAAACACAAAAAACACTTGGAAATTAAGACTTCTCTAAACCAAACACTTCTCTCATCTCTTGATTTATGATTTCTAAAACTAAACCTCTGCAACAACAAGGAGCTCGGAGCATGGTGGACGAGACGACCATCGTCGTCGCGAAAACTCGAACCTACATCAACAAAACTTTCCTAGAATTAAACAACAAAGCCATAGGACTTCGATGTAGTTTGCCTAGTGCAACATAAATCCTCAACTCTTCGTTAGGCATTTGCATTGCAAATTAAGCCCTAACCGGTCTTAGGATTCCGAGGTAGTCGTCCGATACGACATAAACCCTCATATCTTCTAGCAATTTGTATGATTCTATCATATAAATATAAGCCCTAATTAACTAAAATTGGCAAGATTAAAACATTAAATAAACATTAGGACTTTCCTAAATCCAAGCCAAACAATAGGATAGTCGGGAAATTACCGAAGTCCGCTTCGGATCCGTAATTTCTCCTACTTTTCTTCCTTTGAATTTCCAAAATAAAATGTTCCAAATTCGAGCTAATCCCTTTTGAAATTTCAAAAATTCAATCCTTTCGAAAACTTAAACTTTCAAATTCTTGAGAGCAGAATTATTGATTATTATCGAGAGTTTTCTTAGGTGATTCCCGTCACTTAAGATGTAATTAACTATAGTGGCTTGCCCTTATAAGGAATTTTTAAAGAACCTGGTAATATAAACCCCGTTTAAATGTTTTCATATTAAACGGGGAATTTGTCAGCTTATAAAACCGGTTCACGTACCAAACGGATGTCACAACCTTTCTAGTTTATTTAATCGAGCCCCATCATCAAGCGTGTGTCTATTCTTCGGATGTATACACGGCTCAGTGATGCGGTGCTCGTTTATATAAACTATTCTGGATGTGAGATCGGCTTGATTTCATATTTTAAAAAAATTTCAAATTTAAAATTATTTTCAAAATAAAATACTACTTTTCAAATTATTTATTTAAATTAAATTAAAAATTCGCCGACAACTTCTGTTAGGCGACCCCTTTTTTAAAATAAAACACCAAAACCTAAAAATATGCCGACATGCGTGCTCGGTGGGTGCCTCTTGGGTAAGGTGTGAACCTTTTTTATAGGTACCCTTCTACTAAATGCAAACTTATTTTTGGTCGGTGTTAGCTTGTCGCCTGGCACGTCCCGGGTCCCCGGACAGCCGTAATTCCTCTCCATAGGTAGTTTGGTTCTTACATGTACATATTGTTTGTTTGTGGCACGTTGCATGCAGCGTCCTTGCACTCATTAGCAAGACGTGTGGTTCGCGATTTTGGGTGCCAGTTGTGATTGTTTCATTATTTGTTCAAACAATCACAATTTGGGCTTCTTACATGATTACATGATTGTTCAATGCTTTGATGGCTTGTCCTAATCGTTAGGAGTGTAACCGGTTTATCGGTCAAGATACTCAAACAAGCAATGCCCGTGAGGTTACCTCAGCAAGCACTGCGAGTTTCTGCATCACGAGCAACAAACAATATGATTGTGCTAAGAATCTAAGGAGTTTTAGTTACGTCATATGCGCCCCGGACCCGTATTTTACGGTTTGTTATTTAAAAAGGTATAAAATGCATATTTTTACTATTATAAGTCTTCTCCACCTACTTTAAAAATATATATTTTAGGCAATATGTGAGGTCACATCCTTTGAAATGTCTCTCTTTTCTTGAGTGTGCTTTAGATCCCTTGGATATTTAGGATGGGTCGGTGTGGCAACCTCGTCAAAGTCATACAATAGCCGGAGACTTTACTCAGTGTACTTAAATGCTAGTTAAGGCACTTCTCATTAGATGGTGTGCTATGTTAGGTCTAGAATGCTATGTAATCTTTTGATGTCTAGCTAATACTTTTATTGGTTTGGTTGTTCTAGTCAGACGTCATTCTTACTTTGTGCTCTTAGTGTGCTTGTGTGTTTGATATGCATGATAGTGTTTTAAGGCATTTTTTCTACAGGGAGTCGAGCCAATATATGTGCACACAGAGGTATTTCTATGAGGGTGAGCATATACTTATTTATAGTATCCCATTACTTGCATGTGTTGCTTTGCTCCCCCACCAAACAAGACTCATTATACGTTGCATGGCTTTCCCACTAACCTTTTTTCATGCAAGTCGATTTTCTTTTATTTTCATATGTACATTTCTAGGGTCCTGAGGCGTTTCGACGTGGGAACCATGTGGCAGGGAACTGGAAGTAGTAGTTCGTATTTCGTGTTTTAATTCTACATTTGATATTAATGTATAGAACTAGGATCGAGCATGCTACGTAGAGTCTGCCCGCTCTATTCTTTTTTTGGGATATGTTGCCGGTCCAGCGACACTGACTTTTCTTATTATTTTATTTGGCTTATTTCAAGTCTTATTGAGTACTTGAATGCTTAATATGCTTTCATTGTTTATTTATGTGGTTTGTGTTGGAATAACAAATACAATATAGGCTCTTTAGAATTTAAAATTCTAATAAAATATTCAAGATAATGAAAAATTTTAGATTTAAGATATTCACGATTTTAAAACTTACGCTTTTATATTCTTGTATGGCATTCGGGTCGGATTTTAAACGGCTTGCATACATAGATATAACCCAAATCATATAATAGAATCTCCATACTTATGATTGTGGTAGATAATTGCATTGATATTTGTCTGCCCCAATGAGAAGCCCAAAGCTTCTTAAACCTGACTGGTGTAGTGAATAACGACGAGAATAAAGCGAAAACCATATCGAGAAAAATTTGCAACCAGAAAACAACACAGAACGACACATACTTACGTGGTTCGACAAATTTGTCAACGTCCACGAAGCTGTAGAAGATGTTATTAATTCTAGAAATTACATGGTAGAGGGCTTAGCTTGGCTTTTTATGACAGACCAAAAGAGACTATTTAAAGAAAACGAGAGAGATGTAGGTGGGGGAGAGATGGGGAAAAGAGGTAGGTGAGACGCGGTAGGTGAGGTAGGTGAGTCAGAGGCTCCATATATTTAACAGTCTGGACCAACATAGATTTTTAGTTAAGTGACTGTCTAGTGCATTTGGGGTGTTAGAAGACGCTCAGACCCATATGAGAGTATGAGTCATTTGTGAAGAGCGTTTAGAGCTTTGTAGTTGGACCTCTTCTTTCATTTCTTTCCCGAGGCAACTCCATCATCTGTTTGACGAGTGTGAGTCCCACCTCTTGAGCTTCACTTTGTAGTTCATATGACTAGAGTTTCCTTTTTTTGACCTTAGGGCTACTAAGGTCCCTGTAAATGACACAATTCACATATTGCAGATTGAAAATCTTTGAACGTGTTGGGACAACTACCTTTACTACCGGGTAGATATAGAGTCATAGTAGCTTAGGATGACGGGGCTACGGTTCCCTGACCCGTCTACCTCTACCTTTTAGGATTACTCTATCCTTCTTCTTGTTGAGCCCCTTTGAGTCATGTTGCTCATTTAACTTTGTTGGTATCGTCTCGACGGCCTGATTACCGATGAGCTGCGACTTATTTGGGATACAACATCTTGTCCTCAACCCTTATGGTTCGAACCTGCTTTGACATATAGGGATATCCTCGTTAAGATGATTTTAGTTATTTTGTTGGCATCTTATGTCGATGATCTGCTACCAATTTTGAATGTGAGAGACTCACTCAATGTTTAGATGCTTAGCGAGGGCTTTGAAGTATCGAAGCGTTCCCACTCAAAATAACCATCTTTTGATGACCTATTTTTTAGGTCCATGATAATACAAGCAAAACCCCTTTTATCGAAAGGATTTCTAGCTATCCCTCAGGATATAATTAACCAGCGGGATACTTTCCTGCGGGAGACTCTTGAACCCAGAACAAAAATATTTTTTTGGTTCTCTAGTTACAGGTGACTTATGTATAGATTCTCTTTGTGGATGTTGTGTTTCGAGGCATTTCAATCCGATCTTATTTGGATGTATACTATGACCATTACATGGGGATTATCTATAAATAAGTCTTCAGCTTGTTTATTTATATTTATTTGTCAATTTCTTGTTATATATCATTCTCTTTAATTTCTCTTTTCTTCGAATCATTTATATGATTCAGGAGAGAGATCTAATTGAAGAAGAGAATTATACGATGACATATAAATATACAAGCTAATGACTCCGAATCTTAAAAGAATCGAAAAACAATATATTAAATTGATTGATTATATAGTAATCATTTTTATTAAATTGTTTATTCCATTAGGTAAATCAATATTTTAAATTTAATAGTTTATAAGTTCCATGTGTAATATTTGTGGCTCTAACTAAAAATGTTATTTTCTCATACTCATTACTTCTAATCTCACATCTTAAAGATCTATTCACCATTTAATTTTTAAAAGAAAGATGTACAAAACACAAAATGAAATAATTCCATAAAGTTAGACATTTACTAAAATAATCCATGTTGCAAAATTATACATATTACTTATTTATTTTTTATTTATTATTATTTTACATTAAGTACACTTGGCAAGCATTAGGGTTTCCATTTTCTTCAATTTTGAATGCAAAGTATTCCTCTTTCTCTCTCTCTATCTCAAACCCTTAGGCTTCCTCTCTCCAAATTGACTCTAGCAAGTAGCGGTTTCTCCTTCACTCAACCCATCCAACCCCACCCTCTCGCTCCAACCGTAAGTTCGACTTATCGGTAGTATCATTTAGTAAATCCATAAATTGTAAATTTGTCAAATGCATTCTCCTCGAAGATTTAATATATCTGAATTTAAGCCTAGTTGAAGACAAAATTTCAGAAATTGAATCAAAAAATTTATAAATCCATAAAATATTATTTTTTTTGTGTTTGACTGAATTTCATAAATCTGATACTGAATCCAATCCAAATGTGCCACCGATCACCCTCTATTTCTCTAGTTCTTTTATTTTAATTAATTAAATAAAAAAAGAAAGAGGATTTCAAAGAGGAGAGACAATCATGACAAGGGAAGAAAATTAGGAAGGAGTGTCTTTGGATTTGACATATTTAATTTTAAGATAATTAACTCTAATTTCTACGATTTCATTCTTTACATCCCTTTTGTGTACATTTTCTTCAAATCATTCCAAATCTCCTAAAATATAATTTTACAATCATCATTCCTATAAATAGGGGCTCATTTCATGAATACAGATTGCATGCAAATTTACTGTTCATTATTATGCGTATCTTTCGAAGAAATTTGAATTCAACACTTCAAATATATCATTTAATCTCACGAAGTTCTTAGACATCATTTAACTTCAAATTCTGATTTTGCGGGGGAAAATAGTGCATGTGTGACACAATTACTGTCGTAGCAGTGCTCCGTTCCATCTTGCATAGTTTGATAAATATTTATCAAAAGTGGATGGTGTAAATGTAGTACTTAATATAAAGCAAGAAGATTTACATACATACAGTCGATTCCGATGCATTTAAATATATGACGCCTAAACTTTAATTTTTACATACATAATGAATTTACCTTTTTTTTTCTCGTGTCATTTTTAACTGTTTTAGTGAACTAGAATTTTCAATGTAAGATATATTTTGGTTTAATATGTTGAGAGTTTTAGGGTTATTAAGATTGATGTGCTATCAACAAATATGTATGATCGTACATGAATCTTAATTATTTTATGTAAAATTTTCTTTAAAAATCAAATTATGATCATCTAAGCCCTCATTTCATCAAATTTATAATTAAATTGGATGTCTCAGCAACATGAATCCAACAACTCTAAAATTGATTAAATCTAGCTTCAACCAAATCCGGATTAAACTATTGAAACAAAAATAGATGTTTTGGATCTTCAATTTAATAATTAAATGACCTCCAAATTTGATAAATTTATAGTCGAGTAAAGCGTCTCGATAAGAGGAGTTCAATGAACCTAGGTCGCTTTATTCTGGAGACTTTTAAACACACAAATCCTTTAAAAAAATCACATATAATCAAGCAGGATTAATATAAACCGTCTGATCCGGTTGTTAGAAAATTTTTGCGCTAAAAGGCTAAAATATCTCTCATCAAAAAGCTACAAATTAGGTCTTGATTCGTGCTAGAAAATTCACGGTGGTAGAGTAATAGATTATCTTTTTAGTGTTAACAAATAGTGACACGTAAAGTTTCTACGTAGAAAACATGTAAAGAAAAAAAACTAGGAAACCTGACCCAGTTGTAAAAATCCACTATAAACTGATGATTGCAGAGACCCGTTATCTCACAGGTGGTAAATGAGTAGAAAGTTTTCTGAAGTACAACGTCAATGTGCGAATGAATTTATTGTAAGAAGTGAACGACAGTCGATGACGACCGGTGGAGGCCGACAGGTGGTGGTCAACTATGGTCCGCGACACTCGACAGTGGCAGGAATGGTGCTGGACTTCAGCTCCTTCTGAAAGCTTCAAGTTCTTTATCAAGTCTTAAACTCTCCTCCACGTTATGTAGTGTTCTAGGTGTAATTATGTATGAATATGAACTACTTTGATCCGACGGTTCAGATAGCTTCTTCCGATTAGACAACGTATGATGAACATTTGAGTGCCTTAAATATGTTGTAATTGAGTAATCTCAGGCTCGTTGGATTCGTCGCGGCTTGTCAGATTCATCATTTATTTGACCTTTTAAATATCTCTAAAAATCTTTCAAGAGTGTTTTAACGATTTGATCTGAACTTGATTTGACTTGAATTAGATTAATTCTAATATCATTGGTCTCATCTCATCGAGCAAGTCAGTTTTTTCTTAATAAATAATGAATTTACTTTTCTTATTTTCTTATCTCTCCCTCATGATTTTCATAACTATTAAGAGCTCATCATTTGTCATTTTTTGGATTTCATTTTCATCCAATTTTTTCCGACATCGGCTGACCCGATATTCCTTAAAGGTCCCACCGGAGCAATACAAAAGCTGCAATCTTTGCGTCATTAACGCCATCATATCTGTACCGGTTGCCCATCGCCACCCACTCCTCAATCCTCATCATCAAAAACATTTGTAATTATAAAAAATTGGATGATTTACATACATACCACTCAATTCCTATGTATTTACAAATCGAACACCTACTAGTGGAGCAGCCTCTTTGAAGGTCATAAGTCCCCTTAGGCCACCTGAGTCAATTCTTCGGCCAGCTTTATCCGTAGTGAGGGTGGTAATAGAATCAGTTAGGCGCGTGATTGCTACTGTGAGACTCCTAATAGCCTCAGATCATTCATTTAAATATATATATATATATATATATATATATATATATATATATATATCTTAATTCTCCACGTTAAATTAAATTATATAAGTGATGAACATTGTAGCTCCAACAGTCCTCGCCGTCGTGGAGCTTATACCATCCACAAAACCTGTAATAAAGCCAGCTGGTGCATATAAACGTTAACAATATCTTATTTGAAAAATGTTACAGTGCTTTCCCACAGTTTTACAAAAATGTTTAAAACATTATAAGTTGAAAAAAGGCCAAAGTGGGATGTTAAAGTTGAGCAACATTATACAGTCTAACTAGGCTCTTTTCTGCATGGAGGGAAGAACTAACTAGGGTTTGCTAGTCAGTCAAATGTATCTGCTGAATAATTTAAACTCGGCTTGCTTAATATTTATTTTAGTTATCAACTCTTTCCTTGACTCTGCGATGGAGCTTCCAAATGTTTGCACTACAGCTTTGTCAGGTGTGACTCATATACTAGATAAGGGACAGATGTTGGAGCGGAACAGAGCGAGCCAGCGGAGCGGAACTAGCGAGCTAAGCGGAAGCATATGTCCAATCGGGGGAGTTACATTATGTGGGTTGAGGTGCGGGGACAACGACCTTGTGATATGTTACAAGGATAATTTTTTAATTGCATGAATGTGTCAAGGGTTATATATATGTTGTATTGTAACCCAAAACTAATTTTGTACTATTTTTTTGAAAGTGAAAAGAAAGTTGCCGCTCTGCTCCTGAAAACATAGAAATCTTTGCCGAACTTCGTTAAATCTTTGTATTCTTCTGGATTTGCGTTTTCTTTGCCCTATATATCTCAACAAACTTATTAGGGGCCCATGAATGTGACCAAACATGTTCTAATTGAAGCACTTGCTTTCATTATATGGCTTTCATTAACTACACTAACTTGAATTATAAAATTATCAGAAATAGAGTTTACAAACATTGAGCTAAATTCATAGATTGCAATTTCAACCACTGCAACAATAACAAAGCCATAATCCCACTAAATGGGGTTGGCTACATGAATCCTTCTTCTCCATTGCATTCTATTTTTAGTGTCATATTTTCATTTTGATCTAAGAAATTAAGATTATTTTTTATACAATAAGCTCAAGCCTTCCTTGGTATACCTCTGCCTTTCTTAACATAAGTCGAATCCAAAAATCTACTATTCTAATCGGATCATCAGATGGTCGACGTTTAATGTGACCAAACCAAAGCGACTCTCTGAAATTTTGTCCGTTAGTGGAGCAACACCGACACTATCACGGAGATATCCATTTCGCATTTTGTCTCTAAGTGTAAAGCCACTCATCCACCTAATCATTCTTATCTCGGCAACACTTAGCTTAGTAATTTCAACTGCAGAATGATTTAAATTCTACAAATTTGCATCAAATCATGACTTAAATTTCACAATTTTTAACATCACATAAAAAAAATTACTATGGCCATCTTTTTAAAAATGAAATATGTTTTTCATCCATAAGTTTATAATACTTAGGTGGTTAGAATTATAAATATTAAATTTTGGGGACAGATATGTAAATATTTAAAAATATGTGATATGTATGTAAATTTATCATTAAATTGAATTTAAAAACAAATAGAACAACCACCACAGAGTCATATCGCCTCCACTTCAAAGACAGTGCGCGCGCGCGGGACCCTTTCTTCCTCTTTGGTGGATCTGACACGTCTCTCTCTCGCAAGCTTCAGTGCGGAGCACTTCAGTCATCTGTCATCCAACCACCCTCGCCACCATCCCCCCCTCCCTTCCCTTCCGAAAAGAGACAAATTTGCAGAAACGGACGCCAAACATTTCATCATTATGCGTGGCCGAAGAGCGGCAGGAAGAAGAAAGAAGAAATCTTTCCTACGATACCTCTAGCCTTGGCCTCTCACCAACAATTCTTCTTCACCAGGTGGTCGGACTAATCAGGAAGAAGAAAGAAGGTATCTTTTCGACATAACTGCTGTAAAAGTTGCAGCTTTTTGATTTAACAAAACTCTTTCTTCTCTCAGAATGGAGCCCTTCAAGAGCGGGTTAGCCCCCCCTGGTTTCTGCTTAGAATCACAGAGCGACGGCCGCGTTGGAGCCCCCTCGGCCGGCGCTCTCGACATATACATCCACCACGCACGCAACATTCATAACATCTGCATCTATGCAAACCAAGATGTATATGCCAAGTTCTCCCTCACTTGCAATCCCGACGACGCCGTCTCCACCCGCATCATCGACGGCGGCGGTAAGAATCCGCAGTTTAACGAGCGGCTCCAACTCCAACTCAAGCTCCCCAACCCTGCCGCCGCAGTGCTGAAGTGTGAGATCTGGATGCTGAGCCGCGCGCGCAACTTTCTCGAAGATCAGCTCCTCGGCTTTGCTCTCGTCCCTCTCTCCGCCGTCGCGGAATCCGGCGGCGGAGGATTGACAAGGGACTTCTCCCTTTCCTCCACCGACCTGTTCCACTCCCCAGCCGGCACCGTTCAGCTCACCCTCTCATTTGACGAAAAGCCGTGTTTAGAATCCAGCATCAGCAATTCATCTTCCATAAGCTCCGAGTTTGTCATTCTTGATCCGGCGAGAATCGAGTTTCCTGAAGTCAATGTTGATAAGGAGAATCTGCAGATGGTTTCTGAGTACTTTTCAGTCGGTGCCCCTGTTCCTTTTGTTCATCTCGGTGGATCGTCGGTGTCCATGGAGGACTGCGAAATGACTGTGAATTCGAATGAGTCTCCAGATGGAAGCAGCATTCAGAATTCTGGTCTGTTCAGCACTTCAACCATTACAAGCATCAGCGATGACAGACAAGTTTTAAACACTGTGAGCTGCTCTGCTTCCAAAGGGCCTTCTCCTGATACTCCTACTTCCAAATCTGGTAAGGGAAGTACTAAGGGCTCAGCAAAGGAAGAGGAAGATGGTGGCGGCGGTGGCGGCGAAGATCGAGAATTGGGTTCTGTTTTCAAGTATCCGCTTGGGAACATCAACATAGAGGCTCAGCAGAGTGCAATGCAGCAGCAAATAGTGGACATGTATATGAGGAGCATGCAGCAATTCACAGAGTCTTTAGCAAAGATGAAGCTTCCAATGGATCTAGATAACCCGAAGCCGGAGGAAGATGAAGATGTGACACAGAGCCAGAAAGGGAACAACAAATTATTGGATTCAAATAAGAAGGATGGATCCAGAGTTTTCTATGGTAGCAGAGCATTTTTCTGAGCGCCGAAGCTAATTTTCCTCATTAACAGTGATTAGTGAAAGTTTATAACTTTGATTTCATCTCAGAAGGAAAAGAAAAAATGCGCGCAGACATGTTCTGATAACTCTGATGTTTTCTGATAATTTATAATGTTTGTTTCTGAAATTCCATGGATGAATTTATTGGGAGACAGAACAATGGAGAAGAAAGCTTGCTGCTTTCAGAGTTCTTTGTTTGGGTAGATCTTACTGCTTATTTTATTGTATGATTTATCGAGTGTAGATTGTCGTTTGGTAAACCATTTCATCCATCCTCTTGCAGGGTTTTCAAGTAAAGTATACGTAGTTTTTAAGTTTATACACACACACATATATGTGCAGGCACTTACCTGCAACATAGTAGTTGAGAGTGTAATGTCATTTCATTGAAAAATTAATATGATATGATGTAAGCGAAATATGACATGCATAAATGTCAATTATGCGCACTAGAAATATTATAATGTTTATTTTCACACACCTAAACATATGCACTACACATATGCAGAATTATCAATTATGTGCCCTAGAACTGCTACAACATTGCATTATTTTCTTCTTGTATGGTTTTATGATTTGGTGGATCAAAGTTTAGTTTTTTTCTGATTTCATTTGTTCATATTTATTCTACATTTCAAAGAGATGAAAGTGCAGGAAGACAAATTTGCACAATAAACTATTTGCTCAGCATTTTGTATTAAACATGATGTAATGTCCAAATTTAGATTTGTTATCATCATTAAACTTTCTTGAGCTTTTTCTAGCACATAAAAATTGATCTTTGCATAATACTAAGAACCTTTTTTTCCTTCTTGATCCACTATTGCTTCCCTAGGTGGGAAGCCAATAAGATAGTCTTAAATTGATTTGAGATTGGGTTCAATGAGGGATAGTGGGGTTGTGTAATATGCTGATATAAATGTTTATCGGAATGGTTCGGAATAAGAACTATTCAGATAGCAATTAAATAAATTAATTGATTGTACATGGTTTTATCTTTCAGACAGTTTACGGACTAAAAAAATAAAAACTAAAAATTTATGTCAAAATATCATAGATATCAAATCTTCACTATTCTTTTAACTCACGACTACACATAGATCATATAATTCACCGTGCTTTCAAATAGTTGAGAAATTTAGGGCAAAATGCAAGAATCATCACAAATCCAGAAGAACAAAGAGATTTAATGAGGTTCGGCAAAGATGCATACATCATCAGGAGCAGAGCGGCGAATTTCACTATTTCAGAGGAGTTACAAGTTTGGTTTCAATACTCATAGGGTTACACCTCTATTTATAGATAAAACCCACAAATAAATTACTAAAACGCCCTCGCTCCCCCCAACCCACTAAATTCCAAGAGACACACATCTTTATTCCAAGAAACTCCAAATTTCTGGTATACGAGCCATACCTAACACAAATAAATATATGAAAAGTCATGTTTCGTACAAGATTAGACATATTGACATGAAAATACAATCATCTATTGCAAATTTGAGAATTGAACTTCCCAAGCATAAAAAAGATTTATTTTTGTACATTAATGATACTCCTTTATCTTCTTTTATCTCATCCTCTCATTGCTTTATTGCTTCTTGTGGTTGTCATACAAATGATGATAATATATTTTCCTTTTAACATTAATTGCTAACTAACATTGAAGACTTCTACGGCCTCTATTGTAGACTTTTATGATAGCCTTCGTTTTGGTATTTATGTTAGCATGATTTAGGATATTAAGATAGTATTTAGTTCTTAAAAGACAAGATTAAATTCTATTTAGAATAATTAATGAAATTAGATTTTGGACATAGTAGCTCCAAACCTCTTACAAAGGATATAAAAGTACAAGAATCATATAAAGCCTATATGATGGCTAAATTTTATACTTACAAGACAACTCTAAAGCACAATTCTAAAACACATATATTACATATTAAAGGGAATATAATGATAGCGAAAGTGCAACCACCACTAAATCATTATAAGCCCAAAATGATGATGATCTTGCTTTAATTTATATAATGCTATGACCTATAATTGAGAAAGATTATACAATATAAGATCGGCTTACTTTAATAGATTTATTATTAATAGTGAGAATAAAGATAATAAATATTAAGCAATAAGGATATCTTATTGTTCCTAAGATTTTTAATTATTTTAATATAAGTTTAATTTCTTAATGGGATTAAGGCTTTGTTGTTGTTGTTGTTGTATAAGTTTAAAATAATAGGAAAAAAATGCAATTAGAGATTAAACTTTTTATTAGATTTATCTTAAGACAAAGTAAATAACTCTTAAATCTATTTTGCCTAAATTTAAATTAGAATATGGCAACCCAAATTTTCCCACAAAACTTGAGTTTGAAAAACTACTAAAATTTATATTACATACATACCCTACAATTTTTATATGTTTACATATAGGGCTTTCAAAAAAGCTCGTTGATCATGAAAAGCTCGTGTTCGGCTTATTAAGGAGCTCGTGTTCGATTTGTTTGTTAAGAAAACGAGTCGAACATGAACAAATTTTTTAAGCTTGAATTATAAACGAGCCGAACACAAATGATCTAAAATACATATCCTACGCGTCTCAATTTTATTTCTTCTTTTGCTCTCTCATTCGTCCTTCTGCCGGCACAACCCTCACTCTCTCCTCTCCCATTCCCCTTTCCCTCTCCCTTTCATGGTTTCGATCGAAACCATCGCTCCACACTCGATCCTTCACGATACAATCGCCATTAGATCTAGCTGGAAAGGCATCTTAATGTGACCACCGAAACTCCCGTATTTCACATCCTTCAACGCTCCAATTGAACAACATTGAGGAAGGTAATGCTATCATTTTGATTTTTGAAAAATGAAATGGGCCTTTTGACATGGGTAATGTGGTGTGCATGTATAAATTGATGTTTATGTGTTAGGTTTTGTATATACATAAGAATTTAGTGATATCAATGTTAGTTTTGACATAGATTATGTGGTATATACATAAAGAGTTTAGTGGTACGTATGCAATGCATTGAACTTTAGGTGTTAGCTATGAATAAATTTCAGTAATTTGTATGCGACATGTTCTTCGCATTGAATGTTGTGTATGAGAATCAAGCTAGATGGGGATGTTATTAGTAGAATTCAAGTTGATTGGTTGAAGCAGTTGAATAATGCAATGGGTCTATTGTTCAAAGTGATGTTGATATATATGAGAATGTTATTAATAGAATTCAAATTTGTTTGTTGAAGTAGTGAATTAATGCATCGAGCGGTTCTATTGTTCAAAGCGACAGTCATATAAAGGGGGATGTTATTTGTAGAATTTAATTTAACTGGTTGAAGTAGAGGAATGCATTGAATCAATTGTTCAAAGTGATGCTGATATAAATGGGGATGTTATAATTTAGAATTCACATTGACTAGTTGAAGTGAAGGAATGCATCAGGTTATTGTTCAAAGAGACAGTGATATATAGATGAAGATTTTATTAGTAGAATTAATGTTGGATGCTGAAGTGGAGGAATGCATCGGGTTTTCGTAGATCTAGTGGGCCTTGACACCTAGAGACAAAATTATAAATTGATATATACATGATTGGGTTTTCGCAGATAGAGTGGCGGACAATATTATATAGAGGTTTCGACCAACTGATGAGTCTTAGAAGATCCCGAGATCTGCTTGACCAAGGAATGTCGACTTTACATATTGATAAGTATTGACTAATTTTTATTTTCTGTAGTAGTTACATTGATATGTAAAACTATATGTATGTTGCAGATAGATATTTGTAATTTGAGAGATTGGATGTATAACAGATTATATCTAAGATGAAAATGACTCACAAAAGAGTTCTTAAACGGTGTCGAGGAATTCATGTAAGTGACTTCGCAGCTGCCCATCTATCATTCTGAGGGTAAGTTTCAATGTCCTTATTCGAAGTACAAAAATCAAGCACTTCTGTCACCCAAAAAAGTTAAGTTGGATCTTTATCGCGAGGGATTCAAACATGCCTCTACAACTAGAATTATATGTATATCAAATATCAGGTGAGTCATCAAGGAGGCACACCACATGATATCTAACCAATGAAGAGATTTGGGCACCTGTATTGCACGTCCTATTGAATTGTGATGAAGTTCAACCATTTATACAATAAAATTCACGGTCCATAAACTCAATACATACTATCAATTATTATTGAGAATGTTACTTAAATAGTAACTAATTCAAAAATACAAATAACAATATTGTGAGCAGATTATTTATCGACAACTTGGACATGAAAGATGAATCTCTAATAAGCAAAAATGTCAAAGTAGAATTTCCAACATGGTGTACGTATAATGATCAATTCTAATCACATGTGTGTTATATGATCGTCGCATTTAAAGTTACACTAATAGCACCTATCTATATGTTATAGGTTCACAATTAGCCAATGGAATCACGGATAAGAGATTATTAAATCTTTCCTATGGTCTTAATCGTAGTGTGACTACATGATAGATGTTTGATGTAAACAGTTATACATTCCATATGAGTTCCTGGGGTGAAGGGAAGAAGACATATAACTGTGGTGCCGCTGTTAAAGGAAACACGCACACAGACAACGAGATTTACTGTTACAATGTACTTGAAGAAGTCATTCAATTGTAAAATCCAGGTAATGTCAACTACGTTGTATACTTGTTCAACTGTAAGTGGTTCAATCCTGTTCTGAATTGAGGAACCCGAACTCTCACGCCTTATGATATCACTTAAGTTAAATTGAACAGACGATTTGCAAAGTTTGATCTTTTTGTTTTGACATGTCAAGCTACACATGTTTATTACCTTCAATACCCTGGTAGAGTAAGGGATAAAATTGTTGGGTTGTTGTTGTGAAGAATAAACCAAAAAAAAAAAACAAAAAAATTCTTATGGTTTGGATGAGGATGATGAAGAGAGTAAAGAAGAAATTTTAAATTTACCTTCGACGGCGAGTTCATTTAATGAAACATAATAACATAGATACACAAATTTTAGATTAGTTATTACTACTGCTACTTTTTGTATTTAATTTTTATTGTTTTGAGGCATAGCTCTTTACTCTCATTTTTCCTCCTTTTAGACATAGTTGTTACTTGTGTTTTACTTTTGATGTACTATTTCTTTTTGCTTATGATTATTTTTATGCCAGCACTAATCTTTTAAAGTCATTCATTTATTTGCAGATAACCAAAGATGGTCTAGGTGGTCAGCCACCTCATAGACCTCGTATTCTGAAAATCCTTGAGACGACCTACCATAGCAGGAAAAGGAGAACATCTGTTTCTATTGATGCTTCCAGTACTGATGCACTTCCTCTGGCACCACCTCCCCCATCTGCTGCTGCTACATTACCTATGGCTCCTCCTCCCCCATTGACTATTACTACACCTTTTGTGACACCTCCTCCCGGATCCGCTGCTGCCACCCCAACCCCCCCCCCCCCCACCACCACCACCACCACCCCTTGGCACCTGCTCCCACACCCAATGCTACACCGTCTCTTGCGACGCACGCTGCCTCCACACATACTTCCCCACATGTTGCAGGCCCAACTCTTGAGCTTGGCCCGTCGACTCCCGCCCCTCCGAGGGTACATTTACTGCTAAAGGGAGAATCATAAGTTATTTTTAACAGTATATTATGTGTATTCTTCATGCTATATATTTTTTGGTAACTAATTTGTTTCTTAAATAGAGTCATTCCCCACAAGCTGCCCGACACCTGCGTCACAGAGATTATTAGGAGCAAGTACAATAAGCTGTATCTGATGTGGAAGCAGATACCCAAAACCACTAAGGATAAGTGGTTTAAGGAGTTTGAGGTACGATCATGTAATTTGAATCAAAATTTGGCTTTTTTTATTAATTTTTTTATACTAAAATATGGATTATTTTATACTTTGTAGAGGTTCTTCACCTAGCTCCTAGAGCACCACCATCAGATCTGCTAAATCTTTGAGATTTGGGTAAGCATCGCCTTGCCGACATGTTCACAACAGCTCGTCGAGGGAGCGAGCTACCTGTCAGGATTGGTGAAGGGCTCTAGGGTCACTTGACCGCAACTTGGTCATCTCCTGATTATGAGAGGAGGAGGCAGACAAACCTGGCGAACCGAGCGACAAAGGGGGTTGGTAAAGCTGCTCTCCATTTTGGCAGATCAGTCCACCATTCAGAACACTACAGGAAGCTGGTATGATTTTTTTAGATATTTAAAAATTAATTCATTTTTTTGAATATTTTTTTAATGCACCATTTTTGTACGCTACACAGGCCAAAGAGTTGAGTCGTGCTCCTTCTGTTGCGGAGCTGTATATTCGAAGTCGACGCCCGAGGACTGCGCAGTGTCTCAAAGCATTCCCGACGGGTATTGTAAGTTAAAAACCTTAGATTAAAACTTTATTTTGACTCTAACTGTTGAAAGTGTCAATTAAACACTGGTTTTCATCATGTAGGAGGAGTTCGAGCGGCTCCAGAGAGACATTTGGCCACCCAGTCTCAGACTAATGCCAGCAGTAGTGTTAGTCAGTCTACAAATGCACATTAGGAGTACGAGCTTTGTACCCAGGCGACAGGGAGGATGAAGGGGGTGGTTTATGGCCTTGGAGTGAATGGCATATCCTTCGAGGTCGAGCTCTTATGTGATCCTGTTCTTAGTTCCCCGAACTCCTCACACCGAGACCAATAGACTTTTATCAGGTAGTTGGCTACAATGAATGAGAAGATCAGTCTGTTACGCGAGCAGATGCTATAAGGCCAAAATAGAGTCGAGGACTCTAAACCGAGCATGTCGAAGATCTCAGCAGATAGCCAGAGTAAGCAGTCGATGACATCCGTGCAGGAAGAGAAGGATGGAGATGATGAATTTTTGTCTTCAATTTTTTGTAAAGCATTCTGTGAAATATTTGTTATGAAATTTTTGGATTAACTTTACTATTCTTGTTTGTGACGATTTGTGAAAATATCTTCTTTTCATTAATGATATTGTTTAGAGATTTGATCTGTGATATGATTATGTTTAATGTAACATGTAATGTAGAATGTGCTTCTGTGCATATTGTGAAAATATAATTAATATTCTAATTTTTATTATGTGTTATATGTTTGCATAAGATTTGCTTTCATTTTCTGATGCAAGATCCGACGCTGAAACGACAATAATATTTCATCGATCTATGATTTTTTCCTTCTTAAATTAGATGATATTACGACGTTAATATTCATAATTTGATATTTTCAAGCGTAAATGTCGACATAGATCACGTATAATCAGATCTGATGTCAATAATACGTAAAAACTGAAGTAAATAATTTGTCTCGAAATATTTCGACGTAAATTAGACGGAAATAAAATTACCGACCCCCAATTTAACGTTGGAATAAATCAGACGAAAATCAGACACAAATCCGACACTACTCCTTAAATATCGTCATTTTTGTGCCTGATATAGCCGACACAAATATATTAAATTCCTGTAGTGTATATCTAATGCCTAAAGTTGATTTATACACACAAATATTTTTCACATCAGAACACTTCACATCAAAACTTCATACAAAAAAATACTCCAAATACAAGTAAGATTTACATACACACCACTCAATTCTTATGTATTTACATATCTAACATCTAACTTTCAATTTTTATATATATACCCCCTTATTCATAGATGCAAATCTATATTTCACTTCTACAAAGTTAAAATGACAGTAATTTTAAGGTACGTGACACTGAACCCTTAGAATTATAAACAAAAATAAAAACATAATTTAGGTGTTAGATATGTAAATATATAAGAATTAGGTGACATGGTAAGTAAGCCCGAAATTCAAAATTTGGATGTCAGATATGTAAATAGATAGAATTTCTGGGCATGTATGTATGTAGGATTGTAGCTACCGCCGTCACTGCAATTCCCGCTCCACAAGCCGCTGCAGCCGAAGAAAGTCGTCGACGGAGCACGGCAGCCGCAGAGGGCCGTCAATCGCATACCCGTAGGCGTCGTGCGCCGCCTCGAGGAGCTGTCGAAAGCGTGGGTGATGAAGATAGGTTATCGGAATCGGGAACCTCTGGGATCCATCGCCGTCGAGGCCGATGATCACCACCAGCCACCCTTTCTTCAGCTTGTTGGGCTTGTTGTCTGGGACCATCGCCTCGAGGAGCTGTTGAAAGCGTGGGTGCTTTCTGGTTCGAAGTGCTCTGCTGGGATTGGTGAGGAGGAGGAGGAGGAGGGGTTTATAAAGGGGGTAAAGGAGGTGGATAAGTGGGGACGATGGCATGTTTCTGAGCGTGCGTTAGGGATTGTGCGGTGGTATATACATATACTTAGAGTATGTACCTTTAATTTTTGGGAAGGCAAATGTAAATATTTTGTTCTGGATAATTACATATAAAATTTTAGAATATATTATTGAAAGTATGTCATGAACACATGATTATACTGAAGAAAAAACTTATATACAATTATGTTATATTGAACAAAATATATAAATAAATCTATAAATTCATTATAACGATGACAAAAATAATCTAAAATAAATGATTTGAAAGTAAGAGTTTATAATACAACATAAAATTAATTTCAGATACAATTGTGTTGTGTTAAACAAAATATGTAAATAATCTATAAATCTGCTATGATGATGATAAAAATACATGATTTGAATGTAACAGTTCATAGCATGAAAAAAACATGATTGTATCTGAGATTATTTATATATTTTGTTCTGTGCAACATATTTATACGTGAGTTTTTTCTTCAATACAACACGATTCACAGCATGTCATATATTCTACTTTCTATTTTTGTTAAGTGTATCTCTTTATATATATATATATATATATATATATATATATATATATATATATATATATATATATATATATATATATATATCTTAATTAGTAAAGGCGTTTATTCACCTAAATGGATATTTTTCTGTAAAATAATAATTGAATTATTAATATCACGTTTTTGTTTTTTATTAAATTAAAATAGGTGTTGTTTGTAGGGCTATCAAAAACGCTTATTGTTTGCCAACAATTGTGTTCAGCTAGTTAGATAACTCATGTTCAATTCGCCCCTTAAATAAATGAGTCGAACATAAATATTTTTTTTATCGATATATAAATAAATATACCGTAAACCAACAAAACTTTATTCTTTAATCATAAATTAACAGGTTATTTGGGACCACTTTTGATTTTTTTTACCATTTTTTATTTTATATTTTATTTCAAATTAAAGCATGTTTAACTGAAGTGATTTTTTTTTTCAAAGCACTTAAAACAGCTTTTAAATATTTTAAATGTTTAAATAAATTAAAATCTTTTTAATTATAACAATCAAAATATATTTCTTAAAAAAAAAAAAGAACGTGATGTCAAACGGCCTTTGAAATTTAAGGGTTTGTTTGATATTACTTTTATTTTTTATTTTACTTTTTTACATTTTAATTTGAAAGAAAATAGGCTTGATATATTTGATATTATGTTTAAAAATAGTAAAAATACCTTCAAATTCTTTTGAATATTTTTAAAAGCATTTTTTTTCTTTTTAAAATAAAAATAAAAATATATTAAGAAAACATTAAATAAATATTATAAAAAAAAACAAGAACAAAATTTTTATCAAAACAAGTACCAAAATTTAGAGTTTAGCGGTACAGCTATGACAAACTATTTTATTCTTTGAACAATTTTTTTAATATTAGTAATTTTTTGTCAACAATTTCTTTAATTTATACGTGACTCATCTATTGTGAGTCCAATGTCAAAATTAGAGCAGAATAATGGTGAATTCTGACGTGCTAAGCGGGCAATATTACCATTTATATGGGAATATGCCTAAAAGTGATTCAGTTATTTTAGGAAATATCATCCTCTCAAAGGATATATCCCATTTTCCACGATCGTACAATTTGACATCAATATATGCCCTCATTGACTAAAGAAGATTCAAGCCCAATCATCAACAGGAGAATACTTAGCTTTTATGAGGCTCCCTAACATTGTTTGGAAGGACAGTAAGGATTAAATGTCAAAAGATATTACGTGTGGCTGACCACACGTCCGGACAGCGGTCCGGATGCGGCCATGCCACCGTAGATCGCCCGGCAGCCCATTCAGACCATTGTTCAGACATGCAGTTTCCGCACGTAATATTTTCTCCTAGATGTGACTGGTAGAACCAAGCATATTTATGTGGTGTGAGATATACTAATGAAAAAGGAAATCTGATTTAAAGTGAAAATTTTAAGGCTCTAAATAATGGCTGTTGGCAAGTGTTTCTGCATCAATAAATTTTGGGAAATTTGCATGCACACCACACAATTATTATGTGTTTACTTATCTGACAACTGAAGTTTACTATTTACAATTATAGTATTTTAATGTTGAAACTTAAGCATGAAAAATGTGTATTTCAGTTTTAAAAAAGTTTTAGTAACAGTGCTACTTTTGATGTAATGTGAAAAGTTGTTAGTGACATGTATGTAAATATATAAGTTTATGTAGGGGATGAATCTGCCTAGGCTTCTACTAGGGATTGAACAAAGTAGACGTCACAACTTCGCAATGAAACAAAGAAACATTGCATTAATTTTTGGCAAAGCTTTCAATTTTACATTCATGAAATATTTTGTAAGATTCTTAACTTTATTTATAAAAATAGATTGAATTTAGGTCAGAAGTAGTGTTCTTCTCTATAGCAGGTTGGAAGGTGTTGGAAGAGACTTTTAAGGAGGAGTTGAAGTTACCATGGCTCACTGCTATTCCAAAAACTTTGATGAGTTGTTTGTTTGCTCCATCCTTTCTCAGCCAGTATAAGATTTACACGAGCTGCCAGCTTCTTTACAGCGTCTTCCTCAAACTCATCCCTTATTTGTGCTGCTGGTATCTGCTCAGGACTCGGGATTTCAAAACATCACCATTTTGTTCATGATAATTAAATAAAAAATAGCAGGATTTGCTTTTAAAATTAAGAAAAACAAGCTTAAAAACTTAAACGAAACATACTTTTTGAAAAAAAAAAAAAAAGAGATTGCAAACTGTAATGAAATTGTTCATTGTTCATGTCGATTAACATTTACCTGTGCGTTCTGATACAATTTTAGATACTCTGAGCAGTCTTCATATTGGCCACAATGGTAGAGAAGGACTCCATAATCTCGTAGATCTTTGGGCTCGTTACCAAGTATGATTAGGCGCTCACAAGCTGTCAAAAGTAATTTAAGAACATAATGATTTTTTATAGGGATATAAATTAGATGGTTTGACAGTTATATTACTATGTAAGTTCATTCCACTCTTAAGAAACTATGTGCACATGAAGCCAAAGATTTAGTTCCACATTAGGTTGTTGTAAAATATGTTGGTATTGAAATCTCAGATGATTGACTATCACAAATAGGCTTTATATTTTTAAGTTGAAAATCAAATTGAAATAGAAAATAGAACGATATTGGTGAACCCAAGCAACTCAAGGAGGGATAAAAAAATTATAGATTTAGAGTCAGGAAAATGTCTATTTTTATTAAGACAGGCGTTGCATAGTTTCGATTACTATTGGGATCAAACTCAGTCATCGTGCACCTCTAAGTGAAACCATTCTTCATAGAGGAGAACTCATTCCCATTATGACATATACCCTTAACCAAGGAACTCCTCTGGAAGTTTCAAGAAAGTCTTTTTAAGCCTGAATAAGAAGTTGCAAATTTGATCATCAATCTTCTCTGAGTATTGCTTCTTTCATGGGTCACATTCGAGGCATGTTATGATGACAACAGGGTTAACTAGAGTTGTGAACATCATCCATTGAAGCTTGCAAGATGCACGCCCCTCTTCCATGTAATGGAAGCATCATGGGATTTTCATAAAGGTTCTCTGTGTCCTCTACCATCACTTATATTATCTAACTCTTGTGCTAATATTTGTAATTTCAATTTGAGGTGAATGGAGAATTTTAAGTTGCACTAGAAAATCAATCAAATAATGGTTTCATTCTGAGTTTCTACTAATAACTTGGATGCATATTTACAATTTGTTAGCTTCGGTAATTATCTATGGTGTTCTAGTTTGGGTATAACACCTACAACAATCATTAAAATGCCGAGCAATGTGGTACCTGAGCTGATCACAATCTCTAAGCTAAGTGGGTCATTTGATCCATCTTATTTGACATGTATTTAATTCAAAACTTGATAATATATCTCGGAGCAAAACAAATTCACCTGTATAGTCACATGAGTACAAGTCAACATTGATTTGGGTAAAGTTGGCGCTCGGTATGAACCTGTTTGTTAGGATAGGTTGTCTATGAGGATTTATTGGCGTGCTGCTTCCCTATTACAATCACCTAACAAAATGGACAAGGAGTTAGCTGGGATTAATTGATAATAGTCAACAGCTTGCTAGCATCTAACCAACAAAAATTGGTCATTTCTGTCCTACTAGAGATATGCAAACAAGTGCTAACTTGTACTCAACGGTGATCCTCAACAGGGGGGCTACTATGCAAGAGTTCATCCTTTAGTCAAGCATTAGGTTTGCCGCATGAGCAGCAAAATCTCTGCTAGGTAGTAGTGCTTACTTTGCATACCTTGCCCTGTAACATTGGTCAAATCATACTCCAAGTATGGAATTTCCCTCAAGAAGGAGAATTTGTAGAGCTTTAATAATTTTCCTCATCACACTAGCCTTCCTCTTTTGAGAAGAAATTAAATTATTAAGAAATAATAAGTTCCTGGAGTCCAATTAAGATCTCCTCGATCTTAGAACTAATGCATCTCATGCAGTTACATATTGGACCTTTATGGTACTCAACTTTCCTGATGTAATAACCAACGGTATTTTAAAATTCACTTAAACAATAGAGATGCTTGTTGTGGTGCTCCTTATCCTTCTTGGTAGCCAAAATCAACCCTTGCAAGAAAGAGGCCTTGGAAACGTTCATAATCCCCTCAAAATTGGCATGTTTTTTGGGCTTCTCCACTTGCATGGATGCTGGCATTCTCCACGATTGCTAACTTGAAATGACTATCCTTGAGTCTTTGTACCAAGTGATCCGACACCTCATGCATTTCTTGGTTGAACAAGATTGAATAGCTACACAAGGATTCACGAGGGTCAATGGACCTAGGTATGGATAAAGGCTAATTGAGAAGGCTTGACTATGTTGAAGTCCTTGTGCTATACTTGCTCTATAAAGAGATTTAATTTACCTTGCACTTATTATTATTTATTAGGGTTATAAAAAAGTTATCCAACATGCTAACTCTACTTGAAAATCCTGTGTTTGGGTTGACTCGAATAATTTTCGGGTCGAATTCGGGTTGACCTGCAAACCTGAAATTTACTCAAATTTGACCAGCCTAACCAAACTAGACCCAAAAATCGACCCGATTTTGACTTGACTTTGACCCAAATAGTTGTTATCACTTACATTAAACAGTTTATACGGTTTAGGTTTGGATTAACGGGTTGAGGAAGGATCAGGCTTTTTGACCCATTTAATATATGGTTCGGTTTGGGTCAAGTAATTTCGAGTTGGGTTAATTTCGTGTTAGAACCAAACCAGACCCGACAATCCGATTTGACACCCCTATTATTTCTATGCTGATGCCAATTAAATGCTAAAATGATCCTATTAAATACCAATGAAGATATTTTAAGCATTTATCTTTATATTAATATAATAACATTTAACCATGTTTCATTATATATAGCATCACATCTGGTGTAATCGCTTAGATTTTCTCAGCATGATTTCATGATGATTCAAATATTATATGTTCATGTGCTCATGAGTTAGGAGTTATCATTACATTAATGATTAGATTGGTTAAAATGCTGGCTCTATTTCTCTCTTTACATTATCATTACATTAATGAAGATATTTTAACTGTCATAGATCTTGCATAGACTCTATTTCTCTCTTTATTGGACTCGATCATTGTTAACTCACATGGTTCTAGACCATTTCAATTCATCTAACACCTTGGCAATGTCTCAGAATGGAAACTTGGGAATTCTAGCCCGACGGCTCATGGTTGACCCGTTGGATGAATTTGATAAGAAAATTGTGAAGTGTGTGAGTGTCTCCAAATCACCTTCCTTTTTGGCGAGTCTTAAACCAATGGACACACGAAATTATGCTCTTGATAATTGACATAAAGACAATTAAGGCACTACATAAAAGGGGCATTTACATACATATCACACAATTCTTATGTATTAAGATATCTTGTACCTAAACTTTTATATTTACAAACATTGCGCTTGAAGTTTTTAATATCACATCAAAATAGCACTATGACCACTTTTAAAAAAATAAAATCTGCCTTTTCAAGCATTGGTCCATCATTATCAGCTAAATCTACATGCAAGATATCAAAACAGGTTATATACATCTATAGTAATAAAAAAAATTCAAACAATTGAGAAAAAAAACATTCACTTACCCGCCAATGCACGTCGCATATCCCCAAAAAGAGCACCAGTCCATACTCCGCGCCCCAGCCTATGCTGAGCGGCCTTTGCAGATGCCATCTCAAGCCCACCATACGACATGGAACTGCTCTCTCTAGAAATAATAGGTCCGAATGGATGGTTTGCAGCATATGCTGCTCTTAGAAATAAATTACTTGGATGGCCGTACTGGAAAGGCCAGAAAGCATGCTTCAAATTTCTTAGAATCTACATAAAATACGAATCAGTAAATAACAACACATAGTCAGTGAGCTGCACATATCTAACAGCTAAACTTTAATTTTTACATACATGCCACCTTAACTATGCATGAAAAAGTGTATCTCACTATTTAAAAGTTAAAACGGTGATAATTTTTATGTGATATGAAAGATTTCAGATGTGTAAACGGAAAAAGTAAAGTTTAGGTGTTAGATATGTAAATACATATGAATTGGGTGATATGTATGTAAATGCCTCTTAATGTTTCTTGATTGGAAAAATGTAAACCAAATGGTGCAATGCTCTTTATCTAATCTAGCTTAGAGAAAGCATACTATATTCTTATACAATATGAAGCTATCCAATGCGAAAAACTGCACCAAAAAATATGAAACCCTGAGATTTAGCTGTTAACCTCATTTTTGGTGAGGTCTTTTCTCTTTTCTTAGTGCTTATAATCTAGCCATAGGATTCCCCTTGACTATGTTAGAGGTCTAGAGATGGGACCTACCATTTAGAAATTTAAACCACTTCCCAGCTTTCTTGGAACCTTACATGGATATTCACAAACCTCCGAACCACTTAGAAGGTTAAGACTAACATGTGAAGGTTCCAAAAAGGTTCCCATAGGAATGATTTGGACTTAGGGCAACCTTGGGTGACTAGGGCTTAGTCTTGCACATACACCCCTCATTTGTTCTAAAAAAACTCTAAACCAATTCCCCTCTACCCTTTAAGAAACTTACATGGGTAGTCCCAAGCCTCTGGTCTTTGATTAAGATGGCTGGATCAACATGTGAAGGTTCATAAAGTGGTGACCACTTGACTAGGCTTGGTCCCAAAGTGACTAGACATAGTTAAGACCCATGAGCAAATGCCCCAAAACCCTATTCCACCTTAAACCCAAAATTTCAAACCCAAACTCCCAGAATTCACCAAAACCTCCAAATTCATTCCAAAACCTCATCCAAATCAATTTGAGCCCACAATTGACCCCAAATCACCCAAACCTACCAAAATGAGCCAAATTACCAAAATATCCCTCAAAATCCAAAAAGTAAAAAATTCCCAAAATTTCAAAAAACACTCCAAATAATCCCAAAATCAATGAAAACCACTTTATTTGGCCTAATTTGACCAAATTCACCTATTTTGAGCAATCCCTGAATTGCCCCTTAAGGCCCAAAATTCTCAAATCAGCTTCAATTTCCATCAAATTGATCCATAATTTCCCCAATTTCAATTTTAAACCCTAATTAAATAGGCTCATTCTCAATTGAAACTTATTTCAAGCCCAATTGGACCAATCTAAAACCCTAATTTCAATTTTGAACCAAAACCCCCAATTTTATCCCATTTTCTTCAAATTTAACCTCATGACTAATCAAATTCCCCAAATTTCAATTCCTAATCAAAATTCAACATGTCTAAACCCAATTTTAACCAAACCAAATTCAATTTGATCATCCCATGATTAATTTCAAAAATCCAAAAAACCACCTCATACATGTTAAAGGCCCATACCCATGTGCATTTTAAAAGCCCATCTCATGAAATTGAAAAGTCCAAATTGAGCCCACATGACATAATTCCCTCCTATTATCATCCCATGACATTTAATTCATCATTCCATGGCACCATCCCAACTTTTATCATGCATACATGGCACTTTATCAAAATTGGGCATGTTGACATTTTACATTAAAAATTCATAAAATCCAAATTCCTTTTTGCATGAAACAATTCCATGACCCCATGCATAGCATGGCATGCCTCATACATCATCCCATGGCTATCCAAATGTCAACTTTGCCAAAAATGGCAAAGGGATGTGACTCTCCCCTCTCCCTCACTCACTTCGATTTTCCCCTCCATGAAACATTTAAATCCCCTTTTCCTAAGTCCCAACCAGCCATAGGACTTCGAGGTAGTTTGCCTAGCGCAACATAAATCCTCACCTTATCTTTAAGCATTTGCATAATCATATTATGAAATTTAAGCCCTAACTCGTCTTAGGACTCCAAGGTTGTCGTTCGTTACGACTTAAACCCTCCTATTTTCCAGAATCTTTGTATGATTTTGTCATACAAATGTATGTCCTAATTAATTAAAATTGGTAAGATTGGAACATTAAATAATTCTCTCAAATCGAACCCAAATCATAAGATAGTTGAGAAGTCACCAAAGTTCTCTTCGAATCCGTGATATCCCCTACCATTCTTTCTTTGGACTCCAAAAATGAATGTTCCTAATTTGATCCATTCTCTTTTGAATTTCCAGAATTTAATTGTTTGAATCCTAAACTTTGCAACTCTTGGAAGCGAAACCATTGATCTTTATCGAGAGCTTTCTTGAATAACTTTGATCATTTATGATATAAATAACTATAGAGGCTTGCCTCTGTATGAAACTTTTAACCCAGGTAATATAAACCCTGCCTAATTTCCTTATATTATGTAAGGGAATTTGTCGGCTTATAAAATGGGTTTGCAGGCCAAAAAGATGTCTTAACTTCCATAGTTTATTTAATCAAGCCCCATAATTAAACAATGTGTCAATCCTTCGGGATAGATGTATGACTTATAGTGCGGCGCTCATTTATTTAAACCATTAAAGATATGAAATCAGTTAAAATTTCATATTTCAAAATTATATTTTCAAATATCATTTTCAAAAGCTATACAATATTTATTAAATTAAATCTAAATTATTTTCTATTAAATTAAATTTAAATTATTTTCTATTAAATTAAATTTAAATTATTTTCAAGACAACATCAAGATCAAATTTAACGGCCGACATTAGCCACAGGCAAGCATGGAAAAGGCTAATCCAAAGAGGAAATACCCGCTTCATGTGAATTCGGTAACTATATGTTGGATATATTTTGCAATATGAGGTTTTATAATACCAGTACAAAGTTAGGATTTAAATTAGTTGCCTAAATTCTGCATTTTTTTTCTCAACAGAGATACACTTAAATTTATAGAATAGCATCCAATATCCAAATTTGCGTTCTTCCAAGTTCATGATGAATTTAGTACAAAGAGAAATGTGAAAATAACTTTTTTAAAAAAATCTTACCTCCACTAATAACAATTTTGATGACAAAATATGTGGTTGATCTGAGAATTTAACTTTCTGCTTCCGATAACCAGTGGGAAAACTAAAATAATCACAAGGGTTGTAAATCTCTACATCAAAGTCCAGAAAGCCGCACACTCGCAGTGTTTTCAACATTTCAGAGTAAATAAGGGATAGCAAAACACCAGACCCTGATCGACAGGTCAAAACCTGCATCATTTGGTTAAAATAATGCAGTGAGTGACAATTTCCTTCAAAAAATTATAGCATATATGTACTAATATAAAATTTGAGGGAAAGAAATTACAGAATGAAGATACAAGGCTCTTGTATCAGACATCATCTCTGTCCTGCGAAAGCCCTGACCAACCAGAATGGAAAAGCACGTAAGGAAGCTCCTAGAGATAGGATCATGGGATAACAGACAGTGAAATTACAACTAAGGACAATGGAAAAAAAAAACTTAAGGATTTGAATTAAGAAAAAATAAGTATGATTTGAACTAAAAAAAATGTGAGTGTAGAATCACTAGGATTTGAAAAAAAAAAAGTTACAATTTGATATTCTTCAATCATTTACTTATGATCGAAGATACAGACACGGGATATGAAAATTTTAGGACAAATGTAGGATGGGCGCGTCCGTGCGTGTACTACCAGCAGTCAAATTCATTTCCTCAATGAAACAAAGTCGGTACTCACGCATTGTAAACTAAGCATGCTTCCTTAAAAGATAAAATTAAAACCATATCCATCTCAGTTCAATTGTACCCAAAAGCATATGATCTTCGTACAATTTGGTTTCCCAAAATCAAAACAAAAATCCAGTGCAATTCCTCCAACGGAGACAGATCTCATTATAGCACTAATAATATTTGTGGCAATTCAATGAAAAGAAGAGCAGAGATCCAATACCTTGTGAACATAGAAGAATCTATCTAGGTTTCCAAGAAAGACCTCAGGAGGAGCCTCCGACGGGGGCAAGTAGAGGGAGCAAAACTCCGTCGAGAGATCATCGAGCCTCTCAACGAAAGCCTCGACGGGTAGAGTAACTGAAGAGTGCGAAATGAGCGAATCGTCCTCGGCTGCGATGTGCAGCGCCGTGCGCGCCAGGTCCGCCCCGCGGCTGATCGTAATGCACGTCTCTGCGTCAATTTCGGTGAGCCGCCCTACTTGCTGCCGGAACTGTTCTCTCGCTGATCGAGCGAGCTTCGTATCGATCCCTGCCGACTCGAGTGAATCGTGTAGGATGAGACGGAGGCTATTTTGATCGCCGGCGGCGGCTAGCTCCGGCGATTCAGAGGCGGAGTTGACGCAGAAGAAAGGGGAGGAGATGGTCTTTCTGAACTTCTTGGAATTGGAGAACTTGAGAGTTGAAAGTGAGGCCGAAGGTGCTCGGAGGCAGCTCATGGCTGGAGACTGCAGACGAAGGGAGGATGGAAGCTCGTGAATGGTTGTTATATAGAGAGAGTGTACCAAAAAATATCTGAGATTGGGACAAATTCTAGGTCCCAAATGTTATTATGTACTTACTCTAATAAAAAATTATCATGTCTAAATATATAATATTAATTATTTCAATAAAACAAATAATTAGTGTTGTCAAAATAATTTTTTGTTCCGTGAGCAATTACGTGTTTCGATTACAATTAAAACTAACAGAACACAAACACACTTTTTTAACTCGAAATATTGTCTGAACTCGCTCTTGTTTAGCTCATTTACACTCCTATCATCATTCTTCAGTTCATCGAAGCAGCTTGTTTAGATTTAAAAGCATGCATGTTATTTCTTCCGGAACCCATCATTTTAGCCGTCATTTATAATTTGGCATTGCTTCTACTTCAACGACGATAGTTTTTACAATTTTTTAATTTAGAACTCAAATGTTCTTGCTATTTAAAAGTATAAGCATGATCCTTTTAAGTGAAGAGAAATCAACTTTTCAACAATAACAATGTTTAAACATCCCTTTTCTCAATTACTTTTTTCCTCCGGTTATTGTCCAAGCTCGTGTGATGGGTCTACTATGAAACATCACAATTGCAATCTCTACCTTTCAACTACATTTTGTTCAAAGTTAATAATGTTATAAGTTACAATAGGAAGAAGACTAAATGAGAATCAAAGTCTAAAAAATAATAATGTGTAAATAATATATATATATATATATATATATATATATATATATATATATATATATATATATATATATATATATATATATGAAGCTTTTAATCTCGTTAGAAAGACAAAATAACTTAGATTTAATGATAAGAAGAGTGCAAATTTTGGATTGTATAATATTTAAGATATGTGTTGAGAAATTTAGGGCAAAAAAATAAGAATCGACGCAATCCAGAAAAACATAAAGAGATTTAATGAGGTTCAGCAAAGATGTCTACGTCCTCGGGAGCAGAGCGGCGACTTTTTTTTCAGTATTCAGAAAAGAGTGCAAAAAACAACTAAATCACCTAGGGTTACAAACAGACCTATTTATAACCCTAGAAAGAACAGAAAATGAAACCTTCTAGTACAATATGTAATTAACCAAATCACCCTTGCACTAAATCGCGGGGTGTTGCACCCGCACCCCCAACCCACATAATAAACTCCCCCGATTTGCTCGTTCTGCTCCAACATTTATTCCTTATTAGATATATGAGTCATATCTAACAAATCTCCACATTGGCGAATATCCAGCCCCCTAGAAGAAAAGATACGTGGGAGTTTCTCATGCACCAATATGGGTTGGGCCACCACGCTTCTCTAGCAACTGTGAATGTTCAACAACTTCAAGCAATGCAAGAACTTGATAGTAACCGGCTTGGTCAACATATCAGCTGCATTCTCATCAGTATGAACCTTCTGCAACAGTATGTCACCAGAAGCAATCAATTCTCTGATCTTGTGATACCTGACATTAATGTGTTTGGTCCTCACATGGTACACCTGGTTCTTAGCCAGATAAATAGCACTCTGATTATCACAATACAATTGAACTCTACCTTGCTCAACGTCTAATTCTTTCACTAGCCCAGTAAGTCATAAGGCTTCTTTTGCAGCTTCAGCTACTGCCATGTACTCAGCTTCAGTTGTAGATAATGTCACAATAGACTGAACTATTGATTTTCAGCATATAGGCCCTTCGCCAAGAGTAAACACATACCCAGTTGTAGACCTTTTGCAATCCAAATCACCTGCATAGTCCGAATAAACGTACCCCACAACTGTATGATCATTCTGCTGACTGCCAAAGATAATTCCATGTCCTACATTGCTCTTTAAATACCTAAAAATCCACTTGACTGCTTCCCAATGTCGTCTTCCTGTTTTAGACATATATTTGCAGACTTGACTAATAATATGAGCAAAATTAGGAGGAGTACATATCATTGCATACATCAAGCAGCCAACTGCACTAGTATAAGGAATCTTTGTCATGTCTTCGATTTCCTCATCTGTCTTCGGACACTGTTCTGCAGAAAGCTTGAAATGATTTGCCAAAGGAGTGTTTACAGGCTTAACATTGCTCATCTCAAACCTGTCTAGCACTTTCTCAACATAACACAATCGTCTTGAGCCTCTATCCTGCTGAATCTCCATTCTGAGAATCTTCTTTGTAGGACCCAAGTCTTTCATGTCAAATTCTTGGCTTAACAAAGCTTTCAAGCCACGGACATCATGCATATTCTTTACAGCAATCAGTATATCGTCAACATACACTAGCGGAAAAATAAAAGTACCACAATCAAGGCTCTTAACATATACGCAACAATTATACTCACATCGCCTGTAGCCAATCTGAATCATGTAGAAGTCGAACCGCTTATACCATTGTCTTGGAGACTGCTGCAACCCATACAATGATTTTTAACATGCAAACTAGATGCTCATGTCCATGTTGAGTGAACCCTTCTGGCTGTTCCACGTAAATCTGCTCCTCCAAATCACCATGCAAGAAAGTCGTTTTAACATCTATCTGCTCCAAATGCAAATCCCAAATAACTACCAATGCAAGCACTGCCCTGATTGAAGTATGTATGACCATAGGAGAAAAGATTTCATCACAATCTATCCCCTTCTGCTGTGAAAAACCCTTTGCTACCAGTCGAACCTTAAAATTTTCCTTTTCTTTTTCTGATACAGCTGGCTTTCTTTTTGAGATTTGTTAGGTATGACTCATATACCTAATAAGAAATAAATGTTAGATCGGAGCGAGCGAATCAGAGGAGTTTATTATATAGGTTGGGGGTGCGGGGGCAACGCCCCAAGGTTTAATACAGGGGTAATTTGATTAATTACATATTGTACTTGAAGGTTTTCTTTTCTGTTCTTTCTAGGGTTATAAATAGGTCTGTTTGTAACCATAGGTGATTTAGTTGTATTATGTACTCTTTTCTGAATAGGGAAAGAAAGTTGTTCTGCTCCCGAGGATGTAAACATCTTTGTCAATCCTCGTTAAATTCATGTGTTTTTCTGATTTTGTGTCGATTATTGTATTTATTTGCCCTAAATTTCTCAACAATATGGCATCAAAATTTGGCATTATAATGTAATATAGATGAGTATTCAAAGTATTGCACTGAATTAAAAAAAAAATTAACTTCATCAATATTAAATTACTACTAATAAACTCAACAAATTAAGACATCGTAGAGAAAATATAGCTACTCTATGTTATAACTATTAGGATTATATTTTTAATGTATTAAAGCAAATATCTCTTATATTAAAACTATTGTGATTTTACCTTCATGTATTGTTATCATACATTATTTGCTATTTTATAAATATTGTAATTAAGATTGTATATAATTATCATGATTGTACCTTCATGTATTATAATTATATGTAATTTGTTGTGTTTAGGGGTGTAAACGAACCGAACACCAACGAACAGAGCTTGTGTTTGTGTTCGGTTCGTTTGAAATATAGTTTGTTTGAAATAAGCCCGTGTTTCAAATTGTTCGTGAAGTCATTGTTCGTGTTCATTTCTTAATAAACGAGTTGAACACGAGCCGAACACGAGCTGTTCGTGAACGACGAGCCAGTTTGACAGTCCTAATATTAATATATATATAAATAATAGATTATATTAATTATATAGCTTATACTATATAAAAATATAATATTTATATTAGTATATTACTAATATAGTGCATTAATATATTATTATTATTATTAATTTATTATATACTATAATTTATAAAATTTAATTTTTTAAAATATCATAAATATTTTATATATAAGTATTTTAAATTATTTTATATTTTCAATAATAACAATTTGAATACGAACAAACGCATCACTGTTCGTGTTTGGTTCATTTAACTAATCGAACGAAAAAAATTTGTTCGTGTTCGTCTCGTTTATTTATCGAACGAATCAAACACGAACTCCTTGACGAACCGAACACGAACTGTTCGAGAACAACGAGCTTTTTTGACAACCCTAGTTGTGTTATAAATATTTTGATTATTTGTTTTGTGATAGTTGTTGCAATTGCACTTTGGTGTTATAATGTTTGATTATGACTAAATAATTCGCCATCACAATAAAAGTATTATAGCATAAATGGAACAAATAATTAATTTAGCATCTACCACATAACTTAACAACACTTAAATTTATTAAATAGAAACATAAAATCAAATTTCTCTTTCTTTTTTCTGTCTTTTTAAAAATTAATACTAGTATAAATTTCACTGAAAAAACGTGTGATCCAAATGTTACTGCGGCGTTTTCAAAAACGCCCCCGCACTTGTAAGCTGCCCCAAACAGACCCTTAGGCTTCTTTTCTTGCTTTCTTATGTTATTTTTTCTTTAAATATGTTTTAATTCATTTATAGGCATTTTAATAAAAAATCTAGTTTTAAATATTAGATATAATTTTTTGAGAAGCAAACAATCAAGCCTATCACTTGGTATGTAACCCAAACCCCAACTAACATAATAAATAAATTTTAAGCTTATAATTGAAAATATTTTTTTAAGATAAATATAATGAATAATTACTTGAAATTATATTTCTCTTTTATTAAATTAATGAAGTGAATTTAAAATAATAAGAAGAGAAAATCAAATTAACTATACATTTTTTCATGTAATACATATGATAGAACAACTAACATTTATTATTAGTTTGATGAGAATTCTTATATAAATTAAAAACTATGATACAATTTTTCTAGGCATGAAATTTAATTTATTTTGAAAATTGGGTATCATAATTAAAAAAATAATTATTGTTCATTCATAAAATTCAAATTTTAAAGTTTTAAATTTAAATGTATTTAACTTTAATATATTTTCAACCTTCTTATTTAACTTTTTTAGAGATCATTTAAAACTATGACTTGATCTCATGTCTAGATTAATAAATTAAAATTTTTTACTAGATAAAAAAAATATTTATTATATATTCTTTCTCAAATAAATAAATAAATAAATAAATAAATAAAATTTTGGGATCCATCACTATCTCTTAAGCAATTATTGAGTGCACATAGCTTGTTAATTCAGTTTTTTTTTTTTTTATGTAATGGAAAAAAAAATTATTCACAATTATAGCCACATAATTATAAGAAATTATAGTAATGCTTCTCTTGTTGATTGTAAATCATGTAGAATAATTCATGGGCTTTATAACGAGCTTTGTATTCTATAAATTATTTGAAAAAAAAATGCTAGGTATGTGAATTATTATTTTATTATTTTTTTATGATTAGAACCAAAAAATCATTATTATTAGCTATTATATGTGAAATTACACCAAATGGTTTGATCCCATGCTAGCCCTACATAGTAAATAATGGAGGGGATTAAGATTCTCAATTATTAATTTTTTTTTATTATGAAAGATAAAACTCTTTTTTTGCAAAAATAAACAAAAAAATTAAATTATGCAATATTTTTAATGTGGCGGTGCACTCTAAGACTTGAGCTCTTGGGAGCAAGAAATTGACTCATATGGTAAAGATCCCTTTCACGGGGAGAAACATAATGGGCAACATCCTAACACTCGCTCATTACCGTTGCTACGTCTAACTGTAGAGCCCCAACGCCACCCTACTCAGTGCCACGACAGCTGAAGCCCTAATTTTATAGTTCAAAGCCACAATACCCAACTCTCCACGCAATGTTGTCGTGCCTACATTAAGTGCCCAAACGCCACAAGGTCAACGTCTTTGTGCTCCCTGTTGGCATCCATTTTTTGTTGCGACATATATGAGACACCATTGTCGAGTGACACGACACTATAGTTGGGTTCTATACCATCATATCCAAGCTTCGTGTTGAGTGTTGTCAAGCCGACATTGCTTTTGGTGTCCTCTAGGTTGACGTTCAATCCTGTGACATAGGGTCATATCCTGCTGATATGAACATTCTGTTGGCATAAACCGTCAACTAGAGTACCTTGCACCATGTTCGGACCTTAAGTCCAAGGCCCGGACAGACAGATTTCATGCCGGAACCGATCAGCTCAATGATATGTAGACGGTTAGGCCTCTCGAACTATTTTGAGAAGCATTTACGGTCCTTACGGAGGCCCAAGGATCGTTACTTGCTCACATTTGATCCTTCAAAGATCCAACAAGGTGCAGTACCCCCTTGGGGAGCTTCTCCGGAAGCCCATTCTATTTGGGGTCTAATGTGACCACACCTAATTTAGGCATGGCCATACCTAGTTAGTGGTGTGACCATACCTAAACCAGACATAGTCACATTAAAACCACTCCAAACAACCAAATGGGTTGTGGTGGTGTGACCTTGCCCAAAGGTGTTTTGACGATGTCGACCAAACAGTGGCTATGACATTGTTACGCCGTAGTTTGAGCATGAACACTCCCAAATCTTAGCAGTGCCTAAGTTTGTTATGCCGTTGTTTGAGCATGAACACTCCCAAATCTTCGCAGTGCCTAAGTTTGTCGACCAACGTGACCACGCCTGCAAATAATTGGCACAATGCCTTATACGTGGTCACACCGGGCCTCCATCTATGACACTTTGAACAGAGGCGTGACCACACCCGAGTGGGGGGTGCCCATGCCGTTGGGACCAATTAGCAAAAAAATGACCTTCAGATCACGGATTCCCACTGGAAAGGCGAGCGGGACCGCCGGTCCTTTCTTTTTTATGTGGTTCTTCACCCAAATAAGGCATATGAAATATTTTAGGCCCATTCAAAATTGGGAAAGCAGCCTTGGGCCCTTGGATAAATCCCCTATTGCTGAATAGTCTGAGGAAGGGCTCATTTTGAGCTAATCGTCTTCCATTTGCTGAGGAGGAGATCTTGGAGAAAGGGTTGAGGGATCTTCCAAGGAGATTTCTTGAGGAATTTATCCTCTTTCTAAAGGAGAATTCATGGCAAGCTGTTCTTCTCCATTTTCTCCACCTTTCCTTCTATTTTTTGTTCGTTTTCGTCATCTTTACACATGATTAATAATCAAGAGACAATAATTAGAACATGAAAGTTGGTAGTTAGAAGATAGCAATTGGTTGAATATAAGATAGCAATATTAACTTGATCTCCTTAAGAATCTATTTTACACATGATTATAGTCTCATTAATATAAATATAAGATTTTTTGAAGTCTTCATATGTTATAATTATAGTTTCTAAAAGAGTACTCTCGTAGAGACTCGTAGGAGTGCAAATGAGCCGAATAGAACTGAACCTAAGCTCAACTCGTGTTCTGCTCATTAAAAAATATCACTGTTTTAGTTAGCTCATTTATATTTCGAACACAAATGCGTTTAGCGAGCCGAACACGAGCTCTTCGTGAACAAAGAGTTGTTTTAACAACCCTAATTATACAGTAGTAGGATGTTAAGCGTTGAAGCAAGATTTATATCTTATTGTTCATATTAAAACAACATTTAAATATAACTTAATATATTTTTATTCAATTTTTTAATAAATAATTTTAATTGATTATAAATATTTGTAACCATATAGTCAATTTATTTTTTTAAAGATAATATATATATATATAATTGATAAGCATTATTTCGAGCAAAAACGAATTGTTTACATATCATGCACAACAAAGTAGAGTGAAGCAAAATAATAATAATAATAATAAGAGTGAAGCATATATTTAATTTGATAATATATATTCTATATATCATAGTAGTAGTCTTGGATTCAAACAAATTTTAATTACAATGAAAAATATTATGAAATATATATAATTATATTTCATATTAACATGAAAGATTATTTTCATTTTATTTATTTATTTATTTAGGGATGAAATGGTTCCCCCAAAAAGAAAAAAGTAGATTTTTTTTTTCTTTCTTAAAGTATCTAAAGTTGAAGATTGGGAGCATCATTAAATTTTTTTGCTAAGTTAAGATAGAGGACTGGTCTCTCAAGTAACATTAATAAAGTTAATTAAGAAATTATTAAAAAATATATTTTTTTTCTCTCTTAAAACTAGTAGGAATAATATAGATTTTCTTACTTTAACAACCGTATTTTAACTTTAACGACTGCAAGAAGTGGTCGACGATAGTAGGCGGTGATAGTCAACAATGATTGGCAGGTGGTAGTAGATGTTGTTTGACGGCTACGACGGCTGATGATTACTCATCAGGCATTTTCTCTGGAACATGTTACGGAATTACAATTCTCTTCCTTCTCCTATTCTCCCTCGAGTGAAGAGCGAGGGGCCAATTTATAGTCTTTTTGTGGGAAAAATATTCCATCCGGACGTCCACACGTCCAAACGACCATCTATCAACCGCCACATGGCCCGCCGATGACGTGTATGGCGAAGTGAAGGCCGGTTGTTGGCCATCCGGACGTGTGGTGTCCGGACGAAATATTTTTTTCTTTTTGAGAGGAGTGTTTTGATGTTTTGGCACGTACTTTGCCTAATCATATGATCATACGATCCATGTTAATCCTCCTTGAGGATAAATGATTTATTAAGAATTTTGGTGTCTTAATAAAGTCGGAATTAAGCGATCTTAAGCTCGTTGAATTATTCTCATCAAGACACTCGATTCAACCATAAATATGTCAAAGTTGAAGTTCATTTGACCATTCAATTGACAATTCAAAGCATTCAAATGTACTTTAATAGCTTGATCTGACTTGATTGGAACTGAATCGAACCAATTTTGATATTATTGGGTTCGACTTGTCGACAGTTAGTTGACTATACATTTGGTGAAATGGGGGGTCAGTGATATTAAATTTGAATTTGAAAAATTCTTCATAAAACATGCATTGAGATTTGTGATTGATAAAAAATTTGTTGATAACACTTCAATTCTCAAATAAATTTAAAAAGATTTGTATACATACCACTCAATTCTTATGTATTTACATATCCAAAACATATTTTTCAATTTTATAAAATGTCACTTTACCTATGTACCAAAATTTGTATTTAACTTTTTTTTAAATTAAAGTTGTAATATTTTTATTTGATATATAAAAAGTTAGGAAGTATATATTTAAGAAGTAAAACTTAGGTGTTGGATATATAAATACATAGGAATTGGGTGGTAATGTAAATGGCCCAAAAATTTACCAAACAAAGATATGACAACAATAAAATAAAAGAAATTGTGGAAAACTAATCCAAAATGCACAAATGAATTTAATCCCAATGATTAAAAATGAATTAATAATCATTAAATAATTATTATTTTTATTTTAAATTTTTTGCATTTATGGCTCATTTTAATTGGTGGAGTAGCCTCTTCTCAAGATGTTAAAGAACTTTGTTTTGGCTAAATAAAGGTCACTTCGGGGCGACAGCTTGTTTGAAAAAACAGCTCAAAAGTATTGCATAAGAGGTAATGTTCAAAAAATTATGGTGGCTATTGTAACTTAAAATTAAAAAAAAAAAATAGTATTGTAACTTTCTAGCAGCCACCGCACTTAGCCAGATCTCATTGTTTGTACAACACAGCTTTCAACTGCAACATTTTGAAAAAACAGACAAAATACAGTTTTGTCAAACATTTAAAAGTGCAGTACTGCACCGCACCACCCACCAAACGCACCATAAATTAGATAAGTAAATCATTACATCTATAAGGCAAAAAGAATAAAAAAAGACATTTTAATGAAAAAACATTATGAAATTAAATTTCAGATCAAATTAAGTAACTTAATAGAAAAAAGACTGCCCCCTCACAATTCATTTGTTCATCACACAATTCTAACAAATTGTATATATATATATATATAAACTGCAAAATTTGACTACAAATAATGAAGCAATAAAAAGAATGAAATAATGGAAAATATATTAAGGCATTCAGTTGAGTTCCTTCTCCTAAATCAAACATTGAACAATCTCAGCACCAAAATAGATACTGATCTCCTAATCTGTAACCTAAAGATTTTCCTGTTGTCACAAACAAGGAAATAAACCAAAAAAAGACCAAAATAATAAAAAAATAAATCAATAGATTCTGACTTATAACAAAAGTTAGAAATTTCAGTGCTCTCCAATTTATTTTGTGGCCAATAAACAAATTCTCCAATATCACAAATCTGTCAAGTGCAGTCACTGTTACTTGAGAATCATGTCCTCTTCTTTTAAGGAGAATGTCCCTCATCCAATTAATTCTGCAATAAGAGAGCCCCTCCATTGATTTTCCTTTGTTATCATCTTTCTGGTTTTGCTCTTTGGATTTCCATTTTAATATATGAGGTTTGAGCCTATTCATGTCTGATAACTTTACTGGTTTTAGTAAGAATTCCTCAGCTCCTTCTTCCAAGCATCTAATGGCCATGATGAGAAGAAAAGAAGATGAATGCAGAGAATATTTAGAAAAGAAAAGGGAATCAGATGATGAGTAACATAATTTCATTTCGTCCCATAAAGGCAGAATAAAATCTTATAAAGATCATGGAAAAGACACCACCTTTGCTTTTATTCCTATTCTCAGATCTGAATCACAGCTCACAGGCAAGTTTCACAGGCCAAGCAAACAAGTAGATAAAAATTGTTATTGAGGTGCAAGGCTTATGGAGAAGTTCATTAAGAGTCTTCTCTGTAATTAGAAGACAGACTGCGATTCAAAGCACATTATAATCACTAATTTCTAACCTAATTATCACTAAGTACACAGTTGCTTCTAGCAGATGGGCAAACTCATTATGTCAAGTGCTTTATTTATATATTTTTTGGAGAAAAAATTACTTTTTTATTGATAATGTTTTATTTATCCTGCAAAATATTAGCACGGCGGCGTTGGCCAGGTGCACTTTTTTCATATTTCTTGTCCATGTAAAAACTATCAAGTAGAGGTGTAATATGTGCTTAAGATCACACCTTGATTAAAGAATATATATACATATGAATAAAGAAAGCAGCGACCATTAGCAGTCAATAGCTTTGGGGCCATTTATTAGTAGATTAGAACATATGATGTGAAGATTATAATCTTAAAAGCATAAAAATTTTGAAAATGTTAGACAATTTGTGGTTGAGCATGTTATAGTATAGCTTCATTTTCTATTTTCATTTTGCAAAGTTCACTTCTTCTTTATAAATTCATGAATGTATTATTCAATCTAAATCTTGTCGGACAGAAAAAAAATGACAATTTTAAATCCAAGACTTAGTAAATCCAATTCCTTTTTTAATTTTTCTTAAATCCAGGAGATAACAGGATTCAGTAAATCTGAATTTAGGGCTATAAATTCAAAATCGTTGGATTTAATAAAGCTGCTAAAGAAGTTACCACACATACACTACCCTAAGAGCTTCACAATTATGAGTAACCAATGAAAAACAAAACATCTCAATGTTCTGATTATGAATAAAATTTTGATTTGATTATCTCCTTAAGGAGAATCAAAGCACATCTTAACCAAACAAATCATGAAAATGGAAATCACAATATTTCAGCCGTTGCAGAAATTAATGAAGTTCAGCAGTACTTTTATAGTAAAGAATTCTTCACCTTTTTATCCTGGAAGGCACATTCTCAGATGACATTATGACAACTGGGATATCCTTTAGAGCTGATGAATCCTGAACCAGTAATCCACAAAACCTTCCCCATAAGCCTCAAAGCAACCATTAAATTTAGGGTTATGAACAGGTGAACTTCAACATATTAATTTTTCTTCTAAAAATAGGAACTTGCCTTGATTCTCTTTAGCAGATCATACCCACTCATTCCAGGCATGCAGTAATCTGTGATCACCAAATTCACCTCAAATTCCTAAAAAACAAAACAAATCCATCACACCTGAATCAATAGAACCCTAATAACTAAAAATTTCCTCAAATTCCCATAAATGAGAGAGAGAGAGTGAGAGAATTTGATGCTCACATTCTGTCGAAGAGCTAGGAACTCCATAGCCTTGCTTCCAGACTCCACTGTGGTCACTGGAAGGAAAAATGGAAACAGAGAAACAAACAAAATGAAAAAAAAATTGAACTGAATACATGCAACCAAAATCCAACATTAGCTTTCTCCTTCCCCCCAATTCCAGCAAACCAAAGCGCAAATACCTAAGAAGGACGAGGCCTTAAGGAGCCTCTCAATGAGCTTTCGATCGATGAGACTGTCATCCACAGCCAGAACATGGAACTGCACTTCAGACGCTACAACCATCACTAATCCAACTTCTTCTCAAGAAAATAGAATGATTCAGACCAGATTTTAGACGAGAATAAGGAAGGAGAAGAAGAAGAAGAAAAAGGGGAGAATTAATGAAGCGAAAAACTCCAAAAAAAAGATAGGAAAATCTGAATCACTGCACTCTCTGGAGAATTCAGATCGCAAAAGAGGCCAAAATCACGCCTTTTTGTCGAAAATTCGCACGGATTTGATTTGAAATTGAGAGAAAGCAACTGAGGGATTATATGGGGACAAAAGAATTCGTTTTTTGTCACAAAGCCGTTGGAATTGTCCTGAACCGCGGGACCACGTTAAGCGATGCCGCTAACAATGATTTATCAATGGATCATTGACACGTGGACTGCGTCTTAGGGGTGAAGTTCATGTTCATACGATTTAGCCGGGACAGCTTAAGCTTTAAAATGGATTCGAATCCCGTTAGTTGAAAAATCTGTATCTAATTTTTTATTATTTATCAACTATTTTATTTTAATTGATTGAATCTGAACCGTTCAAATTTAATCAGATGAATGGAATTGACACAAATAATTGAGCTCAAATAGCTCTTTTTAAATAATAAGTAAAAAATTCAAAAAAAAAGAATATGCTTTAAAATTAGTTCAAAATGTCAGCTTTAAATAGTGTATTAATTAATGCTTTTAAATATTAAAAGTATAAATAAATAATCTTAAGCTAAAACTATGCATGTGGATCTTTATTCGAATAAATAAAATAATGCAATAACAAGCCAAATTTTCTCTAATTTATTGATAATATAGTAAATTATATGCAGCAAATATATAAAAAAAAAATTAATTTGATTTTAAAAAATATTAAAAAAATACAACTACAAAACGTCGAATAATTTTGATTATTTAATTTAAGTATATGCACATGATAAAATTCTTTATACCACAATTTAAAATAACGAAACTCGTTGAAAGTATAAAAAAAATGAAAATATTCTTATACGTTTATTTAACTATTAAAAAACAGAAGATATATTAAAACTGATACAATAACATAGCATATACTATTAAAAATTCAATTAAGTTATGATGAAGCCTGAATTGTCTTCTTGTGAAACAGGACCTCAGAGTTAGAGAATATAAGGGGAGAAGTGAGAGAGGGGGATAGAATTGTCGGATGTCAGAACCCAAAAATCAATGCTTTTATCGATGTCATGATATCCTATTTATAAGGTTCGGAGAATACAACTACATGTAAGGAAAGAGCAGTTTTCATAACTGTCTTAAACTATAGAATTCAGATTATATAGTAATGAGTAATAAACGGTGGCGTATGGTCAATCACGCAAAACCTTGAGGCAGGTCAGCTATGTTAGTCGTTCGTCGTGTATGTGTGTTGTTAGTCGTTTGCCATGTATGTGTGTTGACTAGCTGTGACGATCGGTCGTATCTTCATCCTAGAGATTTTATGTTGCTCTATCAGGAAGCGTAGACAACTAGAAATTTGCCAGTGGCCTTATAATTGGCCAATCCTTCGATTGATAGATTCTCCAAAAAATAAATAAATAAATAAATAAATATAGCTTCGGACAGCATATTATGTCGGTCGACCATATTATAGAGTCGATTTGTTATTTACTGATGAGTTCTCTGATATGTCATCCAAAATCTTGCGTATAACCCAATACTTTATAATTAAGAGAACAAAATACACAATACTTGATTTTTTGATGATATTTTTTGCGTATAACCCCTCATATCAATAATGAAGAAAAAAATGACAAGTAAAACTCAACGTTGTTAAAATCAGATCAGAGAAGTCACACGGACGGTGAACTAGTAAGATAACTGATATAGAAGCTAGATATAATCTAATTTTGAATAATCAATATTAAACCAATGAAAACCAATGTCAAATTGGTCGATCGCTTGAACCGGCAGTGTTTTTTTGTAATCATTTTCTTAAGACAATATTGCATTTTTTTCATGAAAGAATTAGCAAGGAAAAAAAAACAATATAAAAATTAATTTATATTTTATTGAAAATTGTAGTAAACATTTAGATTATCATTAAAATAATAAATGTTTTTATATTTAAAATTATTAAATTTCTTTTTTAAGTAATTTATATTTTTAATTATAATTTTGATCACTTAATATGTCATTATTACATTATTTATAATATATTTAATTAATTTTTATATTTATTAGCTGATTTGATGTTCACCCGTTCGAATTAATGAATCTCAACATCTCTCAATTTGACCTATCCTATTTTCACAACTTTATAAAATATACATTTTCTAACATAATGGTAAATATTAAAAATTAAAGTTCAACTCATATATATGTAAATACATATAAATTGAGGTGTATCTATGCAAATCTTCTATATTTTTTAAATATAAATGAATAATTAAAAGAGCCTTAAAATAAAAAAAGGTATAGGCGGTGGGATTTGAACCCGACGTGAATCGAACACGCAACCTTCTGATCTGGAGTCAGACGCGCTACCATTGCGCCACGGATCCGCCTGATCTATGATTTTGAAATTACATTATATATAGAAAATATTCTACATGTAATTATTAAAATACATAAAAAATAACAAAATATGTTAATAGTCATAAGAAAAAAAGCTTCTTACAATTATGCCACATAATTCCATGGATTCGTGTCCCTAATCATAAAATATGCAAATTATTTTCTTACAATATTTTTCTCTATTTTTTCTATATTACTAGAGTTTTTTTTTATTCAATTTTTAAAAATTTTCATATTGAAATGATCTATAATAATATTTATTTAGACTAATTGTGGTATTAAGATGAATTTTTTTCATCTTTAGAAGAAAAAAAGCCTTAATCCCAACAACAAAGCCTTAATCCCACTATGGGGTCGGTTACATGAATCCTTTTTCTTAATTGCGTTTTATTTAGTGACATATTTTCATTTAATTATAATAAATTAAGATCATATTATATACGATAAGCCAAAGTCTTCCTAAGTCTACCTTTGCCTTTCTTAACATAAATTGAATCTAAAACATCTACTCTCTTAATGAGATCATCAGATGGCCGACGTTTAATTTTAATAAATTAACCTATAGTCCCCATGAGAAAAATGAATTAAGGGACTTTTCTTAATTTTTTTCACATTTTTTACCTTTTATCTCAAAGAATCCTATAATATTTTTTATGACTTGTTTTAAGAATTTTGGGGACTTATTAACAACTATTTATATATTACCAATCTCGACCCTTTTCCTTTTTCTTGAGATCGGTGAATTTTAAGAACTTTTGGTACAAAAAGAAATGTCCAATCATCGGCCCATTATCTCATCTTACGACCAAATGTAATTTATTAATACGATCTTAAACTACTCAATACAATCAATATTAACCCTTTCAAAACCCCATTTCATCCTATGGCTTTTTGTTTGCATTTTATTTGTGCATGAAAATGTGTATTCACCTTTTAAAAGTTAAACTAATGATATTCTTATATGATAATATATATATATATATATATATATATATATATATATATATATATATATATATATATATATATAAATAGAGAGGAATTGTGTGATATATGTAGTAAATGCCAAATTACCTATTTCTTGAGGAAATCAAATGCCAGATCTCTTAAAACTGCCACACATTAATAGATCTAATCATAATGGATAACATTCTTTGCAGGTCATTGATTAAACTATTAACTAATTATAAATTTTTTAAGATTTTAGTCCTTTGCTAAGTAAGGATTACATTAATTGCCCCCTATCAATGTGAGCAGGAAATCCCTGTAATCACCAGAGGTGTCTCCAACCACATCATCATGAAGAGCTCTGTCATATCTGTTCTTATACTCCTCCTTGATCAGCTGCATGTCGATCTCAGCTCGGGTAACAATGGCTCTTGTGAGAGATTCCTCATCTGTTCCAAGTCCTAAAATTGAGCTTCTCACAACCTGGTTATGACAAAATGGACCTATTCAATCACCATGAGACAAAATATACAAATTGATCAAGGAAATAATTTCATACACAACACTTGAAACATTGTTATTTACTGAAATAGCTCTCAATTAATTCTTCTTCAACAGGTGAATCCATGTATTTATGCTTGTCATGGTTAAATCATCGAGAACTTGATAAAAATGGAAAATGTTGGTTGAGGTTTTATCGTGAAGTGAGAATTTGAAAATTGGATGAAGGTGGGTGCTAAATTTATAAATAACAGTGTTTCTAGTGCCATGTATGTAATTATATCTTGATTAAAATTCTTAAAAGTGGATTTAGAGAACTTGTAGTTACCTCAGCAAAGTGTTTTTCGGGCGATTGTAAGCAACGGATAGCAGCTCTGATAGTCGATGCGAGTTTGTTATCATCACTAATGTTGCAATCTATGTCCTACTCATCCAAGTTGCGAAGTTGGCGCAGAGCACAGAAAAAGAAGCAAAAAAGAATAACACGAAAATTTACGTTACCACATGAGAAAAATCACAGGCAGAGGAAAAGAAAATTTATTATATTACCAAAAAAAAAATTACAAAAGTGGATAACTAGGGGTATGGGGGGAGGCAGGTGACTCTTCACATACCAAATCCTAATGTGTGTATATATATATATACCACTCAACTCTAACTCGTAAAACTCAATTTTTACATAGAAACCGCCTCACCTATGCATGAAAAGATGTATTTTAACTTCTAAAAGTTAAATGTTGGCACTTTTCTGCGATAAGAAGTATTTGAGCGGTATAAATGTAAATGCCCCTAACTATTATCGAAGAACTTATTGAATCATATCCTACTTGGATTTTACTGAAAGGGAAAGCGAAAATTAGTAGTCTCTGCAGCTTGTGTTTGGTATGTTCGCAAAAATACAAGTCATTTCATGCAAATTACGCACCTCGCCGATAGATATTCCGTATTCTTGTTTATAATACTGGAATGTAGCTCTAAGGTGAGCCTTGCTCCTTAAGCTGAGCACCCGAATAACCTCATTGTAAGGCTGCGGCTCTCTTATACCACAGAAGAGTGACTTTGCTTCAGATTTCACCAGTTGCTCCTCCACTTCGTCCCCTTCATACCTGTAGGAGCCCACAAGACTCAACAAAAACTGCAGAAAATATAGCTTTCTCAGTGGCCAAACACATCATTAAATATTAAATATTGCCACATAAAAAGCTGTTTGGTTTGCTGAAAAATAAAAACAGTGCAATTGAAATGTAGATTATGTGAAATAGTTTGAAATTGTTTAGTTTGGTGTAAATGTAAATTCGAGTATCTACAAATTTAGGTTTAGTTTGAAGAAATATGAAATTAATGTAAACGGATATTTAACGAATTCAGAATATACCAGTTTTGAACTGCAAGGTGATTTTCAAATTCTCCAAAATTTTACACCGCATTCCATTCTCATCACACCAAATACTATAATTTAAAAATCCCTACATTTGATTTACATTATACGACAAATACAGGAACCAAACAGCAATATTATTTCCTTTCTAAGGTCCTGAAGCTCCTAAAGCACCATACCTGCTTGAGCTTCCCTTGTTGAGCAAATTGAAATTCAATATCTTCCTCAAGAGAGGAATTAAAGAGAGAGCAGTAGGTTTGTCTCACTTCAATCAGATGCTCCGATGATGACGAACAAGCTATCTCTAAGACAACCCATATGTCTCGATCTCCCTTCCGCTGTAAAGCCTTACGTGCCAGCTTCGCGTCCCTTATTGATGGATGTTCAGTCCATAGGATCACAGCTCTCTGAACAATAATAAATGTGCTTCGGTCACACATCACATATTGCTTGAAATAGTTTCATTTAAAGCAGTATGTATTGCACTAAAACTTCTTTTTATCAATTAATTATGGAAATTCTATTACAAAAGTTGGAGAATAGATCTGTATGAAAATTATTCTGTGGGTTGGTAGAGCTTTTGATAGTTTTTATACACAAAGTAGATTAGGAGTAGTTCTAAGTCAGGAATAAGTTAAAGAAAAGGACTCCTGATTATAATAGGCAGTGAAGTCCTCATTGGTTGCAGATACCAATAAAAAAGATAGCAGAAGAGAAACCAATATAAAGATTGAAAGAACAACATAAAAACTGCTTATTAACTCCTAAGATTGTTTTGATTAGGAAGAATATACATGTTTATGTACCTGGCAATCACAAAAAATGAGATAGGATTGGTAAATTCCCTCACATCAGAAGTGATAACAAGAGTTGAGTTCATAATATACTAGTTCGTGGTAATCTTAAGGGTCATCTGAGATCACTTTTTAATTTTATTTTCTATTATTTATTGTTTATTTTGTTTTATTCGTGTTCGATTAGAAACAAAAAAATATTTTTTATTTAATTAAGTTATGGTTATTTTAAAAAACACTTAAAAAGTTGTTTTGAATGTTTTCCAGAACAAAAAACAAAATGTAAAAACAGGTAAAATACACATTGAAGAGATGTTTTTAAAAACAAAATTGATCTGAAATAAGCCTTTAGTGTTTATTTTTGTGGAAAGTTTTATATCAGACAATCATCGGAACATGATTTATTTGTTTTCAATAGTTGGCTTCTTAAATTATTTTTAGTTTCTTATTTCTGCAATTAAAAAACACAGTGATGATGGTTTCAAGAGAGGGATCTATTTTATTTCCAAACATTGAGTTGGTTCATATGATTTCTTTTTTTTTTTTTGGAAGATTTACATACATTCCACTAAATTCGTATGCATTTACATATCTAACACTTGAACTTTAGTTTTTACACACATACCACATTACCTATGCATGAAAAGGTGTATTTCACATTATAAAAACTAATATGGTGGTATTTTTAATGTGATATGAAAAAATTCGGGAGTTATAAATATAAATAGAAAAATAAATTAAATACATAGGAATTGAGTAGTATATATGTAAATGTCACGATTATTTATTTGAAGATTAAAAATTCCATAATAAAACTGATTTGGTGGAGTTCTGAGCATCCACATTTTAGTAGATGATTTGAAGGGTTGGTTTAAGAAGAATTGAAGGTTCCATATAAGCGGCATGCCATTGGTTTTTTCTCTCGTCTTAGTTTATTCTCAAAATTTGTGTGGAGATTATATGGTTTATTGTTGAGAAATTTAGAGCAAAGAAAACACAAATCCAGAAGAAGAACACAAAAATTTAACGAGATTCGGCAAAGATGCATACGTCCTCGGTACCATAGCGGCGGCTTGCTTTCAATTTCAGAAAAGAGTACAGAATGTTCCTAAAGTTACAAACAAGACATGCATATATAACCCTAGAGTACAATATGTAATTACAAAATTACCAATATACCGTACTGTAGGGGCGTTGCCCCTGCACCCCCAACTCACATAACGAAACTCCCCTGATTAAGCAGATGCTTCCATTCGCTCGCTCCGTTCAGCTGGCTCGCTCCGTTCCACTCCAGTATCTGTCCCTTTCTGATATATGAGCCATAACCAACACTTATTATAGCAAAATCTGATTCACAAGTAATTGCGTGCTTCCAAGCATATAGTTTGACAACTTCATCCATTGAGTGGGGTTGGCTACACGAATTCTTTTTCTGCATTGCAACCTATTTAGTGTCATATTTTCATTTAAATTTGATAAATTAAGATTATTTTTTAAACAATAAGCCCAAGTCTTCCTCAGTCTACCTCTGTCTTTCTTAACATAAGTCGAATCTAAAACATCTACTCTCCTAATCGATCATCAGATGGTCGATGTTCAATGTGACCAAACAATCTAAGACAACTCTCTCCAATTTTGTCTGTCACTGGAGCTAAACCAACTTTATCACGGATATATTCATTTCTCATTTCGTTTCCAAGTGTAAAGCCACTCATCCACCTAATCATTCTCATCTCGGCAACACTTAACTTAGTATTATGCTTCTCTTTTAAAGGTCAACATTCAACGCCATAGAGCAATGCAGGTCTCACCACCATCTTATAAAATTTTCCTTTCAGTCTAAGCGTTACTTTTCTATCACACCAAATGCCCGAAGCATTCCTCCACTTCAACCAACCAACTTGAATTCTACTATTAACATCCCCATCTATATCACTATCGCTTTGAACAATAGACCCGAGATATCTAAATCAATCACACCTTTTAATAATTTGATCACCCAAAGTTACACTTTTGTCACTAGAGCTACTACTACTAAAATTACATTCCATGCATTCAGTTTTAGTTCAACTCAAACGATGGCTTTTAGTCTCCAATGTAGACCTCCATAATTCAAGTTTTTCTTAGGTTTTTTCTCTCGCCTTATCCACGAGAAGTATATCATCAGCAAAAAGCATAAACCAAAGTACTTCCTCCGGTAAATGTCCAGTAAGACCACTAAGACCATCTATAACTAAAGCAAAAAGATATGGACTTAAAGCCGATCCCTGATGTAATCCAACAGAAATAGGAAAATATTTGGTCAATCATCCTTCACTTCGAATACAAGTAACAGCTCTAGCATACATATCTTTAATGACATCAATATAAGTCATATCAACATATATATGTATATAAGTCAGCTCTAGTATATACACGAATCCTTTTGATAGTTTGACAACTTTAATTGGATAAAAATTTCTTCTATTATTCATTTATTTACATGAAATATAGATACATGATTACATCGAGTGCAATATAAATGTAATTACCTAATTCAGGATAAAAAAACACCTTTGTACGGTTGTAAGAACTAATTTTCTTTTTTTCAATAATGTATCTCATTGTTCTTATTTCATCTGCATAATTTATTATTGGTGTATGAATGCTCGAGCATTGATTTTATTCAAAATTGGCACCTTCTATTTGTGAAAAAAAATTATATTGCTAGTTCATTTTACATGTTCATTATTTTATTGATTTTAATAGATTTAATATTATTATTATTTTATCATCGTATAGCTTCTAATTATTGTATCTATTGTGTATAATTAAAGTGAGATGGTGAATTACTTGGTAAATTGTGATATGTAAATGTTCAAGCTTCCAAATAATAACTCATACAATAGATAGCACTGGATCAACATGCATAAAATTGGTATTAGAGCTTTTCAGTTGTGCTAGCATGTCACACAGAAATTGTGTTGCTATTAAGGTAATTTGGTAGATTGTGAGAAGGATGGGATTGACAACCTTGCAAAATCAATTGGTTGAATTGGTGAATAAACACAAGCAATTGTGTGTTGCAGTTAAAGCACAAATTGGCACATAAATAGAGTTCATGTGGATAAATCTAAAGAAGATTCTAATTACAATGATGAACTTGTTCATTTGGATATTAAGTTTATTAGGGGATATGGAAGTCATCTTAAGATAATTTAAGTTTTAATAAGGATGGTTATGGAAATCTTAAATGTCAAAATTTTGACATAAATGATGACATAATAATAAGAATTAAAGTTGAAGGGTGTACTTATGATAGTAACTTGATCCTGAAAATTTTGCTATTAGGTGTGGGCTCCAAAAATTCGTACTTCAGACTCAAGCTGAAAATTTTATTTGAAGTTCCGGTCAAAATTTCAAAAGAAGGGTCAGATTTTTGGATAAGACACAACCCAAAAATTTAGGCCTGATTTTGTGATAATTTTTTTATCTGGTTCGAGGTTTCTCGTATGCGCGAGCCCCTATAAATAATTTTCAACACAATACATCACTCATGTAGTTTGAGGCCTAAAACCAAGAGAGCAATGCACTTCACCACATCAAATCAGTCATGCATAATTTTCAAACTGCAATGGGCTTTGCATAAATATTCAAATTTATTTTGTCTAATAAATTACTTCATAATTTCAACAAAACAATCAAGCTCAATTTGCATCTACTAAGGTTATTACCATACATTAAGGAAACTAAGGAAAAATGAATAGCACTCAACAAGTAACCAATTGGCTAGAAACAAATTGAAAAATCCCAAGGGATTAGGTTCAAGTACTCGCATTACCCAAAAAAAAGAAAGAAAGAGAAGTAACTACATTCTAAGTTTTGTGCCAAGGAATATTTTAAGGGATACCAAGCTATTCATTTAGTAGAAAATTGCATAGAAATATAGATAAAAATAATGTAATTAATAACTTTCATGAGTTTCATTAGGAAATTATTGATTATAAAAAAAAATTAGTTGATATCGGTTGAACATGTGATGTCTCATAGCTACACTTAAAGTCAAATGTAATTCTAAGAGATCTATATTTTTTCAAACATATTTCAAACATGATGAAAAAAATTGCAAGCTTATAATTGATTGTGTCCAAGTTTATCATAACCGCATGAATTTTAAACTTGAGTCCAACCCAAAGTTTAAACATGGCAGATAAAACTATCATTTCCGTCTAAGAGATGTTTAATTTTGATTTAATTAGCTACTCATACTAGTAAAATTTAGTGTGATCTGTTATGCGTGGATGCTGCTCGTGTTATTTTGAATAGGGATCGACCTATTAATTTAGATGTTACTCACTCTAAGAGACCGAGCTCGTGTTATTAAGACTACTTAGAGAAGAGGTTTGAAATTTACAAAAGCATACAAGTTTGTGTCTAAGAAAAAAATTGGTGCTCCTAATGAATTGAGAAAGTCTTCGAATATTCTAAGCAAACATAAATTTAAGAAAGTAAGGCTGTGAATTTAGATCGAACATCGTTAATCGCTCAAAAATTGATTCAAATTTTGGCTCCGGGTCGAGATTGGATAAAAATAAACAAGCAGAGCTATGAGCCAAAATGTTGGATCGTTAACAGACCTAAAAGTGAGAAGATAGGGATGCGGTCTATGTCTCAGTAGTTGTGGAAGTTAGTCAATCTACTAGAGTCACTAGATTGAAAATCAGAATTTTATCAATTAAATTTCAGGAAAAAAAAATGCCAAATATTTCATGATTCATGTAATTTCCCACTGTGACCATCATTTCATCACATCATTTGAACAAGCTCCATAATATAAATCTGTATAATACAACGGGAAGGAAAAAAAAAAAAAAAACTCATATTTGATTATGAATATGATAACGGATATAAACGCTAAATTCAGTTTCGTATTCCCAAAATTAGCATCTCAGCAAAATTATCAATAAAAAGGTCATTTCTTTACAAGAAAGACTACAAACCTAAACCAGTTGAACTATATAGCTATAAATAGTCTCTAAAAAGCCTGAAGAACATGAAGAATAATGAAAAATGGCGAGGTTAAAATTTTCCAAAAGGGTTTGTACCAAATCAATACAAAGAAAGCATGCAATCTCAAACCTGGAAATCGCCGGAGAGCTCCGATTGAAGGCGTTCGATTAGGGATTCGTTATACAGCTTAAAATAGCAACGGGAAATCTCCGCGCGATTGATGGCGTCTCTGTGCCCCAAAACCTCGATAATGGCCTTTTCGTTGGTACCGAACCCTAGAAACAAGGTGATGGTTTAAGAGTGGAAGAGAAAAAGGAGGTCACTTCACATTGCAATCGGATCCACGTTACCTTGAAAAGCCTTTCTCAGTCTCTGGCAATCTTCTTCGGGAGAAGGGAGAATCGCTGGAATTGCGAGAGTGCTCATCTCTCTGTCTCTCCTCCTATTCCTCTAGTTTGCCTTAACTCCCTGAAACGCTGTGGATTTAATGGAGGGAAAGGAGAGAGTGGAAGAGAGCAATGGACTCTCAGAAATCACTTGGCTTTCTACAATGGCAACTCGATTTAATAAAGAAATCTCTTTTAATTTTACCATGGCAGCTCGCAGTTCCCTGTTCTGTGATTTGACTGGTACAATAACTTGGTGGAGCAGTTGAGCTTCACTTCACATTCACATTTTAAATTGTCTGTTGTGTCATGTTTTTTTACAGGATTAAGCTAACTGATTTAGTAAAATACAGCATTGAGCTCGAGTTTGTGCACTAGCTCAAGTCAAGCGCAAATGATGAGCTCAAATTCGACTCGTGTTATTAATAGCAAGCTCATGAGCCGGCAGCTGGCTTTTGAGCAAATGAGCTCGAGCTCGAGTTCATTGCTTTTTAAGCTCGACTCGTTAGCTAAGCTCATTAACGAGTCGAGCTTGATGTCATGAGTTTGTTTCGCTACTTACCTACTTTGAGGATAAAAGAATATTGGAAGATTTGCATGTTGGAAGAAGCAAGGAAGCCCTGATAGCATCTGATGGCATGCATGAACAATGGGATCAATAAGGTTAGCAGTAGATTTAAATCAAACAGCAAAGAAACATTTGTAATTAGAAATTGAGATCTAATTGAGTTGGCTCATGAGTCAATGAGTCGAGTCTCGTCAAATTTAAATTCAAGATCGTATGATATACGGATACTCAATCTCAAGTTTCAGTTCTATGAGCTGAAATTTCGAGCTTATTAACTAGTTGTGTTTTTAGCAGGCTCATGAAGCGGCTTGATCTATGTTGCTAATAGAATATGAAGTATAAATAAGTGACCCCACTATTTGTATATTTAATATTAAGATATTGAGTTATAATGTACATTTGCACTTAGAGATTTGAGGGTGCGTTTCACCGTAGTTTTTTGTGTTTGAAAAAACTGCATTTTCTCTGTATTCTCAAAAGAATGTAGCGAAAAATTATGTTTTCCCACCAGATCTGACTACCTGTATTAGCTACTAGAAAGCTGTCGTTTGACTTTTTAAGAAAAGAAATTTTGTAATAGTTGTCATAACCTTTTGAACAGCAGTTTATTCTTTAACGTTTTGAACAACAGTTTATTCTTTAACACTTCACAACTGCTTCAAACAGTTACAGCTGCCCCAAACATATCATAAAAATTTTTATTATTGATGCGTGCTAGGAAATTCGTGGTGGTATAGTAATGAATTGTCATCTTAGCGTTGCATGAGAATTCATAACACACTCAGATAAAAAACAAACAACCAGTGGAGACACCAGAAGTTTTCACATGGAAAACACGTAAAGGGAAATACTATGGGGCATAGCATAGCTAGAGTTCCATTATAAATGATGATCACGTTGCAATAACTTCTTATACGGGTAGAAAATGGTTAGAAGATCTCTCAAATTATAATGCTGAAGTGTGCAAATAAATTTATTGTCAGGAACGGGAGGTGATGGTCGATCATGGTCGGTGGTGGTCGGCGGGTTATCGGAGGCCGATAGTCAGAAGTATTATCGACGGCGGTTGAAGACAGTCCACGGTGGTCGACAACTGTGGGAGTTATGCTGGACTTCAATACATTCTTAAAGCTTCAAGTTCTTTCTTTAGCCTCAAGTTCCCCTCCTCTTTCAAGAGAGCAGTGACGCTCAATTTATAGAGTTCCGATTGTAATTAACACAAAAATATAAACCACTTTGATCGAATAGTCCAGAGAGTTTCCTTCAACCAAACGACATTTGATGGACATTTAAGTGTTTTAAGGAAGTCGGGATTGAGCGTTGTTGTGCTCATTATATTTGTCTCACCGAGACATTTGGTTCGACTGTGAATTCGTTAGATTCGACATCTACTTAACCTCCCAAATATGATCAAAATTCTTCCAATAATAGTTTAATTGCTTGATATGAACTTCATTTGAATTGGATTAAATCAATGTTTGCATCACCGGGTCCGCCTAATCGAGCCGATTAGTTTGACTATAAGTTTGTTAAAATCGAAGCTTTGAATGACTCTTGATTGAAGTTTAAATGTTTTCTGCTAAAAAAGATGCATCAAGATTCATGTTGTTTTGAGATTTGTGTCGAATGTCAGAAATTTATTGGTGGCTAATCAATTAATATTTTTATTATTACTTTTTCTTATACAATAAACAATTCATACAACACAAATCATTTTCTCATAAAGATTTAATTAATCCGCACTCAAAATAGTTTATAATTTCATATATCTCCACATATTATTGCTATGAAGATCCGATATTTACGTCAACTCAACTGCATATGATTACAAAACAATCCTTTACAATAATATAAATTGCAGGACTATTTATATAATTCATATGATAGATTATGACATAAAATATATGTTGTCTTTTCATTTTTGTATGGGATAGAAAATTTATTAGGAAAGATTCACAATACGTACTTATCAATGCCTATGTATTTAGATATTTAAGAGCTAAATTTTATTTTTTATATATTTGTCCTCTTATATAGGTAATAATGCAAATGTACCTTTTATAATTAAGATGTAAGATAATGATATTTTAATATGACATGAAAATTTTGAATGATATAAATGTAAAAATTAAAGTTTAGATAGGTAAATACATATGAATTTCATGGCATCTAAAAATTTTTCCATACGAAGTTCAGCATACGCTCTAGCGTACTGGCTAGTAATTTATCATCATGTACTATATCGACGGAGTTTATTGAGGAATATCATGGCACTGCAGATTATTGAATTATTCGCACGGGTTATTGAAGTGGTACACAGTAGGTTATCGATTTGGTCACGTAGAGGTATATCGATATGCTATTATAGTTAATACCCAATAACATCGAAATAATACCCCAATAACTCTGAAATAATCCCTCAATAACCTCTGTGGTTTCTTCAATAGCCCCTGTAAAAAATAAAAAAACACATTTTTTAATATTTTATGAGGTTGGCCCGATGCAACACATGTAGTGACATATTACTGGAGTTTACAAGCAGAACTGCATCTAGACTCTATATAGATAATTTTATGGATATATAAATATCGCATATTATAAAAAAGACTCAAGCACAAATTGGAATAGATACATAACATGTGTTAACATTTATCAATTATTGTGTACATGGATTTAAAAAATTTTCTCCTAAATGAAGAGAAAGAGAAATATTCGAAAGAGATGGCCAAATAAATACTTTTTTCTTTTTTTTATTTATTTATTAAAACATTAAAGAAATTACATGACACATACCAAACGTTTATTTCATGATCATCAAAGTTGAGTTGGACAGCCACCAAACCATTAAAAAACAAAAAAACAACCATCAGGTATGACCAACATACCACTCATTTCTTTTCTATTTACATATCTAACATTTAAATTTCACTTCTTTACATTTATACCGTTTAAATCTTTCATATCACATAAAAAATATCATTATCTAAACTTTTAAAATGTGAAATACACCTTATCATGTATAGAGAGGGCGGCATATGCAAAAATTGAAGTTTAGGGGTTAGATATGTAAATACATGGGAATTGAGTGGTATGTAAGTAAATGTTCATTTTAATTTATTTACAGGAGTTATATTTAGTGATAATTACCAATCTATCACACTCTTGCGAGAGTTTTTTTGACTAGCTTGAGTTATTTAAAAAATAAAAAAGCAATTATAGAACTTCTATAGTTAAAAAAGAACTTTTTTGTATCAATTCTTCTGTATTTATCTATCTAACACTGGGGCTGTCTAAAAGGCTTGTTGTTCGTGAACAATTCATGTTCGGTTCGTTAAGGAGTTTGTGTTCGACTCGTTCGATTAGTAAACGAGACGAACACGAACAATTTCTTTTCGTTCAGTTAGTTAAACGAACCAAAAACACGAACAATGATGGGTTTGTTCATGTTCGAATCATTATTGTTCGAAATATTAAATAATTTAAAATAATTATATATAAAAAATTTATGATATTTTAAAAAATTAAAATTTATAAATTATAATATATAATAAATTAATAATAATAATATATTAATATACTATATTAGTAATATACTAATATAAATATTATATATTTATATAATATAAGTTATATAATTAATATAATATATTATTTATATATATTAATATTATAGCTGTCAAACTGATTTGTCGTTCGCGAACAGCTCGTGTTCGGCTCTTGTTCGACTCTTTCGTTAAGAAACAAACACGAACAGTGACTTCACGAACGATTTCAAACACGAGCTTATTTCAAATAAACTAAATTTCAAACGAACCGAACACGAACCAAGCTCTGTTCGTTCGTGTTCGGTTCGTTTACACCCCTATCTAACACCTAAACTTTGCCTTTTTACATTTATACCAACTAAATTTTCATCGCATCAAACAACCACCATTTTATTCATTTAAACTGTGAAATGCACCTTAAACAACCTTAAACTGATATTTTAAGATACGTTAAACTGATTTTTTCTACATAGGAATAACATCAAATAGCCAATTATGTAGCCATATTTAATTAATATTCATTTCCATGCCTTAAACATTTATTTATTTGTTTATTTCACTTGTTAGTTTAGTAAAATGTTAAAAGAGATTACATCACAAATTATAAACATTTATTTTGACAATGGAAGTTGAGTTGGACAGGCAACAACAAACCAAATCATAAAGAAAAATTCAACAAACCAAATAATATGACCAATTATTAAGTTCATTATAGACAATTCATTATATAAAGACCTTAAACATTGTGATCATTACAAATCATCTGCACAATTTTAAGAATTTATTTAGGGTGGTTGTAGTTATCTGAAAAATAAAATTATATTTAAGGACCTAACAAATGTAAAATCAATATAGGGAAAAGTAAGGGTTTCAATATCTAGCATCTCATCCATTCATATGCTTTAAAATTGAAAAGTGAACAAAAAATTTAGGAAAGTAGATAAACAAACAATATCAAATAGTATATCCATCAAAGTTTGAAGCAACAAATACATTTTCGGCCACTTTGACATTCAATTGTTTTGTTTTTAATCTTTTGTGAAATTTCATGTGATATAACAAATTAGTAGGGCTATTAGCTTTTGAATTATGAATTTTATTACTCCTCTTAAGTACAATATTATAATCTAGTACGCTCACAAATAAAATTTAAGCTTCCTTAATATTATTGCTCTTGAGAAGTGTTGAGGTTTAGATTGTAAAGTAAAGAAGTTTCAAGGAGAAGAACTAATCATCTTAGAGAGAATTGTGACCAACCACATAGAATAAGAATATTATAAAAAAAAAGAAAGAGGTGTGAGTGAGTTTTATTGTTCAAAGAACAAAGTGCATAAGTTTAATTAAAATTAATCTTCTAATAGAGACATTATTCATCATTTTAATCCATTAAGGCAAGTAAACATGTATAAATGGAGCATATAAGAGGCAACCCTTTGTGCCACACAAGTTTAAACAATTAGGATTTAAGAGTATCATATAAAATGATTTATTTAGGTTTCACCATCGAGAAGCTATCTATATCATTGTGGAGTAGCTTATCTATATTAAAAAATTTCACATAGCCCTAACATTGTTAAAGTTGCCAAAATTGACTAAAGTTAGGATACTAAAGAAAAGATCAATTTTGTTGATATCAACTCTTTAAGCATAGCAAGGAGATTAAAGATAAAATGCATGTTGACTTTCAAAAATATTTCCACAAGAGAAATGATTTAACTACTGGTATTTAAAAGGTGAGAAAGATTTACTATTGTCAATAGTGAAAAAGATCCAGAGATGCACATGAGTGGCGAAGGCTAGAGCTCCCTGCGAAAATCCGACTCCTAACCAAAGCAAGGTAATGGTTCTGAATATATTTTCTAAAGGCATTAAGTTTTTATTAGTAGGTAAAAGAGTTAACATAGAATCTATTAAATCAATTTCATGTTGCATATAATGTTCAAAATATTAAGCTCAAAACCTCTTTTATTCTAAACAAAGTTGTGTAAGTTGTGTAATACCACAAAATAATGTGATACTTTTATTCTAAATAATCATTGTTAATCTCAATGTTAAGTGAGTTTATGTATCTGAATTTTTGTACTGTTTAAAACTGAATTTCTGCTTTTGAAGTATCAAATATATAGGTGTCACAATTCTGTTACAAATCATGGGCATGATGATTATTTTTCTAGAAACAGCTCTTATAGTTGTTTTCACACAGCTGCAACAAACAGACAGTCAGCTTCCTCATAACAACTTCCTCAAGCTGCCCTAATCACGCCCTAAATGCTTTAATTAGTAAATTGTGAAGACACCTAAAATAAAGGTTCGTTCAAACTTGAGTAAAGCTGGGTTCCCATGCGACAGAGGCTGTGGTTTCAAACACGTTTAATGTACCTGAACAATCTTCCAAATTTAACGTTATAGGAATCAAACGAAGGCGACACAATAAAATTATCAAATTAACGTTTAAACTGGAGTAACGTACAGTTCTAAGGAAAAAAAAAAAAATCTAAAATTGGACCCCAAAATGCCTGAAATCTGAAACCCTCCGAATTTCTTCTTTATAAAGCCCCATTGATAAGCTTGAAACTGAACTTCTCCATCTCCACCTCGAAATCTAAATATCTAACCTCCCCTTCTTCTCAGTCCTCCATTTCTGGAGCGAAAGAAGCAAAAAAGGAGCAGTGAAAATCAACCATGGCTCATTCTCTCTTCGCAGAGGAATGCAACGAGCTCAGCAAGGTCCTGTCAGGTTTGCTTCTTATCTCCTTCCTCCTATTTGAGTTCTGATATCTGATAAAAAAGTGATTTTGATTAGGATTGGAAGGCCTCGGGGTGGATGAGAAGTCTGTAGTGACGGCAATGGGAAGATGGCGCCGCCGGCCGGAAACCCTAGCTCAGTTCAGGAAAAGCTTCGGTGGTCTGTTTAAGGATGACACCGGAAGCTTTGTGCGAGTTGACCTTGATTACTATCATTTTCTAGAGTTGGAATTTGCGAGGTTTAAGGTATAGATTTTATTTTCCTTTACTTGATTGGAGCTTCCAATTGTTTTAATGGTGGTTTTGCTCAAATTGTTTATATAGATTTGCAAGGTGAGATTTTGAAAATAATAATAATAACACCAATAAATAAAAACAAAAAACAAAATAGCAGACTTTTAAGGGGATTTGTAGAGATTATAATGAATCTTGATTTCTAATTATATCCGACTAAATGATGAACCTAACAAATTTTATTCTTCACTCCAAGCAACCATTTGATCCCTAAGAGGCTAAGAGAAAGCTTTTTAGGACCCACCATGAGACGAAGCTCTCATTCAACTCAGAATTACAAAGGATTTACATACATACCACGAATTCTTATGCATTTAAATATCTACACATAAACTTCAGCTTTTGCATATATGCCACCGTACCTACGCATGAGAAGGTATGATATTTTACTTTATAAAAGTTAAAATGGTGATATTTTTTATATGATAGAAACATTTTGGGTGGTATAATGTAAAAAGCAAATTTTTGGATGTTAGATATGTAACTGCTCCAAAAATATTTAAGTTCTTATGAAGAGAGCTCCTTGCAGAACCTGACTTTTCAATGGGCAATGCATCCATGGGAGAGGGATGCTCGTTGGGCTCACCAAGTAATACACAAAGACCTTTCCCCTGAAATTCTTGTGGAAATCTCATGCACTCGATCGGCAGCTGAGCTTTTAGGGGCGAGGAAGGCGTATCATGTCCTCTTTCATCACTCGCTTGAAGAAGAAGTTGCTTATTATGTCTCTGGATGCCGTGCCAATGTATGTAATTTTTCTTTTTGGAAGATTCATACACATACCACTCATTTCTTATGTATTTACAATTCTAACACATAAAAACTTTGAATTTTACATATATGTCACCTTATCTATGTATGTAGAGATGTATTTCACTTTTTTTCCAAGTTAAAATAGATATATTTTTGATATGGTATGATAGATTTGGCCGGTATAAATGTAAAATGTAAACAAACACCCTCTTTAAGCTCCTACTATTTATATATCAATTCATATAAATCTCATGATTCTTAATCAAGAAATTAATAGGAAAAAAATGATGAGTTGGGCCTCCCTCATCATGCGACCAAGCAGATTGGACCCGAGCTAGCGGATGCACGTGCCCCTAGTTCGCCTGTGTTGGATTTGCCACAATTTTTTAGCTCCTCTTGGGTTCAATTGCTTCATTTATTTTGCAAAAGAGAAATGTGTCAAAATGATCTCTTGACTCTTTGCAGTAACTCATTTTAGCCTTAGAGTCTCTAAATATATCAATACAGTTTTCAGACTGTTTTAATATGGGTTGAATTAGTTCACACAGAGGGCTTCTTTAACCTCTATTAAAAGAGTGGCGACTATTTTGACACTTTATTCTTTGGCAAAATATTACCAAAAACTTATGAAATGTTGAATTCATCAAATTCTAACCAAGCTTTTGTCTGTGATTTCATGCATGGATATAGTTTCTGGTCAGGCTTGTGAGCTCCTACAGATATGAAGGCCCTCATGTGAACGAAGAAACAGCAAAATCAGAGGCTAAGGCTCTGCATAATGCTGTTCAGAACGGAGCATCAGAAAGCCTCATAGAGAATGACACGGTTGTGAGAATCCTGACTACTAGGAGCAAGTCACACCTAAAACTAACCTTCAAGTTCTACCAGGAACTGTTTGGGAAGTCCATAGAAGAGGTTTATTGCTTCTTCCTTTACTTCAAGCTAAAAATTTTGTACATTATGTCATTAATATTTCTCTGCTTTGCTTGATATGTAAATACATAAGCATTGGGTGGTAGGTGTGTATGTAAATGCCCTTATTTTTATTAGTTTTGCATTTTTGTTATTAGAACTGGAATTTAATTATAATGTTTACATGCAATGAGTAGGATCTTGGAGATGAGCATTACATAATAGATGCAGTTGAGAGCATCAAATCAGCTCCTGCATATTTCAGCAAGGTGAGCAATAAAAAGTTCTTGAAATATTAGATCATATCTGGTCAGCTTCAAAATTCAGCCTTGTTATAATTATTTATAAGAATTTTGTTGGTACTTTTGGTTTTTTCAGTTGATAGAGAAGGCTTTAGAAGATGGAGCAGATAATGACACAAAAGAAGCTCTGAGTCGTGTGATTTTGTCGAGATCTGATGTAGACATGGATGAAATTAAAGAGGAGTATCTGAAGACATATGGAGTTAAACTTGAAGATGCTTTAAAGAAATCCACCCATGGTGTTTATAGGGATGCTTTGCTCTCCTTAGTTTAAGTCAAGTAAGGAGCTGCTGTTTGGGTTTGGTCTTTGGAAGCGGGAAGGCTGAAATTAAGGTTTTCTCTATCATTAATGTTTTAGATTTCATGTTAGAGAGAAAATATTACGTGCGGTCAATCGGACGTGTGAGCGATGGCGCGAATCACATTATGCTGCCAAACACGTTGTATGGTATGATCCGCACGGTCGTCTGCACTTCCAGATGACGAATGTAATACTTTCTCCATATTAGCAGCTTATTATTATTTTTTTAGATTCAATGTTTGCTTGAGAGAGTAATAGTAAGTTTGTATTTTGGAAATGAGCAGTAAAAAATGGTTTATGTGGATGTAATAGAATGTTTTTATTTTCCAAATATAATGTCATAAGAAGCTTCTTTTTATATAAAAATAAAAGAGGAATTACTCAAAATGTGTCCAATTTAGCTCATTGACAACTCAAATGTGATCTAAAATAGTGTCTTGATTTTTCAAGTTTGTTCTTGTTGAATTCAAAATGTACGGGAAACACGCCCAGGATATAGACCATTCTATAAGGGAGAGAAAGAAAGAGAGTATAATGAGCTGTAAAATAGAGTGTCCCTCTTATTAATGACATGGACTCGCTGTTTATAGACATAAGTCACAACATTATAAAAGTACACATTAGTCCCCTCATCATTGATTTGTCAGAGGGAATTTTTTGTAATTTACAGAGATATTTGTATACAATAAAATTAGAAGATAGGTTCAATCTACAGGAGGTTCGCATACCACCTACTGAGCCTTGACTTCATCGACATCTAATCCGAGAAGATACTCTTTGTCGATTGTCCTGTTGGCCAATCACCGCTTTGTGAGAGATCCCCTGGCACGCTATACCGATCACCTGAACAAGGTACTTCCTTCGTCAGTGTCTAAATCAGACGATCATCTATGAGTTATGTTCGGTTAGTCATAACTTCTTCCCGAGTTGTCCATTTATCTTGAGATTCGTGCTGACATATCTCTCATATACAATCCAAAACAATTCAATAAAAAGAAGATGGTTTGTTGCTTCTCTTCACATGTAGTCAATCTTATTTTACATGAATTTATTTGTCGTTAAACCAACCACAGAATATAAACTCCTGTATTTATTTTCTACTAAATCAAATAACTCTAAAACATTTTAATACATCAGGTTTCAGTAAGAGCGCATTCCTTTCACAGTGCTTTGCTTTTTAAGCAAACCAAATAACTCCTAAATAAAATTTGAATTTTGTGAGTACAAAAAAGTAGCTTCTTTTGATCTAATTTATTCTATATTTTTATTTTGAATTAGCTAATATTTCTAATCCAAATCAAAATTCATAAAACTAGAATATTAATTGCGGTGATTAAATTGTAATTGCTTGCTGATTTTTTTTTTTTTTGCGATATTCATTAATCTATTTTTGAAAATTTTAATTATGATCATGCTGCATCAAGCAGCAGAAACGGCTTAACTAATACACACTCCAATTTGTTAAAGGACAAAATTACATCTTAAAATGCATTCATGGTTTCAACGATGCTAATTAAACCTTATGAAATTGAAATAGATATTGTTTTCGTTCCTTCAAATATATTGAAAGACTTTCCTTTCTTGATTTTATGGCGATTTTGTTCAATTTATAAATACCATGCACAAAGCTTCTCTTTTTATGGGATACTGAACTGAAAGAAACTAAAAATCACAAGAAAACTGGAGAACACAACAAGATTTATGAGGTTTCGGCAATTTGTGCATATGTACTCGGGAGCAAAACGGTGATTTTACTATTTCAGAAAAGTTCAGTACATATACATAGGGCTACACATCATATTTATAGATAAAATTCATGAAAAAAATGACATAAATATCTCTGTACGGTACTGCGGGGTGTTGCCCCCGCACCCTTAACCCACTTAACGAAACTCCCCCGATTAGACAAATGCTTCCGCTTCACTACGCTCGCTGGCTCCGCTCTGCTGGCTCGCTCCGTTTTGCTCCAGCCTCTGTCCCTTATCAGGTATATGAGTCATACATAACAGATACACTAGCATTGGAGATAATGATATTTTTAAAGGCGATTAAATCAACTCTTTTTCCACCAAACTCTCTTTCTGAACCTTGGTTGAGTTGATGCCATTTGACTTCTTTTGAATTTGACAATGCTATAGCTTATGGATTCGCTTGAAGCATTAACACTCATGGTAACAAAATCTGAGCCGCTCCAAGGAGAATCAAGTAACACCAAGCTCTTTTTGGGTAGTCTTAAAACTATAGTAGACCAAGATCTAAGCATAAGCAATTCAGTTTTTAGCTAAGTTGGGTCGAGGTGATAGCCAATTGTGAAATACTGTTTCCACTCATGCAATACATCATGCCTCCCGAAAGCGATTCATGAATGTGAGGTGCGTTAGTTAATAATAGCTTCGATCTTAGCAAGGTTCATCTCAATGCCAGTCGTTGAAATAATATACCCAAATAAGCATGTTTAAAAGATTAGAAAGTAATTCTTCTTTGGATGGCCATATAACTGCTTTGCCCAAAGAACTCTATAAACATATAGTAAGAAGTGCAAATAGTCCAACTCTGAATAGTTATACACTAGATTATAACCAAAATATACAACTTTAATTTTTTTGTATAAAGACTTATAAAATCATTTTCATCAATCTCATAAAAGTTCTCAGTGTACTGAATAGGAAGAAAAATACATGATTGTCAATTCATAAAATCCATTTTGTATACAGAAAATAGTATTCAACCTCTTCTCCATATAATAGAAAAGGTTTAAACTCTTCCAAAGGGTGCTTGGTGACTTTCTTGCCCATATTCTTTTGGCCTTTTATAATATTCTTAACTCCTATCTTCACTACAAGTTGCTTCTTTGTCATTTCTTCTTTAACGACACTACAAAGATGATGGATAAATGTGATCTTTCTTAACAGTGCCGACAAACCCAATTGCTTTCGCTTACTTAAAGAATTTGAACTCTTGAATAAACTAAGCTTGAATAGGCAGACATGCAAAGTATTGAACTACGTTGAGGAACAACATTATATCATTGGAGAAGTAAGAGTTTAAGGTAGGATAAAACTTATAGTTGGTGAGATCTTGGAGGTACTAAATGAAGTGATAGCAGTAGGAGTGGAACCAACTTTATTTTCTTTTAGGGTGAGAAAAATCATCAAATACTCATTTTCTTAAAGTATTGGACAAATTGTTTTTGAAGTAGGAGAAAATTACAAAATTTATTAAACTATATAGAAAAAAAATATAAATTTCTATTACATATTTATAGAAAGCTCAAGCCCACCCTAGGCTTAACTTGGTCTTGCCCAAGAGTGATAGGAGTGTCAATCTCCATTTTGGTTGGTGAAGTTGGCATAGTAGGAATTATCAACACAAGAGTAACTAAAGCCATAGGAATAATAAGACTATTAGAGATAACTTTGACAAAAAAATTTGACAATCTTGATGATTACTATAATCATTCCTTCCTCAATATTGTACATTCTAGTTTCTAGTTTTAGTATTCTCTTCTTGAAGAAGATATAGGCAGAGACCTTTTAGAGGATTTGACATAATTAGAGATGACAAATTTATCTAGCCAAAGAAGGAAACAGAAAGAGGAAGGAGATCTTCACAATGTCATCCCAAGATTCATTTTTAAAGATATCATGCCTTAATGAGTTGCACAAAAAGGTCTAAGTAAAAAATGTCAGACATGAATAATAAGACAATTCATCAGAATGATATTTTGATCTCTCGTTCATTTATGAATATCCTTAAAGACACATGAGAATTAGGAATTTAAATATGCATAAAAATATGCCTAAATTATTTGGAACCTTGCTAATAAGTGAACCAAGTCCAAGCCCCCTCCATATGGATGACTAAAAGAAACTAACCAAGCTGGCTAAGGCTACTTGCCCAAGCATTCATTCTTCTTGTTTGGACTTGCTCAACTGAACTTAATAGAGTCAACCAACATAATCATTTAAAGAAGAAAGAGTAACAGGACATTTGCATACAAACCACCCAAATTCTGGGTATTTACATATCTAACAACTGAGCTTATTTTTATATAATTATTCTACACAAATAATTTTTGAAAATAATAAAATTTAGCTTTTTTTTTTTAAAGTACATATAAAAATTGAATATAGAATTGGATATAGATAAATATTATTCTGTAATTATTTAATTATTTTGAGCCAAAACAAATGTAACACGTGCGACTAAATGAACTTTTGTTTATTTGTGTTCGGCCTGTTTGTAAATCGAGTTAAAAAAAATTATTCGTATTCAGCTCGCTTGCTTAAAGAATGAATCGGGTACGAGCTGTTTTGACAACCCCTGCTTGCTAACACATCTTTTAGGGGTTTTGGGTAGAGATTATGTGGAGATTATTTTTATCACTTTCTCTCATAACTATATTCTATGAAGAAATTCATTATAAAAGAAAAATTTATGGATTTCTTAGGGTCCGTTTGGGGCAGCTTATTTGGTGCGGTAGTGTTTTGAAAACACACATTGACTGTTTGGGTAAACTGCGTTTTGGCAGCTTATGCGTTTTTAAAATGCTGAAAACAATGTTTTCACACCGCACCTACTTAGGTGCGGTGAGAGTTTTCTGGCTGCAGTCTGACTTTTACGAAAAAAATAAAAATTTATAAGAGTCATCGCACCTAGCTTATCAGCGGATTATTCAATAAGCTGCAGTTGCCCCAAATAGACCCTTATCCATCCAAAGTTATTAGTCTATACATTATTCAATAAAAGTTAACTTATGATGAAATAAGTCAAAGTGAGTCCTCTTAGGACTAAACACACAATGATTAGAAAGTAGTGAAAATGATGTGCACATAACTATTAAAGTATTTTTTTTATTGTATTCAAATACATTTTTTGAATTTATTTTAAGTTCAATTTACAATCTATTTTAATTTACTAAGTTTGGGAGCATTTAATATTATACTTTATGAATATTTTTATTTTTATTGGCTTTATCGACATTAAAAAAGAGGTTGTTTATTTTATTTGAACTCCTTCAAAGCATTCACATCTATTCTTACAAATATATTTTATAAGATCATTCGACATCCACTTTATAAGCTGCCTTCAATGATGTGCTCTAGACATGACATATCATTTATTGACTATTGTTCACAATTTTTATTTTATTTATAATTTAAGATATAGAAGTATTTAAGTATAATTTATAATAAGAATAAAATAATCATCATAATTAGTTTTATATCATTTTATAAAAATGTATAAAAAATAGATTTTTTATATAAATATCTCTCCACAACTCCCTGCCCCACCTTCTTAATTTCTTGAAGCAAATCTTGAGAGAAAAATAGGGAGAGGAGAGAGAAAATAAAATTTTGATGTCCTACAATTAATTTATTCAATATATATACATTTAGGGGAAAGAGTACTTATGGCTCATTACGTGTTAATACATAAAAATTGAGCACAGAATTGAGGGGTGGTGGATCCCCTTTACCAAAACACCAAAAAAATACATTATACACACCGCTAAGGGTTTCACCAACCACAATACAACACACGCAATAAATTCTATATATTTGGATGAGATATTTTTGTCATTTCGTCATAAATTTAGACACTATATTAGATCACAAATACCTTAAACATTTCTTGTTTTTTAGACATCTTAATTTTAGTAATATTCAAGCTAAGTTAATTGAACATGTTGGATTGATCTTATCAAGATAATTATTTCAAAAAAAAAAAAAAAACATACAAAATGTTAATCATTTAGTTCCTAAGTAAAATTATAAGGTTTCCTCAATTATTTTGAAGTACTTAATTTATGTTCATTTGAACTCATATCAATGTGTTCTTGATAATTTTAGGTTTATCTCACCAATAAACTAATTTTGATTATAAATTTGTCAAGAAATGAAAATATATCATTCTAAGATTTGAGTTTTTAGATCCACAAAAATACATTGAGATCCACGTTTAATTAAAAAAAATTAATGATATATTAATTTTAATTCAGTCACACATTAAGGAAGCATGAAGTATGACATTATGTAATATTAGCCATATATATTTTTCTTATAAAAATATATGCTTTATTGAGACATTATTAAAAAAAAAAAAGTTTTTCTTAGATTTATTAATTGCCAGTAAATAGATGGAAATATTTTTAAAGTAAGTTTTAAATTTTAAGGAAAAAAAAAGAAAAGAATTTTTCAAATTAATTAAGGCTAATTATAAATTTTATTTTTTTTATTTTGAGAAACATACATTGATGCATGTTCGAAAATTTGGGGCGGTAGAGTTATGGATTATTGTCTTAGTGTTGCATGAGAATTCAACATACTCAGATAAAAGAAAGCAATCAGTAATGACACCATAAAGTTTTACCTGAAATAAAAGGGAAAAAAATCATGGGGACTGTCCCAGTTGTAAAAATCCACTATAAGTTGATGATTACAGAGATTTCTTGTCATACAGGCGTGAAAGGGTTACAAAGTCTTCTGTATTACAACGTCAACGCATGTGAACTCGTAATAAGTGGGCGAAAGCTAAATGACGATTGGAGGAGGCTGACAGGTGGTGGTTGACGACGATCAGAGTGGTCAACGGTGATCAGCGATAATTGATGGTGGTCACAAGTCAAAGGAGGTCGGCGGCGATCGACGGTGGCAGGAGTGGCGTTATTCTTCAGTTCCTTCTCAGAGCTTCAAGTTTTTCCTTAGAACTCAAAGTCTCTTCATCCTCTTATGAGAAGTGAGGGCTTTATTTATAGTGTTATGGGTGCAATTAATGCAAGAATATGAACTATTTGATCGAATTGTCCGAAGAACTTCCTTCGATCAGACGACATTTGATGAACATTTAAGTACCTTAATGATGTCAAAATTGAACAATCTTGAGATCGCTTGATTCGTCTTGTCGAGACACTTGATTCGACTATAGGCCTGCTAGATTTGACATTCGTTCAACCTTCAATATATCCGAAAAACTGTCAAGAGTGGTTTAATGAGTTGATCTGAATTTGATTTGACTCGGATGAGACTAATTGTGATTTCATTAGGTCCGTCTCATCGAGTCGCTCAGTTTGACTATAAGTTTATTGAGTTCAAAGTTTTGGATGACTCTCAATTAAAGTTTGAATGTTCTTTTCGCTCAAAAATTTTTCTCGAGATTCGTATCATGTCTCGATATTCATGTCGGACGATGAAAATTTATTGGTGGCGTATCATACCTCTTTATTGTATTCAAATCATTTCATCTCCTCATACTCCTTATCCAAGAAAAAAATATCTCAAAATTTTATTTTAAAAAATTAGTCCTTCTAATTTTAATATAACATGATATAATAGACTTCATATTAACTCAGATATTTTTTCTAAATAATTATTTTAAACCTAAAGATGCAAATGTTCATAAAACCCAAATTGAAATGGTTAATAAATTAAATAAAAACAGAAAATATCTGTATCAATATAATTGGAAAAAGTCTTTACATTAAAATAATATATATTTAATAAATGTCAGATAAGCCGAAATGCAAGGGGATTCGATCCCCATACAGCTTGACCAATAACAACGCGGGATTTGATCTAACAGCACTTGTGGCCACGACTCTATATACTGCCAAACACGTGTCACCTTCGCGCCGTTTCTTCCACGTGCGGACGCCATGACCCTCTTACTCAGAGAAAAGTGTTTGTTTGGTTCCTCTGTTTCCACGATTACTTAATAGGGTTTACGGCCTGCTGGAAGATCTCGCCGCTCAGCGCGAAGGTTTTAGATTCTAATAAGCTTGATTTCGTTTGGCGATTCGAAGATGTTCAACTGGAATGATCAGTACCAGGTTAACGATCAGCACCAGGTTATGCTTCCTATCTGTTCTTCCCTTTTTCGTTTGCTTCTGCAGCTCTGATCCGATTCTTTGCGATTTTTTTAATGATTTTTGTTGTGGATTACTGGATGAGAATCTTTAGGATTGTTGTTTAGTTTTATTGTTATTATTATTTTTTTTGGTTTAATTTTTTATAGGTTCATATGCAGTGCTGATTGCCCTGTTCCCGGTATTAGATTTTAGGGTTTTGGTTTTTTTATTTTTCTTTTCTTTGGGAGGTCCGTCTTTTGAAATTCAAAGAACGGGAAAATTTAAGGCGGATGATTTGGGATCAGTTTTGATGGGGGCGAATAGTGGAGATTTTGATGGGATGTTTCACAGGACAGGTCCTTCTTGCTCTGATCGAATGTTAGGATTGATATGATATTGGGGATGATTGGATTAAATTCACATCTAGCAGGAAGGTTTATGTTTTGATGGCTTATTACCTATTAGTACTGTATCATCAAACTATTGTAACCAAGGCTTTAATGGTTTGACTGGCGCAAACCAGAACAAATCACTAAATCCTTAAAGTGGCTTCAAGCAAGTCAACAGAACAAAGAATTTGCTGCCAGCGTTTTCACGGAACCCATTCAAGGTCTGACTTGAGGTGCCGTCATCTCTATAACTCGTCTCTAGGGTTGGCTAAAACCAACTATACATAGTAATTTGACAACTTGCTACTTAAATTTTTTCTTAGAGCTATTATGCAAAGTTATGGGCTGACTTTAGATCTATATGGTGAGCACTTTTTATTTCACATCTGTGAGGAGTTCATGATGCGGTACGACACAAAATTCAATTACAATATTTTATTTCAAATCTAATAGGATCTTGTGCACTTCTTCTCTTCCTCTCTCACCACCTCTAAAGAACGTGACTTGCAACCAAGTCTTGTGCCGCTAATCCTCTAGTACTGTTCGACTAATTTCAATCAGATAAATTTTGATACAATAATTTTAAGGTGTGATGATTGTGAAAACAGTAGGGGATGAAGACAACAATTCCGTGCTTGAGGGGAATGCCAACTTCTACACCTTTGACTAATTGCATCTATTAGAGGATTATCTGACTTAGAATGATTCATGACATGATTAGATGAGTTCAAAAACATACTCTCATACCTCAATAAAATTTGGCTAATTTACCATGAGACCACCAGTTATGTGCATCATTTGATTTGACTTATTGAAAAGCTTTCTATTATTTTATCTTGCTTCTTGGTGAAGGGTGTGCATGTTGCATTAATATAAAAAAACAAAAGTACAAAAAGAGCTATAAAAACTACACAAAAGGTGCAGTGTAGTTGGCATCAGCCACTACCACACTCAAAAATTGGGGTCACAAATGTGACTGTCCCAAACAAGAGACCTATTCAAGGCATGCCATGAACAAAAAAAAAAAAAAATAATAATAATAAAAAATAGATTGATGCATTCTCCTTGGAGATCATATAAGAGACGCTGACTTATGATGCTTTGTTAACTCTGTTATAGGTTGCGATTTGGAGATGCTGGAAGTCCATCTGTTTTCCACCCAATTAGCCAACCTTGAATGTTGACGATGGTGGCTTCCAGTTATGCAGCCTAATACTCTACGCCAAAGAGCATCTTGACATGAGCCTACAAGCTTGACCTATCAGATCGTGGCATTTAAGCAACAGTGCTCAACAAAGTCTTTGGTGATAAGAATTCATTGATCTACTCTTTAAGGTCCTTCTGGAGCAGTGAAGAAGATCTTATAAACTCCAAAGATGTTTTCCCGATCTCCATCTCAAAATTAGGAGGATCCATAAGTAGCTTGCTTATTAACATTAGCTTTTCCTTTGTTATCCTTCTAGTCATCTACCTTAAATAGTGACTCACTAATGTGGAGCTCTTCTCACAAGTTGCCAACTTAGAACAATGGCTTCATTATTATCAACTTTTCTTTGATTAGTCAGCTTGTTGACACCAAGTTTTCCTTCACCATCCATCAAAAATCGCACCTAGGATGAAAACTTCTCATTAGTGTTAATCTCATCACCCCTTCCCTTGAGATGATGACTTCATGACATCGGCCTCTTCCTAGTAATGATGACTTTCTCGATTCATTTGCTTGAGACATTAGCAACTTGGCTAGGGATGTCATTATGGAGAGGGAAACAATCCCATCTCGTACACAATAACTCTACCCAACGTCTTGTAAACCAATACACTTGTTTTTGGTGTATCTAGAATGGAAGTTTCCATCACACCCTCTGCTATAAAAACTCAATGTGTTCTCCTCAACTAGTTAATGATCGAGTGAATTGGTTTGCCAAGATAGTTATCTATTGAGATTTCTGAGGAACAAATAAAAGCAGAGCTCAAGGTTGAAAATGATTGGGAATGAAAACCAATGCCTTCAGAATCTATATATAAAAGGATCAAAAGTCAGAGGAACATAATGAATATCAGATAGTTGGACTCCTAAGGTACTAAAGGAGACCTGAAAATTTGACAAACTTAATTCTTTTGTTCTTCACGATATGTGAGTTTTTGACAAACTTAGTTATTTTATTCTTCAAGATACGTGAGAATTGAGGAACAATTATACATCCCTCTGCTTGCCAGGCCAATATAGTGTTAAACTCACTAAGTTATGTTAGCAGAGTCGCACTCTGAACCCTGATCAAGTCCAAAATCTCATACAGATCCGTTAAGCAACTTTAAGCTATACAATTGGCATTATCATGCCCCGTGTTCCGCCAGTAAAGTTTCCGTGGTCGTATAAAATTTGATGAATTCTTGGCCTTTTTACGGATGATAGTCAATCTCATATGGTGTGTAAAGAGAAGTCATGTTGTATAACTGTTTTAATCTACATTGTATGCTTGCCAATATAGAAAAATAATATTTTTTTTTGGGCATTTACATACATACCACACAATTCTTATATTTTTACATATCTAAATCTTAAACATTCATATTTACATGGTTACCACTCAAATCTTTAACATCACATTAAAAGTACCACCCACATTATCTTTTTAAAAGTGAAACACACCTTTTCATGCATCAGTTTATAACATCAAGGTGTTGCAAGTGATATCAAACTTTGGGTGTTAGATATGTAAATGCATAAGAATTGTGTGGCATGTATGTGAATTTCCCTATTCTTGTACTATCATCTTACACTTGCCTTCTCGAAGTATTTTAGATGTTGTAACAGCTGTTAAACTTTCAGGCCGGAGTTCCGTTATGGAACAAACATAAAAGGAATGAAGATCAAAATTTGCCACTATCAATGAATGAAGGAAATAGTTTGCTCACATTTGGAGGGTGTAGAGAGAAAGAAAGAGATGAAGCTAGGAAGACTGAATGGTCCAAGTCCCAAACATCTGGAGCTAAACACGACTTTCTCAATTGCAATGTGGAGAAAAGATCTGATAATTCATGTCAAGATTGTAATAATTCAAGCCATCAAATGGATTCATGGCCTGATTTGCCCTACTTAAGCGGCACTCTTAATGGTGGAAGTGATCAGGATTCTGTGTTGACTGACTTGATGATTGATTTTGCTGATGCATCTAACCTGTACCCAGGAGTGGGAACCATGACTCGATATAAGAATTCTAGCGAGCTGTTTCCTAACATGGATATATCATCTTTAAGCAAACCGTGTAGTCTTTCTACTGGCGATGCAATGCAGGTGGATGGTCAGCCTGAGCCGTTCGTCCATGATGATGGAGATGACAGCTTCTTGGACTATGATTGGGCTGATATTGAAGATTTGGATGATTTTGATAAGATGTTTAAGTAATGGCTTCATGCTTGAATCTGCCGGTCTTGTTTTTTTACGTTGGGGCATTTACATACATACCACACAATTCTTATGTATTTACATATCCAATAGAAAAATTCTAATGTTTACATGCATAACACTGAAAAATTTAAAATCATATCAAAAATACCATATCACTGTATTTTTAAATTGAAACACGCATTTTCATTCACAAGTTTATGACACTAAAGTGTTATATTGTTAATATCAAATTTTAAGTGTTAGATATGTAAATACATAAAATTTGTGAGGGTTGTATGTAAATTTCCCTTTTATGTTTTGTAGTGTATGAACTTAGTAGGTTGATTATCAATTTAAGAATTCTTACTATTCATTGTTTTATTTTGAATTTTGATTGGTCTCTATCTGCAAATTCTACAGAAACAATGATTCCTTTTCTAGATACGAGGAAATCCACAGTGCAAATTCTCAGTTAATTGCAGGGCCTGTAAGTTTCAACATAGCAGTGCATTTTACAATATAATTTTCACTTTATAATGTTAGTTTTGAGAGAAAAAGATGATCATTCTGGTTCCTTTGGTTTATAGGGTGTGCTGATCTCCATGGAACAGACCTCTGAACACTCTGACGCAAATGCCAAATCTTTGCTTACAAAGAAGGTGTTTTGTTGCAACTTTTGCTTATTCGCTTTGACAGAGAGCAGATCTTACTGTGAAAGCTGAAGGGCAATCAAACGTATTGCATGCTTTTATAGCATGAAATTTGTTAAATTGAAAGTTAGATATCGGACAAGATAAATTTTTTACTACTTCTGTTCTGTATGCTCATCTCAAACATATTAAGAAAGAGGGAGCATTTAAATACATAGCGCCTAATTCCAACCTATTTATATATCTAACACCTAAACTTTACATTTTTTTTTTTGCCACACAAATCTTACATATCACATGAAAAATACCCCTATTTTAACTTCTAAAATGGGAAATACACCTTTTATGTATAGGTAAGGTGTTATGTATGTAAAAATTAAAATTTGGGTGTTAGATATTTATATGCATAGGAATTAGGTGGTATGTATGTAAATCTTTCTAAAAAAATGTTGATTAGTAGAAAAATGGTGCCCGTGTTTCTTTATAGCATGTTTTATGACTGTAGTAACCATGAAGTTGTATACCTAAAGAACATAGAGTTTGAATTCTCTATTTAATTAAAATTTTCCTTCTTTCACTGTCCCTTTAATGGTCTTGTTGGAGCTATAATAAAAATGTAATTAGAATACTCATGTTGCTCTCATCACCCTCTACAGGCAGACAGGCAGAGCCAAACTTGGAGATCACGGGAGGAAGAAAAAGGAAAGGGTGCGTCTTTTCAAGATCAAAATTACTCCTATTGTTCTGAAAAGCAACAAATGTCTAGCACTGGAGCGCAAGTTTCAAATCTGAATCCTTCGCATATTATCCAATCTCCAACTTTGGGCCAAGTAAGTTTTTTTTTTTTTTTCATGGCTTCTTGTTTTCTGATTCTGAATAAGCTAGAGCATTACCGCAAGTATGTGTACAAAGCAACCCGCATAAGCCTATAAATGGAGGTTTAAGGCTAACCTGAACCACTAAAACAATCATAAAATATCAAATAAAACAGAAGCAGCTGTACCACTACCTCAAGAGAAGCTTGAAAAGCTTAAAAGGTGGCAAAAAAATCAGGATATGCTTGCAATACAAAAACTGTGTGAGCAATATGGTTTTCAAATCTACGTCACTGATGATAATGTGTCACAGGAATGTTCAAGTAAGAACCAGACCCAGGATGCTACCACCATTGATACCACGGAAGAGTATAAATTAAATCAGTCAACACCTGAAGTTAGCTATCTGGAAGAGCAGCATCAGTCTCAGGTGATGTCCAAATCAATCAATGGCCGCTCCATAGAAGTAGCCATCTACCATCAGCTTCAATGTACTCTGCAAAAGGTCTAAAAGTCTTCTTTTTGTCCTTCATGTCATACTAGAGATATCAGGAACTTGAATTTGGGGATGAAATCTGTATTTTTTTAATTTGCAGTTAGATTTGAGAGTTAGGCTCAACATTCGCAATAGCTTATTTCGTTTAGCTGGAAATGCCAAGGAGAGGTTGAGTTCCAGCGACAGAAGTTGTGCTGACATGAACATGGATGAATATGAGATTTCCATGGATGAAGAATCAAACAACCATGACAGGTCTGATATTAGTTAAAAAAAATGAACATAAATTTCTTCACATTTAGTACTATATGCATCCTACTTATTTTGCAGATTTTCCAGTATTCCAGACCCAGAGAGATTTACTAATCCCATTGACCGGATTGTTGCCCACCTTCTCTTTCACAATCCTTCGGGGTCTTGCTCACTGCCAATTGGAGACGGAAATGTGCCCATGGCCACCTCCATGTGAATCCGGTAATCTATTGATCTTAAAAACTTTTAGAAATGAGCCTGAGTTCATGGAAATAGTTCTTGTATATTTTTTGACTGCAATAGTAAAGATGTATTTAGAAAATTACCTCATGTACTATGCTTACAAACACATTTCCATGTCCCTTTTGGTCTGTATCTTTTCTCTGAAGGGGACTGTGATCTTCATATATTTTTGTGCGTGCTTATAGGATTGGTGATATAAACACTGTTCATAACTTGAATAAATTTCCAGAATTTGAGTGTTAGTGGCTGAAATTTTGGTGAGAAGTACGTACTTTTTAAGATGTTTATACATTTTTGTTGCCAAGTGTGAGTTGTGCTATGTTAAATTGTCATTTAGATGCCTTTTATTTGGTTATAGGAAGAATTCAGCAGGAGGGTACGGGATTGAGAAAGATCAACTGTAATTAGCAGCTGGAGAGTAATTTTTAGTAATTTTTTTCTGATGGTTTTTTATGACCATTTTGAATGTTAAATAAATTTATTTAAGGGATCATATCTATACTAAGTTTAAAGGTGGATTAATATTAATGAGCTTATTACTTTAGTTTTGGATTCGAATTAGGCGTTTTTGAGAAATTTTGTTTGTCTTCTCGAGATATTTGTTTTGATTAGAATCTACTTTACGAGTAATATGAACCAATTGAGATATTTTGTGAATTTCATTGTCTATGCAACAGTACAAGGAAAAATTTTAAGGAAACTGTTGTGTATATGCTCCAACAACTCAGACATGCACAAGTGAGAAATACATTTTCATAATTTGTTTTATCAAGCTACAACACTATTTAAAAAACAATTAGAGGTCAATTCTATAACATATATCGAAAGAAACATCTTTAATGATGAAATATATATATTCTTTGCTGTACCAGTAAGATATTTATCGAGTTATTTGCATAAAAGGGACTTATTAATTTATCCAGGTTCTCACAAAATCCTAAATTCAGGAAGATCTAGTTATCCAGATCGCATATGCACAGAACGTTTCCCAAATTAATTTAATCTTAGGTATGCATGCTCGGCAACTACTGTTGAATGTAGAGAGGGCCGGTAGATAATTTCAATTAGGGATGAAAGCTGCTAAAAACTATTGACTAAATGAAACTTGATTCTCACCGCCCATGGGGATTTACATACAAATTAGGTGCCACAACTTGTCTTAAAGATTGTTGCACCGTGTCAGACAAGTATTGGACACTGATACTTGTCCAATACGCTGTCGGCGTTGTTTTGTGCCGGTGAAGTGCCCGTAAGAAGCTGTCGGTCGCCGGAATCGGAATCCCGTCGCCCGCTTCGGAAGGATCCTTCAACGAAAAGAAGGAGTCAACCGACCTCATATTTTTCATAGTTTGAATGAAAGAGCGTTCTACACCTCGTCATGTACTTATCCCGAAAAGACAAACACAAGACTTAAGGGTGAGGCTCGATCAAATAAACTAAGAAATGTATGACGTCCGTTTGGTCGCGAAACCAATTTATTCGTCGACAAATTCACTATTTAATACGAAGAGTTAAATAGGGTTTATTTTAAATTGGTTCGGAAAATGCTCTCTATAAAGGCAGTCTCTATAGTTAATACATCTTAAATGACCGAAATCATCTAAGAATACTCTTGATAAAAATCGGAAATATTATCTTCGAGGAGGTCAAAAGGATAGGACTTTTCAACGAAATAAGAAGTGAAAGTGTGCAAATGAGTTGGCTCAAATTTGGAATGTAGAATCCAAAGGAAGAAGAAGCTAGTGGATGTCGGAGGTCCAGAGCGAGCCTCAATAACTTCCCGAGTTATCCTATGATTTTGCTGACGACGACAAGCTCCATTGTTGAAGACAGTATCGTGCTGCCCACTATACTAGCTCCGAGCTCCTCTAGTGAAGAGCTGAGTTTTGAAGTGGCGAGTCGAAATGTTCAATCAAATGTGACCTATGGTCGAAGTTCTTCTAAACATCCTATGCAAATATGTTTAAGTGTTGTACGATTTATAACGGGATATGTATATAGACACGAGGGTAGCGATGAAAGACATGCAACGATGATATAATGTAACGTGCTTAACAGGAACAACATGCGATAGACGAGTATGGTACAAAAGTGACAATTAAACAAGATATAGACGTACGATAGAAAGTAAACAAGAAACATGCTTAAACTGGTATAAACATGTTGAGCAGGAGAAAGTACAGGAAATGTAAGACATGCTAAACATGTATACTGAAAGTAAACAGCACTAGACATAGCAGAGTATGGACGAAAACTAAAACATGTCGACAGTGATAAAGAAAGTAAAGATCATCACGAGAGATCTAGTATCTTTCTTTATCCCCGTCTTATTGTTCTTTGTTTATTATTATTTTTATTTTTATTTTCTCGCAACAAATTTGTCGATACTAAAAGAGCGAGAGTAGAAGTAGTAAGTGAAAAACAACCTACTAAACAAGGGTGCTATGGTGTGTACAAAGAAAGTAAAGTCTGAAAACTCAACAGTAAAAACGAAGGAAAACTGCGAGAAAACGAGGAAAATCACAGAAGAAAACTTAAGAAAGTCGGGAAAGAAAGAAAAGAAACGTCCGTAGAAAACTACAAAAACAAAACAAGATTGTAGAAAACTGCAAAAAGCACTGTGAGAAACCCACGAACGACCCGCTAAACTCATGGCGAACCATAAGAAAGCCATAGGCCTCCTGGAAAGAAAGACCCGTAAGTACGGTGGTGTTTCGGACTCGTAGTCGTGCTAATGTCCGGACTCGAGTGCCGACTACTAGACCGACTTTCTGCAGAAGCGATCCTAATCCGACTCGAATAGCTCAACCGTGGACCTTTATAAATTTTCACACACTTCATTTTGGTTTTCATGCGAAACAAAACAGCCGTATGTAGAAGTAGTTGTGTAAGTAGTGGAGGTAGTTTTGTATTTTTCAAACATATGTATTTTTTTGTTTTAAAACATTTCGATCACGGAGTTGACTACCCTAATAGTGACTGTAGTCTACGAACATTGGACTATCGATAGTAGAAACCCCGAGGACGGTCGAACGGTTCCGTGATTCCCAGCTCTACTCTCACGAGTCTCGCGAGTCGATGGCCGCATTCTATGATTCTCGTAATTTTTCTCGTTTTGCGGTCTCATCAATGTCCCCACCGCACTTACGGCGCTTGCTGATGGCCCATATATAACCCAAGGAGGTTATATATGCACACCTACACGTCCCCTGTAGGTGTGTGCTTTGAGCCAAGAACAAGGTGAAACTAGGGACGAGAGGTCGAGGAAAGGAGGACGGAAGCGGCTCACTTAACACGATTTCGAAAGAAGTGAGTCGATTTCCAATAATCGAAAAACACGTAAGTCACCCCGGACTCCGACCGACTTCACATGTCACGTAAAAAGACCTAAAGGCACATCGACGCTCCCGGAGAAGGTGAAGACTAGACCCCTAAGAACACACTCCCTTTTCCCGAATAACGATGAAATCGTAAATAAAGATAAAATAAAAAGAAGAAAAGCTGTCTGCCCGGGTCTTGGATCCCAGGTCACTAAACTAGGAAGGCTATCACAAAACTCCGAGCGCCTAGCCCTTTTCACTTTCCTTTCTCTTTTCTTTTACTCTAATTTCATTTCATGCTACGAATTTCGAGACCGAACAAATGCCGCAACAAAGACCCCCAACCCCGACATCAATTTATCACATAATTACCAAACTCACACCTTTACATATATATTTTTTTTTACCAAGCCTCAACGTTGAAACTTCGAGAATTAATTGAAGCAAATAAGAGATGCCTCCGAATTCGTCCAACCAATTTCATAAACAAGTGTAGCAAGAGGCAAGAATAACATCACCACATCCACCAAGGCTCTCGGCCAAGACAAGAGTAAGGAGATGCCCACGGTCGAGGTCACGGCAAAGGAGGCAACAAGAAGTAGAGCCCTCACCCAAATGCCAAATTTCCATAAGGAAGCTCACGGCCGAGCCTAACAAGGTAAGGCTTCCCACAATTCAGCACATCACAAATGAAACTCACGGCCAAAGCTCCCTAACAAGCTGCTCACACACTTCCAGCTCAACACAAAGCCAAAACCCGAGCCCTCAAAGAGCTCCCAATAAGGGTGCAGCTGAGCCACTATATGGCACCTAGCCGAGCCGACAACATCCCCAACTTCCAGTTATAGCAGCCCAAGCATAAAGTCAAAGTCGTGAACATTAAAAGGGCTAAAACCGAGCCATGGCAAATGTGAAAGCAAGCCCCAGCTCCAAATTAAGATAGGAGAAATAGCAAAGCTAGCAAGAGACTAAATCATGAAAGACTAAAATCGAGTTTAGATTAACTTTATAGCTAAGCATACAACAAGACTCCACAAAACCAAGCCCTACAAGGCCAAAGAAAATTCGGCTAGAATCAAGTCCAAGGCAAAGACTATAACAAGATTTCAACTAAAACCGAGCCGTATAAAGCCAAAACCGACTCCAACCATAATTAAATCCAAAGCCAACACAGAAGCTGAAGCAAACTTTCCTTGAAATCTCAATTAAAGTGAAGCACATGTATATATCCTTTAAAAGCTTCACCACCATGTGCTTGCTAGCAATAATGAGTATAGAATGAACATGGAAATCTTTCAAATTAATAAATCATGCTTCATGAAGGGCTAGAATGCAAGAAGCCCAAAGATTAAGTTTCCACATATTTCAAACATAGAGCCACAACATGTTTTATATAAGAAGCATGAAGCCTCTCCAACTGAACCAAGCTTCTTTCCAACATATGCCATTCTTTATAAATAAAAGTTGCAAGGGGAAAAATCGAGGCCCACATGCTTACTGAGAAAAAGAAAGCCAAATGAATCCTTCCATGCTTCATGCCAAACCAAAGCAAGCAAAGAAACTATTATAATATCCCTCTCAACATGCTTGCAAAAGAGATTATTCTTTGCCTCAAAACCATGCCTTTAATGTATCAAAAAAAAAAAAAAAAAAAGAAAAGACTAGCATATGCTTTAAGCAAGAACAACATAGAATCTCTTCCCCATCACTTCTAGCATGCACCCTTTTTTTTTTAGCCAAAGAAAATCGAAATGATTAAGAACTAAGCTTTCCAATATTTCATGCTAGGTAAGAGTGAATGAAAAGCCTTATATTACACATCCCAATATACTTGCAAGAGGAGTTAGCATGGTCCTAAAGTCACATTTTCAATATTTTGAACTTGCTATAAACATAAAGAACATAGGGAGATAGTGACCTGTCATTGAAATCAAAGCTTCCATATACTTACATTGCCATATTTCACATGCTTTGAGAAGTGAAACACCCCCTTAAACCTTAATGTAATAACATACTAGCATGCTACTAGGGGGGTGAAAAGAGGAAAACAGTCATTTAAGCAAATAAGTGAAATATTCCATGTCATCCGAATGCTCAGCCGAGACACTAAGCAGGAAGAAAAAAAAAAGCCCACGATACAAACCGTAGCCGCCTCAAGCAAGATCGAGAAGGAGCAAAGAAAAAAAAAGAGGGGTTACCAGCTAGTGCAGAGAACAAGGAGAATAAGGAGTTCAAGGCTCAATCCAACAGCACCTCCCCTCTGAAAAATTCGGCCAGCCCTAGATTCACCTCCAAACAGGGTTTATATAGGCAGAGGAGGAGAAGAAGTGCTGCTCCCTACCTGTGGAGTCGAGTAGGATCGGGGAAGGTGCGGCAGGATGGAGGGAAATGCCGCAAGGAGCCACTTGCTCTCGCAGGGATAAGAGATGGGTAAAAGATACTACAGGGAGGCGCAGGGAGGGTGCTCGAGTGCGCACAGAGAGCAGGCCCGAATCCATCGCAGCTAAGATAAGGAGTGGAGGAAACCACGCGCGGCTCGAGGAGCCAACGTCATGGCGGGGGGAAGAGTCGAGCGCGGGAGAAGAGGCGCAGAGGATTCTCGCGGGACCAAGGCACGGGAGACGGGCTAGCCGAACGAGCCGAATGGGGGAAGGGTAGGATTTAGGGCTTAATTTTATAATTTAAAGGATTTAATATTAATTTATTTTAAAAATACGCCCGAACCCTAACTTTCGCACTCGACGGGCTATCGTCGCAAATTTAACGTCGATTTTAAGTGAAATCGACATTTCGGACGCATCGGCGCAGTCTGTTTCGCTGTCCGAGGTCGTCTAGGCAACCTCGTCGACGAGCGCGTCAAAATTGCGTATAAATTTGGTATCGTCGCAAAATTTTGACGCGAGCGCGATCGAAAGCGAGGTCAACATACGCCCCGCCACTTTGTCCGACACTATGAAATATGTATAAAAATTTTTTTCAGGCACTCGAACACATCAACGATATGCCTCAACACATCATCAGACATTAGCTCAACACAATTTGGGGAAAACATGACGCAAGAAGAAAAAAAAATATATATATATATATGTATAGCCTTAATTATACCTCATAATCGAAGCCGCCTCCTTTCTAATCATGTTAAAGCTGCCTTTAATATTCATCAAAAGCGAACATCAAATGTGCTTCCAATATTCATCGAAGACAATCATTAGCAGTTCCCTCTTTGTTTGTCGAAGCTTAGCGTTAAAGGTCCATCCTGCATTTGTTGAAAGCGAGTGTTATAGTTCATTTTTGTTCATCGAAGCCGAACTTGCACCCTCTAAAGTAGAATCAGTAAGCTTCTTGTCACGACCTGAGCAGGATTTAAACCTGTTTGTTGAAGCCGATCCAAATACCCTGCAAACTTTGCGATGCTTGCCCTGAAATTTTTACTCGTCAAAGCCAAGTGGAGTCAAAGCAATCCTAATTTGAAGTGGTAATTTACCATTTTTTTTACTCTTTAATGAATTAATAATTATAAATCTATATTTATTATAATTCTAAATGTTAAATTTTAACTTAATTAATTAAATAAGTATGTTAGTTTAAATTTTACTAGATATGTTGGAGTAATTTTTAAAAAAATATATTATATGTCTAATTTTGAAAATTAATTTTTAAAAATATGAAGTTTCATGATACAACTTATATTAATAAAGATAAATTTTATTCTTGATTGCTTTGTTTTGTGTTGTCTTTAATAAAGAAATAAAGAAATAAATATATATTTTATATTAATAATTAATAAAATATTAAATTGACTTCATGCTGTGTTGCCTTAATTTTTTCCAATTATGGAGTGTTCTCGTATTCTGTCGTGTCGTGTTCGTACTTCATCAATGAGCAATATGGTCGTGTATCTTTAGAGGATTGCAGGTTGGTTACACTAAATGAAAAATATGGCTGGAACTAGTGGTGTGAAGGTTGTGGTCAAGCACTGGTGGATAATGAACTTCAACTTGATGTTTAGGATTTGCTCTATAGGTGTCTCAGAATTGGCTAGACCCAACATGGAATTGAGCGTGAGAGGCATACTACATCATGCTAATACAACATTGTTTGCTTGGTCGCACGTAAGAATTGGAGGACCTTAGTTTGAGACCACACAGTCATGTTAACAAGGTCCTTAAGGGACAAGCCTAAGATGCCTTCCCTAGTTATATTATGCCTTCTAGAAAAGCAAATGGTAGATGGGTTATGTCTTTGATTGAACAATTGGTTCCCCAATTTATGAATGTTAGAGTGGGAGGCTTTGTTTTCATTGACACTACATCTATTAGTTATTTGGCAATTGTTTGTAGTGTCTGTGATGGTGATCTTTTTTCTACAAACGATATCAAATTGTTGCATCCAAAATAAAATTTGCTCAGTTAAAGAGTGAGTTTTTATACCTTAATGTTTTCGACAAATTTCACAAAATAAAAGCTTACAGGAGGCTCATGCAAAATTTATGAAGGAGAAAAAAGTCAAAATGGCGGGCTAACTAAAACAATTCATAGTATAATTTGATGATTACAAAAAAATTATGCTTCTCTTCTACTTGTGTGGTAGGTATTTTAAAGTGTGGATTATCACTTTGGTCCTTTAATAGAGCGGCCGAAATTACTTTGAAAGTCAATGGTCGTTAAAGGCAGTCGAACGGTCATGGTTAGACCATGATAAACACAAGCATTTGTTGACGATCAATGGTGAAAGTCGAGCAATAAAGAATGCTAGCAATCAATGATGTTGATTAACAAGTAGCTCGATGATTGGACAGGAATTGCATAATCTTGAAATTAAATGTGATTTTTCTAATTTAAAAAACTTAGAATACTTTCATGCTTTCAGATTTGAAAGTTATGCCAAGATTCATGTTGATTAGATGAATTTTTTGGAGATATGTTAAGCGTTATGAATGTACCCTGGTGTTCGCTGATGATACTCTTCTTGTGGATAAGACAAGACAAAGGGTTCAGGAAAAACTTGAATTATGGAGGTCTACTTTTGAGTCTAAAGGCCTTCATTTGAGTAGATCTAAAATTGAATACATGAAATATAATTTTAGTATTAGTTGGTGGAATTGTAACAACGGGTGATCAAATCATGAAAAGGTGAATGTTTAGATATTTTGAGTTTATTGTTCAAAGTGATGGTGATATAGATGGGGATGTTATTAGTAGAATGCAAGTTGGTTGGTTGAAATGGAGGAATGCATCGAGCGCTTAGACCTAAAGGAAAATTTTATAAGATGGTGGCGAGATCTGTAATGTTTTATGACGTTGAATGTTGGCCTATAAAAGAGAAGCATAAAACTAAGTAAGTGTTGTTGAGATGAGAATGCTTAGGTGGATGAGCAGCTTTACAAGATACAAAATGTGAAAAGAATATATCCGTGAAAGGATTGGTGTAGCTCCTATGGTAAGCAAGAATAAAGAGAGTCGACTTAGATAGTTTGGTCACATTAAATGTCGACCATCTGATGATTTGGTTAGAAGAGCAGATGTTTTAGATACGACTAATGCTAGAAAAGGTAGAGATGAATCTAAAAATTTTTGGGCATGTTGTATAAAAAATGATCTTAATTTAGTAGAATTAAGTGAAAATATGACACTCAATAGGACACAATAGAGAAAAGGAATTTATGTAGGCGACCCTACTTAGTGGGATAAAGGCTTGTTGTTGTTGTTGTAGTATGTTAAACCTTAAGAATGAATTGCATGTTTCTTTCTTTTTTTACCTTTTTTTTTTTTGGTGAAAAAAAGTACATACAAAAGTAATTGAACACATTTGAAAGTCCTGAAGCAATCGTAAGTAACAAAAAAAAATTGAATTGTGAAAAAGTAATATGAAAATAATTTTATAAGACGAAGTTTATATGTGCTTGTATTGACAATTAGTAAAACAAAGAATGGTCTTCGAGAAGGTTGAGAGCAAACTAAAAAAATGTATAGAGCTACACATAGATGACTCTCGACATTATAATTTAATCTCATTAAATTTGGTTACAAAGTCAAAACCTACTACATGAATTTATTATATATATAAGTTTATTTTTAGCCCTCTAAATATGATATAAAAAGATGATTGCATGATGTTGAAGGACATTAATCCTTCTCCATTCGAAAAACGTAGTTATAAATGGAAGAGGTAACCCATGAGAAGTTCAGGAGTTCTATTGGCCGATGTCATACAAAAAGCTTTCTATTTGGTGTTCAACAACAAACACTTAAGTCTCAATGATGATAGTTCGAAGTCGCAAAACTTCATAAGAACTCAACAATTATCATAGAAGATCATAATTAATGAGTGGTTTGATATAGGATACGTCAAACTTTCTTATATGATGGACTATGCTCATATCGTGTGTTTGCATGTGTGTAAGAGAGCGAGAGTGAGTGAGAAGGAGAGCAAGCATTTGTATTATGTATTTATCTCAACTTACGAATATTCCTTTAGGTGCGATCATGAACATATGTTGATATCATCATACTTCATAAACTTAGTTATATTTTATGATATCTGTCCTTACAAATTATGTTTCTCATTCTCATGACCATTAGAGCTCTTTAATCATACATATTTGCTCAAATCTTTGCTAAATAGCTATTTAAACAGGCCGAATAAAGCTGTTAACTCTTTAATGACTCATTTACACATGAATCAATTATTTAAAATGTTATCTTTGGATGCTGGGATTTGTGTTTTTCTGATTTAAACACAACCTAAAGAAAATCTGAATTCCAACCCATATGACAAAAAAATTACAATTTAATTAGCTTAATATTATAAATTTTGGTGATGATTCTAAACATTGAATTTTCATAACCTTGTTTAAAGGACAAGAAAGCTGTATGAAATATGTTATAATAAAAAGGCCATTTATGTACTAAATTCAGTAAATTGCATTGTTAAACATCATATTGGATGCCACCAACCAAAAAAACAGCAATTAATCTATCTATTTTAAGGTTTGACTCTCCTTTCATTGACAGCAGCATTGCGTGTAGAATTCAGGCATTGGAGAACCACCATACGGCACTTTTAGCAATATAATCTGGAAGTTTTAGAATATTATATATTTTATTGCACTTTTCTGTGAATTTTCACATGACATGACATAAAAATATAAATTATTACATAAATATTAATGTTAACTTTAAGAATAAAATAAATAAATAAATCCTAAGCCATGTTTCCCTTGAGATTAGATTGAAAGAGATGTAGAGCCAGGGTTTGTATTGACTTGAGATCAAATCATAGATCATTAATAGCTTAAGTTATAAAATTAAAATAATAAGGGGGAAAATTTAAAATTAATTATGAATGATTATGAAAGATACATAATAAACTAAATCTAACTGTTAGATCTTAATATGTCCACACCATAAAAAATAGTTAAAATAAGGAAGATTTTGAGCTAAGAGAATAGAGAATAAATGACAAAAAAAAAATGTGTTTTTTGGATATCTGGTGATCCTCACCTTACATTACAAAGATGACTCATGTATAGAGGGATTAGATTATGTGTTACAAAATAAGAACTCATTACACTCAGGTCCAAAGTGATCCCTGTTCTATCTCAGTCTTCTTTTCATATGATGGTTATAATTAATATTATCATGGTTCTCCTGCATGGGTAACCGTTCCTTATTAAATATCTTTCCTCAAGTTTAATTTACTATGACGGCAATGTCGCTCAACTCAACCATGAGGTGAGTTAATCTTCTTAGGTGAGCTGATCTTCTTAGGCGAGTTGACCTTATGGGGAGTTCGACCAACTCATCGTAGGATGAGTTAAGCTTCTTTGGTAATTTATTGAGCTATTTCAGTCTGGTCGGACATATGTGATCAATTAGGCGAGTACTTGGACATAACTTATTGATTGAGACAATTGATTGAACTATCTAGCCAACTCAACTAACTATCTCTTTTCATATCTCATATTTGCCCTGAACCCGGCTTATATTCTTTCGGCCACCCACTAGTCAAATCACAATTTGTGCCAAAAAGAAGAAGGCACACACTAATAAAATGAAAAGAATAATTAACATAGCTTTAATACGAGTGAATGAAGAATGAAGATCGATTAAATCATATTAAATTGCTAAGAAAATTCAATAATGATGATGATAATTATAAAACTTTCTCCAAACAAAAGAGCAAACACTTTAAGAATAAAAGAAGAAAATCTAAAATCAAGACAAAATTGGTGAAAGCTAAACAAATAATATTATATAAAAGATTTTTTGCCTTTCAGGCTGTATTTGGTAGCATACTATTAACGAGATTTAACAATGAATTTAAACTTGAATTCAGCCAACCATAAAAAAAATGAAAACTAAATCCAACGCTCTATTAAATTGAATTTTCTCATGTTCCTTATTTTTTCCCTCATATTCCGCCTCTTTTACAACGTAAATCTGGATTTAGTAAATCTGATTGCGATGTTGATTTATTATGTTGTCGCTCGCGAGCTCCTCCGTTGCACACTATATTTGATAAATTCAACTTTATCGGATTTGATAGATTTACATTAAATAAGATCTAAGCTCGAGCCAAACACGGCCTTAATGTAGTGAATTATGAAGGATCTTTCCTGACTTCAGCAATTTCATAAGCCATCAAGATCCATATAACATGAGGTTTATTCAAAACTTTTAAAAAGGAGACATCAATCAGCACCATTATAAAAAAATCATCACATGGGTCAATCACTTTAATCATGTGAAGTCACACCCTAAGTTGTACCAGAAATATATATACAAAGTTGGGAATTTGGAAAAAGCTTGCCAGGAAAATATTCTGAATGTGCAGCTTTAGAATGAGGGTAAGTTATTAGATACCTTGCTGAAAACTGAATAAAGAGTAGAGCTCTAAATCAACCAATGCATGTTTCGAATAACTCGAACTCAGCTTGATTAATACTCGTTCAAATCCAATCAAATTAATAAATAAATAAATTTGAGTAATTTTTTAGAACTAAAATGTTAAAAAAGAACCAAACATAAACCTTCTTCAAATTATTTAACAATGCTCTATAATAAATTTGATAATCGCTCGTATCATATATGATATATTGTTAAATAATATTTGATTAACTAAAATTTATTTAATTATATTTTTAATATAATTTAATATCAATATTCATATCCATTAAATACAATTTATTTTTTTATTTTCAATATAATATTTTGTTAGTACTTATATTATTTTATTTAACAGAAATTTACTAATAACTTGTATATTATCTATTTAATTTGTGTTTAGAATTATAAAAACATATATTAATATGTTTATATGATAAACCAAGTATTTATTTAAATATTTAATTCATTGAAGTACTTGTTCAATTAATATAAATAAATAAAGTACAAATCAAATATGATTATTAAAAATTTAAACAAGCTCACATGAACATATATGTGAAAGTTCCGGTGGAGCACAAGCCAAACATGAATAACTTATAGCATGACATACTCGGCTCAATTACAATCTCGACAAAGAGTAGAGGAAAACTGATAATAAAATTAGCAGTTAGTTTGGGTTTCTGCCTTTTTTTCCAAGCTAAGAAAGGAACCATGTTCATAACCAAAAGTTTTCAGAAAGATTTTAAGCTTTTTAAGATCTCAGAAAGAAGAAATCTGTCTAAACTTCAGAAAGATGGAACTTTTTTCAACAAATTTGAAGCTTAGGCCTTGTTGGGTTCTGCTTTTGTTTCTCTAAAAATTTGTTTAAAAGTTGTTTAATCAAAAAGAGTGTTGTGAGAAGCACTTGTAGGAAAGTATATCAATCAAATGAAGTTGAAAATGAGCAGACTATTTTCCATGAAATGGAAAGTAGTTTTAAAGCTTCTCCAAACAAAGCCTTAATCTTGCCATCAAAATAAGGGAAAAAAGTGATATTAAAAGAGTGAAACAATGGTGGAAAAAATTAGAACCAAAGCGATGCATTTGATCGTTGGTTCATGCCTCTATAAACAAAATCAATGAAGTAATTCGTCTTTATTCTGCACAATCAAAGCTTTTACTTAAAAACACCTCGACTCAGAATACTCTCTTGAAGGAGAAATTATTACGTGTGGTCACCGCATGGAAGGACTTCCATATGACGGTTTGGAAGCGCGCTGTGAGATCCACGACAGCCTGGCCGCATCCGAACCATTGTTCAGATGTTCGGTCACCCGCGCGTAATAATTTTCCCTCTTGCGAGCTATAGGTGTGGCAAAATAGCATTTTTTTAAAAAATATTAAATTATCATTCTGCTCATCTCTACAAGATTCTAAACCATCACGTGTAATTTTATCAAAACCATTGCCAAAATCACACAAAAGGATTGTAAGATAAGTGATTCAAGTAAAATCTTGAAAAAATGACAATTTTAAATCTAGGATTTAGTAAAACCAGTTCTTTCTTGATTTCTACTAAGTTTTGCCTTAAATCCTGGATTTACTAAATCCTGTTGTTAGCAGTATTTAGTAAATTTGAATTTACATGAGTTACTAAAGCTGCTAAACTGTTACCATACAAACCTTGCAAAAAAACATTCAAAACATAAACCTATTCAACTAAGTCACAGAAAACAGCAGATCTGAGATAAAACTGAACATATGCACAGCTAGAAAAGCGATAATCATACAAATTACAAAGCCATGACTCAGGATATATTCATACTTCTCCAATCTATGCACAAACCCTGCATCAACACCCAAATCAATAGAACTGAAATCTGAATACTTACTGATTACAGCCAACAACATATTATAACTAATTCCCCCAAAAAATAAGAACTTGAAACATACCGCAATCAAAATACACACAGTTTCATTTCTTCAACCCCTCAAAATGTCTCCTTTTTCTCAGCTGTAGGAAAACGCAAAGCAGCTTCCGCACCGCACCAATCCATTCTCATTACAATCCTCACATCGCCTCATCCTCCCTTCTTCTTCCACAAACACCTTCCTGCTCCCTCTGCAACTCCCACATGGCACAAACCTAACGCCACCACATCCACCGCACACAAACGCAGGGTCCTGACCCAGAACACCTTCAAGCAACTTCCCCATCTCACCCGCCTCGTGAAGCTGCCTCACCTCCTCAGCTCCGCCGATGTGTTTCCCACGCACAAATACTTGAGGCAGAGCTACCGGCCGGCTCTTGGATCCAAGCAGCACCTGGAGCTCGTGCCGGAACGCGGCGTGAATGGAGACGTCGCGCTCGTCGACGGCGACGCGGAGACCGCGGAAGATCGCGCGGACGGAGGAGCAGTCCACATGCGTGCGGCGGATGCTGCGGAGAGAGGTGGTGTAAATGACGACGCGGGGATTGGAGGTGGACAGAATGGGGTTGTCGTCGGCAAGAGTTTTCCAGAATGGAAGAGAGGAGTCGCGAGCGCGGCGGTGGAAGGTTTGGTGGTAAGTGAGGGAGCGGGTGAGGAGGAAAGGTTTCTTGGCGGCGTCGATGGCGTCCATTGGAGATGAGGAAAGAAGGTTCCTTGATGGGTTGGGGAAAGGGGAAAGGGGAAAGGAGAGGTTTTTCTGGTTTAAAAATGGTTAAACTTTGGGGAGGAGGAGGAGGAGGTGTTGGGGTTGGGGAGCGGGAAGTGTTAGGTGAAAGCCCGTGTTTGCACATTCAAGGTCAAAAATATAACAAAAAGTTAAAAGGTATTTACAGACATATCATCTATTTTTTATGTATTTACATCTATAGGCAAAATGGTATACATGTAAAAATTCAACTTTAGGTGTTAGATATGTAAATAAATATGAATTGAGTGGTTAAAATGTAAATTTTTAAATATACATGCTTAGCACTTTAAAATTTTCTTATGTACAAAACTAGAATTTTTTTGTTAAGTATTTCGAGGATTTTTAAAATCAACTCACCACGATTATTAGCATTGTCATTATTAAGATATCAAATATGATTTAGTTCATATTAAAATATAAATAAAATAAAAAAGGATCACGAGCTATTTCTTAGTTTTCATTTGAAAATTGTATTTACGCTAATAATTTATCATGGCTTGTATCTCATCCAATCCAATTCAAAGGTGAGGTCTTTCATAGTAAAATCACAACTCACCAAAATTTGGATTTTTAACATGGTGAAATGTCATGCATTAGGAGTATGCTTGACCACATAATAAGAAAGTTTGTGAGTCATCATTTTTATGAGTTGTGCTAAAAAATGATCCCAACAAATTTCTTTTTTACTATATCTCTTTAGTAAAGATTTTTTCTGACAAGATCTTTGTATTTGTTGAATCTGCAATTGTCGAGGAGGGACACCCAAGGAATAACGCGTAGAAGGAAGAGAAAAAACAAGAGAGCACAGTGATGAATAGTAAATGAGTGTTACTTATATTAAAAAAAAAAAACCATTTACTTATAGGCATGAGGGGTACAAACTCAAGGTTACATATATGTCACATCTTATTAGAATAGCGGGGGTTATTACTTATTATTGTATTTTACATATGCGTGGCAGATGGACCGTTCAGTGGGGTTTTTCAGGGTGACAGACCATTGTCGATCATTTTGCATCAGACCAATCGGCTAGATTGTAGCCTTTCTAAGAAAGAAAAATGAGGGGTAAATAAACTGGTCAGTCTTCGATTCGATTGAGCGAATTTTATCATCATGGTCCCAATTGGCATAAATTTTTTATGTCACAAAGGTTTGGAAGCTCCTTTGAATGATATATGAGCATATAACGTGCATAAGTAACCTCCCGAGAACTCCATAAAACTTTCTTGTGGGCTTTTCCAGGAATATCAGTGTTTAAGGCATCACACCCTTACAGTAATTTGGGGCGCCAATTAACAGTGAAATCCATGATGTAATGCCAATGAAGATGCTTATTTTTGAAGTTATAAGACTTTATCTTAATCATATTTCATCTCTCATAGAATACAAATAGCCAAAATTCTTAGTCAGACGCTCACAGCGAAAATCAGTATTTTTGGGCCAGACTAATGCATAGACACCAGTTTGGCCCGAACACAACCCCACGAGGCTCAAAACTGAAAGCCTAGAAAGTAATTGCCAAACCCCTCGGTGCCTGGGCACCCAAAACTGCTCCAAAATGAAGTCTTCAACCTGAGAAGGCGAAAAGTAGCCCCCAGAGAAGGGGGGGGGGGGGGAGCACTAGTTCATTTTTGCTCTCGATTTTTCTTGGGAATATCACCTCGAATGCCCTCTATGCAGATGGTTATTTCTCCAAAGATCTAAAACACTAGCATATGGTTATTTTTCCAAAAGAGTTATTCACTAAACGATAACAAGAAAATTGTTAAAATTTTAAGGCTTATGCTTTTGAGAATAATAATTTTTTTATTCTTATAGAAGCTTTGCCTTCACGAAATGAAAAACTCGGAGTTTTCATTTATATTCTTAAAATTCAATCTCCTTGAGCTGGAAGAACAGTTGTTGCCGCCTCGATTGTCGTCCAACCACGTCCTTCTCCAGCCAACTACCCATTAGTCAGCCGCCTCGCTGCTATGGCCGGTCTCCTCACTGCTCCTCCCGACAACCCCTCAAACCGAAAATTTACCTACATACAACTCAATTCTTATAAATATATATACAACTAAAAGGTAGGTATTTATAAGCATATCCTTCAATCATTTATCTTTACATAACTAACCTCTAAACTTCAAAAATTTATTTTCCACCCGGCCACCTGAGCCAGCCATCCAACGCCGACGAATCCATCAACAAGAAAGAGCTCCATGAAAACTAGTTCGAGTAGGAAAAAGAGATGAGTTCCCCTCATGATCCCCCATGTAAGAAGGGTATAAACATAATCTCCTTTCCCCTCAATGCTCTTTATATATAGAAAACCCCTTGGCATGTAAAAAAGGGTTCCTTTAGGCTTTCTCTCTCCTCCTCATGAAGGGAGCTCTCCCATTCTCTCTTATGTGTAACCCAAGCTTGTGTTGAATAAAAGGGGCTGTCGAGCATGGGGACAACTCCAATTTGCCCCTCGATGGGGCAACTCTATTTCTCTTTCTCTCCCTCTCTTTCTCCACCCCCCAGAATCCAGCTCTTAGCTCTGAGCACGGTCCAATTGATAAATTTGGATTAAACCTCTCACATCCAAATAAAATAGCCATAAACATGGCCTCAAAAGTAGAGGGAGAAATGGTCAAAGACGTGAGTTATATAAGAGAAATATAGATATCCTAATTACTCATAAGAAGATGCGTCACAAAAGGAAGCCAAAATGGGTCATGAGCTCTCTCTTATATCATTTATGTATAAAAGAACTTGGGTCACCAACACTACAATAAAAACTACATAATAAGTAATATATTGATGATGTTATAGTTAAAGCTACATAATAAGCAATATAGTAAATATATGATATATTTGTGTGTGTGTGTGTGTGTGTGTCGTTGACTTGAATTTTGGCGAGCTAGGCCCTTGGCTCTTAGCCTTTGATTTCCGGCCCTTTGAATTTGATTGTCAACTTAGCCGCCCAATTCATCCAGTCAACTTGGCAAACTACTTTGAGGGTATTTGTGTTGGTTCACATAGAATACACGAATCAAAGTTTTTAAGAGAATTACATATTATCATTTCGATTAATGTTTTAAAAAATAATAATATATTGTGCATGCCTTGCTTTTTTTTGGGTTTTATTATTATAAAACTTAAAATAACAAAATAATTTATTCATTTTCATCCAACAATAATTTTGTTTTCAACATTATCACATAACAAGTATATTATAGCATAGATTATTATAAGATAAACTTCTATGAACAGACTAGACATTTGGCACCAAAATAAGCATAAATGTAAACTAATGTTTCTTTCTTTTTTTCGTTTCCTTAATGTTCATAACTCGGAGCAGGACATACATGTAAATACAAATTTTGGTCTAGGGTCTAAAAAAATATATTTTTTTTAAACTTGCTTTCAATGGGACATATTAATTGGCAATATTAACCATGGACACTTATGGAGGTTGAAAGAGTAAAATGATAATTAAAAGTTTTGCTCAATTAATAATGTTTTGTAGCTACAGTAAGCAATTACATTAATTTTTATAATTTTTTGGGAAGAAAAATATTCAATGGAGCTAAAAGTGGGATGAACCTGAGTTATCTTGAAATTCTAGTTTTTTTCCTGATTTTTCTTCTTCAAAAAATTCTTCCTATCCATAGCTTAATCACTATTACTTATTAGTCAACATCAAAAAGACATGCAAGTGAATGTTTCAATAATTGTTTGGGGTTTACTAGGGATTCCTTGTGCATTTAACTCCAATGATCAAGGATGATGGCAGAACAATCGAAGCGTTTGACTAAAGGAGCTTAATCTGAACCAGCCATCTAATGACCCATCGCTAGATCAGGTCGGCTGACAAGCAATGTAAGTGGATCCAAACAACGGACTACACTTACGGTCTCAACTACCTAAACTCCTTGCAAGGACATTTGGTCGCGACTGGTTTTATCTCAATGGTAGCAAACATCACGCTAACTGCATCTCAGTCGATCGAACCCAAACACATCAACCAACTGGTTGTCGTTGTATTACACTTAAATTGTAACGCAAATATGATATTAATTAGCGCATTAATTGCATTTAGTGCAGTTGTCATGACCGTCCTCTCCTTTCCATTCACTATATCAATAATTGAGAGGGATCACAATCATTCATAATGAAGATGGGGCTAGGAATAGAGAAGAAGACCACACGAGAACTCTTAAAATCAATAAATGATCTCTTCAATATCTTTACATCAATACAATATCTCCAAAATATTCTCATAACCCACAAAAATTAATTGGCCATACATGTGCTTCTAAAGAGGGGATTCAATTGTTTCTTATGCAGATTTTTAATCTTAAATTTGAATTGTTGCATTGATCTCTATGTGAAAACTCTTGCTCTCAACAAAATTATTATAAACATACTATGAAAAATATAATATTTGGAAATTATTGAAAATATTAATTTTTTTCTCTGAATAAAGAAGGGAGAAACAAGCTTATTACAGTAATTATTTTTGGTGGATCTGGTTAGGAAATAAGAAAATATTTACATATGTACCACCCAATTACTATCTATTTACATATGTTACAACCTATGCTTGGAAATGTGTATTTCACTTTTTAAAAGTTAAAATGATGGTATTTTTTATGTGATATGAAAGATTTGGGTGGTCTAAATGTAAGAAAATAAAATTAGGTGTGTTAGAAATGTAAATACATAGGAATTGGGTGGTATGTATGTACATACACCAAAAGTATATAACCAAACGTATAAAACTGCTCTCAAATAAACCGCACACAGTCGAATTAGAAGCATAATCCATATCTAGATTGAAGTAGGATTTTCAACATCTATAATAAGAACACAAACTAGAAATTACATATCAAATATTACAAATAAGCTGTCATCATAGCTTCATATATATATATTACTAATAATCTTCAGAAGCAGCATTCCTCACAAAGCCAGCAGCAACAAAGTGCAGCAAGACTGCAAGTAAGAAATTCATTATGAACACCATGAAGAATATCTGCCCTTTCAAAGCTAGCGAAATATTTTGTACGGAGTCTGTATGAATGCATGCAGACTTCATATACAACATTATAGTACACTGATGTACAATATGTGTGCTACCACACTATATTACATAAAATCTGCATGCACAAGAAGTTTGCATGTAATAATTTTTCTAAAAACTGACTTTATATAAAAATTTATGCATGAAGGCATAAAAGTATTTACATATCTAGCACATAAATTTTAATTTTTATGTATATGCCTCACTTTTAAAAAGTTAAAATGAAGCTAACATAACTTTAATATGTGTAAGAAAGGTATGAGAAAGTGTTAACTTTACCATCCTTCAATGAACCCTTTCTCCCCTCTCTTCTTGCTTCGTTGACAGCATTTCTTCTTCTTCGCTACAGAAGCTTCAGTTGGATAGCCTATACAAACCCCATCAGTGCAACCAAGAAGATATATATATATATATTATGTGTCATTGTAATTTAATATATTACCATGTACCCTAAGAAAAATAATAAATTTACTCAACTCGATTTGTTTAGGTACATGGAAAATTGTGTCATATGTATGTAAATGGCCTCACATATGACAAATAATATGGGTAGAATATCACAAATATGTCTTTTTGTGACTAACCTGGAGGAGGCTGGTTGGCTTTGGTTCCTCTAGTTCCAGGTTTATCCATGCTGTTGTTGATGCAGCTTATAACAGGGAAGGATCTGATATCATATATATTATATGTATAAGACTTCTCACCTCTATTTATATGCACAAAGTTTAAAGCCTGCACCAAGGCATCAATGTGTGAAAAGAAGAAGAAGGTTCCTTTAGAAGTTTGGACTAACTTTCTTAATGTTATGTTTATGCTATATTAAATAAATCATATATTATAAAATTAGCAGTTTCTTCAAAATTATAAATAAAAGTCATGAAGATGCAGCACCTATCATACATCAATCTATGTGTGATTTTATACAAAAGTGTAGATCTATTACTTCTTTTGAGAGTGAGATGTCTTGATATCTTTTTAAGAGGGTCCTATGAATACAATAATTTATAAAAATACTCCTCAGATTGGCTTATATTAAAAGAATATGTGGACTACTTTGATATTGTTACAGACTAGCACTGAAATAATTCCATGCAAACAGTATATATATTATTATATTTCCAATTTCATTAAAAATCTGGACTTTTCCACTGTATTTTTTTTCTTTCTTTCGAATTAGTCAAAAGCATGAAATTATGCCCACCGGCCTGCAGCTTTTCAGTATTGTTAAAGAAAAACAAAAAATTGGGACAACAATTCCATTGCTATAAAATTTTAATTGTAGAAAGACATAAAGAAAATGGCCAAAGGGCATATTTTTCCTTTGCTTTGAAGGAACTTTTGACAAGGCTTGGTTCCTTCTCCCCTTGCTTTGAATTTCTTATGGATGTCGGCTATCTTTTTTTCTTCAGCACTTTGGGTAAAGGAATCCGATTCTTCTTCTAGTTTAATTTGGCAAATAAAGCTAAGAAAGATTTTTTATAGCTTTGAAATAAGAGTTTAGCTCAAAACTTAAAGATTAGTTAAGGATTTCATGTGTTTTAGCTTGGCTTGAGATGAATAAAGCTCATGTTATGAGCCAAATTATATCATTTACTTCATTAAGAATCAAGTTTGCATATGTCAAAATGATAGCATCATATTAAAAACACATGAATCAGGTCTATAGTCACATAATTTTTAGGAAGATTTTCATACGCACTACTCAGTTTTTGTGTGCATACATACCTTGTTATGAAAAACGACGACAATAAAGCAAAAATTGGAACAAGAAAAAATACACCAGAAAAAGGCGACACACAAATTTACGTGGTTCGGCAAATTGCCTACGTCCACGGAGCTGCAGAGGATTTTATTAGTTTGAGAAATTACACCGTCGACCACGTCGGCTTACAAGAAAGAGAAACGAAGGGAGCAGCAACCTTCACGCCAAAATCAAATTTCTTCACCTCCTATCTCACCGTTTCACGCATCAAGCATTGGCCTACAAAGAATTCTCTTTCTGCTATATATAATGGATGGTGGCAGGACCCTCCTTTTGGAAACAAGAGAACTGGGATGGTAGGACATTGATTTAGGAAAGGGAGAGATACGCATTTAATTTAATTCCATCATGAATTAAATGATGCCTTGATTAAGGAATTAATCAAAGGAATTAATCAAGTAATTAAAGAAAATCCAATTAATTGTTTCCTTTTCTCTTATGCAGTAAACTTGGAAGGAGGCACTCCCAAAAATAGGCAAAGCAAAGAAAGAATTTAATTTACTCAAATTAAATTTAAATATTTGTCAATTCAGTGGACGGGGCTCCACAACTCAACAATTCTCCCACTTGGAGACTGGGGCACTGGCTGTACCATTCACTGACTATATCGTCATTTTCCTCAACATGATATCCTCCACCTCTGCAACTCAAAGTCCTTGTCTTTACGCTAGAAGACCAACTGAAGTCGAGCACAACTTTAGTTTTTCAAGAGTAACACTCTTAGTCAACATGTTAGCAGAGTTTTTGCTTCCACAAATTTTCTCGAGTAAGAATCGTCCGTCATCCAACAATGACCGTATGAAGTGGTACATGATCCGAATATGCTTGGCCCGGATCGAAATGCTCGGATTCCGGCAAGAAATATAGCACTCGACTATCACCGTAGAGAGTGCCCTTCCGAACCTCCTTACCCAATTCTTCCAAGAAGCTCGTAGTCATATCATCTCCTTTCGGCCTCGATATCTGCTATGTACTCGTCTATACGTAGTAGACAACGAAACTGTCTTATGCAGATTGGAGCACCATGATACTGCAGTGCCACCAAAAGTATAAATATTGCTTGTAGTGCTCCTTCTGGTATCAATGTCTCCAGCTAGATCATCATCAACATAGCCACGTACCTCCAGGCTCTTTCCTGAGAAACACAAGCAGGTTTCTGAAGAGCCTCTTAGGTATCTGAAGATTCACTTCACAACTTCCCAATGTTTCTTTCCTGGATTACTCATGTATCTGTTGATAACTCCCACTGCATGAGCAATATCTGGTCTGGTGCATACCATAGCATACATAAGTGAACCAATAGCTGAAGCGTAAGGAACCTTACTCATGTAGTCTCGTTCCTCATCTGACGTGGGTGATCGACTCTTATCGAGTCCGAAATGATCGCCCAAAGGTGTGCCAACCGGTTTGGCCTTGTCCATATTGAACTCGTTAAGCACCTTTTTCACATATTCGACTTATGAAAGTCTTAACGTACCTTTGACTCGTCTCCGATAATTTTCATGCCAAGGATTTTCTTTGCCGCTCCCAAATCCTTCATTGCAAAGTGATTTGACATCCGCTTCTTCGGATTATTGATCTCATCAATGCTAGCTCTCGTAATAAGCACATCATCCACATACAACAATAGGATGATGTATGAATTGTCAAAATATCCGACATAGCGACGAATGATCCGCCCGACATCTCGTTGTACCGCATCGAGCATGAATTTATCAAACTTCTTGTACCACTGTCTAGGAGCTTACTTCAGGCCATACAAGCTCTTTTTCAATCTACAAACTGAGTCTTCCTTTCCCTGTACCACGAACCCTTCAGATTGGTGCATGTGGATGTCTTCTTCAAGGTCTCCATGAAGAAAAGCGGTCTTCACATCTAACTGCTCAAGGAAGAGATTTTCGATAGCCACCATAGACGATACCATTCGATGGTTGTAAGCTTCACCACGAAGAGAAAATCTCGGAATAATCGATACCATGCTTCGTCGAAAACCTTTAACAACAAGTCTTGCGCTTCGTACATTTCTATCGTCATCATGTTCGGTCTTTACCCGATACACCCACTTGTTGTGTAAAGCCTTCTTCCCTGGTGGAAGATCTGTTAGCTCCTAAGTCTGATTTTCTTGCAGAGAATCCATCCCCTCCTTCATGGCTAGCTCCCACTTGCTAGAATTTTCATCTTGCAATGTTTCTTCATAACTCTGAGGTTCTCCACCATCTGTCAGCAGAATGTAGTTTAAAGTAGGAGAGTACCTCTGTGGAGAATGTCTGGCCCTTTCTGACTTGCGAACAGTAGTTGGAGTAGTGAATGACTCTGAACCTGATTGCGGAACAATGGGAATGGGTGCCCCGGACCCACTCTCGTCGTCATTCACGTCTTGATCATGACCCGCGACCTCCGGTAGATCGTCAAACTTTACGAACTCTGATTCCTGAGGAGCTGCTTTAGAATTTGTACTAGCCTTGTCTTTGTACATCATCTTCTCATTGAAGATAACATTCCTGCTCCTTATGATCTTCTGATCCTGATCATCCCATAAACGATACCCAAATGCATCTCCATAGCCAATGAAGTAACACTTCTTCGACTTAGCCTCAAGCTTACTTCGAGCATCTGGATTAATAAGAACATATGAAAGACAACCAAAAGTCTTAAGGTGAGAAAATTTGACCTCTTTACCGCTCCAGACTTCCTCAGGTAATTCACGCGTATAATGGAACGGATGGCCCCCTATCGATCGAATAGTATCGCAAGTCTCGACCGCATCTGCCTAGAAAGCTGGTGGTAGTCCGGCGTGCAATCTCATGCTTCGTAGCCCTCTCATTGATGGTCCCGTTCATGCGCTCTGCAACACCATTTCTTCGTGGTGTCCACGGAATGATCTTTTCCATTCGATGCCCCGAGCTGCACAAGACTCCTCGAACCCACCATCGATGTACTCACCACCATCGTCGGATCTCAAACATTTTAGTTTTAGATCCGTCTCTGTCTCAACCATGGCCTTCCAAGTTTTGAACACAGAAAATACATCTGATTTGTGCTTCAGAAAATAAACCCATACCTTTCTGCTGTGGTCATCTATGAATGTGACGTAGTAGCGAGAGCCTCCAAGAGATGCCACTGGGGAAGGTCCCCACACATCGGTGTGTACAAGTTCTAATTTTCCTGCCTTTAGCGTTCTGCCACCTTTCGAGAGACCGACCTTCTTCTCGCTTCCCCATGATGCAACTTTCACACATGCCGAGATCAGCCGACTTCGCTTCGCGGCCTGCCTCCGGACTGAGCTCTTTCATGCCTCTCGGACTCATGTGTCCCGACTGCAATGCCACATGTCCGTTGTGCTCTCTGCAACTCGTAGTATCAACATTGTTAATTAAACCAAGTAGTCATATACTAACGCACCAGTTTTCTCACCTCGAGCACGTACCGGTGCTCTTTTAGTTACCTTCCGGGTGTTATTCGAGAATACTACCGTATGCCCTCCTTCATCTAGCTGCCCAACAGAAATTAAATTTTTCTTCAGCTTAGGAATATGTCTGACCTTTTGCAAGATCCATTTGCTTTTGTTAGGGAGTGCAATTTCAACATCTCCCATCCCCACTACGTTCAAAGCTGCTCCATCAGCGAGGTACACCTTCCCAAAGTCACCTGCAACATAGTTTTGCATTAACTCCCGGCGGGAAGATGTATGAAAAGACGCCCCTGAATCCAGTATCCAGTCGTCAACGGAGTGAACTGCATGCAACAACGCATCCTGAACTTCTTCAGTTACCGCATTAGCACCGATGTTCTCTGTCTTTTGAGATCTTCTGCAGTTCTTCTTTATGTGGCCAGTTTTGCCACAGTTCCAACAGGTTGCTTGTTGACCAGACTTTGATTTACTTTTGCCTCTGTGCTTTGATTTTAACCTTCCTCTGTTTGAGTTCCTGTCATGTGTTCTCTCTCTGGAATCAACATTCAGTGCCGAACTCGAACCCGAAGTCTCGCCAGCATCTTTCCTGCGCACCTCCTCAGCCAAAATTAAATCACGAATATCATCATATTTTAGCTTAGATTTACTGCGGAATTGTTGATCGCCATCCTCATAGTCTTCCCAGCTATTTGGCAATGAAGCCAATAATATCAGCGCCCGTATCTCATTATCAAATTCAATTTCGACAGACGACAATTGATTTGTGATGGTATTGAAGTCATTCAGATATTGTACAACGGACGTACCTTCGACTATATTTAAATTGAATAACTTTTTCATCAGATGCACCTTGTTATTTGCCGACGGCTTTTCGTACATATCTGACAAAGCCGCCATGAGATCCGCAGTGGTCCTCTCTTTGATAACGTTGTGTGCAACTCGATCTCGACGAGGTCGATCGAATAACCCCGTGCACTCGTCGATCCAACAGATTCCAATCGGCTTCGTTCATGTTCTCCGGTCGCTGTCCCAGTAATGGAAGATGAAGTTTCTTCCCATAGAGGTAGTCCTCTATCTGCATCAACCAGTAACCAAAGTCTATGCCGTGGAATTTCTCGATCCCTGAAATCTTCACTTCGTCTCCAGTCATCGTTCTTCTTTAGATCCGAACCGGGGCTCTGATACCAGTTGTTATGAAAAACGACGACAATAAAACAAAAATTGGAATGAGAAAAAATACACCAGAAAAAGGCGACACACAAATTTACGTGGTTCGGCAAATTGCCTACGTCTACGGAGCTGCAGAGGATTTTATTAGTTTGAGAAATTACACCGTCGACCACGTCGACTTACAAGAAAGAACTCTCTCTCTCTCTCCCCCCCTTCTCTCTCTCACTCTTTGCCCGAGAGCTACACCGAGAAAGAAAACCGAAGGGAGTAGCAACCTTCACGCCAAAATCAAATTTCTTCACCTCCTATCTCACCGTTTCACGCATCAAACATTGGCCTACAAAGAATTCTCTTTCTGCTGTATATAATGGATGGTGACAGGACCCTCCTTTTGGAAACAAGAGAGCTGGGATGGTAGGACATTGATTTAGGAAAGGGAGAGATACGCATTTAATTTAATTCCATCATGAATTAAATGATGCCTTGATTAAGGAATTAATCAAGTAATTAAAGAAAATCCAATTAATTGTTTCCTTTTCTCTTATGCAGTAAACTTGGAAGGAGGCACTCCCAAAAATAGGCAAAGCAAAGAAAGAATTTAATTTACTCAAATTAAATTCAAATATTTGCCAATTCAGTGGACCGGGCTCCACAACTCAACAATACCTAACACCTAAACTTCAATTTTTACATACATACCATATTACGTATGTATGAAAGGCCCATTTTCATTTTTTTAAAGTTAAAATGAGGAAGAATGGAGTGAATAGACTTACCTTCTGCAATGTTTTATGGTAGGAGTGGAGCAGAAGGACGAGAAATATGGGAGTTTCGGTGGTCTCTATAAGTTGTGTTGCAGTCTGTTGCCTTCCCAGCTAGCTCTAATGGCAATTGTATTGCGAAGGCTTGTTCACGAAGAAGATGATTTTGAGCGAAACTGGGAGGGGGAAGGAGATAATCAGGGGTGAGGGTTTCGGGCAGGGAGGGGAGAGACGCGGAGAAGAGAAATAAGCTTAGATGTGAGGGATTTGAATTTTAGGGCATTTGCGTCGGCTTGCAGTCAACTCTTTGTCAGACACATTTAGCACAATTAAGTAGCAGTGAAGGAAATTTTATTTGTGGCGGCATATTCGTCATATTTGCGTCTTACATAGTTCAACGTTTTAAAGTAAAATATTTGTGTCAAGTTATTAGATGAAAATTCTATGCAAACGCCGTCACAATTCAGATTTTGATTTCGATGTTTATAGTATACCTTTTGCATCGAACTAGTGGATGCAGAGTAAGAGCAAAATTCACCAATACATGAGCTACATTCAACTTCACAAAAAAAAAAAAGAAGAAGATCAAATTGGCCAATTATAAAATAAGAAGAACAAGATATATTGAATTCCCATTACGAATATTTAATATTTATAGAAAGTAGATGTTTGATGGAGGGTTGAACATGCCATTTTGGTGCTAGAAACCCCATTGAATCTTAAAGAAGGCATGATTTTTGTTGTACATTAAATCTTCTTCAATGTATTCACCTATGAATATTGAAGTATTGGCACGCCTAATCGAACTTAAGGCAACATTAAAGTTCACAAAATAGAATATGTTAGTTCAAGAGGACCTTCCAACATAGAAAATATTTGTGGGCAAAGTAATCCAAGAGGAAAGGTCTAATTTGAGCTAATTTCTATTAAGCCACATTTTAAAAAATAAATCAAATAAATTTTTTTAGCTTATCCTAGTGTATTAAAATATTAAAAGTTTGGTAATACTAAAGGTGGCAAGTTGATTGTCTAAACTATTTTAAGGCTATTTATTTAGTCCTTATAAAGCTTATCATTAATTTAAGCTAATCAAGCTTTGTGATAGGCATTAATAGCCACTTATGAAAACATCATTCAGACCCACTTACAACGTAATATGGACTTTCAATAAATAATAAAATTTTTTTTAATAATTTTATTATGTATCGTGCTCAGAAGTCACTCAAGATATTCATATTTATATGATTTAATTCATATACTTTGTCGACATAACATAGTACATACGAGATTTCAAAATGGTGCACGCCCTTGCTTTTAGGCCCAAATTAGCCCGCCTCTATAAGTTTGAACCCATTACGAAAATATTAGTCGGCCAAACTCACGGGCTTTAAAATGTAATATTTTTCATTGATCCAAAAGTCCATCCACATTAGGAGCACCTTTATCCAAAACAAATTTGGTAGTAAACATGTTTTAAAAATTAAAATATTTTAGATTTTAATATTTATTTACATAAGTAGAATTTACTATATATTCATATTTTACCATAAAAGTTGGGACAATATTTAATATTACATATTAGACTTACTTATAATGGCTCTAGGGCTATGAAAACGGTTCATTGTTCGTTGATAGCTTATGTTAGGCTCGTTAAATAGCTCGTGTTTGATTCATTCGTTAAGAACTAGTCGGACATGAACAATATTATTTCTTAACAAACTAAGTCTAGGTTCACACAAGCTCAGCTCTTTTACATCTCTAACGGCTGCATATGTGACTAGGTTGTCAAAACAGCTGTTTGTTCGTGAACAACTCGTGTTTGACTCACTAAGCAAATAAGCCGAACACGAATTATTTTTTTTTATTCAAAATATAAAAGAGCCAAACACTAACAATGATATTTGTTATCGAGCAAAAAATGGGTTGACCTAAACTCGCTCGTGTTTGGCTCATTTACACCCCTAAATGGGTCATTGCCGTTGAAATTGTTGAAATCATATGACACATAAACTTGATTAATATGATTTGTTGAAATTGCTAATTCATTGTCCCAAAAAATTATTAATCAATCATGCCCTACAAATAGATAGAGCTTTGTTGCTTATGTTTTCTTGATGTTCCAAAGGATCCTTCATTCAATTTCTTCTTTAGTTTTATGACACATATTTGTTTGGTCGAATTAAGTTGAACTGTGAGATGGCTCGTTCAAACTCTACTGGTCTACCATATTTGATTAGACTTGTTAGACTATTGAAGCTGACTAACCAAGATAAAAATAAAAGTAATTTGAGCCAACACATTGGATGTGATAACCTCCCTTTGGCGGCATAACTCAAATGGCTGACCAATTCTACACCAAGTTGAGTCATTTTGAGTCCTAGTGTGGTCAAAAGAGTAGATTTTAAGTCAATTTATAATATATCAAATTCTAATGAAATAATAAAATAACAAAAAATATGACTTATGGGATATCATAAGCAAAATTATAAGGATGTGGAAAAGAGAAGAGTTGTAATTCTCAAGAGTTTTAAAAACTAATTGTTGAGTGATTTAGGGTGGAAAAAATAATTATCGACACAAATCCAAAAAAGACTCAAAGATTTAACGTGGTTTGACAAAGATGCCTACGTAATAGGGAGCAGAGCGGCGACTTTCCTTCAATTTCAGAAAAAAAGTACAAGACACCCCTTAGGATTACAATAGACATATATATAGCCTTGTAGTACAATATGTAATTACAAAATTACCGTACCACGGGGGGCATTGCTCCTACACCCTTAACCCGCATAACCTAACTTCCCCGATTGGACAGATGCTTTCGCTCCACTACGCTCGCTCCGCTCCGTTGGCTTACTATGTTCCACTCCAGCATTTGTCCTTTATCTGGTGTATGAGTCATACCTAACACTAATCATTATCAATAGGTTTACAAAGAAAATACTGAGAATTAAATAATTTAATATATTAAGTTTCCCACTAACTTACACACATTCTATCTAACCGATCACAGGAGTACCGATTATAGAACCTCTCAGCCAAAGAGGAATCCTTCCAGTAGTATCGGTCATCCTCGCCTTTCTTTTTCATCAAGTTGTCGTGCTAAAAACAAAAACAGTGATGGATAGCTATGAGGGTAGTATTCTTCTGAATGGAATAAGAGATTTCCTACTATTTCATTTTCTTAATTGATAAAATAATTTGAAAATAAAACAACAAATACAAAAATGAGTAATAAACCACAATATAGACTTGTACTATTCAATTCAACAGTTTGTTCATTCGGGTTTGATTGTGTCATAGCTTTATAATTCGAATTAGGTTTATCGTTGGATGAACCGCATTGCTGACATTGACCCTAAAAAGGAAAGAGTGGGTACAACAAGTCAATGAACTGTTCGTTAAAATTGGATAAGTTTGATCTATGGTCATTAGAACTCCCTAAAAAAGTTACTAAATATATCGAGTTATGCCAAATAATTAAAACGGTCAGATATTAAAGGAATCCCTTATCGGCTCTTTATGAAATATTCATTTGGCCAAAGACTTCCAAAAACATCGTAAGTTGAACCCTTACTGACGAATATCCACCTTGCAATGAGTAGGGAAAGTATAGTTAAATTCAACCAATTATAATAACAATAATAAAAAAAATAAAGTGATTACATAAATATCACAAAAAATATTACTATTTATAAAATTTAATACTGTGTGATATTTTTTAACTATTAAACTGTTGTATTTAAGCGTGCCACATAGGGCTGTAAACGAGCCGAGCCTGAGCGAGCTCAGGGTCGGCTCGTGTTTGGCTCGTTCGACACTGGCTGGAACTTGAAATCGAATCGTGTTCGAAATGACTCGTGAATAATGTGTTCGTGTTCTGCTCGAATAGTATTTTCCGGGTCGAGTTCGACTCGAAATTGGAGGAGATGACTCTACGGAAGAGGAAGAGGAAGATGACGCGGAAGAGGAAGAGGAAGAGCAAACCCTAAGCTCTCGCTGCCGAAACCCTTTCATGATTTTGAGAGGAGAAGGAGATGATCCGGAAGAGGAGAAGAGCTGAAACAACAAATCCTAAGCTATTGCCGCCGAACGCCTTCGTGATTTTGAGAGGAAGGAGAAGAGTCGGAAGATGAGAGGCAGCCGCACCCGAGAACATTCGAGAGGCGGAGAGGAAGGTCTGGGCTTAGGATGAGTTAGGGTTTTTTTATTTTTATACTTATATATAATATGAATTATATAAGTTATATTATATAAATATATAATATTTATATAAGTAATATTTATTAATAATTTGTTATATATTATAATTTATAGGATTTAACTTCATAAAATTTGATAAGTTTTTTTTTTAATTTTAAAAAGTCTTAATTAATTATAATTTATAATATTTAATTTTATGAATATGTATTATATGTGTGTATTTACTTATTTATTTCTTCTCGAGCCAATTTGAGCCGAACACGTTGTTCGTTCGTGTTTGACTTGTTTATATTTTGATTTTAAAAATTTGTTCTTGTTTGACTCATTAAGCTTAACAAACGAGCCGAACACGAGCTGCTTAATGAGGTTCGCGAACAACGGCCAAATTGACAGCTCTAGTGCCACAGTTAAACCATTGAGAATTTGATATAAATGAAAAATAATGGTTTGAATTTTACAATAAATTTTGATGTGCGAGAATTTAAAAAATGGGTGAAAGAGAGTGTTAGATTTATAAATAGGAATGTTTCGGTTGCCAGTTATCTAATTGGCCCTAAATAAATAAGGTAACTTTTTTTTTTGGGTATAAATTGAATATAAAAATAAAGAAAAAAAACTTCTTCGCAGCTCCTTTGTCGTCCTCTGTCTCCAGCGTCTTATCCTCGCTTCCTGCCCAAAAACTTACAATGATCGTCCCCTCCTACTCGCCTTCGTTTGGCGTAAACCAAAGGTTATACCTTTTTTAGCCACACATGCCCTCATGTGTTCCTCAGCTCCCGCCACCGTAGCGGGAAGGGCGGCGGCGAAGCCAACGGACAAGATTGCAGCTTTGAAGCCGACGGAGAAGATGGCGGCTGACTTTGTAATCGGTGGTGCTGCCGCGGTGGTAGCGAAGACTGCGACGGCGCCGGTGGAGAGGGTCAAGCTCCTTCTCCAGAACCAGGGAGAGATGCTGAAGAGGGGGCATCCCATGCGGCCTTATCAAGGAATTGGTAATTGCTTCGTTAGGGTTCTCAGGGAGGAGGGTCTTTTCTCCTTCTGGAGAGGGAATCAAGCCAATGTCATTCGTTATCTACCCACCCAGGTTCTAATTTCTTTATCCTATTGGCTTTTTGCTTGATGTTTTCTGCATTTTTTATAACCCAAATTTGATTTTAATGTCGCCAATTATGATTTTGTTCTTTCTGCATCTAAATTGATTACCTTTTTATAGGTTTTTGTGCATTCCATTTGATTCTATTGGGTTTTTATCAAATTAGAGAAATGCGTTTTGCGATAATCTTTTGCCACTGAAATGGGAATGCTCGTGATTCCATTTTCATCATTATGCAGTCTTTGTTATTATGATTATGAAGCCAACATATTGCAGAGAGTTAAGATTACATTGGATTTAAAGTGGCTATTTAGTGTTTTGATTAAAATGGGAGATAGCTTGAAAATAGTTATTTTGTTCCACTTACTCATCATAACATTCAAATTTCTACTACATTCAAGCTTATTTTTAATGATCCAAGATGCTCCAACATCAATCGGTCAAGCCAAGACTTTGGCTTAAGCTCAAACCCAATGTCAAGCCTAGGCAGAGCCTAAAGTCAAACATAGGGTCAAGCCAAAAGTCCAAATGGGTGCATAAAACACACTAGAATACAAGGAAGCTACATGAAAGGCAACATTTAATTCAAGTGGCTTGAAGAAATCATTCAAATTAAATCCCACAAATTTCTATCTTTATGGTTGAGGCACGAAAGCGGAGGAGAATTGGTTGGTATATTGTCCTATTTATTAGTGGGTTCAATGATTGGCCATAGGAAATAATATACCTTACGAGTTATACCACAAATTTCTATCTTAATGTGGACAATTGATGCGGTATTTTGGTTTTCCATTTGTTCTTATCACTATTGAACCTTGTATTTAATATGTTTAATGTGTAGGGATGTGATTGTTGATATGAACATAGGATTTGCTCTTGTTACATGACTGGCCATACGTGGCCAACATGATATGTACCATGTGTTACGTAAAAGATTTCACTCATGGGTTTTTTATATACATGCGCTCCAATGAGTTCCATGATACTCCTTATGAGATCCTATACCCTTTGCACGACTATGGATGTGATCCTATCTGATTTTACACATCTTTCTTACATGCATCTTTATAAAAAGATCACGGTTCTATTACTCTTACATGCGAGCTAGTCATTCTTGGACCGACTGAAGATATCATAATTGGCCCACGAATTGGCCGGTCTTGTCAACAGAAGGAAGCAGGCAAACGGGGGGAGCTGCAGAAGAAGAAAAGGGCAGGGTGGTGTCCACTAGGGCCATAATCACCTATGCAATGAGGAGAAATTAAGGGAGTTTGGAGGGAAAGTAAGGAATGATTGTTTTTGATTTGTTGGGAGGGGATTCTATTAAGGGGAGAACCTATTGTTTGCTTTCTTTATGCTTATTTTTGTTTGGCTGCTGTTGTCTTTCTCCATGTGATGTTCCTAGCTATGTCTAGGGTTTGGGAGAGACGATCTACGTCTTGAAAAGTAGATCAACTTTGTATCTTGCTTATTTTCCTTTGATTTTCGTAAGAGCAACCCTTGTTTGTGTTTCTTCCACCTATCTATTTCCGTTTTGTTTTGTTTTGTTTGCTGATTTTGGTATCATGGCGTATCACGTTCCATGATGCACACAGACATACATCAAAACATGATTTGTTTATTGTAACACATTGTTACATGATGCGCAACATGTTCCTTATTGTGTGTATCAAATGTTGAAATGATGATCACGCAATATGAATGCAAAGGAAGATATTCATGTGTTGGAAGGAATAACAAGATTTGTTGTATTTTTTTATATAAACTATTGTTGACGGCCACTATTTTATTTCAATTCTCAATGATCCCATGGTTAAATTGGTTTGAAATGAAACACATGTTTTACTAGTGTCATTGTATTATATAACATGTATGTACGCTGGCATAGATTGCAATACATGGTGCAAACTGTTATATTGATATCGTGTATGCATGAAAATGACATGTTTAATGATAGATTTGAGAGCACCAATGCTAGTTCTTTTTCGTACATTAAATTTTGTAGTTTTTTTTCCATGTGATACTGTGATCCATTGAACTTATGTTACTCATTCTATAATACCTATATGTATGGGTTATGTAAATATATTTATTTGCAGTCATGATTTCTGTATGGTTTTATGTTGTGCAAGGTTGAAATGATAATGAGTAATCATAAGATAGTTTTGGATGTAAAAAATACATCAGTATCAATATAAGTTTATGTTATCTTATTTTTTCATTTACTTATCACGTGTATGTAAATTGCCTTAAAATTCTCTCCAATAACCCTGGATTTTGAGGGGAGCATTGCTATGAATTAATATTTGGTTTCCTGTCCTAGATTTTGTATAAATTATGTTCATTAAAATATAAATTTAAATCATTTCTGCAGGCCTTCAATTTTGCATTTAAGGGCTACTTTCAAGCCATCTTTTCATCTTCAACGAAGGATGGTTATGCTACATGGTTAGCTGGAAATGTTGCTTCCGGTAGTGCTGCCGGAGCAATAACGTCGTTACTCTTATACCATTTGGATTACGCACGAACTCGACTTGCCACAGACACATTTGATCGCCGAGTCGACAGTCAGCGTCAGTTTAAAGGGCTTCTCGATGTTTACAAGAAGACCCTTTCTAGCGATGGTTTTGTTGGCTTGTATCGAGGTTTTGGCGTGTCAATAATGGGTATCACTTTATATCGCGGTCTCTATTTTGGCCTCTATGATACCATGAAGCCTGTTGTCTTGGTTGGACCATTGAAAGTGAGTGATAGTCATCGTACTGTTCTTCTCAAATTTAAAGAGAAAAGAGGATGTTCTTAAATAATCAAGTAAAGTGTCAAAATAATCTCCCAACTAAATGTCCTAGAGTCTGTAAAAGTGCCAAATTAGCCTTTAGACTCTTTTAATGCAGGTTGAAGTTGTCTTTAGGGAGGACCATTTTAGCCCCCATTGACAGAGTCCAGAGACTAAATTGACACTTTTGTAGACTTTAGGACTAAAACACCCCCCTGCAAAGAGTCCAGGGAACATTTTAACAATTTTCTCTTACATAATCCTACTTAATTCTTTGTTTTCTAATCTAGTTTAAAAATTTCTCTTTTGTGTGCATCTTCTTTTTTGAAAATTCATCTATAAATTTCATTTAAAATTTGATCCATACAGATATAAGTTTTCATTAACCAGTATTACTGTAAATTATTTAAACAGAAGTTTAATTTGACATTAAAGAAAAGTTCTACTTGCCCAGGCTTGAGCACTAATGAAAGCTATTTTACTGTTGGGTAATACTTAGATTCATAGCATTCAAATCATTTATATCACATCAAAAATATCACCATCATCTACTTTTCTCATGCTTATGTTTATCCCACCAATATTTTTAACAGATCACAGCTTTGTTCTAACAACGAGATTCAAATTCTTATTACAGGAAAACTTCTTGGCCAGTTTTGCTTTGGGATGGACTGTGACGACTTCAGCTGGGCTTTGCGCCTACCCGTTCGATACCTTGCGTCGTCGAATGATGATGACTTCGGGACGGCCCGACAAATACCGAAGCTCCTTCCACGCCTTTCAGCACATAGTGCAAAGTGAGGGATTTTTCATTCTGTTTAGAGGAGCCTGCGCCAATATGCTCTCAGGAATGGCAGGAGCTGGAGTACTTGCAGGTTACGATCAGCTCTGTCGTTTCATCTACAGACAAAGTTAGATTTGCTTTATAATATGCAGAAAGCTACAGAAGATTGGTTTCGAAAGGGGATCGATCAAATGTAAGTAATTCAAATTACAAACACCTGTAAATAGCTTCCTGGTTTGATTTATAATTTGTCATTTCTGCATATTTAACTCATTTGTATGATGAGAACTGTACCATACTAGCATTGATTGTCAATGAGACAAGAAAAGTTTACATACCTAGCACATGATTCTTTTGTATTTACATATCTTACACAGACTTTCATATTTACATAGCACTTTGATGCTTTAAATTCATGGTTGCAAATGTGTATTTCACTCTTAAGAAATAATAATAGTGATATCTTTTATGCGATATTGAAGATCTGAGCACTATGTGTGTAAATATGGAAGTTCAGGTGTGAGATATGTAAATATGTATGAATTGTGTGCTATGTAAATGGCCCCTATTTTTCTTTTTTTAGGGCTTCTAATTGTAAAGAGCTGCAATAAAAATTTTATAGGCTTTTAATTTTAAAGAGCTGCAATAAAAAATTTGTAGGCATTCTGGCTATAATACAGCTTAAAACAAATTCCATTATAATGTGCAGATTCTATATGAAGGACAAGAAAATATAGTTGTTAAGACCTATAGAAAAGCTTGAAAGTTATTAGAGTGAACCATAGCAAATAAAATTATTGCATAACCACCATCCTTCTTTATGCCTATAATTCTTTGTGAAATTGCAAAGTGTGTGATTTACATAATTGGTGATATTTATTAAAAGAAACAAAGTACTTTTCATTGTCATTTAACCCATTGTTATTACCTCCCTTTTCCTTCTTAGCCTTTTCATTTATAGTCCTTGGCTTGTATTTGGTTCTATTTAAGGAACTAAGATTCGTCAGCTTGTCTATTTATATGTCTTTGTATTATTTCATTCTTCAAATAAATTTTCCTCTGAATCATATAATTGATTTGAAGATATGAGAAATTGAAAAGGATGATAAACGACAACAAGTTGACAAAGAAATTTAAAATTAAACATGGAAGACTTATGTATAGATGATTTTCGTGGGATAGGTTGAGAGTATATGTCCGAACAAGATCGGATCGAAATACCTCAAAATACGGTATTTACGATGAGAATTCTTACATAAGTCAGTCATAACCAGAGAACTAAAAAAATATTTTTGTTTTGTGGTCAAGAGTTTCCCAAATTGATGTATCCTTTTAGTTAATTACCTCTTAGGCGATACCTAAAAATTATCTCGATAAAAGGAGTTTTACTTATATTATCATAATCCGGTGAAATATGATAGCAAAGAATGGTTATTCATATGGGAATGCTCCAATGCTTTCAAAGCTCTCGCTACAATGCAGATAGCGAGTCTCTCTCATCCTAAATGGATAGCGGCTCATTGGCATTTGGAACCTATGAAATAACCAATTTGGCTCGACGGGGATATCCCTATACTTCAGAACTCACCGGGTCATAAGGGCAAAGGTGAATCACTGTATCCCAAACAGACGACAGTTCATCAATAATCGGGTTATCAAAACAATACAAACGAAGTCACAAAAAGATGACATGGATCAAAAGGGCTCAACAAAGAAAGGGTGGGGTGATCCTTATAGGTAGAGGTCGTCGGGTCAGGTTACCACAGATCAATCATCTCAAGCTACTAAGACCCTAAATATAATCGGTCGTGAAGGTAGTCGACCAAACACATTCAGAGATTCTCAGTTAACAACTCGGTGAATTGTGCCGTCCATGGGGACCTCGGTAACACTAACGTCAAAGGAACGACTCTATCATATGACTATCAGATGGAACTCCAAGAGGCGGGACTTATGACTGCTGAAGTAGTGAGGATGTTGTTGAAATGAGACAAGAATGAGAGGTTCAGCTATAGAGCTGGAAATCATCCATGAGAAATTCAATTCCTTTCTCGATCAAATCACAAAAGTAGACATCATGCAATATTGACAAGTCACAGGCGCATTGCACAATCCAAAGGGCATCCTCCTAAAAGCAAAAGTCCCGTAAAGACTCATGAATGTAGTCTTCTCCCGATACTCAACAATATTGAAAATCCGATGGTACCCTGAGTACCCGTTTAGGGCAGAAAAATGGGTGGCTAGCAAGCTTATCCATCATATGATCTAGAAGAGGGGAAACGATATTTTCTAGTGGCTAGATTTAATTTTTTATAATCAAAGCATATTCACAACCCAGTGACATGCCTAGTATGTATTAGCTCATTTTCTCCATTTCTACTACAATTCCCCCCCCCCCCCCAACCTTTTTAGGTACACAATGGATAGGGCTAACCCAAACACTATCGGAAATGGGGTAGATAATGTCTGCATCTAGCCATTTCAATATCTTCTTTTTAACAACTTCTTCCATGAAAGGATTTAGTTTCCTTTGAGGATCTGTCATAGATTTATGATTTTCCTCTATAAGGATCCTATGCATGCATATCGAAGGACTAATACCTCTGATATATGCTAACATCCATCTAAACACTTTCTTAATATATCTCAAAACGCTCATCAATTATTGCTCTTGGGAACTACTGAGTTATGAGGATATGATAACAGACAAAGTAGACGACTTCCCTAAATAAATATACTTTAAATATTTACGAAGTATTTTCATCTCTAATTTGGACAGTTCTTCAATGGAAGGGAATAATTGTTTAAAATTTCCAGTAGTATACAATATATCAAACCTATCCCTATAGATCTTCATACTAACATCTATAAGTAAAGCATATTCTTCCTTTAAGTTATATCATCCTCAATCAAACTTTTCTCTACGGGACTAACTTTACAACATTCCTGAAATTGGCTTCTACAAGTTGGTCCACTAGATCCATCCTAAAATATGAATCCTCATTAAAATCATAAGAGAATTTCATAGATTCTAATACATTGAAAGTAATCTTTTGGTCATTCACCCTTATAGTCAACTCTCCCTTCGCACGTTAATCATAGCCCTACTAGTGGCTAGGAAAGATTTTCCCAAGATGTTGATATCTCTTTATCTTTCTTCATATCTAATATAATGAAATCAATAAGGAAGATAAATTTATCCACCTTAACTAAGACACTAGAACCCCCAGGGTAAGTAATAGATGGGTCAACAAGCTAAAGGGTCACAGTGGTAGACGACACTTCTTCTAATTCTAATCTTTTAAATATTGACAATGACATGAGATTGATACTAGCACCTAAATCATTTAAAGCATTCCCAAAGAATTTATCTCTAATAACACTATGAATAGTAAACCTACCAGGATCCCTGAGTTTTTTAGGGGTTTTTTCTTAATTATAGCATTGTGCCACGGTATCGAAGTGACCAAACTTCCTCTTCTTATTCAGAATATCCTTTATGAATTTCACATAATTGGATATTTGTTTCAAGGCCTCAACAAACGATATATTGATTGTCAACTTAAGTATTTCCAAAAATATAGAAAATTGGTGATTCATTTTTTATTTCTAAAGTCTCTGGGAAATTGTGGGAGTTGTCTTTCTAAGTTATTCTTAATGGGTGTGTCTGGTCTTCTTGAATCTTTAGAAGAAACTTTTATAGATCTTTCAGGCTCAAAATTCTCTTCTACCACCTCTGGCTCTTTCTTATTCACTTCTTTAATCTTTTTTCTAATTCTCAACTTAATAGCTTTCACATGTTCATTAATCTCTCATTTGGATTAACCTCAGTGTTACTAGAAAGAGTTTCTTGGGGTCGGTTACTAAGAGAGTTCGCTATTTGCCCTAATTGATTTTCTATGTTCCAGATAGCTACACCTTGACTTTGTAGTTCATTCCTCTTATGCAATACAACTTTCTCTAAATACAACTTCTTTTTCTTAAATTGTTAGTTTGATTTAAAACTAAATGGATAAGAAGGCCTCATGTTGGTACTACACTGATTCTTCTAATTTTCAAAAGGAATAGATTAATTATCCCCCCATTATTAATCTCCTGCTCCTCGATTATTATTCCAACTAAAATTAGGTAATTTATTCCAACTAAGATTATAAAAATTGGAATATGGGTTATTCTTCCTAGTGTTGATAACATTCAAGGTCTCGAGAGATGAAGCATTCACATCGAATAATTCTCCAAAAGAATTCTCCTCTATTATTGGTGGTCCTTGTAGTTGATTTATCCCCAGCTGATCTAGCTTCCAAGAGATAACAACTACTTGAGAAGTGAGAATTGATAGAACATCTGTGTTATGTACACTGACTACTTTCCTAGAGTTCACTCTATTAGAAGACCATTAAAAATTATTGTTTGTCATCTCTTCAGTCAAAGAATAGGCCTCGTCAAATGGTTTCAACATCAGCGAACCACCTGCAGTAGCGTCTATAATCGACTTAAGAGATCCTACTAACCCGTTATAAAAAGTCTGAATTATTAACAAATCAAGCAACGCATGGTGGGGGCACTTCCTAAGGAGTTACTTGAATCTTTCTCAGGCTTCATAAATAGATTCACCTTCATGCTGACAAAAAGAAGTTATATCATTCTTAAGTGGCTGTTTTCGAATGTGAAAAATACTTAGGCCACAAGAAGTATGAGAAAAGTCTTAATCTCACAGTGTCATTGGAGACACCGTTATAGCGAAAAGTGGCACAAAGTTCTAACAAATTTTCTAAGTGTAAGTTTGTATCTTCAGATGGTGTTCTTCCCCCAAATTAATTGTTTTGTACCATTTGGATCATATCAAACTTCAATTCAAATGTATTAGCTTCTATGATAGGAGTTTGGATACTAAGATGAATTTCATCCGTCGAAGGTTTAGCATATTATTTTAAAGGTCTAAGTGTATCCTGATTTTCATGGGGTTTTTTTTGTTATTATGAGGATTATTCATCATCTCTTTTATAAGTTATTGATATATTTTTCTATTTTCTAATTATTTTTATAGTTTTTTCTAAATCAAAATCGTAAGATGCAAGTCCAGAAGGTCATGCACTACACATATACTAGCTAGATACCACTTATGCTAATGATAAATAAAAGACAATACAAACAAAAACAATTAACTCAAGCAAATTACTAATTCAAAAACAAATACATAATCAACAATTTTTTTAAAACACATTTTTTTACTTTTTGTAAGTAAAGAAACAAAATAACTGAACAGGAAACAGTGAACACTACAGTTTTCAAATCTAAGGATATAAATTTCAACAAAAATTTTTCTAATTCAAATTCACCATCAGCCATCGACAACGGCGCCAGAAATTAGACACGCACCAAGTGCTGCAAAACATGGGCGGATCACACAAGTATACATGGTGTATCAATAGTACTTGTATTTGATTTCGGATTGTCGATCCCACAGGGAACGAGATAAATTCTAACATGAAAAGTTCTAGCCTACAGTTGTTAGTCCTAGCCTGAAATTTAGTTTGATTTAATTCATATAAAATCAATCTTAAATTAACTACAAAAAAGTGTAAGTGTTCATGTTCTAAAAGTTTCTCTTGAAATGGTTCAATAAGATCCTTGAATGTAAAAGCATCTAGAAGTAAACTATAGTGACAAGTAGGAACAAGACTCTTCTTTACCCCTTTCTGGTGGCATAATGAAGCTTGACTAGACATAGGTTTATTTCCATAAATCCTATTACTAACCCAATCACAACATTTCTCCCACGTATTTGCATCGCCCTATCAGTTATGTTTGTATTCCTATTGGCTAATGGAGTTGACTTGGTTGATTCCATCATAATATTTCCTAAGAGTTATAATTCACAACAGATTTTAATACATAACATGTCCAAAATGAGATGTAAATAAAGTTCACGGAGTTAACCATCACCATAAAATAATTTGGTTCAAAGTACACTTCTACACCAAGCCATCTTACTTACCCATCCCAAGGAAGAAATAAAAAGATTATTCACTGTTCATGCTTGTACACATCAGCACATGCATTTGATTAAAAGAGAAATTAAAGTACAAAAATCTTACAATTAAAAGATTACAACAAACTACATCAAATCTTCGTCACAATAAGTGCAAATGAAATACAGTCACCTATCTCTCATATGTATCACACCCATCTTCTGTTGTTACATTCTACCAGAATCCTTCTTCACTGCCAGGGGAGAAGAAAATTTAGAAATGAAGTAAAGCAGAAGCCGAAGGCATCAGCAACCCTTTCCAATTTTGTCTCCTCAATTTTTATAGTAACTTCCCCACGATTGTGATTATCCCCCATGATCTGGAAGTCTGAACTGCTACAACTACTGAATTCAGTGTTGGGCGCCTGGACGCCCCGGGGCTAGTGCATAAGCGCTAAGCTCTCTTTCTAGGAACTGTCTATAAGGTGCATAAGAGCCCAAGTATCGCGACACCTAGCGCCCAGGGCCGACGCCATTCTCTCAGGTTTTGGTTGGTTTTTGAACAAATTCTAACGCCTAGGCGCCCAATAGCTGAACTTTTTGTCCAATTTTCATTAAGTTTCATTGTTATTCATGCAATCCATGACCAGCTACAACTTGCAAAAATCAACACAAAAACCTTCATCAAAAGTGCAATTTCATTAATTAAATTATATAAATGCAAATAATATTAATTGTAAAATTTTAAACATATCAAAGCTCTAAGTGAATGTAGGATTGGCTAGAGGTCCTATTTGGGTGAATTGCATCTCTAGCCATCTAACAAGGTCACCAGGGAATTTTAAGGCTAGTTCCTAGGCACTTATAGAGAGAAAAGAGGTCCTCATAAAAGTGAGGTCAACAGCGAACAACAATACCCACATACCCACAGTAATCCACTTATCTTGGGCAATCAAAATTTGCGAGCCCCTCCAGCTATGCAAGACCCTCCAATTTTGTAGGACTAACCGGCTATTCAGGACTCACCGGCTATGCATGACCACTGCCTTACAATGGTCCATCATATGATTTACAATGGAAAAAATTTATTCAAGGGGATATCAATTTAAATTTTTAGAGCATTCTAATGGTTGCTTCTGCATTTGATGTAAGGTTATTTTTAGACACATCTCCAATTTATACACCACCAATGCCTATGAAAGAAGAGAATTATTATATGCCCCAACAAACTACGAACGACGGAACTAAAGGCAATGACATTGAAGAAGAATTTAAAGACTAGCAGTTGTGAAAATGACTACTGCAACCGCCTTCTCGATATACATCAGGTCTAGAGGTCATTCCACATCAACAGAGAAGATAATTGTATTTTGAAAACAGTATGTTATGATAATATTTTATTGTAAAATAATTTTTTAATTTAATTTATAGTTAATTTATTCATTTTGTTCATGTATATTTTTTAATTAATTTGGAATTAACTAAAAATTAATTAATATAATACATTCTTAATTTATTTTTAATAATAATACTATATATAATATTTTAATATTAATATATAATATCATATATTGTAAAAAAAATTAAATATTATCTAGGAATTGGCCCCAAAGGGGACGTTTCCTATCAAAAACTTAATTAAGCATTAATCGCCTCCCATCTTGCCATTTATGCTCTCCTCCAAATATATATATATATATATATTATAGCGCTCCTCCCCCTAAATCCCCTAATTTAGGCGCTCTTCAAAATATTATATATAATATTAATATTAATATTAGCATTAATATTGATATTAGTATATGTCTCATTCATGTATATTATATTTTAAGAGCCTCAATTTGCAGACAAGTGATTTCATCTGCGGTCGAGTCAACTTTTCTTTAATTGACGTCCATTTGAGCCTCATTTTCATTTCATTCTCACTTTTCGATCGTAGAAGGCTTCTCAAGCAATTTTGATATTTAGAACGTGCTCGTACAATTTATTTTGTAATTAGGAGTCATTTGAGTGACTTCGATGTTCGTCGAGATGTTACATGTGTCGCACCGACAGTTAATCGATTTCATCATGCTTGCTTTCATTGAAATTAGAACACTTCTTTTTGGGTAATTTTGATGTTTCGGACGTGCTAGCGTGATCTGCTTTATAATCGAATGTCATTTTAGAGTCTTCGATGATATTTGAAGTGAGTCTGTCATGACCTAAGAGCTGTCACATTCGTTATTTGCCCTATACTTGGTGCTTTTGAAGTAGATATCGACGTCAACAGTTCCTTACCAAATCCAAGAGTTTTACTAATGGTTTGCATGTTGTCAACGTAGTTTTGGGAAATTTTAACTCACCAGAGAAAACTCTTCCTAAAAGTCGTTATTATAATGAAGTAGAAGACATTATCATTCAATTTCCGATGAAAATGATCTAGAGGTACAAATTGCCAATCATAATCAAAGACAATTATATTGGTAGGGTGTAATTGAGTCAAGTCGACTCATGAGCTGACGAGAGATCGACTCGATAAGTAGCCCGTGAACTGAGCTCACAAAGCTAACAAACATTCAAGCTCAAGCCAGCTCGTTTAAAAAAGTAATAAGAATATAAAAAAGGGTTTTTTCATAGGTATTCACATCTTAAGTTGTACACAACAATGATGAATGAAAAACATAAATGTACTTGAATGCCCAAAAAAATTAAATTTGTCAGTGCATATCCCTGGTCAAATATTATATAGTTCTAAATGATTTATAAGTATGACTCAGTGTATTCAAGTCTCTATCTTAAGGGTGCATCATCATTCTCACATTATTCATTTCAAGCATGCCTAGTCATGCACTCTATAATTTTTTGATTGCATATATATCTATTGAAGTCCTGGCAGGTGACATCAATGGTAAAATACATAGCACCTTGTAGTGAATATATTTTTGTGAAGCAACTCTTTTTTATTTTTTGGCTTATATCGAAGGTCTTTATATAGAAAAAATATTGCGTCCGGATGTATGCTACATCCGAACAACGGTTGTGATCTATCGGAAAAAGCGGAGGAGAAAAAAAAAACCGCAAGCTCCGAACATAATTTTTTTTCTTTATATAGTTAATATTTGAAAAGTTATATTCAACATTTTAGATGATTGATACTCTAAAATCCTTTTAAACAATGAAATATATCTATAAAATATAACGTTCACATACATTATTCTTTTGTAACCTTTAGGCTAAGCTCCTTCATCAATCTCTTTGGTGTGTGTTGCGAGCTAATTTCTTTTCTTAGGAACCATTAATTTAATAGTAAAGTGATAGCAATTATGATAAGCATTAGTACATTAAATTAAGATTTAGAATTCATTAACCAAGCAAGTCATCAAGAAATGTTTATCATCGGAATGAATCTCAATGCATTTGAGCAAACAATATTCTAAATTCAATTTTTTGATCATTCCAAACCCTGATTTCAACAAAATTATAGTCAAAGACGAATCCAATGACATTGAAAGTGATTCGACCTTAATTCAATCAAGCCAAGGTCGACCATCTGAAGTATAATCGAAAACTTTGGAACATAAATTCTATGACCAAATATACTCCAAACTTAACAAACTTATGGTTAACTTGAGCATCTCAATAAGAAGAATCAAACGAGCTCAAGATTATCCACTTCTAATATGATTAAGACACCTAAATCCTGAAATGAATAATCTATAATGAAAAGAATCAATATGAATCATCTGATGGAGTTGTTTGAGAAGTTAGACTAAAATGACCAAAACACCTTTCTAAGAACTATAAATAATTTCTCTCTTTTTTTTATTTTGGGAGGAAAATAAGGTATCTGACTACTATTGTTTATCTGTTGAAGTCATAAAGGTTACGTTGATCACCCGAGATCACCATCGATCACTAGAAGTCATCACCAATTGCCAAAGGTTTGTCATCGACCACCAGAGATCGATGTCAATCATGAGAGTTTGCGCCGACCGTGAGAGGTCACAACCAACCATTAGAGGTCACCTTCGACCACAATAGATCAATGTAGAGGTTGCCATGGACCACCATAATACACCATTGACCACTAGAGGTTGTCGCCGACCACAAGGGATTGTCGTTTGGCACAATAGGTCACCTCTGATGAGCAAAGGTCATTGTTGACCACTACAGATCGCCAATGATCATCAGATATCATCGTTAACTACCAGAGATCATTGTTGACCACTAGATATTGTCATCAACCACCAAAGTTGGCTCTCTGACCCCTAGAGATTATCACTATTTGCAATCATTATAAAGCACCTCTAGCGGTTTCTGTGGCCCAATTATTATTCTAGGGCACTTGTTGCTCGGTCTTCATTAAGTAATCTCACTTTCTACACTCAGAGAAAATGGTCTAACTCTGCAACCGAAATTACATAATTGCTTTTTTAATTAGGTCGGATCTCATAGTTTTAATTTTTATTTTTTTGGGTTTGTTAGTTTAAAAATCATGTTATCACCTCCGAGGATTTTCTTTTTATTTATTTATGTGCTAAATTTGCATACAATACTAAGACATTAACTTCTCATTACCATCATGAATATCCAATCATAGACGTTCATTAGTATCAACTATCGAAGCATAATATTTTGTGTCATCTGCATTTGGTGATGTCGATTTGAGAGCCACAAACATCTCTTACCATGTCAACTTAAGGTCCATGCTTAGGTAATATTGGTGCTAACTTCCGAATGATTCACCTTGAATATATCATATAAACTAAGCTTCCATGAATCCTTTTGGTAGATATGAACATTGACATTATCACATGTACGTAATTGTTTATTATCACATTTCAAACAAACAGGCAAAACCAACATTATTTTTTAGAATAGGTAAAATCACCAAATGTGAAATTTTTAAAGAATTCGGCAAAAACTATATAGAGGAGGGGAAAATTATACAATTGCCTTTTATTATTTATACAGAGAAATTAAAAATTTCAAAAGTGACATTTGCCCACCTTGAACATAACATGATTCCCATCTTAAAAATAAGAAAACTTGATCATATTAGAGAATATACTTTCCACTTATGAGAAGTGGAAAATTTTTTCGTATTACTAATAAAATCATTATCCAGTACCCATCGTCGCCCATATCTTTAATACTAAAAGTTCTTTGAAAATATGGTTTTGATAAGTTAATAATTTTAAAGCTTCTCAAACCCAATTGATATAATAAACATGAAGATCATAAATTAAAATTATTGTCTCATTCAAATTGATTTATACTTTCAGGCCTGTTCTTGATAGCTATATATGTATGCATATATTGCACCAAGCTTTTTAAGTTGTCATAAGTATTTCTTGATTATTAGGAGTGTAAAGTTATACCATACATTTTATTATATATATGTATATATATATATATATATATATATATATATATATATATATATATATATATATATATATATATATATATTATTTTATGAAAAAAATAAATCTTGTATCCTAAGCTAATAATTACTCATAATTACTAAACCAAATTATGTCCCTTGAAGGGAGTGTCATGTAGAGGGGAAATGTAATTTATGCACTTCAAGGCATACATATCTTGTACATGTTAAAGATATGTTATTGATAGACATTGAAAGAATGTCAATGAGAAGTTTTGAGGTTTGACAACCAGTGGTCAATTCAATCAATTTAATGATATGATGGAAGATCATTCGACTAATAACACATATGTTGCTTCCGGATAGGCCATCAATGCCCAAGTTTTATTAGAATTGGGTGAAAGTTGACTAGAAATGTCTAATGTATTCAGACAAATTATAAATACTCTACTTAGTATTTTGTTTGATTTTTTTTTATAGGAGAGCAGATCAAATGATTGAAAAGACGAGTATTAATCATTGGCAGACATCACGTGATAATCCAAATGGAAAGCCGAAGTCTAGCAATCAATTGTTCCTGATCAAATTGCTTGTCCTTATGATAGAAGACGAGTTTGAGCAACTCGAAAATGATGTTCGATGTCATTAATCAACATATGCTTGAATAGATGTTGTTGTTATGGATCAATACTCATCGTATTAGTTTTCCAATATGTCTTTTATTATAAGGATGAGCCAAATCTAAGTATGTAACATTGTAAAACTAAGCCTTAAAGTATACTCCTAAAAGGGTTAAGAGAATATATTATCTGATGGAATAGTCAACTTTTATCTTAATGCTTTGAAAGTCAATAATTATCTCCCAACGCTTATTCTTAATTAGATATTTAAAAATCACGGGTGCTAGAATGACATGAAAGACAGATATGTAGAAACTTCTGATATTGCATTCCAGCATTCATCCCTAAGAGATATATTAATGCTCTTTGTTTATTATTGCAATTTAATTTAAAAAAATTATTAAATTTATTTCCTCTGTCTGTTTATGTCCGAATTTTGTTTAATTAGTCTGATTAGCCATGCTATTACTGTTTGATTGGCAGCAAGTCAAAGTTGGCCCGAAGCGGTAAAGTGTACGTGACATTTTTGAGGAAGTAATTATTCTTCTTGTGGCAACAAAATAGAATTAATTTGACCCGTCCATATCTATCCATTATTTAGTATCCGTTTTATTGTGGATCAAATAATAAGTAGAAGTTTGGAAAAGACACGATTCTTATATTTAAATATAGCATCACTAATATTATATGAAGTTGTATATGATTGTTACTTTGTAAGCCCGAATATACACGCTCATTTACGTACGTACAGAATAAAAGAAATTAATTAAATATTCAGATCAAAATTTACGTTTTAAAAAGAATATATATAATATTTGAGGGAGAAATTGGCACAACTAAATGGAGCCAAATCAACGTTGGTCTTCATGAATAATATGCAGAGCTAATTGTATATATAAGCCTCTGTCGCCCAGAGAGGCTCCATCCAACTCTTAACATACCTTCTCTGATTATTTGTTTGGCAGAAGAAAAGAAGAAGATCAAATAGATGGGTGACAGTGGAAAGAAGGGGAAGAAGAAGCTGGGTGGCATGAAGACCATGCCTTTTATTCTATGTGAGCACCCCCTTCATTTAATCTAAACCATATTATATATGATAGATGATGATTAATGAATATGATTATATATATATGAAATTTTGGTATTATGCAGCAAATGAAGTGTGCGATCGGTTCGCCACCGCGGGATTCAATGCAAATATGGTGAATTATCTGAGGAACGAGCTGCACGTACCGCTGCTTCAGGCCACCAACACCCTCAACAACTTCGCCGGAACGGCCAGCTTGACCCCTATCATCGGCGCCCTCATCGCAGACTCATTCGCCGGTCGCTTCTGGACAATCGCCGTCGGAGCCACATTATATCAACTGGTACCTACTTAAGTTCTCATGGTTCAAGCTTATCAGCCAGATGAATAATATGCAATCAATGTAGAGTAAATTAACATATGGTAATTGCAGGGAATGCTGGGCGTGACAATCTCCGCAATCATTCCGTCCCTCCGGCCGCCGGCTTGCTCTCCAGATTCTCCATCCACCTGCCAGGAAGCTGCCCCATGGCAGCAAGCAATATTCTACTTGTCCCTTATGCTCACAGCAATAGGGTCCGGCGGGACGCGGCCATGCGTGGTGGCATTCGGAGCGGAGCAGTTGGAGGAAAATGAGAAATCGGGTGGAAAAGCTGGGAGCGAAGAGTCGTCTGGGAAGGGCAAACCGAGCTTCTTCAACATCTACTTCTTGTGCATCGGAGTATCGGTCATGCTCGCCCTCACCGTGGTGGTTTACGTACAGGACAATGTCGGATGGGGGATAGGCTTTGGAATCCCTACTATCTCCATGTTCATCTCCATCCTCGTATTCATCTTCGGCTACCCGCTTTACATACGAAGGAAGCCAGGCGGGAGCCCGATGGCTCGGGTGGCACAAGTGGTGGCCGCCGCCCTGAGAAAGCGGAAGCTCGTCGTGCCCACTGATGGTAGTGTTCTGTATCAGAACAGGGAGCTGGACGCTGATATTTCAACGGCGGGTCTGCTTGCCCACACCAAACAATTCAAGTAATTACTACTTTCTATATGATTAACCGTTTTTAAATAGCAATCAATGTCGGTTGCTCGATCGATCTGTTTGTTAATTCGAAATTGAAAACTAAAATAAGCTTTTTATTGTTAAAAAAAAATTCAGGTTTTTTGACCGGGCTGCGATCCTTGCCGACGGCGACATAGATGAGAGCAGCAATCGTCCCATTTCATGGCGGCTTTCGACCGTACACAGAGTGGAGGAGCTGAAGTGCATATTGGGAATCCTTCCAATCTGGTCGGCCGGAATTTTCATCTCCACCGCCACCTCCAATAACTACACCTTTGGCTTAGTTCAGGCCAAATCAATGGATCGCCAACTCGCCGGCGGCTTCAGCATTCCTCCAGCCAGCTTCTTCATCTTCTCCTCCGCCTCCATGCTCCTCACAATTGCCCTCTATGACCGCGTAATCGTTCCCCTGGCCCGCCGCCTCACCGGGAACCCGGAAGGAATCTCCCACCTCCGCCGAATCGGCATCGGCCTTGCCATCGCTGTCCTCTCTAATGTCTCCGCCGCACTGATAGAGAACCGCCGGCGCCGCGCGGCGGGTCATATCAATGCGTTCTGGCTGGTGCCCCAGTGCATTGTGCACGGCGTAGGTGAGGGATTCGCTTCAGTGGGGCTGATGGAGTTTCTTTACAAGCAGGCGCCGGAGAGCATGAGAAGCATAGCGGCGGCGCTTTTTTGGCTGTCGATATCGTTGGGGCACTATGGAGGAACGTTTCTGGTGACGATGGTGAGCAGTCTGACAAAGAGATCGAGAGAAGGGGGTTGGCTGCAGGATGACATTAATGAGGGAAGATTGGATTACTACTACTGGTTGGTGGCTGGGATGCAGGTCTTCAACTTGGTTTACTTTATTATTTGTGCTAAATCTTATGTTTTTAAGAGATTGGAAGTGGAGGAGAAGGATGTGGAGGAGGAGGTTGATGCTAAGCTCCACCTCGGCGGTGAAGATGAAGATGAAGTTCACCCTCACGTGCATGCCGCTCTCGTCTAGGACCATTTGTTCTAACTCACATTTTTTCCCCCTTCTTCCCTCAATATTGTAATTATTTTTTCTATTTATTTGTATTGATGAGAATTTTTTTCCCATTTATTGATTTGTATTCTAAATTTTTATAAAATATCAGTAAATTCTTTTGAGTAAATTTTTCAATCTTTGTACTTAATTTATGATCTTGATGATACTATTTATGTTGATATTTATTAACTTTATCATATCAAAAGAACTTTATTTTGTAAAGTTAAAGTAGGGTACTTATTAAAAGACTCACGGATTCTCCAGATCGACTATGGTTTCTTCCATTGTCGCCTTGAAAGCATTATTATCTGCTTTGAGCTGTTAGGTTAATCCGTATAGAAAATATGCATATATATTTAATGGCCAAAAATGAAAATCAAAATGGAGAAGAGAACGAAAAGATGAACTAGAGGCGAAAGGTGGATGCCACACCAAGAGAAAATCTCCCTAAAACTCCCTCACATGTCTCCCATAGCTCTCTAGATCGAGCTTCGCAAAAATCCCATTCCTCCACTTTTTCTGGAAGTCTTTGATTGATGAGATATCCTGCAATCTCGATGCATGGAATGACAACTTGCCCCCATTAGGAAGCCTCCCCCATGAGCCCATATCTCATATTTGGCTTTAGAACCGGTCCATGGCGGTTAAAAACGATGGTTCATCGGCGTTTCGGCGGGTTTCCAGGGACCTCTAAGTCGAAGCCGCTTGATAAATTGAGCCTAGCTCCTAGGCGTCATGGCTTATTGTGCCTACCTTTCCCCATGCCTACCTTTCCGTCTCTGGGGAAAGGCTGTTTATTAGCCTTTTTGAGTGCCTAGGCGCTAGGGACTGACGCCTAGGATCCTAGTCATAGGCACCAGTAAGCGGCGCCAGACTTTTAGGGACTCGGTTTTAAACATTCAAGGGGTCATTTTGGGTGCTTAGGCGTCGGTCTAGCCTCGAAACCCTGATTTACGTCTGCAGCATCTGACAAAGGATTTTCTTGATCCGTAAGCCACGGGAGACTCCATATGAGTGAAATGTAGTCTCGTAACTTCAAATTTGAACATTTTGATCAGTCATTCACCCAAAAAATGATCGTCAGTGGTCGCTCTAAGCCACAGCGCGGGCAGGGCGTCCCGAACACTAACTTTTCTGTAGCGTGCGTATGAGGACTTCATGACTTTCCTTAGCCACGAGAGGCTCCAGATGGACGTACGACAACTTCTAAACACCAGAATAGGCACCAAATATATATCCTGTCTTGAATGAGCCTCTCCGATGGCATGTTCTCCCAGGTACGGTTAAATCCCCGTCAACCCTAGCTCCTTGGTGTCTTGAGCTGCAGAATTTTAAGATGAACCGTAAAACTATCTCATGCCATTCACGTGGACACCCCCACACTCATGAAATTATAAAGGAATGCTAATAGAAGACTTCATTGATTTCACCTTAAAATGAACTTCCCCAGAGTTATCAAGCTTTTAAAACATCCATCAGAACCTGATTGCATCTGATTAGCCAAGAGGATTTTTATTCATTATTGCACAATGAGAATTGTAACTCAACCAATGAATCCACCAAAATTATTTAGCATTATGCTCTGATTACATATAAAAGTAAATATGGTTTTCATAATTCAAGAAATCTCAGCAAAAATCCCTCACACAAACACATCAAAATAACAATATTTTTTGCAAAATCCTAACCAAACATCGCATGTTAGATCTTCAATAAGAAAGGCACTTGCCAAGCAATTATTAGCACAAAACCAATGTCCACTACAAAGCAACATCCACACCTATCACTAGTCAAATTAGACACAGCCTCAGGAATAGGTCCTAAATACTATAATAACAACTCATATTACTCCTTATTATGACAATTTACACCAATGTCTACGTAGAATGACTCAAAACAAGTGGTACATGTAATGACAAAACATTGAAATTCCTCACGTTGGAAATATTATTCTTCTAAACCCTGGGTGTAAGTTTAAACTCTCACCTATGTTTAGAGCTCCTCACTTAATCACTGTTGGCATCAATTTTTGATGTCACGAGTGTAGAATGTCTGCTCGAGCGCCAAGGAATTTTGCTCAATGCGTGTGTTAACCGCTATAGCGCAAGACATTCATTCGAGATATTTCGGTGCGTGTTGAGGGGCACGCAACCGTGGTCATTACGTTAGGCTTTGGCTTCACTGGCGAAGGCGCGTCGACATTTCACATATCGGATGGCTTTAGTCGGGCAGGCGGTATTACTCGACGCGTCATGCAGGAATTGGCTCGAATTAGCCCATCCACTCGCGAGCTTGTTCGGATGACCTCGAACGATGCAACGGACCACGCGAGTGTGTCCGGAATGTCGATATTACGCAGGGAGGACATTCGTTTCTACTACGACGTTGCGGGCGGGCTTAAAATATGTGGATTATCCTTTTGCCAAATCGCTCAAAAAGTGGCCCGAACGACCCCGAACGACTCCGGATGATCGAAACAAACCACGCGAGTGAGTCCGAAATATCTATTTTATCTAGTGGAGATGTTCATTTCAGCTGCGACGTGTATCCAACAAAAGAGACGGGAGAATAATAGTAATAATAATAATAATATTATTATTATATTATAATAAAACAAAAAAAGGAAAAGGAGAAGAATCATATCATGTCACGCATGGGAAGAAAAAAAAATGAAAAAAAAAACTTATCCTCCCTCTCCCTCTCTCTTAATAATATTATTATATATCATTATTGTGTTATATAATATAAAAAAAATCTTATCTAATCTGTACTAAAAGAATCTCACGCATGCTAGCCTACCTTCCTTCTCCATTTTCTCTTTTTATATATATATATATGTAAGAGAAATAAAATAATAATATCCTATTCTATTAAAAAAAAGAAACACACGCATGCTATTAGAGGAGGGGGGGATAATATCGCCGGCGGGCCTTCTCAAGCAGGGGCGGATTTCCATTTTTTCTCCCTCTCGCGAAGCTCTTTAGCTCTCCTCCAGATCTCGCGGAACCAAGCCCGCCGGCCTCCTTTCACTTTGGCGGCGACACCGGCGCAGCCGCCGACGACCTACGCCTTCCTTCCAGCCTCCGGCGAAGCTTAGCGTCAGCACCATTCTCCCTTTCTCGGCCAGCCGCATCCGCGGCATCCTTTCTCGCCGGCCTCCTCCAACTCCGGTGACGAGATCCCGCCGTTTAGAGCTCTCCTCGTCGGTCTCATTTTTCGGTCCAAGTCATCCTCTAGCTCGCCGGACCTCCGCCTCGCCGGTGACGAACTTGCGCCGAAGTAAACCAGCGGAATAATCATATATTACGGGCTCTCCATCGCACCTCCTTCGTTTTCGGCGTGCTTCGTTGTCGAGCCAACCTCCGGACGACGGACGTCGTTACTTTTAGGGAGATTGCGAGGACCTCCTCGTCGCGTGCGAAAAACTTCCTCGATCATCAACGGGCATCGTGCAAACATCGCGGCGGTATAATCTCTTGAAACTTGCATTTTGCTTCATAGTCGGCCGTAGGTTGTTGTTGGTAGGCGTGCGGGTTCGATCGCCCGCACGGGGTGCGTGCGCCGGCGTGAGCCGGCGCGGCGACGCGCCTATGTGATGGATCGTTTGTTTCCTAGAGCTAGCCTTTAGGATAGGCTTACTTTACATGCGTGGCCTAATACCCCTCGAAAGCCGAGTGAATCCCATTTATTTTGAGCCTTAGCACCGGTCCCGACGGGTCGGAGTCCCTCACTCCGTTTGCTTTGGATTCCCGGTTCTACCTTAAAAGTCGGGAGGTCGGACTTGGCAAAGCGAGAGAAGCTTTTCGATCGGCTCGCTTTGCAAAGTTTAGAGGAGTTCGCAAAACGGGAAAAGCTTTGTAGCCTAGCCCATTTCGCGACGTCGTGGAGAGTTTCCTCTCGGAAATCCGGAGGAAAGTATCCCATTTGCCTTGCCGGAGCAAAGGCGGCGAGTCGCCGTTTCTTTTCATATATCGACCCTAGGTTCCCCCGGGCGAGGTCGTTAGTGCGGGAATGGCTCGCTATCACATTTGTATGCCTTGCATGTTGCTTGATACATTCGCATGTTGCAAGCTTGCACCTATACGTTACAGTTTGCACTTGCATCCCGATCGGTCGTCCCGACCCAATCGGTACCCTTTTGCACTTTGCATTTCCCACGTGTCATACTTTTGCACTTTGCATTCTCCATGTGCACCCCAATCGGTCGTCCCGGACCGGTTGACACTAGTTGCACTTTGCATTTCACATTTGCACATCGATCGGTTGTCCTAGACGGTCGATATCACCTATGCTCTAATCGGCTATCCCGGGCCGGTTGGCGCGATATTTTGGTCCGACCGAATACTCTGACTAGGTCGACCAGCCACTTGCATCGTTGCATGTCCTGCATGTGTATGTATGCATTTCTGCATATTGTCGCACATAGGTTTAGCCATATTGCATTGGTCATATGTACGAGTTGCACATCCTTTCGGGTCACTGCCGCCTCGGCACACCCTCTTCGGGCCGTCGCCACCATGGCACGCCCATCACCTCGGGCCACTGCCACCATGGCACGCCCATCCCTTCGGGTCACTGTCGCCTCGACAGACCCACTTTGGGCCGCTGCCATCACGTTATGCTCGTCTTTGCTCGAGTCACTGCCTCGTGGTACACTCGTTACTTGCACATTTTAATCAGTTACATTTGCATTTGCCTGTTCGCATTGATAGTGAGTCAGACCCGTTAGGAGAGTGACTCCCGTGTCGGTCGCGATGCCTTAACGAGCGTCGCTTGTCGGGTTGATCCCGGTGAGTTCCGCGAGTTAAGTCATCGGGATTGACACGAGTATGGCTGTGCTAAGGATCCAAAGGATCTAATTTGTGTCACCCATGCATGTTACGGGCTCGCATTTAATGGCCCTTATTCTAAAATATAAAATTACATATTTTTCTATTTATCACGTCTATCGTATTTGTAAATTTAAGCATATAGCAAATTTAGGCCGTATATGAGGCCGTCATTTTTAAAAGCTCATCCCGGGTGACACTTATTAGACCCTTTGGATCCTCAGGGTGGGGCCGGCATGGCGACCCCGCCTAAGTCATACTAAACCCGGACTTGCCCGCACTTAGATTCTAGGTTAATGCACTTTTCGTTAGATGGTGTGCTTGAGCTAGGATTTAGGATGCTAGGTAGTCTTTTCGACACCTCCGGCTATTGTTATGTGTTCGTGTTGTCTCGTGCTAGCCACGTGTCACTTTTCTTGCTTTCGTCAATGTGCTTGCATGTTTATTGTGTGTGATAGTATGTTAGGGCGATTTTCTGCAGGAGCCGTGCCTATTTACACACTCACACAGGTGCTATCATGGGGGAGCCTGTAATGATTTCTAACCCTTTGCTTGCAGGTGCTGTTAGCTCCCCCAATTACAAGGCACGGCTTGTTATTTCACGTTGCATGGTGTGCCCGCTAATACTTGTTTTATGCAGGTCGAGTCTTTATTTTCTTTTCTGGATGTATTTAATAGAGTCCTTAGGAAGAGTCTGTATCGGAAATAAGGTACGGGCACGGGTTTCGAGGCGGACGACGCACCGAACCATGTGACCAGGACCAGAGCAACGACTCGTGGCCCGTACCTTAAGTCCGAATCTTATATTTTTGTATAGATCTAGGACCGGGCATGTATATGCGGAGTCCGGCCGCCTTTACTGCTTTTTCTGGATTATGTTGCCGGTCCAGCGGCATTTGGTCTCTTTTATTTATTCTTTTGGAGTGCTTTTCTGCTTTTATTTGCATGACTTGCATGTGTTTTCCTTGTTTCTTTCTGTGATCTGGGAAGCGCTTTATTTTGTTTATTTCCGCTTTAAAGATCCTAATAAAATATTCAAGATAAAATTAAAATTTAGGATTAAAAGATTCAAGATTTTAAAGTCTGTCTTTATTTTTCCGCATGGCCTTCGGGCCGATTTAAAAACGGGTTGCATTGCATGGCTATCACCCAAGTCATACCTAATAGGGCCTCCACAATACTTTAGGACTCTCTTAGATAATTGCATCATATTTGCATGTCCCGAGGAGAAGTCCCCGTACTTCTTCAATCCGACCGGCCCAAGCATAATCTTGAATATGTGGTTGTCTAGCTCGCTTAGGATGTTAGGAGGCTCCCCGACCCGGACGGGGTATAAGCCCTCTTATTGGAGTGTTTACGGCTTTGTAGGCCGAACCTCCCATTCTTTTCCTTCCCGTGGCATCCTCGCCATTTCGGCAGTGTGAGCCCCACCTCTTGGAGCTCCAACTGATAGTCATAGGACATAGTTTTGTTCTTTTGACCTTAGGGCTACCGAGGTCCCTCGTTGGGGTCACAATTCAAGGATTGTTGACCGGGGATCTCAGGACGTGTTGGGTCGACTACCTTCGCGACCGGGTGGACTTAGGGTCCTAATTGCTTGGAATGATGGGTCTGTCGTACCCTGACTTAGCTACATCTACCTTTTTAGGAATACTCTTTCCATCCTCTTCGACTACCTTTGTTGAGCCATTTCATTCCTTTGTCTTCGTTGGCATCATCTCGATGGCCTAACGCCGATGAGTCGCCGCCCGTTTGGGATACGACGATTTGTCCTCTTGCCCTTACGGCCCGGATGTGCTTTGACGTGTTGGGGTTCTCCATTGGGATGATATGGTTCTTTCGCAGGTTCTGTATGCCGATGAGTCCGTTACTCTTGCGGGGATAGTGGGAGATCCATTCTCCACCCCGTGGTCTAACAGGAACTTTGAAAGCTTCGGAACATCCCCCTGTGAAATAACCTCCTTTTGTAGCCATAAGCTAGTTGACACTACTGAGTAAGCAAAACCCATTTGGATCAAGAGTATTCCTGGGCAACCCCCAAGATGTAATTAACTAAGTGGGCTACGTCCCCTTAGGAGCACTCTTGGCCCCTAAACAGGCACCTACACCTGACTCTCTGGTTATGGGTAGTTTACGTAGGTATTCTTTCGCGGATATCGGTTTAAGATGCATTCGCCCGATGTTGTTTAGGCGAACACTCTTAAACTTATCCTTGCGAGGTTTATCGCACGTAAGCTCTCCACGTTTTGTGTTTTCTCTTGTTTGTCATTTTGTCGTATGTCCCTTTCTATTCGGTTCCTCTCCTCTTCGAATCACTTATTTGATTCAGGAGGGAGATTTATTCGAATGGGGGAAGTATATGACGGTCGACAGGCTGGCGACTCCTTCTAAAATAAAAGAGAGAAAAAAACGAACGAAAACAATCACAATATTATATATGTTCACAAACTCACTCGAGATAATAATTCTCAAGTTATCTTGCCAATAAGTTTGACATTCATGATCAATCTACCAAGAAAATTACTCTCTCTCTCTGGAACTTCTAATCAAGGCCTATACTTGATCACAACTCTTATTATAGTTACAAGTTCAAATATATAGCACCAAAAATTGGGCCATCCTCATAAGAAGGTTCTCTCAAAGATACTTATTTTTTTTCCTCATCTTAAAGTTCCTCTTTGTTAACTTGTGTACAGATTGTAATTAAAATAAAAGCCACAAAATACTATTTCCTGGTAGTTCTACTACTTATGGTCTTCTAGAAATGTCAGATACAGATATTTTGGGTCCTTTTTCCCAAACTTCTATAGAAGGATGTAAATATAGGCTACTCAGGACAAATAAAGTTAAGTTTTAAATTTTTTTCTTCATTCCCCCAAACTTGATTTTTAACATGTATAACATTCAATACAAAAATATAAGCAGGAAGAAAAATCACAACCCAAAAGTACAAACTACCACGGGTGTCTATCAGAACATTTGCAAATATACTTAGGACAAAACAGTGTGCAGTATACAGTAAATATAAACTAAACATGCCAGAATGAAATTGAAGTAAAGAAAAGTCTAACTAGCATAACATGTATCAGAATAAGAATATATATTTAAGTGTTGCCCAAGTTCTTAATATTGCTGTAACACTTACACAAACATATTTGATAAATGAGATCAATTCTTCCCCTAACTCATTTTATCTCACTAACTTACTTTCAATTTCTAACAGAATCAAAACACTGAAAAATTAGCTGCTTGTACAAATTTTATAAGGTTAAACCCGCGAAAAAAATTATCCCTGTTATATTGACTCATGTATCTTAAACCCCGGGCATTAAACCAAACTTTAATTTCTGCACCACAAACTTTATAGTGTTTACTCATCCTTGCGTTACTTATCAAGTTGGTTCATGACCCTAATCAATGAAAACAAGAGTACCAACTAGTGACCTTAATTTGGCTAAACACCCATCAAAGTATATCTCTCTATCTATTTGCATTGCCCTATGGGCTATCTTTCCTTCACCTAATAGTGCAATGTGGTTTTTCCTAATTGTTCGTGTCATAGCTCTCCCGAGTCTTTATGGTGAACATAAAATTTTAAAAATTAGTATGACCAATGCAAAAAGTAATGAAGCATATAAAGATAAGAAGCACATTAAAGTTTAAAATCAATTCTAAAAGCATTATAACTTCCTACACATTCAACATATGCATCACAAAGGAATGGTCAAGGAACTCTACTTACAAAGCATGTTTAACAAAATATAAAACTTCATTACATCTAACAAATACTTTTTTAACACAAATCAACAATACTAAACTCGATACTTATCTTTTTCTCTATGAAAAGAGAAGCAAACTCTAAGGAGAAAGTCTTCCACAATATTGCACATGACGCTGAAGTAATCCCTTACAAAATTCTCTCAAATTACCCTCCAATCTCTCCAGAACTAGTAAAAATCTAAATTTCCTAAACCTACCTATGACCTCTTGGCCATCCTGGAGAATTTCAGGATTTGAAAATGCCAAAAAATGCTTTTCTAACCATCCATATTCATCAAATAACTCCTTGGGGCGTGTAGAAACCATCCATGGACAGTTCGGCGCTTAGGCGCCTAGGCGCCGTCTTCTCTGTTTTCTAAGCGGAGACTGGGGTCTAGACACCAATCTGTGACACCTAGGTGCCACTCTACTAGCAGCACTCTCATTTGCTTCCGTTTGCCTCTATTTCTCCCCGTTTCAATTCCAATCCGCTCCAAGTGTTATACCTTCAAGACAAATATGATAATAATATTTTTTTAATGTGTAATTTCATTTAAAACATGTTATAAATATAAATAAAATTAAGCATAAAAAAGACATATCACTTAGCCCAAGACATATTATCTTTGTTGAAGACTCCCCCCACCCCTCCACACACACACAACCACTCACCCGACTAATATTTTTCCATCTCTTCTTTTTCTTAATTTCACTTCTTCAACAACACGTACCAATTCTTCCATAACTCAATGCATCTCACGTTTCAACAACCCAATATTACTTCCCACATCTATTCACTCTTTTGTCGAAGCTCTTAGGAGTCATATTTCACATGCTACTGCTCTTGTTGTATGTATCTCACACCATACCCTTATCTTAACCATCACCCCTCTCACTATCTGTGACAGCTCCCCAACTTGCACTAAAATGACAGCAAATAGTAATAGGAAAACAAACATGTAACTTAAAACCAAAACAAATTTTAGGTCTTCAACATATTAACTCTATCTTTGTACTTAATTTATGATCTTCAATTTACTTGAAGTTTATTTTGTAAAGTTAAGGTACGGGTACTTATACCGGGATAACCTAAAAGCTCAAAGCAGATAATGATGGTCTCGAGGCGACGATGGAAGAAACCATAGCCTATCCAGAGAAGCTCAGTTAGGGAGAAGAGAGAGAATGGAGAGAAGAGATCATCGAGTCTTTTAATAAGTACCCTACTTTAACCTTACAAAATAAAGTTCTTTTGATATGATAGAGTTAATAAATATCAACATAAATAGTATCATCAAGATCATAAATTAAGTACAAAGATTGAAAAATTTACTCAAAAGAATTTACTGATATTTTATAAAAATTCAGAATACAAATCAATAAATGGGAAGAAAAATTCTCATCAATACAAATAAATAGAAAAAATAATTACAATATTGAGGGAAGAAGGGGGGGAAAATGTGAGTTAGACCAAATGGTCCTAGACGAGAGCGGCATGCACGTGAGGTTGAACTTCATCTTCATCTTCACCGCCGAGGTGGAGCTTAGCATCAACCTCCTCCTCCACATCCTTCTCCTCCACTTCCAATCTCTTAAAAACATAAGATTTAGCACAAATAATAAAGTAAACCAAGTTGAAGACCTGCATCCCAGCCACCAACCAGTAGTAGTAATCCAATCTCCCCTCATTAATGTCATCCTGCAGCCAACCCCCTTCTCTCGATCTCTTTGTCAGGCTGCTCACCATCGTCACCAGAAACGTTCCTCCATAGTGCCCCAACGATATCGACAGCCAAAAAAGCGCCGCCGCTATGCTCCTCATGCTCTCCGGCGCCTGCTTGTAAAGAAACTCCATCAGCCCCACTGAAGCGAATCCCTCACCTACGCCGTGCACAATGCACTGGGGCACCAGCCAGAACGCATTGATATGACCCGCCGCGCGGCGCCGGCGGTTCTCTATCAGTGCGGCGGAGACATTAGAGAGGACAGCGATGGCAAGGCCGATGCCGATTCGGCGGAGGTGGGAGATTCCTTCCGGGTTCCCGGTGAGGCGGCGGGCCAGGGGAACGATTACGCGGTCATAGAGGGCAATTGTGAGGAGCATGGAGGCGGAGGAGAAGATGAAGAAGCTGGCTGGCGGAATGCTGAAGCTGCCGGCGAGATGGCGATCCATTGATTTGGCCTGAACTAAGCCAAAGGTGTAGTTATTGGAGGTGGCGGTGGAAATGAAGATTCCGGCCGACCAGATTGGAAGGATTCCCAATATGCACTTCAGCTCCTCCACTCTGTGTACGGTCGAAAGCCGCCATGAAATGGGACGATTGCTGCTCTCATCTATGTCGCCGTCGGCAAGGATCGCAGCCCGGTCAAAAAACCTGCATTTTTTTTTTTTTACAATAAAAAGCTTATTTTAGTTTTCAATTTGGAATTAACAAACAGATCGATCGAGCAACCGACATTGATTGCTATTTAAAAACGGTTAATCATATAGAAAGTAGTAATTACTTGAATTGTTTGGTGTGGGCAAGCAGACCCGCCGTTGAAATGTCAGCGTCCAGCTCCCTGTTCTGATACAGAACACTACCATCAGTGGGCACGACGAGCTTCCGCTTTCTCAGGGCGGCGGCCACCACTTGTGCCACCCGAGCCATCGGGCTCCCGCCTGGCTTCCTTCGTATGTAAAGCGGGTAGCCGAAGATGAATACTAGGATGGAGATGAACATGGAGATAGTAGGGATTCCAAAGCCAATACCCCATCCGACATTGTCCTGTACGTAAACCACCACGGTGAGGGCGAGCATGACCGATACTCCGATGCAGAAGAAGTAGATGTTGAAGAAGCTCGGCTTGCCCTTCCCAGACGACTCTTCGCTCCCAGCTTTTCCACCCGATTTCTCATTTTCCTCCAACTGCTCCGCTCCGAATGCCACCACGCATGGCCGCGTCCCGCCGGACCCTATTGCTGTGAGCATAAGGGACAAGTAGAATATTGCTTGCTGCCATGGGGCAGCTTCCTGGCAGGTGGATGGAGAATCGGGAGAGCAAGCCGGCGGCCGGAGGGACGGAATGATTGCGGAGATTGTCACGCCCAGCATTCCCTGCAATCACCATATGTTAATTTACTGTACATTGATTGCATATTATTCATCTGGCTGATGAGCTTGAACCAAGAGAAGTTAAGTAGGTACCAGTTGATATAATGTGGCTCCGACGGCGATGGTCCAGAACCGACCGGCGAATGAGTCTGCAATGAGGGCGCCGATGATAGGGGTCAAGCTGGCCGTTCCGGCGAAGTTGTTGAGGGTGTTGGTGGCCTGAAGCAGCGGTACGTGCAGCTCGTTCCTCAGATAATTCACCATATTTGCATTGAATCCCGCGGTGGCGAACCGATCGCACACTTCATTTGCTGCATAATACCAAAATTTCATATATATATATATATATAATCATTCATTAATCATCATCTATTTTATATAATATGGTTTTAGATTAAATGAAAGGGGTGCTCACATAGAATAAAAGGCATGGTCTTCATGCCACCCAGCTTCTTCTTCTCCTTCTTTCCACTGTCACCCATCTATTTGCTCTTCTTCTTTTCTTCGGCCAAACAAATAATCAGAGAAGGTATGTTAAGAGTTGGATGGAGCCTCTCTGGTCGACAGAGGCTTATATATACACTTAGCTCTGCATATTATTCATGAAGACCACTGTTGATTTGGCTCCATTTAGTTGTGCCAATTTCTCCCTCAAATATTATATATATTCTTTTTAAAACGTAAATTTTGATCTGAATATTTAATTAATTTATTTTATTCTGTACGTACGTAAATGAGCGTGTATATTCGGGCTTACAAAGTAACAATCATATACAACTTCATATAATATTAGTGATGCTATATTTAAATATAAGAATCGTGTCTTTTCCAAACTTCTACTTATTATTTGATCCACAATAAAACGGATACTAAATAATGGATAGATATGGACGGGTCAAATTAATTCTATTTTGTTGCCACAAGAAGAGTAATTCTTTCCTCAAAAATGTCACGTCAACGTTACCGCTTCGGGCCAACTTTGACTTGCTGCCCATCAAACAGTAATAGCATGGCTAATCAGACTAATCAAACAAATTTTGGATATAAACAGACAGAGGAAATCAATTTAATAATTTTTTAAATTAAATTGCAAAAATAAACAAAGAGCATTAATATATCTCTTAGGGATGAATGCTGGAATGCAATATCAGAAGTTTCCACATCTCTGTCTTTCATGTCATTCTAGCCCCCGTGATTTTTAAATATCTAATTAAGAATTAGCGTTGGGAGATAATTATTGACTTTCAAAGCATTAAGATAAAAGTTGACTATTCTATCAGATAATATATTCTCTTAATCCCTTTAGGAGTACACTTTAAGGCTTAAGCAAAGTTTTACGATGTTACACGATTTAATTTGGCTCATCCTTATAATAAAAGACATATTGGAAAACTAATAAGATGCGAGCATATGTTGATTAATGACATCTAACATCATTTTCGAGTTGCTCAAACTCGTCTTCTATCATAAGGACAAGCAATTTCATCATGCAAGAATGACATGACTTTAGCTTTCCATCAAAGCTATTGTGTCATGTCTACCAATAATTGATACGGGTCTTTTCAATCATTTGATCTCCTATCAGAAATAAAAAAATGATAACAATGCAAATAACAATTTTGATTGCTTGAAATGTAGTTGGCAACCCTACAAAATAATATTATCAATGTCCAAACTAGCCCCTGCAGTATTAATAACATTAAACTTAGTTGTTATAGTGGATAAATATCGAGTCATACTTTGATCTTTCACTTTCAAATGATATTATTCATTCTTTAGCTGCATTACTTTGGAATGATTAGTAGATTGAAGTCATCGATCAATAGTATTCCATATTTCAGCACAAAACTCAAGATTGAGAATATATAGCCAAAGTGGTGTTGAAATGTTATAAAATAAGGCATTAACAAGTAATTAAACATTTAACAAGTAATTGAGGAATAGGGGTTTTATCCTTCAATTGCATGGAATTTTATCCGCCATGAGATAGAGAACTTATGGTGTCCTCCATGAGAAATACGATGCAAGCAAAAATATGGATTAAGAATCAAAGAATTATATGAGAGAAAGGCTAGATGTTGGGCACAAGCTTTGATACCATGTAAAAGATATGAGAAACAGGCTATCATTGATTTGATAAAATAGAAAATGAGGAAATGCAAAAAAACAAAAAAAAAAAAAAAAACGTATTACAGATAAAGAACTCCCCCTTATTTAATTATCTTATAATGTTATGATTACAATCTTTATATACATATGAATATTACTGAGTAATAATTACTCTGATCTACAGTTAAACAATCAGATGATGGAGAACATCAGACAGTTTATCATGAATAGCTATAAGATATTAAGTTTGACAACTACTGAATGATCTATGATAGTATGTGAAAAAATTTCTTAAATTGTTATAACATAATGCATTATTCTGTTAGCAAAATGACTATGGATACTTCAATTTTCAGGTGGACTATCACATGATGTCTATCAATGATAGATACACATAATTTAGGTCAGTTGATCTCCACTCTTATTAAAAGAATGACAACATCAATCATGCATAATTGTTCGAATGCTTCAAAGATTTCTAGTAAAATTTCAGCCAATTGTGATAAAAATTACTTCTTAAGCATGTGTCTCGTTAGTAGCATGATATCCTCTAATTCTGCTAATCACTGACTTTTACACAACCTCAAAGGCCTTCAACGACATTCTCTCAATGTCTAACAATAAATTTTGCTTGACATTCACCAGAAATGCATATCTTCTTTTAAGTTACCCAATCTCCTCATTTTTGAGTGGAAGTCTATGCCAGTCACCTCTATTTCCTTAATTTCAATGATCCATGATGATCATCAATTAGTTATTGCTAAAGATCATAGTATGTCACTCTATTAATTGCCAACATCTAATATCACTATATATAGTCATCAACAATAAAAGGCAACCTTGCACCAATTTTTCATTTTTATTCAAAGAGATAGTTTGTCCTTCAATGGCCATCACCTTACACATATGAATTACTAAAATATAACTTAATCAATTAATTAAATTTTAATTATATTTAAATAGTTAATCATATTACACTAATTGAATTTGCCCTTAAATTTTATTTCATTGAAGTATTCACTAGAGAACCGTATAAAAAAGATTTAAAGTATGGTTATATTTATCATCACTAATATTAATTGTATATGGAAAAAACACCAGCATGAATCTCCAGGAGATGTGACGGTGTGGACAAAGACAAGACCTATCCAAGAAGGGCCTACCAATAAAAGACTCAGAAGCCTGGTTTTTCGGTCGGAAGCATTGAGACCAAGATCAACCAGGGCAACCGAGCGACTCAAATTTGAGCGGTTTGACTAGAAGCGAAGTATAGGAAAATCCAAGCCATTTCACACGATGAAAGTCACCCAAGAGAGAAGCTAATTCCTCAAGTCTTACAATTCTATCGTAGGCATCCAATAATCTCCCTGAATATTATGAAGAATCAGTGAGACTAAGTCTCAGCTATCCTCAAGACCTTTTCGTCCAAGGGTGGCTACCTATCAAATTACAGCGAATTATCCTCTGCTTAATAACCTAACTTTGTCATGCCGACATGAGCTCATTATCATAGATCGAGGGTCGGTGATCAAAATTTACTAACCAATCAACACAAACTTAGCCGAACAAGTCCATCTTGCCAACCTTTTGCCAGTAGTTCAATCAACCAGAGACATCGAGCCTAGCCAAACGACTTTCTTTATCAGACCAAGCCGACCAGCATGCCTCTCTAGCCTAGTCGACCAAGGATTCTCGAATCCAACCAGCCAAACCTTGGAGCACTTAGACTCTAGGCTTTCATATTTAAAATATTTATATCATCATATACAATCCCCACTAAATCAGAGGCATAAATGTAATTTCACATATTGAACTCTTTTGTCTCGATAATTAGGGAATTAATCAATGATAAAATGTTACACACCTCTCTTAAATTAGTGTTCATTACTGTGCATCTCTCTCTCTCTCTCTCTCTCTCTCTCTCTCTCTCTCTCTCTCTCTCTCTCTTTCTCTAGTGTTTTACACTCTATTCATTGGGTTTAATTCACAGACAAATCAGAATCCAACATTAAGATATTTACATTTTTCTGCTTTTTGCTACCATTTGTTCATGCATCTTGAACACAGAAAAACAGCTCAATTGTGGTAGCCTCAACATCTTAAATTCGGTTGAGAGCTTAATCTTTCAACCAAGAGATCCTAGTTTTAGGGCCTTTCATGTATGTAATGGTGACTTTACATAAATTTATATATATATATATATATATATATATATATATATATATATATATATATATATATATATATATATATAACTCACCAATAATTAAAACTAAAATAATTTTGATTTAAAATATTATGTTTTTTAAGATTTTGCATATTCTCATTTTTATTTATTTATTATTATTTAAAACCAATTCAAACTCCTAACTAAATAAAAGCTTTGACAATCAAACATGATGAAAATAAGATCTTTTCTGAGTCGACTTAGATGATTAAACCTAACAGATTTCTTAATTGCCAAGATAAAAATTATTTGTTATACATGTAAATGCCTCTAAAATAAATTAGAAAACTTTCTAACTAACAACATATACGAGCAAATTTTTTGATAGATGTTGAGAAATTTAGGGCAAAGAAAAGCAAGAATTGACACATATCTAGAAGAACACAGAGACTTAACGAGGTTCAGCAAAGATGACTGTCCTTGGGAGCAGAGCGGTGGCTTTCCTTTCACTTTCAAAAAAGAGTACAAGTTACAATGCCCAAGGTTACCAATCAAGACATATATATAACCCTAGATGTATAATATGTAATTATCAAATTACCCTTGTACCGTACCGCGAAGCGTTGTCCCTACAACCCCAACGCACATAATAAAACTTCCTCAATTCGCTCGCTCTGCTCCAACATCTGTTCCTTATTTAACATATGAGTCATACCTAACAATAGAGAAGAACATTAAATTAATATCAAATACCCCAACTTTCTTTTGAGGTTTATGCAGAGTTGAATATTCTTGCAAGTATTGGCTCATTTTAAACGAAGGAGATGGTGATTGGAAAAATAAGAGAACAAAATCTAGGAAGATTTACATGTATACCACTCAATTCTTATGTATTTACATGTCTAACACCTAAATTTCAAACTTAACATACATGTATCACCTTGTTTCACTATTTAAAAATTAAAATATTGTGATATGAAAGATTTGGGTGGTATAACTTTAAAAATTGAAGTTTAAGAGTTAGGCTTGTAAATACATAAGAATTGGATGGTGGTGTAAATGGCACTAAATTCTAATGGTAAGTAGCTTAATTTTGCCTAATTTTATGTTGAATCCTCTAGGAACCTATGATCCAGTATAACTCATGAACTCATACAATCCAGGAGAGACATTATAAAAAAAGTGAAGAATATGAGAGTTTTTAGAGGGCACGAGAGAGAAAGATTGAGAAAGAGAGCGAGGGAGCAAGCATCAGCAAATCCCACCCCCTCTTTTGCTTCTTATTTATACACCATATAGTCTATGTATAGGTTGTACTGTTCGGAATCAAGACAGACTCGCCGTTGATAAGATCACTGGCATAGATGTCAGGGGATCAATAAATGAAATGTACTTGATGATGGTGGATTGAACTTCTCTTCTTTTAACTCAAAAAACCATCGAGCTCGATCATGTAAGTTTGGTAGGTGGACTCAATCAATACAGGGGAGTTTGAAAGAATAACTCGAAAGATACGAATGTACTCTCTTAGAAAAACTTGCTTGGAGATTTAAATCTAGCAAACTTAGTTGGAAGAACCCTTGTGAAGACCGAAGAGCTTCCAAGGTACTTGTGGGATTCTTTTGGGGGGCCAGAAATCATAGCTTGCCACATCCAATGGTAATACTAATGAGTACTCTTAGCCTTATCAAAACAAGATCATTAAGTTCATAATTAGCTCGACTCATTAATACCCATTAGACTTTCTTGTTGCTTAAGAAATCTCTTTTTTTAATGTACATATTTAATCCATTTTTCTTATACTTCTTAGGAGCATAAAATAGAAATTAAGAAGAGAGGGAGAGGGAGATTACGTGAAGAATTTATTAAACTGTAATCAGTGTCTTCATCCTAAATAAATTTTCTTTTCTCTCCCATTGCCTCATTTGCCTGTAAATTAAATACATCTCCCTTTTAAATTGCTCTGCATCTTTGCAGTGAACAGCCATTAATTTTTAATATGTTAATAAAAAAAAGTACAGAACACACGAAAATCCTCTAGTTCTTGTTTTTTATTTATGCTTACTCAAATACCAGAGTCCCAGCTCCCAGCTCAGCTTCACCATCACCTTTCTCCTCCACATCCTCCGCCGGATTCCGATCTCCGGCGTTCTCCAACCTCTTAAACACATAGGACCTCGCACAAACAACATAGTATCCAAAGTTCAAGACTTGAAGACCGGCCACCAACCAGTAGAAGTAATCAAGCTTCCCCTTATCAATATTGTTCTTCAACCAACTCCCCTGTTTCGAATTCTTAGTGAAATCGTTCACTATCGTCACCAGCACCGTGCTACCATAGTGCCCCAAAGATATCGACAGCCAGTACAACGCCGCTGATATGCTCTTCATACTCTCCGGCGACTGGTCGTACAGAAACTCCATCAGCCCCACCGACGCTAACCCCTCCGCTACACCATGAACCGCGTACTGCGGCACCAGCCAGAAAACACTGATCTTGTAGGCGGCGGTGCGGCGGCGGTGCTCGACTAGCGCGGAGGCGACGTTGGAGAGGATGGAGATTGCGAGACCGATGCCAATGCGACGAAGATGGGAGATCCCGTCTGGGTGTTTAGTGAGGCGGCGTGCAAGGGGAACTATTACGCGGTCGTAGATGGAGAGAGTGAGGAGCATGGAGATGGCGGAGAAGATGAAGAGGGTGGCGGGAGGGATGTGGAAGTCGCCGTCGAGGTGGCGGTTCATCTTCTTCGCTTGGATGATTCCGAAGGTGAAATTATTGGCAGCAGAGGTGATGAGGAGGATGCCGACTGACCATATGGGAAGAATGCGAATGAAGGATTTCAGCTCTTCGACGCGGTGGACTGTCGATAGTCGCCATAATAGTGGCCGGCCGGTGTCGGATTTGTCGCCGGCGGCGACAATCGCTGCCCGGTTCAAGAATCTGCGGCGAGGAATTCGAAAGAAAATCATCCTTTTAATACCCAAAAAAAATAAATACTACAGAGCACCTTACTTGAATTGTTTAGTTAGCGAAAGCCGGCCGGCGGTGGTGATGTCGGCATCGAGCTCCTGATCCTGATACAGAAGACTGACATCACTAGGCCTTTCAAGCTTCCTCTTTTTCACAGAGGCGACCACCACCTGTGCCATTCGGGTCAACGGGCTACCACCGGGCTTCTTTCTTATATAAAGCGGGTAACCGACCACGAAGACGATGACAGAGATAAACATGGCTATGGTGGGAATACCGAAACCCAATCCCCAGCCGACGTTATCCTGTATGTAGACTACGACTGTGAGAGCAAGCATGACTGACAGTCCGATGCAGAAGAAGTAGAGGTTGAAGAAGCTCCAGCGTCGTTCGGGCTTATGGGGCCGTGAGTGTGGTCCGTCTTGTTTGAGTTGGTCAGCACCGAATGCAACCACACATGGCCGGATTCCGCCGGACCCGACGGCGGTGATGAAGAGGGATAGGTAGAAGATGGCTTGTTGCCATGATGAAGCTTGGTGGCAGGAAGGGGAGTGGGGAGGACAGGGAGATGGGTGAAGAGCTGGGACGATTGAGGAGATGGTTACTCCTAACATTCCCTGTAAATTTGTCACTAAAGATGGTAAATTGGGAAAGATTACTCCATTTAAACTAAAATATGAAATGAAATAAAACTTACCAGTTGATAGAGGATTGATCCGACAGTAATGGTCCAGAAGCCGCCGGCGAAGGAGTCGGCAATAAGAGCGCCAATAATGGGGGTGAAGCCTGAGGTGCCTGAAAATATATTGAGAGTGTTGGTGGCCTCAACCAGAGGAAGATGGAGCTCATTCCTTAGATACTGAATCATATTGGCATTGAAACCAGCAACAGCGAATCGATCACATACTTCATTTGCTGTATGTGAGTGAACTTAATTATTTTAGTTAATTTGACACAAAGCAGCAACAAATGTAAAATGACAAAGATATATTTTGTTTATAATAATGATAATAATGCTATTTTTCTATGAAGATACGAGTGCTACGTACATAAATATGAAAGTTGAGGGGTGAAATATGTAATAACATAAGAATTCTGGGCTATGTGTATAAATGGGAAAAAAATTATGTAACGCAGGAGTGTATCCTCCGTAATAGATTACATGAAGAATTCTGGGCTATGTGTATTATGAGAGTGCGTGCGTAATAGATTACATGGGGGTTACACGGGTTACAAGCGGGTTATAACTCCCTTGTATCCTCCGTGTAACTCCCGTGTAATCTTCTTGTAATCTTGTAACCTTTGTAACCTACAAATGGATAAAATAGAATCGTGCGGGTTACAAGTGAATTACACGGGAGTTACAAGAAAGTTATAACACGCTTGTAACCCTCTTGTAACCCCAATTTTTTTGGGTATAAATATCAAAAAAATGCTCACATAATATAAAAGGCATGGTCTTCAGACCACCGAGCTTCTTCGTCTCCTCTCTACCGTCAACAGCCATTTATTAGCCTTTTTTTTCTCCTCATCCACCTAAAGAAATGGTGCATATATAGAATTTCAATAGCGTTAATTCGACTTCATATCCTATAATTGTTTTAGTATATATTTTTAATTATTTTACGTGACATCCCCTATTTCTATATTAAAAAAAAGTATTTATGTGTAATATATAATTAATAAAAATTATATATCTATCTATACTTGTAAAATTAATATTATGAAAATGGAGATAAAGTCAAGACTAACGGATAAATAATATTTAGTTACCGAAAAATGAATAAGTCTTCTCTCAACAGTGTTACGTAAACCAGGCGTTTTGTTTCAAGGTTGGCTGACTTATGAATAATTGTAGGAATTAATTTAATTTTGTTCAAAATTAAATTTTGATTTAATTTTTTTTTTTTTGTAATGTAACTTTATAGGGCCAATTACTTTTCATGCATTAAGCAGTTATTATTGATCAAACGGCGCGTCAGTCTTGTGCTACCGACGACCAGCTCGGAACATTGGCGGTGGCCGGAGCTCCGGCCGGGGAGAATGGAGATGGTGATGATATAGTGACGCCTAACAGCTCTTCGCAATTGAATGGTGTTGAATCTTTTTGAGATGTGGGGCTATGTATGATTCATGAACTCATACAATCTGTGAGAGATATTGAAAGAGTGAGAAGAAGCCTAAGTATTTTAAAGTGTTTACTAGAAGTGCATATTGAGAGAGAGAGAGAGAGTAGAAAAAGAGCATCTCTCTTTTTTACGTTCCATCTTATTTGATATAAGAAATAAACGTAAAACTAGCTAGTTTATGCATAATACTGGTGATGCATATTGTGATGTTGTTAATAAATGACAACATGTCTATTAACAGATAGAACTTCTCTTCCCTTTGTCTCAGAGAGTAATTTGTCGAGTTTGGTGATAAAGCCAAGTAGTTGTTAGCATGTTTGATGAAAATGTTCAACTTACTCAGACTAGTATGGAATAGAAACTCAAACAATGTTGGTGTGTTTGGCTGGATGGACTCAGTTAAAGTTCATAATGGAGTTGACCCATTCCGGGGAACTCTCTAGAATGGCGACGCACTTCAAAGGTAACCGTAGAAGGATCTACAACATGTCACTTTCAAAAATACAACTAACGAGTACGATTAATTTGAACAGCATCAGACAATTTACCCTCACATATGCTTCAGGCATCAAAACGACTAGATGTGACTTACATGATGAATGATGAATGTGAAATTACAGAATTAAATATAAAATACCTTGACGTGAGTTAAAATTAGTCCAAACAATGCCCGGAGATCAAAATAATTTATGAAGGGGCCTTGCGCGGATCAATGCAACGCTGCAGCTCAAAGTGCCAGGTGATGGATATGGTCCACCCAGGGGTTGTTCCAATGCACAAGGTGATTGTTGATGCAAGGTCAGAGTACGACATGACTCAGAATTACAACCTTTTATAGGAGAGAAGCATATTGAATTTGAAGCTTTACGTGATTCTGTAAAAGGAGGCACTATAAATGAGAACTATAGCTTCAAATTCAATATGCTGCTCTATTTATATCTCTGCAGGCTAATAACTTAGGAAATCGTAGCACAATTGATGGGTTCCAAACATGCAACCGTGGCTCCAAATTCAACTCTAAAGAATTCTAGTGCATACATCCACGAACTATGTGACAAGGAGTGTTAAAATCGCAAGATCGCCGCCAAGGAAAGTATAAAATCTCAACTCGTGAAATGCATATCGCAAGCATTCGGTCTAATCTAGTGAAATCTCATGCTAGTCTGCTACGACACTTTTTTTTAGAGTGATGCCACTGAAACTCGTGCGTGACACTTGCGACGTATTGGGCGATTAAAAAAACCCATTTGATGCATCGATTATACACATTTTTCTTAGCGTGGTAGGGTGAAACTTGCATGCGACTATTGAAACGCAATGAACAGTTCTAATTAAGTACTCGTAGGCATCTAGTGAAATCTCATACACATTTTTCTTAGCACAACTCCTCCAAGCAAAGCTCCTCGCACTCGTTCAAAGATTGGTGGGAGAAGAAAGAAATGAAGAAGAATAGGCTTATTGGCAGTAAAGTCCTCCCTCTTACCTCTCTTCCAAGTTTTGTCTCAAGGCCTCCAAAAGAAAACGCTAGCTCTAAGGAAGAAGAAACTCCAAGCTCTCTAGGAAAGAAGACGGGTTCAGCTCCAAGAAGAAAAGAAGTGTTGAAGAGTTGTGTCTAGGAGAAGCCAAGAGAGACCCAAAGCCTTCTGCACCAGCCCCCTACTAAAAATGGTGTTTGCGCCTTTTCTAAAACCTTCCCCATGAAGATAATTCAGAGTTCCATTTATCATTTTTGCCTTTCCCCATGCAAATCTCCCCGAGGATCATAAAACATGCATTATCAACTGCCTTGGGCTTGGGTTCAATGCCAAAATCGTGAAATTCGCAAGATAAAATCAAGTTCAAAATTTGGTTTGGCACCTAGGCGCCATAACTCTGGCGCTAGGCGTTGGTTATGGTGCTTTAGCGTTGGTCACCGAGTGCCTACTTTTCGCACTCTCAGATTTAAAACTGTATTTCGGGCTGATTCGAGCACCTACTTTTTGGGGGACAGGCGCCTAGGCGTTGGAGCCTGGTGCCTATTTTCTGCTAGCTCGATTTTGAACTCCACGGGGGCAGCTTGGGCGCCTAAATGCCCTGGATTGGCACCTTGGCGCTCGTATGGACCAAAAACCTCGATTTTCATCATGAGCGTCTGATGAAAGGGTTTTGGCATTCCGTAAGCTATGGGGGATCAAGTGTGACTGGAACATGGTCCCATAACACCAAAAATGAATATTTTTATCGGTCGTTCATCAGGGGATTCATTCCCGATGGTCTCCTCAAAATGTTGCGCGGGTATGACGTCTCAAACCCTAATTTTTCGGAAATGCCCATGGCAAGGATTGACGGATTCCTTTGATCATGGGAGGCTCTGAATAAATGAAGTAAGGTCTCCAAACATTAGAATTGATATTTGACACATCCCATATTATAACTAACACCAGCAATTGGTGGACCCCCTGGGCAAGATTGAGTTATCATGGACCTTTGTTTTGTGACACGAACACGTACCGGGAAATCCCAAATGAGTGTCTTAGGTTACAAGACGCTACGAGTAAATAATAAATCAACCCGAGTTAATCAAACACACACTCTACACTCGTGACATCAAAATTTGATGTCAATGAACATCATGATCAAAGAACTAGAGTGCCAAAAACAACATCCACAACTTAAGAAGATTGTGTCATAACACCAAAACAAGCACTTCAATGCTAGAAGAGAGATCCTATGTGTTATTGATGCACCTAAAAATTACATATTTTGTTATATACATTTCATGCTCATTTTTAATGATATTGCAATTTAAAGGAACGTATTTTACATGTTTTTGGCTTCATGTACAAGAAATATACTTTTGGAGAAAATGAAGCAAAATAGTGCAATTTGAAGCCAAATCAAGCAAGGAAGAAAATTCTAATCTGACGCATTTTGATATGTCTTTCTATGATTAATCTCCTTCACATTTATCATATATTTTTTAAATAAAATTTCACTTTAAAGAAATGTTATTTTCTTGTTTATCTTATAAGTTTAACACTTATAACAGACTAGAGCTGAAACGGGGCGAAACAGAGTGAAACCAAGATAATGCCAATATGGTGCCTCCTAGGCGCCAGAAAGTGGCTCCTATGTGTCAGTATCATCAAGAAAATGGCACCTAGGTGCCACAGTTTGGCTTCTAGGCGCCAAAAACAATTTAGGGGCGGTTTTGGGTAATTCCGGGCTATTTTGGGCATTTTTTGAAGATTTCAAGCAGTTATGCATGCCCTAAAGATTTATGTAATGAATCTAGACATTTGGAAATGCACCTTTTAGCATTTCACATCTTTTGGATTGAAGATGTATCACTTGGAATGAAGATGTGTGTCTCCTGGAATGAGGATGTGTTTGGTTTCTCTTTTAAAAGGGGGACTGACGTATCTCCTGGGAGATTATTAGGGGGGTTATTAGGAGAAGTTTTTAGTGAGATTTGAGAGAGTTTGGTGTGCATCTTCAAGGAGGCGTGAGTGTGTGTGTGTGCGTGCGTGAGTATGAGACTTAGCTTTCTACCTTTTCTGGAGAGATTAGTGAGAGATTGTGAGATATTGTGAGAGATATTTGTAAAGAGTTGTATGAGCATTACGTGGATTAACTGGAGACTTTGTTGGAGGGATTTTCATCTCTCTTTTAGAGGGAAAAAACTAAGTTTGTGTTTTTTATTATTTTATAATTGTTGTAGACACTTTTCTAATGAATTTTTTTTTATTTAAACAAAGTTTTCTTTTGTGCTCTCTCCATGTTTAGTGAGTAGTTTTCCTTACACTTTCTCCCTGTGATAAGAATTAATCATGTGTGAGATTAGAATGGTTTGAAGATTTCCTTTATTCCAAAATTGTGATGGTATTTTCACCGGTTCTTAATTTTCTTTACAAACTGATCGCTTGTAATGTTAAAATTCATTGCGAAACATAATGACTCGGGAAGGCTATGATTTCACCCAACTAGTGAATACCACACTAACCTTAGTAGGGCGACCAAAATCTAAGGAGAGTGCAAATAGATGGGGAGATAAGTTTTGATGTGCATAGAATTAGTGTTTCTAAGGTGGCATGATAGATCCTTTACCAATTTGTCTAGAGTTGGTTTTGAAGTCTCTGTTTAGTCTTATAGAGATGACACAGTGAGTAATCTAGAAGTGAGATGCTAGAATCTATTCAACATAACTGTATATTTAGAACTGACGTTAGATTAATTAATGTTCTTTATGCGCTCAGAAGAGGGTAAAGAATATGTATGATCCTATTTGTCACAAAATATATTTAACTTTAAACATTCGATTCCTACACTGATTATAATCTCATCGTAAGGGGAAAGAGATTTTAATTATATAAGGACTTTCCAAAATTTAACCAGTCTCCTTAGATTATGTTTTTTATTTAATTTAGTTAACTTTAATTTTATAGTAAATTAGTAAATTTAAGAAAACTAAACATTTTGAAAATTCTAAACTAAGACCTGATAGTAGTATACTAGCATTAGCTTAAGGGATTTCTTACCTCGCCTCTCTATGGGATCGGTACTAAGGTTTTTAAAGAAAGTCATATATTACTTGAAATGATGTGTGCACCTACGTAGAAACCATAGTGTGTGAAATATAAATCAAATTCTAAACTCTATAATATATTCATTCTGCACACTAGCCGCATAAAAAAATATGATCAAGTTTTCGGCCAATGAGTTAAAATAATTGTGTAATTGCGGGTTGGGTCAATTATGTTGCAGCTCCATAGTACCACGAAATGGCCATATGCAATTTCCATTTAACACTAACAGTTTTAACATGATTTGGAGGGAAATGTTTTGTGATGGAGTGTTGTAAGGGGTCTAGGATAGTCTTGCCAAAGTGTGAGAGCATGTGTGAGTGTGTGGTAAGAGTGTGGATTGTTGGAGTATGAGAAGATGACTAAAAATCATTTTGGAAGAAATAAATCATTGGAGCAAGAGATCTTGAGTGAAGCATAATTCAATTGTCTTTATTTTCCCTTCTCTTGTACTTTGTTATAAAGATGTAAGACAATGATTTGTGTTTGTGTAAATGGCTTGTAACTATGTTTTTTAAAAAAAAATTAGTGATTGAATTAAGTTTTTTAAGTTAAATTTCACGAGATTCAATTTATGTGTTAAATTTCTACATTTTAATTATTATCAAATTTGTCATTTGGTAGTTAAAATCTATCAAGATCTAGAGACCTTGAAATTAAAAAGTTAAACGATTATGTTAACATACATTTCTTGGTAGAATAGGTATTTTACTACTTAGGGAGAGCAACAAATAAAGGGATGTGGAATCCTTAGGATTTTCACATAGTTTAGGATAGTAGATTTTAGTATGAAATCCCTTGTTTCTTAATAACTCAACAGAGATTAAGGAGACTTAATCGAGACGTACATTTACATGAAACAGGTATTGGTTGCACAGTTGATCATAAGATAAATTTTCTTTTTTTCTTAGGTGTCTAAGAGAAAGAGTCTTGAAAAATAATAAGAATAATTTCAATAAAATTATTATATATTTAGGAAACCTTTGGGTTAAAATGAATGATAAGAATTAGGCTATTATAATTATAAATTTATTATATGAATCATATAGTTACTTTTGCCATAACGAGTGAGCCTTTGAAAATTTTGCAATGTGATGCTTAAACTTTTTTTAGCTTGATGTATAAATAATGAATGAAATCAATGAAAAACTATATTATGGTTGTGATAAAAATAAATTGCTAATTTTTGGACTTCCCACTATTTCTACTTGGTGGTAGAAGAGCAGCATGTAAGTTGATGACTTTGATGACCATGGAAGGTCTGGTTACTGACTCTGGGTATATTTTTATTGTTTTTATCGTACATGACCTCCTATCTTCCTCTAGCATTCATTGTTATCACCTCACTTTAAACAACAGGCAAGAGAGAGAGAGAGAGAGAGAGAGAGAGAGAGAGAGATAGAGAGAGAGAGAGAGAACTTGGTTTTAATTTCTCCCTTGAAATCTAAAGTTTCAACTACAAGATTTACATACCCATATCTCCAAATTTTATCTCCACTACACTCATCTTCATACCACACTCATCTGCACTTCTAATCCACTCCAAGAGGCGCTAGCCTACGCTAAGCCCTCTTCATTGTCTAAGGAAATACCAGAAAAAATAAACATTCATCTAAGTTTGGTGTTCTCATCCAACCTTGGCATGCCTCCATTTCATCACTTTAGTGTAATCTCATTTAACTCGTAATCTCACATCCACACAAAAAGAGCTCCAATTACCATCACAAAAACCTTTCCATTTGCCACCTTAACTACATTCTATAAATTGTTATTTTTGATACACTCAAAAGTAGATAGTTCTTAACGCTAGAGATTAGTATGCTTTCCAATTGTCATTCATTTATTTCAAATTCTAACTAGATTAATTATTATAACAATGTTATAGAATCTTATGTTTATTGTTGCTGATGCGGAATTTTTGAGTGTGCTATAACTGTCTATCAACACTACAACACACTCGGCAGCTAAATTAGAAAATATGAAGATCAATCACAATATTATTTATTTCAGTTTAATTAGTTTTCACTTTTTTTAAAAATCTTTAAGCTGTCACTCCTAGTGAATTAATGTGTATCATCAATCTTAAATCTTCACTAGGATGCAAATGCAAGTATACATAACACTTAAGTAATAAAAGACTCTAATGGAGTCATAAGCATCGATCCCACATGGAGGTGGTAATTCTTATGATAATAACACAAAGACACAATATTCAAACTATATAGAACTCACATAAGAAAAATAGGTTGAAATTGATTTAATGCAGCTAATGGAACTGAGTTTACTAAACTACTTTCTAAACATTAAAGTTAAATTTACTAAGACCAAACTAAGTTTTTAGATGAAGAGTTCAAATTTAAGAAAACATATTTCCGCTTTACAATGAGGTTATAGTCTGTGAATGAATCCAATTGTTATAAATTGTATTGTGCTAAATAGGAGAAATTTTATTTTTTCTCCTCTTTACGAGCGAAAGAAGAACTTTTGCTAATCCAGTGTTTGGTCCCTAAATCCGCTGTTAGGCTGGGAAGATACTGGCTCTCACTCCAGTGTTCCTATATTCCCTTCACCTGAGGGCTAACATCTCGTTTAATTTCCAAACGTCTGAACCAAATTGGGGATTTTAGTTTGTCACCATAAAATCTCCAATCATACTCTCATCAAAGTATATTTCCTTATTTATTTGCACTTAACCTCATGGATTACATTATCATCCATTAAATCAAATGTGATTCTTACTCTGTTGTAGAAAGCATAGTCCTCTCGGATCGTTTGTTTCACAACAAATATTAACAATTCAATTGACCAGATCAAAAAGTAAATGAAGTTCAAAGTTTGAATCATCACAATTAAGAACATTTAAGTATTGCTCAACAATCTTAATTCTTCACATGACTATATTTCATTTAAGGAGAATGACAAAGAAGACTACTCAGAATTCATGACGAAACTACAACAAAACATAGATTATATATATATATAAACAAGTTTACAAAACAAAAAGTAAAGAAACACAACTTATCTCAATCTCCTCCCCAAGCAAATCCATTGAAATTCCTTTGAATCTCTTTATGTCTTTACAATACCACACCACACTCTCTTAGAAGTGAAGAGGAAATCTCTCACTTTCCCTCTCCCCTTACAACTCTTAGAGAAAATCTTCTTTATACACCCTCACACTTCAAAGATAAAAGACACAAACACCTCACACACACAAATACCTAACCAAAGACTAAGACCAAATACAAAGACTCTTTTTCTGACATAAAAACACTTTTTATAATGTAAGGACGAATTTCCCAAGAGTTTTCTTCGGCACCCCTTCAAATTTCGTCTAAATTCAATGAATTCGGAAGAATAACCGTCTCTGGCGCCATTAGCTTCGAAATCTGGAATCTGGCGTTGCTCACTGGATTATGGCGCCGTTGGCGCCAGTGCAATTGCAAAAATTGCATCATTTGACTCTGTATTTCTTTCTTTTTTTCTTCCTTTTTGCTCTAAGTGTCTGGACTTAATATATCTGTAACAAAACATGAAAATATAATTGCTTAAAGTGCAATATCATCAAATTTAAGTATAAAATATATATGTAAAATTAAACATTTTTTTGGTGTATCAGTGATCTAGGATTTTTCTAATCATTAACTCTATGAACTTTTTAACTACATCCCCTTTCTCCATGTCTCCAAACATCTTTCATTCATGATGAATATGTTCATCTCTATCGTGATTCATCATGTTTGAAAAATGAGGAATTATGTTATTTTTCAACAATGCTTATCTTTAATTTACATCTCTATCATGATTCACCATATTTATACATCCAAAACATTTTTTTTTTCATTTATACATCCAAAATATTTTTCACCAAATCTTTCATATCACATTAAAAAATATCATTTTTTTAACTTTTAAAAAATGAAATACACTTTTCATGCAGAGGAAAGGGGGCACGTATGTAAAAGTTGAAGAATAGCTGTTAAATATGTAAATATATAAAATTTGAGTGGAAATTATGTAAAACTTCGGAGTTCTTAAAGGCATATGGACTCAGACTTATACTAAAAAATATACATTTATGTGCTTTATCTCCACTTTATTAATCTTGACTGTTATATGTATTTAGATTCATTGAGGGTTCCGTAATCTTTAGTTATAATGAATTAATTTGAAGATTAGAGATGTTTTTGTCGAATACTAATTATCTGTTTTTTGAAAATTATAGCCCTTTTTGTACCTTTTTGTTTTTATATTAATGCAAAATTATAGGAAGGAGCTCAAAATATAATGAAATCAAGGAAAAGAGTTTAAAAAAAATATATGGGAAGGAGCATACACGCCCCCTTCTCGGGCATGTATTATTCATGAGGTGTGTATTATACACGTCCGGGAAGGGGGTGTTTTGTCTTTTTTTTTTTAATAATATTATAATTAATATAAGTAATTATTATCATAAATTATTGCAAAGTTAAATTATAAAATGAAATTTTTACATTAATAAAGAGAATGTAATAAGAGAAAGTGGATCGAAGGTACGCTAAGAGCTTTTTGTTAGGAAGTCAAAAGAATTGTCTTCGATTCGATCAAACCTTTCACCCACTCCTATTTTCTCATTGCTCAATTTTGAATCTATCAATTTGTGACCCACTTTGTGAATAAGAAATCAATAACAAAGGGACAGGTGGATGGTCATGCATAGCTGGAGGGTTCTGCAAAATTGGAGTCATGTATCGTGCTATGCTACACATGCCTCTTTTAGAGGCGTATGTTTTTTAATTTTTATTATTATTATTTTTTTGTTAACGTAAGAAACCGCTGCTTGACGTGTATGCTCCTTGAAACAAATAAATAAATAATAAATAAATAAAAGTTCATGGAGCTCGTTACCTAATTAAATGAGCTCCTTCACGATATAGGGCCATACATACATAGCACACAATTCCTATATATGCACACACCTAACATCTAAAATTCAATTTCTATATACATGCAACCAAACCTATGCATGAAAAGTTAAAGTTGCAGTATTTTTTATGTGATATGAATGATTTGGGTGATATAAATATAAAAAAGTAAAGTGTTAGATATATAAATAGATAAGAATTAGGCGGTGTATATGCAAAATACCCCTTTGAAATAACAAGATTATGTACATGCAAGTACCTACCTCTTAATGTCAAGGAAGATTATAAAGTCAAAATGAGTGCATTTCAAAATGAGGCACCAGCATATCTCCCATTTGCCATCATGATGTCTTAACAAAATACATAATTTGATTCCTATAACAAAAAACAGTCTACACTGTCATTCAATTTTGACAATTATTGTCTTCCAGTTTATGCATTGTAACAGAGAATATCTATGGCATAGATGCTTTTTTACCGCAAGACCTTTCCAGTTCATAATTTTCAACTGAAACACAAATATCAAACTTAATTATAAAGTAAATGAAGATTGAGTTTCCAAGAAAACTTTCTTATCCATGTCTTATATGCCGTGGTGATATCAAACTTTATTTTATATTTTTTTTTTGTTGAATATACATATATTGTTGAGAATTTTAGGACAAAGAAAACGCAAGAATTGGCGCAAATCAAGAATAAAATACAGAGATTTAACGAGGTTCGGCAATTTGCATGCATTCTCAGGTACAGAGCGGCATGTCAAGGATATTTAGTCCCACATCGGCTAGGTGTAGAGTCGAAAAACAGTATATAAGTCTTAGGCTGCCCACCTCTCTTAAGAGCTCTTTTGGGAGCGTGACAAGCGGTATTAGAGCGGGGTACTGCCTATCGGGTATGGGGACTCTCTACGGTGTAGGGCCCTCGGTGGAGCCGACCCGTGACGATGGCTTCACGTAATTAGGTGGAGGAGAATGTCAGAGACATTTAGTCCCTCATCGGTTAGGTGTAGGGCCGAAAAGCAATATATAAGTTTTGGACTGCCCACCTCTCTTAAGAGCTCTTTTGGGAGCGTGACAAGCAGCTTTATTTTGATTTCACAAAAAATGTGTACAAATCCTCTTAGAGTTACAATACTATATATATATATATATAACCATGGTGTAAGCATCTGTCTTTTATCTAGTATCTTAGAGTACAATTAACAACTTGCATGTAGTCTTTGGTAAAATTGTACATATATGTCTATAACACGAATAACGAACTTGATATCACAAAAGGCAAGAGAGGTCCCTGAGGAGCCATTATTGCATACGGAGAACGCACGCATTCGCACGCATCTCCTCCTGATACCCATCCAGTACCCTTCAATACCCATCAATACTCACCTAATAACCAATACCCAACATCCAATACACATCCATACACATCTATACCCATCTATACCCATCCAGTACCCAAAAAATCCTCATCTAACGCTGCGTACGTGCTCCGGATGGAATAATTCGCCCTGAGTTTGCCCGTAAGTTATTGATACCAACCTTTATAATAATTGTGTTCTTAGTAGTATATATCATTTTTTTTCATAGATTTATTGAAGTTTCTTATTTTTGAACTATATCAAGAATATATATATATATATATATATATTGGAAATGACAATATCTTTGATGCGTGCTAGAAAATTCGCGACGGTAGAGTAATAAATTATCGTCTTAGCTTTGTACGAGATTTCAAGACGCACACGAGATGTAAAATGAAACAAACGATGACTCGGAAGTTTTTACGTGGAAAACCCGTAAAGGGAAAACCACGGGCCTGGCCGATTGCGAGAATCCACTATTGATTGACGTTTACGAAATCTCGTCCCACAGACGGGAAAGGGAAATTATATGATATAGATTACAACGTCGACTGACGGTATATGGATGATGGTGGTGGTCGACGATCGACGGTGGTCCACGGCGATCGACAGTGGTCCACGACCTTCAGCGGTGGTCGACGACTATCGGCGGTGGTCGACGGCGGTCGGCGAGGATGCAGAGCTGCTTCTTCTTCTCAAGTCTTCAGACTCTCTCTTTTTGTCCTCCCCCTCCTCATGTGAGAGTTGGGGTCTATTTATGAGCACTGCGTGCGATTAATGCAACCATTTCGATCGGACGGTTCAGAAGGCTCCCCTCGATCTGACGGCGTTTAAGGGGCATTTGATGGCTTTAACGATGTCGGAATTGAGTGATCTTGGGCTCGTTGGATTCGTCTTGTCGAGACGCTCGATTTGAGTATGAACTTGCTAATTTCGGCATCCATTTGACTTTCCACAGTGTCTGAAAGTCTTCTAAAAGTGGTTAATTGACTTGATCCAGGCTTGATTTGACTCGGATTGGACTAGTTTTGATATAATTGGGTCTGTTTCATCGAGCCGTTCAGTTTGACTATAAGTTTGCTGAAATCGGAGCTCTGAATGATTTTTTATCAAGATTTGAATGTTTCTTCTTAAAAGATTGCATCGAGATTCGTGCCATGCTTCAAGATCCGTGCCTCATGATGAGAATTTATTGTTGTCATATCAATCTTATTTTGATTTCGTGACTTCTAAGCAATGAAATTATTTTTTAAATTTTCGAGTTGTTTTCCTCAAATTAGATTACATGACTTCTTAAAAATAAAAAAAAAAGTTCATCTCTTCTTTAAAGTTATATTGTAATATAATAGCATTCGTACATATGATTAGAATCGTTATAACGTGTAGGTGTTAGATATGTAAATATATAGGAATTAAGTGGTATGTATGTAAATGTCACTTTTCTTTTTCTTGTTCTATGTAATCATGAAAATTATGTGATATGTATTTTTTATTTCAGGGATGATAAGTAGTAGATCACTTAGGCATGCACAAAAAAACAATTTTAGAGGCGTGTCTGCCATAGATAAATTGTAGATAAACCATTTCACACTCTATGCCAATGCATCTTGATTCAATGAATGGATATCGCAGTGATACTCCCAACCCGAATTACTTCTTTGATTTAAGATCGAAGGTGCTGACATTCCTCCATGTTGTGCCCATGAACTTGGTGGTAGGCACGATACTTTTTTGAATCTTAAGCATATCTCCTGGCCTTCACATGTACAGGCTTCTATGATCTCTACCCTCAAGACTTTAACTGAGATTGGTTTAGGGATATGATATGTCGGTGTAATGGACCAATACCCGGTAGTTACCTATCGGGTATCGATCCACTCTTAATCTTCAATATTGTGTCATTTCTTGTGGTCGCTGCCTCACTGGTTGCAGTGTATCATTGGGACTCCACTTACTGTCGTGAGAACTCCTTTATGACAGGTTTGGTCGTGACTTTTTAAAGCCCCATGAGGCCCAATAGCTTTGCTAGTGTCTTGGGTTGATGTAGTCCCAAATAGTATCGAAAGAAAACTTTTCACAAACCTTGGGCAAGGGCTACATGCGCTACTATGTGCTCCAAATCTTATACCTTATAAACGTGTATAGCGGCTACCCTTGCATGAAAGTATGAGAGTCTCGTTGTAGCTTATGGGCACACTGCATCGTGAACATTCTCTTGAATTTCACAAATGATGGTGGTGGACTATTAAACCATTGGAATGTATTCTTTCAAGGTTAAAAAAAAGAATCGACACTTCAAAGCACCATTCACCCTTAGTAGGTAGACTGTCAACTCGAAAGATGTGACATGATTGGCCGATGCGGTCTTCCCTCTATATCATTTTAGGGATGGGAGTTTGAATTACTCAGTTGCTTTAGCCTAGAAGATCCATCTGAAGAAAGCATTGTCGGGGATTGGTTGGCGGGCGCTCATACGTCTTCTTCCATCTCTCATTCGAGACACAGATCTCACACTACCATGGCAGTATATCTCATTGCTAATACTTAGAATTGTGGAGCAGGTTGGTAGTAAGGCCATCGTATCTGCTCTGTGTAGTGCTTCCCTTATAATTGCCTTCATCTGCTCTTTCAGCTCTTGTATCTGTTGGGTCATGAAATCTCAAATACACTCCATATTGTTAGTGTTCTCTTAAATAATGTTCTTTCATTTTTACTGTTCTATTTCTCATTGATGGCATAATTGCACGCTCGCTGGACCTTCCAAAGAGCCCAAAATTGTCTCAAAATCAAATCACGTACGACCCGAAGAGGAGAGAGAGAGAGAGAGTTGATGAGAAAAAGTGAAGTCCCGAATTTCTATTAAGATTGCTTAGTAAAAGTCAAAAAAGGGTTCCCATTCATGTTGTGCAATACCCTCTATTTATAAGAGACAAACCTCCTTTTTTTGGGTGGGGGGCAGGGTGTGGGGGAGATTACATTATTTCAAATAAAAAAAATTGTGCCACAACAAATTCCTGTTGGAACACCATACAATTATTGCTTCTCCTAAGCCACATAACTCATACTCCTCAAAAGACATGTGGAGTTGTTCCCTTTAATTTGCCTGAGTCATCTAACTCTAGCTTTGAGTTGATGGTCGTGAGACTTAATTTCATCTGCTTGTTATTGGATGTCTCCTATGATTGACTAACTGTTTGAGATGTCGTGATGTAAAGAATTTTAGGGCAAAGAAACGCAATAATCGACACAAATTCAGAAGAAAACATAGAGATTTAACGAGGTTCGGCAAAGATGCCTACATCATCGGGAGCAGAGCGACGGCTTTCCTTTCAATTTCAGAAAAAATTGTACAAGACACCTAGGGTTACAAACAAGCATATATATATATATATATATATATATATATATATATATATATATATATATATATATATATATAGTACGATATGTAATTAAAAAATTACCCTTGTACCGTACCGCGGGGGGCTTTGCTCATGCACCCCCAACCCACATAACGAAACTCCCTGATTAGACAAATATTTTCATTCCACTCCGCTCGTGAGTTTTGCTTTGCTCGCTCGCTCCGCTCTTCTGGCTCGCTCTGTTCCTCTCTAGCATCTGTCCCTTGTCTGGTATATGAGCCATATCTAACACCTAACCCGTCAGTTGATCTTGCTCAGAGAATTTGTGATTCGTTACTGCTTACTGGGGGGGCTTGGCAGTCTGATATTGAAGTTTGCTCGCCTTCTCTAATCGCCCCTTCTATCTCATTCATAAGGGCTTGGCGGCCTTATGTTCTTCTATGTTGATTTTACAGCTCATAGAGGGAGGATCGCCTGATTCAATCGGCTGACTAAACTTATTTTTCAGTCATCATAACCTAGTGTCCATCTTTTCCCTTGCTATATTTGGTTGGATTGGACTTCCATAAAACTTCTTTTTGTTATACAAGATAAAGAAACTTTTGAGGAGAGGCATTTATTTTGATATTCTATGCAATTAATATAAATTCATTTGTATTAATATTTAAAAAAATTAGTTATAAAATATATTCTTAATATAAAAACCAAAAAAAAAATCAAAAAACAAATATAGTGAGGATTAATCTAATGAAAGGTAAATATCTACTTATAAATGTATTTTTGTGTTATATATTTTAAATTTTATTTCATAAATTACATGTAATTTGTGATGGTTGAGTTAGAAGCGCTAAACTTTGTTCCACATATCATAAGATAATGAGAATCCGTGTAAACGAGCTTGAGCTAGAGCTTAACTCCAAGCTTATTTAGCCACGAGCTTGCACAGTTAAATTTTTAGTTCAAGCTCACAAGCTGACTTCTGCAACTAAAATCCAAGCTCGAGCTCAAGTCGAGCTCACAATTTGACCAATGAGCTCGAGTTTGTCATGGCTCGAACTTGACTCGACTTGTTTACATCCCTAGATGAGTTAAACAAATCACGCTTCTAATATTTTAATTAAACAGTTACACAATTTAAGTGATTATATATATATATATATATATATATATATATATATATATATATATATATATATATATATATATATATATATATATATATATATATATATTCAGATAATTTAATTAAAATTTTCAATATTTAGGTCATCTGTTTATATCTTAAGAATTCATCTTCTAAACGCAATTTTGATTATTATAGTTTACACTTATATGTAGCTCGGTGGCTCCATGGTATAAGCATCCAATTGGGAAGTCAGATGATTAATTACAAGAGATTCATATGATATGATCTTAATTTGGAATTTCTATTTTTGAGGTTGCATGGTTGGAAAATAATATCAAAAATTTATTGCATGTTAAAACAATAATCTTAAAGTCGTACAAGATATCTATCACTATACAAAAAATCACATGTTAGTGGTAATTGTGGGCTACAAAAATATCAATAGAGGGCAACAATGATTGCAAGAAGGCTCACGAGTTATAGTGGTCGGCTAATGATAGTTGAGCGACAATGTTTACTCAAAAGGAAATCAAGTGATAGTGATAGTTGAGATGATCGTCATAAAGAACGCGAATTTTCCTCAAATCTATTAACTCTCCTTAACTCAGGCTCTCTCTTTTGTGTGGACTGTATTTTTTAGAGTACTATTTTGAATCTTTTAGTTAAATAGTTTTATTCAGATGATTTGTGTTAATATGCTTAATCATATGAGATTTATTAGACATTTAAGTGACTTAATAATATCAAAATAAAATAATCTTATTCCCATTAGATTCTTCACATAGATACATTTGTTTTGCTTACAAGCTCACAATATTAGAATACTATATGTTCTCTCACATGGTGTAGGAAAGTTTCCTAAGTGTTTAGTTTATATATATTTGGACTTAGAATCAAAGCATATTTGTGGTTGGATGATTCTCAACTAAATATTTGTTTTGTGTGTAAATTTAATAAAAATGGAGTGAGATGATTACATCAACACATCAATGATGTCAATCGGGTGTTATTTTCCTATCATTTATATGTTGTTGGAGAAGCGGATTATCCTAAATACAAAGAATTTTACCTTAACATCGTGTTGTCATTGATTTATAGTTTTTCCTTACATGATTTAAAACTTTTATATATTATCATGAAATAGAAGATATACAAAATTATGAATGTCGAGAAAATATTATAATCTAATGATGGATGTACGGACGACAGTGTGAATCGCACCACGCTGTGGAACACGTGATGTGATCTACACTGTCTTTTGCACGTATAGTTCACCAGATGTAATATTTTCTCACAAAATTGGTTTTTGAAATGAAATTATGATATTTCTATATAGTTAAATAGTTTTACTGTTTACATCCATTTCTTGTTATTAAAATTAATTTTGATAGGACGGGCATTTTATTTTAATAAATTCTCTTGCAAGATAAGTTTTTTTTTTTTTCTTTTTTCATTTTCGCCCGTCCTCTCAAACACATTTCTTTAATAGTACTTTTGGTCGTATATGTCCACAAATTATTTGGATTTTACTTAATACTTATCTATTTAATATTTTAATTTCAGTGAAATATAAATTTCATTTCAATATAATGTAAATATTATATTAGTTATATTGATCAAAACACATTAATTAAATGACCAAAATTTAGTTTAATATGCATTTAAAATTTTAAATTATAATAAAAATCTCTCTTTTCTTTTTTAATCCAAATGTGGAACCAAGACTTAACCTTTTTCCTGAAAGCAATCCGTTTCTTTGCTGCGCAAAATCCAGCTCAGATAAACGTTAGCGGTTGCGTGGTCCTTATCTTACTTCATCTGATCTATCTCTTCCCCGAAGTATTAATGATTTGCTCATCAGTTCGGTAAAAACCCGTCTTTTGGATTTCTCACTTTCTTCTTCGCGGAGCTTTTACCCTCTTGCCTGTTGCTTACACGCGAGCACTTCCAGCATTCACTATCACGGTCTCCAAGCCCCAATCTATCGATTGCAATAAAATATTACAAACAAACCCTAGCTGGGATCATGCTTACCGGCTCATTTGACTTCAAAATGTTATAAAGCTCGCATCTTGGCATCTGTTTTGTGAGATTTAACTTCTTTTGGAATCGAAATCTCGGAAAAGAGGAAAAGCTCGCAGCTTGGAGATGGATATCAGCAACGAAGTTAGCGTCGATGCCTTCTCAATTGGCCCGTCGTCGATTATTGGCCGAACCCTCGCGTTGCGAGTTCTTTTCTCCGTCTCCTTCACGCAGATTCGGCGTCAGATATGGGAGTTCTTACAGCGAATCATCTCTCCGGTTGCGTCTTGGCTCCATCCCAGGAACACGCAAGGTATTCTTTTGATGGTAACCGTCGCTGCTCTCTTTTTGAGAAAGTTCGCCGGCGGTCGATCGGCGGCGGATGCATCTTTACGCCGGCGGTTTTGGCGGAACATGATGAAGTGCGCGCTGTCGTACGAGGAATGGGCTCACGCCGCTAAGATGCTCGACAAGGAGATGCCGTCGAGAGCGAATGATTCTGAGTGTTATGATGAGGAGTTGGTGAGGCATAAGCTCCGAGAGCTACGGCAGCGGAGGGAAGAGGGGTCACTAAGGGATATCGTCTTCTGCATGAGGGCTGATCTGATGAGGAATTTGGGAAATATGTGCAATCCACAGCTTCACATGGGAAGGCTTCAGGTGTGATATCAGCTTCGTTCTTGTTCGTTTTTTGCTCTGTAGTTTTACTAAATTCATTAAATTTAGGTTTAGTGAGTATGTTTGGTGTTAAATTCTTAAAGTTGTTTGTCTGAACTATCTTTACATGTCAGATAATTCCAGCAAACTGTTTGACTGCTTGTTACAGGATTTAAAATTCGAAGTTTATTAGATGCTTTGAAAGTGTTGGTGAAATCCCCATCCCAGACTTCTCTTTCACAGCAGTTAATGAAAATTAGACCTCATATGGATTGTGTCCAAAATAGCAGATATGATAGATAACTTGACATATAACGTAGGGCTCATTTGGCATCGCTTTTATTTTCTGTATTTGTTTTCTTTTTTACTTATGTTTTTTAACACTTATTTGGTTAGTAAATTTTTATGTGTTTTATAAATAAATTAACTTGTTGTTAAAAACATTCAAAACACCTAAAAGATAATTTGTTTTTCAAAAGAACTACCACAATTTGACATGTTTTAATTGAAATCAAAACATAAACAAAACAAAATTGAAACAAAAAATAAAAGTGATCCCAAGCAGGCCCCTTGGTCAACCTCACCTTTTCATCATGGTCTGAAAGAGATGTGTTTCCAAGTTTATGCGGGCGTCATTGGATGATCAATAGGAATAAATTCTACAGGATTTGTGAGAATCGACATAGTACATATTTGAATATATATATTCTAGTGATTTCATGTGAATGGTATGGAGGATTAAGTAGAGTTTTCTTAGTTTTAGAGAACTAAGTTAATCATCACAGTAGGCTTTTATGGTTATCTACACCCCCAGTGAGATACCCAAGAACACTCTCAATTAAGAATGTTTAACTCATCATACCTAACAAAGGGGGTATTGCCCAAGTTAAATATTATCCCACCATTCTGAGCTGAATCCTCTCCTAGATTTAATGCTAATAAATATGTTTCACAAGACTGTTTTTTTATGCCGGGGAGCATGCTCATAAAGAAATCTACAACCATATCGTAAGGATTCAAGAAATCAATTGTTTTTTCTTATTTTCTTTGGACGTGTATGGCTCTTAACTCCACCTACGTAATTTTTATGCAACTGATAATTGTATTGTTAGGCTAGCGTATATTCGGACTTGTTTTGGGCTTATTGTTGATCATGCATTGTTCGAAATCTGTTTACTGGCTCTGTACATGTGTCCCGAGATGCATAGCTTACATTGTTGTATCATATCCAACATATGGGCATTTGGCAGCTTGATTGGGTGAACATTCAACTTTATATTTTTTTGGCTATACAAAAGTGGCCCAAGTTATCAAATTTAAAAATAACGTTTATTTCATTTTTAATTTGCAGTAGGAAATTTACTCTGAGCCTACTCAAATGTTCAAGCATGCAAAAAACGTTGTAGATAATTTATAGAAAAAACAGTAAATCTCATGCAGTGCTAGGAATGCAGTAAAAAGAGATCATACAATTGTGTAGAAGAAGCAATAAAAACGAATTTTTTGTGAAGAAATAGGAACTCTACTGCTTGTTGGGGTTGTCATTCAAAGTTCCTATTTTTGTAGGTTCCCAAGCTCATTAAAGACTACATTGACGAGGTATCGACACAGCTGAAAATGGTCTGCTATTCCGAATCTGAGGAATTCCTTTTAGAAGAACGGCTCCAATTCATGCATGAAACCAGACACGCCTTCGGTAGAACAGCCTTGCTCCTAAGCGGCGGAGCTTCTCTGGGAGCCTTCCATGTCGGCGTGGTGAAAACTCTAGTGGAGAACAAGCTTCTACCTCGGATAATCGCTGGATCCAGCGTGGGATCAATCATGTGCGCCGTTGTAGCGACACGGCCATGGCCGGAAATTGAGACCTTCTTCGAGGATTCCTTGCATTCCCTCAAGTTTTTCGATCAGATGGGCGGGCTCTTTTCCGTATTCAAGCGAGTAATGACGCGAGGCGCCGTTCATGATATCCGCAATTTACAAATGATGTTGCGGCATCTTACGAGCAACCTAACATTCCAGGAGGCTTACGACTTGACGGGACGAATCCTCGGGATCACTGTTTGCTCTCCGAGGAAGCACGAACCGCCCAGATGTCTTAACTATCTCACTTCGCCACATGTGGTTATTTGGAGCGCGGTCACGGCTTCATGTGCTTTCCCGGGTCTATTTGAGGCCCAGGAGTTGATGGCTAAGGATAGGTTTGGAGAGATTGTTCCTTTCCATGCGCCATTCTTGGAGGGGCCGGAGGAAGGTTCGGGAGGTGCAGCTCGTCGTTGGCGAGACGGGAGCTTGGAGATGGATTTGCCGATGATGCAGCTGAAAGAGTTGTTCAATGTGAATCACTTCATTGTTAGCCAGGCCAATCCTCATATTGCGCCTTTGCTGAGACTGAAGGACCTTGTGAGATCTTATGGAGGCAACTTTGCTGCCAAGGTGCTCTTTTTGTACCTCTAGTTCTATCTTTTTTTTTTTCCAGGAATCTGTGATTTTTTTTTTGGGAAAAGTGTCAAAATTATCGATTTGAGTCTTTAAAGGTGCGACTTTGGTCTGAGAATTGATAAAAGTGTCAATATTGTGCAAATTGTTTTAATATCGTCTGAAATAGCCGAGATTATTTTGACTCTTCACTCGATTTTCTAATTTGAAACCGGCGATTCACATTGCCTACAGCTCGCACATCTCGCGGAAATGGAGGTCAAACATAGATGCAACCAGATACTTGAACTCGGTATTCCGCTGGGAGGTATTGCAAAGTTATTCGCTCAAGAATGGGAAGGAGATGTCACAATAGTAATGCCTGCCACACTTGCCCAGGTATTTAAATCCCACCCATTTTCTTCCTCCTGAATTGAAATTCCCTAAATTCTCTTTATCATTAAACTGATTCTACTTATGTTCTTTTATCAGTATTCCAAGATCATACAGAACCCAACTTATGCTGAGCTTCAGAAGTCTGTCAACCAAGGCAGGAGGTGCACCTGGGAGAAGCTTTCTGTCATAAAGGCTAACTGTGCCATTGAACTCACTCTAGATGAATGTGTCGCCCTTCTCAACCATTTTCGTCGACTAAAAAGGAGCGCCTCAAGGGCTGCTGCCGCCTCCTCGCACGGGATCAGTAACCCATCTCACGGCACCAATAAACAACTCACAATAAGTCCTTCGAAACGAATCCCTTCTTGGAATTCTCTTGCGAGAGAGAACTCGGCCAGTTCGGTTGAAGGCGACATGCTTGCGGATTTTGCAACTCAAATTAACGAAGAACGAAACATTCAACTCAGCGAAACTTCGGGTAAGGGAAGTGATGGTGAGGCAGAAGCGTTGGAGCTGAGTTCGTGGACGAGGGCTGGTGGTCCTTTGATGAGGACACATTCTGCTACCAAATTTATAAATTTTTTTCACGAGCTGGAGCTTAATTCTGAACCAAACAGAACCTGTGGGAATGGGAATGAAAGTGAGGGTGGAGCAAGTCCTGGAAGCATTGTGATGGCTGTGGGAGACTTCTTACAACCAGACAGGATTGATGACGGAATTGTACTGAATGTTGTGAGGAGACAAGATTTAAGCTTGGAGATGAGTAACAGCTCTAACGAATATCGAGGTTCTTCGCAGGAAGAGATCAGTATAGATTGTACAGATGAAAATTTCTTACAAGGTTTACCACAAACTGAAAGCTGCGCTGTTAGTTTGGATTCAGATTCTGGTGAGGATGAAGAAACTAGATCGAGTTGCTTTGACAAATTAACACTTTGATGCCTGCAATGAGGCTGAGATTAGGCGAGTCATTGATTTGAAACCTTTGTATCTTTTAGAAATCTGCACAAGTTTTAGAGATGAGAGATTTATATTTCCTTTTGGGAGTGCAGGGATGCGCCAAGTCTGCGTCTTTGTGCCTGAAGGGAATGATTCTCCATGTAACTTTATATCCTTAAAAGTTTCTAACAGCAAAAATTTGAAAACTTTTACTTCATTTTCGTGGTTTATAGTTGAAAGATTAAATCTGAGTTCCTGTTAACAGAATTCCTGGGAGTAATTCATTGAAGATTCATTGCACTGAATTCTTCTTCCGTATTGTTCGAACTTGATGGAATTCAAATGCACATTTATTTTGTGCTTTCAAACTTGAAAAAATATTACATCAGGACTTTGCACGTAGAGTTACGTGTAGAGTTTGATCTCAGCCGCACATCAACCCCACACTCACCGAAGGATGTATGGAAGTGGGCCCCACTGTAATTTTTCTTTTTTAAGAAAAGAAAAGTGGTTTGATGTGCAGCTGAGATGAGGCTCGGAATCTAATATTTTCCTATGCATTTACACATCTAACACTTACAAAGTTTAAATTTTATATCTATACCATCCAAACCTTTGATGTCACATCAAAAATACAATCACTTTAACTTTAAAAAAAAAAAAATTGAAGTATAGCTAGATATGTTAATACATAAGAATTGAGCGGTATATATATAAATTTTCATTAAAAATAGACTGCAAAGAACATTTTATTTATACATGCCAAATTTAAATTTTTTTCTCTCTTATCCATCTAAATATTACACATATATTGACTTTAAATTTTATATCTGGATCAGCATTCTCCTCCACACACCATACATAGGATTCTTAAAGGATCCAAATCTACAGAAGAAATATTTAACTTAAGGACACTTTGGCCCTCCTCTCTTCGTCTTCCAATTATTATAACAAGGGCAGAGCTGCTTGTTCCCGTAAGTCCCCGGCGGCACACAAAGGCAGGTGGCGCAGCACTTCCGGCAGAAGAACATGCACGGCTTCTTGTACGCCGTCGCAGAGCACCGGCCGCCGCACTTCCCTTCACATTCTGCATAAATGTCAAGGAGTCAATCATACAAAGGGAGCGTAAAAGAGCATTTACATATATACCACCCAATAGATATTTATAAATATAACACTAAAACATTCATATTTTCATGCATGTAATTCGGCAAAAATATTATCATTCGTCTTTTTTAAAATAAAATACATATTTTATTAATAGATTTATGACACTGAAGTGTTATAAGTGTAAATGTTAAATTTTGAGTGTTAGATATGTAAATACATAATAATTATGGGGTATGTATGTAAATTTCCCTATGACTCAATCATATCAATTAATAATATGTATTCACTATATACAATAGAGCTTTAGAATATTTATTATTATTCAATATGATTATTATTAATGATTTTATTTTTATTGTTTACATATCTAATACTTAAAATTACATATTTATATATCTATAATATTTTAGTGGCATAATCAACATTTGCATAAGATATTTTATGTAATATTACCAATTTAAGAGTTTTATAAATAGATATTAAAATTAAGGTGGTAGACATGTGAATACAAAAGAATTATGTGATATGTATAAAAGCCCTCAAAAATTAATTTATTACATTTGAGACCATTTAAGCATGAGAAAGTTTTCACATACCCTGAGGACGGAGGCTGCCAGGGGTCGCTCCATACTGCAATCAATTCGATTATTGCAAATCAGAAAGATGTAATGTAATTATAAGAATTTGTAAATTACAAGAACAACCACAGCAACAAAGCCTTAATCCCACTAAGTGGAGTCCGCTGCATGAATCTTTTTTCTCCATTGAGTTCTATTAATTGTCATATTTGCATTTAATTCTAATAAACTAAGATCATTTTTTATGCAATATGTCCAAGTCTTCCTAGTTCTACGTGTCTTTCTTAGCATAAGTCAAATCTAAAACATCTATTCTCCTAATCCGATCATCAGATGATCGATGTTTAATGTGACCAAACCATCTAAGACGACTCTCTCTAATTTTGTCCCCCCACTGTAGCTACATCAACCCTATCATAGATATATTCATTTTTTGTACATAGAAATAGACACGAAGAAATTCAACTCGGTGAATATAAATAAAACAAAATAAAATAAATTACATCACAATTTTATAAAAATTAATCTAATTTTTATCTTCTTCATGTTGTCTCCAACATGGAAAATGCATTATATATTTTTTATATTAAAAATCTCTAAAGTATATTAATAAAAGCTAAGGGGACCTTTGGGTCACTTTTAACATATAACCCAAAAGTTAAGCCTGATCCTCATAATTACCATTGGAAGATTACTGATAGGCGGGTGAAGAGCTTTGGGGGCTGGAGCTCTGCCTGGCTCATGGGCTACTGGCGCCAGAGCTGGAGGGTGGTGATGATCACCCTGCGACACGCAGATCATAAAATGGTAATTAACTAATTAATCACATTCAACTTCAGCTAATTACTTTAAGAGAAAGATTAAGGAAATAATCAAATAGAGAGAAACCTGAGCTTCCTGAGAGATTATAAGGGATGTGAGGAAGAAGAAGAAGAATACATTAATGGAGTTTCTTAACATAGCTAACTCTCTTTAGAGGTGATGGGATGAAGATGATCGAGGGGTGAGGCTTCTTCTCCTTTTATAATGAAGAAATGTGAATTGAATTTACTGTTTAGGATTGGAATTCTGAACTGAAAAGTTCTTTTGTTCTTTTCTGGCTGTCACTGTGGTGTTTAGGAGCTATGTGGGGCACTGCTTGAGCTTAAATTTGTCAATAAAATTAATATTTTTTAATATTATTTTTATATTAGATATAATCATATAGTTTTCTCAATGCATGTTTTTAACAAATAATGTGGCTGTAAAAATAAATTGCTAAAATTACAAAGATATTTTAAATATGTTTTAGCTTACACTATAAAGTTAAATAATGTGACTGATATAATAATCTTTCATATTGACAAAATGAGACATGGCTTACAGGAGAAATTACAATGATTACAGGAGAAAAAATTAAAATAATCTTTAGCATAGTTTTTAATAATATATTGCAATAATTTTATGTTAGAAGCATCACTCTTATCCAGCTTTAATTTATCAAAAAAATTTCAAAAAATATTGCATACTAATACAATTTTGTATCAAAACTTTAATTAGGATCTGCCACGTGTACAGGCAGACCTACACATATATTAAACTAGGAGTCTATTTATACACGTGGTTGACTCCAATTAGAGTCCTAATACAAAACTGCATCAGACCCCTGATGCAAAATTGATATTATATATTTTATTATTTATAGTGACCATCATTGCATACATTTAGCAAGCTTGCATGGGGTCCGGTCACATGTAATATGATGAACATGAGACGAGAAATAAATAATTTGGCTCTCCCTAAATAAATTAAATTCCAAATTTTTTTTTAAGAATTTCTTTATTTTGTACTTACATTTATTTATTTATTTGCTTTTTGATACCTTTGGATGGGGATGCATGAGATCCATCCATCAAAGTAATTTAATTATCCTTATGCATGTGATTTGATTCAAGAACTTTACATATTTGCCTTTGGTGGTTAGAAGTTGAAGAAAGGCTATGCATGACACATGGACAATGCTTAAAGGCTTTGTTTTGACTATATAATAGATAAAAGCTAAACAATAATAATAATAAATTGTATTTTAAATAAATGAAAAATAAGAAATCTAGTAGAAAAAAAAAAAACATTAATACACAAATTTTTAGTGTATTAGAAAATTACTGTTTAGACTGAAAGGAAAATTTTATAAGATGAGTGGTGAGACCTGCAATGCTTTATGGCGCTGAATGTTGGCCTTTAAAAGAGAAGCATAAAACTAAGTTAAGTGTTGCCGAGATGAGAATGATTAGGTGGATGATTGGCTTTACACTTAAGAGACAAAATGCAAAATGAATATATCTGTGATAGTGTTGGTGTAGCTCCAATGACATACAAAATTAGAGAGAGTTGTCTTAGATGGTTTGGTGACATTAAACGCCAGCCATTTGACGATCTGACTAGAAAATTATATGTTTTAGATTCGACTTATGTTAAGAATGACAGAGGTAGAACTAGGAAGACTTGAAAATATTGCATAAAAAATGATCTTACTATATTAGAATTAAATGAAAATATAGAGAAAATTGATTCATGTAACCGACCCCACTTAAAAACTATGAAATGGTGCATTTCACTTATAGTGGTGGTGTTGATGTGATGTTAAAGTTTTGAATGTTATAAATATAAATAATGAAAGTTTAGAAGTTAGATATGTAAATACATAGGAATTATATGGTATGTATGTAAAAACTCCCAAAAAAATGCATGTGACAAGTCAAGCAAGGTCGCTTTTATACAGCTACAGAAGGCTGGCAGCAAACGATGCGTCCAAATATCAATAGATCAGTCCATTGATTCACATTGCAGCAACTTTGCTCTCCATTAAATGGAAATATTTGTACTCTGTTTTCAGCAATAATTTATTTTATTTTTTGAAAAATTTAAGTGAAGTTAATTGCAATTTTAACGTGAGCAACAGCAGCTTCAATGAAAAGGCCACAGCTATGATTGCATTTTTAGCAAATATATAAATTTAAAAAGCATAATTCAACAATGATATATTGTATGTGTGGTTTGTAGCACCAAATTGGCATAAGTTTTTAGAAGCATGATAAAAAATTTATTGAGATCTTGCAAACTATAAGAGTTTTTGGTTGAAATAGTCTCTACGATTGAGTTTAAGTTGAATAAGACAATGAGATGATCGAAAAATATAAACCGATCATGAGGATAATATCTAATATTTTAGGATGAGTTGATTGACCAAGTTCATATGCATTGGGAGAGGATTGTTTGGGTGGGAGAGGATTTTTTTAATTTTGAAGCTCTTCACTATCGTTGTGAGCTCAACTGATTGTCTGTGAGGATTTACCTTTTGAACTTATCATTTGCCTTTTTTTGGTCTTTTAGTCATCCCTCCATTTAGGAAGACAGCTGCACTGATCGTGAATAAGAACAATGAAAGTTAGCTGATTTGTTAGATTGATGTCCAAATAAGAGAGGAGATCAATCAACAAAATTATGATTGTCAATTAATAGTAACTGTTGATGAATGTAAGGCATAGATCAATGATATTAATCGAAAAATAGTCAATGGATATTTTGTTGTTCATTTAATAAGATGGGAGATTCGACAAATGAGAATTATGATATTGGATTGGAGGATAACTATTATTAATAGACATGGGGCTATAATAGTATGGAAATGTCTGGTAATCATAAAGGATCACAGACAATCAATTTAGTCATTTAGGAGGGATTGAACACCCGAAAACATACCCATCTAGTTTCAGTTTCTAGGTAATGTTAAATATTAATCGTTGACGAGTATCTGGCTACAATTGACTATGAACATTAATATCTGATTAATTTTGGGTGATCAACTTGGATACTTACCATGCATTAATGAAAAATCGGTAGCAAGATGACATACATCAGAAGTCAATAGTTGATAGATGTCAAGCATCAGTCATTAGAAGATGTGGTGTAAGAATGACAATGAAATATTTAAGATGGGGTGATGTCCAATTATCTGATTAGTTGATGGTGAAAATATATGTTTGATATCACTAGATGATATATGCGAAACATTAAACATATGTCAAGTAGAAATTATAAAAAAATAATGGAATTAAGATGATGGTGGTGCTTTCCTGTCATGAATACTTAATTTTTCTTTCGTAAGATGGGAGATTGGTTGAATGATTATACAAGATCTAATGTCAATGACTAATTGTGACAATCTGACTATATCACGGATCAATGATTGGCAACCCGACTATATTAGTTGTCCAACCCATATCGATCAAGCTTAGTCAATCGAGCCGACCGAGTCAGAAAGTAGTCAAACAACGCTCCCATACATATAAAAATACCAATAATGACTTGCTACGAACCTCCTTCCAAACAGTGGAAAAATATATAGCATCATCGTTGTATCGTCTCATCTATAAATAAGAACAATATTTTATGAAAATGACACGATAGATTATTGTTCATATATCTCTCTCGTTATTATTATTTTGATACGATTCATGAGCAAACCCGGATTCAATACTCGATCATTTTAAAATTTTTAATGAATTCTTAAATACTTCTATATCTTAATATTGCATCATAGTTTGCAAAACAAATTTCTAATGAAATCTTTTTGTGGGCCATTTTCATGTGAACTCACATGTCCATGTACCCCTCCTCCAAGTCCGACCATTTTATATGGCTCGGAATTTCTGGTCTAGCTCCTCACCCCTCTCAATGTTATTCTCAAACAGCAAACACTGCAGTCTGCCAACGAAAATACTATAATTTTGTACAAGTCCACGTGGAGTCTTCTGGTAAGATATTTTTCATACGTGATTTCGCCTGCTAAGTTTAGCCAAAGAGGGAGGAACACGTCAGGTGACGAACACGTGGCAAGCCAAATAAAGCGCCAGGGCGGGGCCCACGCATGCCACCCGTGACATCTCCGGTCTGCAGCGGTCCGTGCACCTAAACTATGCCGCTATAGGGATGGCTACCCGTATTTGTTGGTTAAACACGTGTCTAACAAATAGGCCGCTGTATGCTGTAGCCTGTTCACCGCATTCTCGGATCATTCACCAGCAACTTAATAGATTTAAAAAATTAGCTCAGATATTGTGGACTAAAAGGAAAAAGGCCTTTCAATTTTGCGATAGCAGTTCATATTTTACCTAAAATTAATTTAATTCGAACTTAAAATTAAATATAAATATAATAATAAATAATAATTATTATTATTATTAAAAAAATTTGTAACTAATAATCCTAATATTCAATAATTTTAAATATAATTTTAAAATTAAAAGACATGTTTTAATTTACAACTCCTGAATTATTTTATATTCATTTTTTTTTCTGTTATATAATTTTTTGATCAAATTAATACAGTGACTCTAAACACAAGTAAATAATCTTTAAATATTTTAAAAATTTGCAACTTTTAATGTAAATTTAGCTATGAATTATGAAAATAATAGACAAAATCTTGGGGAGAGCGATGAGAGCGGAAAGGGTTCTTGACGCTCGGCTAGGGTTTCTTGCCTCGTCCGACTGCGCTTGATGTTTCTCTCGTTTTCTTCTGATTTCCTCTTTTTTCTTCGTCTGTTTTCTTAAGATCCGACGTTTTTCGCTTCCAAGATGGCCGATCTACTCAATCGACCATCCTTTTTGAAGCCCTCGAAGGTAACATGGATCAAGTATCATCTTCTTCTACTAATATTTGTTTATTTCCATTATCTTTTAGAGATCATTTTGGTAATGACGAATCGATGGATTACTCAAGAAAGCTTCAAAGAAAAATGGAAAGCTTCGTTTAATCTTTAATGAAGAGGAAACCGCACTTCTCGCGAACCTCTAAAGTATACTTTGATTGGTAAGTTCACTTACGCTCATCCTAGGATGGAGGTTATTCGCGAGTATTTTGCCGATCTTAAACTTTTAGGAAAATGGAATGTAGGACTTATCGATGGTAGGAATTTGATGATAAAACTTGAAAACGAATCTGACTATACGCAGCTCTTTTCAAAAAAAGTAATTCAAATAGAAAAAGTTTATATGAAATTACTTAAATGGACGGTTGATTTTAACCCCAAAGAAGAACCACCTATTGTTCCTATCTGGTTTCGTTTTCCGGGGTTAAAATTACAATTCTATAACAAAAAAGTCTTATATTCTCTTGGCAAAATCTTTGGCACACCAATGAAAATCGACATGGCATCCGTTAATTATAACGAGCCGTCGAATGCTAGAATTCTTATTGAAAGAGATGTAACGCCTCCTTCTCGTGATTCCGTTTGGATTGAGGACTCGGGTTCGGGCTATTGGCGATCCGTAGAAATGGAGTACATCCCACCTTACTGCAGTAAATGTCGTATGTTTGGACATAATTTTAGTAACTGTTATATTGCTCATCCGCATTTGAAAAAGAATCTTATTAAAAACCTTAGTAAAGATATTGAGGTTTCTAATAAGGATGGTAATAACCTGCCTGTTCTTGAAAAAGATTTTCATACTAATGATGCAAGATCTTCTAATATTGTTGATTCAAATGTGATTATTATTCCTGATAATGTTGTACAGGATGGTCAGTTGTTTCTTCAAGAATTACCACAGAATGGATCTAATGCTAAAGTTTTATCACCTGTTGTATTGCTTCATGATTCAAATCAAAAATCTGATGCTTTAAATGAATGTAATGAGAATATAACTGTCCCTAATAATAGTAATCAATCAATCTTGTTGATTGATCCTATTGTGGAGCAGGCTATTGATAATGTGCATATGTCTATTAGTACCAAGAATAATGATTTTATAGGCAATATGATTTCTGATAATATGAATGCAGATTTCAATAATGTTAACAGGACTGAGATTGAAGAAGAATGGCTGACTCAAAAATCTTCAAGAAGGAGAAAATTTAAAGGCAGTCGTGAATTAAGCTACGTTAACCCTGATATTTTGAATGATTAAATGAATGGTATGTCTGATTTAAATGAGGTTGCTTCTACTTCTAGGGTTACTAGGAGTAGGAAAGATATTGATGATTAACTTTAATACTTTGATTTGGAATATTAGAGGTATTGCTAAAAGTAATGCCTCTAATAGGCTTAAGAATCTTATTAGAAAGCATCATTTAAATTTCTTTGGCATCCTGGAACCATTAGTTAATCCTGATAATAATTTTAAATATGTTAATAAGATTGGTAATTTTCATTTCATGGCTAATATTAATAATAAGATATGGTTTCTTTGGAAAGATTTTATTAAAGTTGATGTTGTTATTAATCATGCTCAGCTTCTCCATGTTTTTATTTCATATTTGAACATCTCTTTTCACTTTTCTGTTATATATGCTGGTTGTACTAAGCGAGAAAGGCTTTGCTTATGGAATTTACTTAATTCCATTGGCCCTATGATGGACCCCTAGCTGGTTGGTGGGGATTTTAATATTATTTCTTCGTTAATGAGAAGAAAGGTAGTAATTTTCCTAATGTTAATCTTATCTCTAATTTTAATTCTCGCCATTATTGATGCTTCGAACTTTTTGATTTGGGTTATAATGGTAATGTTTTTACTTGGCATAGAGGTAATGTTTTTGAGAGATTAGACGGATTCTTTGCGAATGCTTCTTGGTATAATAGTTTCATTAATTTTGAGATTTTACATCTTGCTTTCAATGCATCCGATCATACCCTATTTTACTAAAGGTTTTCAATAATAATAATAGAAAAAAATGTTTTCATTTCGGTTTTTGAATACCTGGATTAATCATCCTCATTTTTTGGATTTCATTAAATCCAATCGGCTTTTTAATAATGTTAAGTATGTTGGTCGGAATCCCATTCGAGGCGAAATTATGGTATCTTCATAAGCATCTTGCAAATAAATTAAGGGATTGGAATTGGAATATTTTTGGTAATATTAATAAAATGGTGGTCGATCGTTGAGACTAGAGTTAAGGATTTAGAGATCCTTTATCATCACAATGTTATTAATTTTGATCTCTTTACTCAAGCTCGAAGGATCTTACTTATGCTTATTAATATTGAGGAAAATTTTTATGCTCAAAAGGCTTTCAAGTCTAATTTCATTGATGGTGATAGGAATACTTCCTTTTTTCATGCCTGCATTAAGAATAGGAGAAATAGAAATTTTATTTCTTCTATCAAAAGTGACAATGGTAATGTTTTAACTATGGAGGATGATATTGTTACTGATGGTATTAATTATTTTTCTAATTTATTCTCTAATGATAATAGTATCCTTGAGATGATTAACCCTGCTGTTTTTCCACATGCTGCTACTATTAATAGTAAGAATTTCACTTATATGCCTGATACTTATGAAATTAAGTACATTCTTGATGGTATGGTCGATGGTAAGGTCGCTTGGGCTCGATGGCTTTACTTGTGGAATTTTATAAACATTGTTGGGATATTATTAAGAATGATGTTACTGGTACTATTCAGGATTTTTTTAATGGTATTGATTTGCTCTAAGTTTTTCAAAAGTTCCGGTATTGTTCTCATTCCTAAAGATCACGGTATTAAAACTTGGAAAAGTTTTAGACCAATCGATATCAATATCGTTATCTCTAAAATTATTTCTAAGATTATTGTTAAGAGAATTCAAACTGTTTTATGCAATATTATATCTTTGAATCAAACTGCCTTTATTAAAGGTAGAAATATTATTGATCAAGCCCTTATTGTGCAAGAGCTGTTATATGATCTTGATAAAAGGAAGAGAGATGGGAACATTATCTTCAAGTTAGATATCAAGAAGCCCTTTGATTCTATTCGATGGGAATTTATTATACATGTTTTGAAGGCTCATGGTTTTAATGCGGATTTCGTAATGCTAGTACTATAGAATCCTTAATAATAATTACTATTCTATTATTATTAATGGTAATTCTCGAGGCATTTCATGGCTACTAAAGGTATAAAGCAAGGTGACCCTCTTTCTCCCTATTTATTTATCCTTGCTTTGGATTATTTTTCTAGATGCATCAATAAACTTTATATTGATAATCCATCTCTTAATTATATGCACAGAGGCAACATTAGCATTTCACATTTGTGTTATGCTGATGATCTTATTATTTTTACTAATTCCAATAAAAGATCAATTAAGAAAATCGGAAGCTTATTACTCATTTTCGAATTCTTCGGTTTACATTTTAATTCTGATAAGTGTAATTTCTATGGGTCTAAGTATATCAGCAATTTAAAGCTTAATTGGATTACTGACTATACTTTTTGTCACCATGCTGTTTTACCCATTAAATATCTGGGTTTTGTTTTAGACAAAATCCCTAAGAGAATTGCCTTATTTACTGAGCTGGTTGACAAAATTAGAATGAGAGTTCATTGTTGGGAAAATAAGTTTCTCTCTTTTGGTGGGCGTATTACTGTTTTAAAAAGTATTCTTACTTCACTTCCTCTCTACTCTATTCAAGTGATGAATGTGCCCCAAGCTATTATTAGGAAGATTGAAATTATTTTTAACAGTTTTCTTTGGGATGGTTGCCGTAAAAAAGGGTTACATTGGAAATCGTTGGGAGAAATTATGTAAGCCCACTTCGAATGGGGGCTGGGTTTTAGAAAATTGAATGATTCTATTAGATATAGTTATATGAAGCTTTGGCTTCATTTTAGAGAGCGAGCTCTCTCGGGCTCGACTTCTTAAATCTAAATACTGTAATAACATGCATCCTCTTTCCGATCGTCTGCTTCTAATGATTCCTATATCTGGAAAGCTATGTTAATGGTCTCTCATGATGTTGAGAATTTAATTTGTTGGGATGTTGGTGTTGGTAATATTTCTTTTTGGTATGATGACTGGACCACTTTAGGTCCTTTTGCTAATTATTATGATGGCCCTCATAACATCAATGTTACTGTTAATGGCTTTTGGAATAACTCTCAGTGGAACATTTCTAAGTTATGCTCTACGGTTAGTCACAGGGATGTTAATGCCATTGCTACTATTACTATTGATAATAGTAGAAGGGATATTCCTAAGATTAAGAGTAAGTTTGGTGATTACGTCACTAAAACTTTTGCTTTGGGCGATTCTTTTTCTCGTTGGCTATGACCTTAGTTGGCTTTGGAACAAGTGGCTAAAGCCTTCTATTTCGTTTTTCACTTGGAGACTTTTACATAATTGCATTCCTATTGATGATCTTCTTAAGCTTAAGGGTTTAAGAATAGTTTCTAAATGTTATTTGTGTAATATTGCGGAAGAGACAGTTTTACATACCTTCATAAATTGCAGATTTGCTGTTGATATTTGGACCAAGATTTTTGCTCTTTGCGGCAGACCTGATACTTTTATTGGTTATAATTCCATTCTTGATATGTTTCAAGACTGGAATAGTAAGAGTCATATGTTCCCGAATAATATTCCTGCTATCGTTATTTGGTTTATTTGGATGACTCGTAATAATATAAAGTATGATGGTATTTCTTATAGTTCTTTTAAGATTACTGGGCAAATTTGTTCTTACATTGCTAAATGTTTTTCTTTGGTAGATTTTAAATCTACTAATAACAATTTTATTACTCGCTTTGATAAGTAATCTTAAATGCTCTAAGAATCTCGTTAATAGGATCGTTCTTCGGTGGTGCAAACCACTCGCTCCTTTCCGAAAATTAATACGGATGCTTCTTGGTACCTTACTAAAGCTGGTATTGGTGGTGTTATTCGGGATTGGAATGGTCTTGTTTTAGCTTGGTTTCTGTCGCTCCTATGTTTGTGGCTTCGACTCCTTAATTCGTTGAAGCTCGAAGTCGTCGTTTTTGCTTTACTTATTGCTAGGCATAAAAAATGGAAGAATATTATTCTGAAACTGATTCATTAATTCTTTTCGATATTTTTTCCTTAAATATAAACTGTCATTGGAGTGTTATGTTACAGATCAGAAGAATTAAAGCGCTTTCTGTTGGATTGAATGTGGTTTGGTCTCATACTAGACGTGAAGGCAACTTGGTGGCGGATTGGATTGCTAAACTTAGAACTAATATTCTCGGCTCTGTTATTATCGAGTCTGTTCCTTTTTTAAAATCTATTATTGCTTTAGATTTTTAGCTTGTGGTTGCTTATTGATGTGTTTTATGTTTGTTTGGTCGTGTGCGTTTTGTATTTTTTCTTTTTTTGGAAAAAGGACCCAAAATTTTTATTTTTTTGTGATTTTGTAGGGTGTGTGTGTTGGGACCTTTTTCCCGGGATTGTATTTTTTTATTGATGGAATAAAATTGAGCCTAAAGTGCTCTTTTATAAAAAAAAATAAAATAAAAAAAATAATAATAAAAAAATGTAAATTTAGCTATGGAGTGAGATAATGTTATTAAATAACAATAATTCAATTTTATTTATGGGGAGAGCCTTATATTCTCCAACAAAAAAAAAAAAAAAAAATAACCGAAATGACACAGTAATGACATATTGATATTCTAAAATCTTTGGGAGGGATGAAGGGAGCGAGAGGTGATGGAGTGGAAGCAATGAAATGTGGTGTATTATTCTATCCAAACTGTGGTTTAAACAATATTCTTGATACGACACCAACAAATTCTCATCATCAAGCACGGATCTCGAAGCATGACACGAATCTCGATGCAATCTTTTGAGCAAGAAATATTCAAATCTTGATAAAAAATCATCCAGAGCTCTGATTTCAAAAAACTTATAGTCAAACTGACCGGCTCGATGAATCAGACCTATTGATATCAAAGTCAATCCAATTCAAATCAAATCAAGCCGGATCAAGTCATTAAACCACTTTTAGAAGATTATCAGACACATTGGAAGGTCAAATGAATGCCGACATTAGCAAGCCCATACTCGAATCGAGCGTCTCGACAAGACGAATCCAACGAGCTCAAGATCACTCAATTCCGACATCGTTAAGACCATCAAATGCTCCTTAAACGCCATCCGATCGAGGGAGCCCTCCGAGCCGTCCGATCAAAATAGTTGCATTAATCGCACCCAAAACCCTATAAATAGACCCCAACTCTCACATGAGAGGGGGGAAGGACCAAAAGAGAGAGTCTGAAGACTTGAGAAGAAGAAGCAGCTCTACATCTTCGCCGATCGCCGTCGATCACCTTCGATAGCCGTCAACCACCGCCGATCATCGTGAACCACCGTCAATCTTACACTGTCAGTCGACGCTGTAATCTACATCATATAATTATCTCTTCCCGTCTGTGGGACGAAGGATATCTGTAAACAGCAATCAATAGTGGATTTTCACACCTAGGCAGGCGCCGTGGTTTTTCCCTTTACGGGTTTTTCACGTAAAAAACTTCCGAGTCATCTGCTGTTCTATTTTCAATCCGCGTGCGTCGTCGAATTCTCGTACAACGCTAAGATGATAATTTGTTACTCTACCGCCGCGAATTTTCTAGCACGCATCAATTCTGATTAAAGAATTATGTCTGGTAAATCAAATGTGTGGTCGGTGGTGTGGACTACATCACGTTATCAGACACACAATGTTGTGTGATCTACGCCATCTTCTGCAGGTTCAGACAGCAGACATAATATTTTCTTCTTCTGATTAATCAGATTGATGCCTACAATTGATTTTGTATAAAATTAATCAAATTTAACAGTGAATTTATCTCATTATAAACCGCCCAGTTCAATTTTTTTTTTATTTATTTAATAGGATAAGAAATAAAAAAAAGCTTATAGTTAAAAAAATAATTAAAAATATCACATCCCGAGTTTTATATTAAAGACTACATTCAAAATATTCAATGCTAGAATACTTTGAATTAAAATTATTATAGAATTAATGAAAATACTACAATTATATATTTAATTTATGTTAATAATTATCATGTCATCTAATTTAACTTTATTGGGATCATTAAACTACAATTTTTTTTTTATTTGGTTCAATGTCTATATTTGAATGAGAGTGCCAATAAAAGAAAGGATTCTATCATTATAAAATTGAGAATATGCCCGACTTTCAAAGTAAATCCCTAATTACAATATTAATTCTATTTTTGTATTTGATATGTTGCCCCAAAATGGAACAATCAAGAACGAAGCAAAAAAATAGAACGAAAAAATTTGCAAAATCAAAAAACATTGAGACACACAAAGATTTACGTGGTTGGACAAATTTTGTCCACATCCACATGGTTACAGAGGATTTTATTACTTGAGGAATTTACACATGTCGATTACAACGATTTACAAAAATGATCTCTCACTTATTTTTTCTCTCTTTCTCTTCTGCTCTCCTCTATACCCGTGAGCCACACGGATCAACAAAAAAATAGGGAGCAACACCTTATTTGTCCTTCTCATTCACTCGTGTGAGCCAATGCCGAAGAAATCCCAAGGGAGATCGGGAACTTGCGGTTCTCTTTTGCTTCTTTCGTAAGCCAAAACTCAAAAAAGAAAACCAAGAGGAGTATGTAGCGACGGCTTGTTGCTTCTCCTTTTAATAGTGAAATGGAGAGGCGCGAACTGGAGGCGTGAGGCGGGAAGCGGGAACAAGTAAACTTATTATTATTATTATTATTATTATTATTATTATTATTATTATTATTATGTTTAACCGGGCTCCACCTCAACATAAATCTTTTATCATCTAACATGAATCTCGGTGCAAAATACTAATCCCAAGGAAATCTTTTGAGCAAGAAACATTCAAACATCAATTAGGAGTCATCCCGGGCTCCGATTTCAGCAAATTTATAGTCAAAATGACTAGCTCGACGAGACAGACCCGATGGTATCAAAATTAGTCCAATCCGAGTCAAATCAAATTTAAATCAAGTCATTAAGCCACTTTTGGAAGACTTCCAGACACATTTGGAAGGTCAAATGGATGTTGTGTTGGGTAATGTGGAGACCCGGTCCACCACATGTGAATTAGCTTCCTAATTAAAAGGGCTGCCTACCGCTCACCTACCACATCCCACCTACCTGCCCACCTACCGCTCACCTACCTCCCACCTACCACTCTTCTTGATTCTATAAATAGCCTCTTTTGGCTATTGGATGAGGGATAAGCCAAGTGAAAAGCTAAGCCAAGCAAAGTAAGGGCCAAACCAAGTCCTCTAAGAGTGAAAGAGAGGAAGAGAGAAAGAGAGGAAGGGAGAGAAGAAAATAGAGATTTTCTTGTAAACGTCGAGGCGCTCAACGGTGTAATTCCTCGGAGTAATAAAATCATCCGTGGACGCAGGCAAATTTACCGAACCATGTAAATCTGTGTGTTGCTCTGGTGTTTATTTTTCTGCGTGCAATTTTTTTTCTCATTCCATTTTTCACTTTATTGTCGTCGTTTTTCACAACAACTGGTATCAGAGCTTTGGGTTCGAATCTAAGGAAGAATGATGGGCGGAGACGAAGTGATGACATCAGGGATCGAGAAATTCAATGGCACAAATTTTGCTTACTGGATGATGTAGATAGAGGACTACCTCTATGGAAAGAAACTTCATCTTCCGTTACTGGGAAAGCGACCGGAAAAGATGGACAAGGTGGAATGGATTCTGTTTGATCGACAAGTTCTGGGGGTTATACGATTAACCCTGTCGAGATCGGTTTCCCACAACATCATCAAAGAAAATACTACTGCAGATCTTACGACGGCTTTATCAAGTATGTATGAAAAGCCATCGACGAATAATAATGTGCACTTAATGAAAAAGTTATTCAACTTGAAGATGGCAAAAGGTGTGTTTGTTGTTCATCACCTAAATGATTTCAATACTATCACAAATCAATTGTCGTCTGTTGAAATTGATTTTGATGATGAGATACGTGCGTTGATATTATTGGCTTCATTGTCAAATAGTTGTGAAGCCATGAGTATGACAATTAAGCGATTCACGAGTAAATCTAAGCCGAAATATGATGATATTTGTAATTTGATTTTTGAGTCGAAGAGGTGCGCGGAAAGATTTTGGCGAGACCTCGAGTTCGAGTTCAACGATCGATTGTTGATTCTGAAGGAAATCACGAAAGGAGCTCGAAACGAGGAGGAACATCAAAATCAAAGTCTTTTCAGCAGGAAACTTGTTGGAATTGTGGCAAGGATGGCCACATAAAAAGGAACAGTAGGAATCCTAAGAAGAAAGAGAATGATGGCGCTAACGGTGTAACTGAAGAAATACATGATGTGTTATTGCTGGCAGTTCACAGTTCTGTTGATGATTGAATACTGGATTCAGGGGCTTCTTTCCATACATCTTTCCACTGGGAGTTAATGCAAAATTATGTTGTAGGCGACTTTGGAAAGGTACAAATGGCTGATGGAAAAGCTCTTGACGTGGTGGGGATGAGAGACATTGATGTTGCACTCCCTAACAAGAGCAAATGGACTTTGCAAAAGGTCAGACACGTTCCTGAGCTGAAGAAAAACCTCATCTCTGTTGGGCAGCTCAATGAGACTGGTCATTCGGTAGTGTTCTCAGATAACACGTGGAAGGCTACCGAAGGAGGATTAGTACTGGTTCGGGGTAAGAAAACTAACACACTATATATGACTACTGGTTTGCTCAACACTGTTGCTACTAAAGTTGCAGAGAGCACGAGAGTTCTGCAGCATTACAGACTTGGACACATGCGTCAGAGGTGCGTTATGGAGAAACAGAAGAAGGTCAATTTCTTCAAAAGTGGCAGAGCGCCAAAGGCAGAAAAACCGAACCTTGTGCAGACAAATGGTAGAGAACCACGGAGCTATCAAGAAATCTTGCAAGATGAAAATTCAAGCAAGTGGGAGCTGGTCATGAAGGAGGAGATGGATTACCTACTGGGAAATCATACTTGGGAGCAGACAGAACTTCCACCAAGGAGGAAAGCATTGCACAACAAGTGGGTGTATAGGGTGAAGACTGAGTTTGGTGGCAGTAAAAGGTACAAGGCTGGACTTGTTGAAAATAGCTTTCACCAGGGGCAGGATAGTGCTAATGCAGTGGGAGTTGTAAGTAGATGCAAGAGTAACCTAGGAAAAAGCTTGGTGGTACAAGGTTACGTCGACGGTGATATGTCAACTGAGGGTCTTACTCGTGAGAAGCTGAAGTTATGCTCGACTTCAGCTGGTCTTCTGGCATGAAGACAGGGGCTTTGAGTTGCAGAGGTGGAAGATATCATGTTTGGGGAAGAGTTCGGTACAACCAGCAGATGATGCAGCCTGTACGTGGTGCAGTGAGTGTCCCAGTCTCCAAGCGGGAGAATTGTTGGGTAATGTGGAGATCTGATCCACCACATGTGAATTAGCTTCCTAATTAAGAGGGATACTGCCGCTCAAGTGAGTCTAGATGTTATTAAAATTAAATTCTAAAAATTAAATTCTAAAAGACAAATAATGTAAAGTGAGTCTAAGGTTACCAATGAGTCTAGATGTTATTAATGGGTCTCAAATTTAATTATGGTGAGGAAATAAAAGGTTTGTGAGATATGTATGTGGTGAACACATGAAAGTCAAATTATTTGATGGTGGTGTACGGCTTATTTTTGGGTTATGGTGTTTTATTTGGAAAGGGGGTCGCCTACAGAAATTGTCGGCGAATTTTAATTTAATTTAAATAAATAATTTGAAAAGTAGTATTTGATTTTGAAAATAATTTTAAATTTGAAAATTTTAAGATATGAAATCGAATCGATCTCACATTCCGAATAGTTTATATAAACGAGTGTCGCACTACTAAACCGTGTATCTATCCCGAAGAATAGACACACTTTGCTTGATAATGAGGCTCGATTAAATAAACTAGAGAAGTTTGTGACATCCGTTTGGTCTCGCTAACCAATTTTATAAGCTAGACAAATTCCCTCGTTTAATATGAAAACATTAAACGGGGTTTATATTACTCAGGTTTTTAAAATTCCCTATAAGGGCGAGCCCACTATAGTTAATTACATCTTAAGTGACGGAAATCACCTAAGAAAACTCTCGATAATAATCGGTAGTTACGCTCTCAAGAATTTCAAAGTTTAAGTTTTCAATGGATTGAATTTTGGAATTTCGATAGGGAATGGATCAAATTTGGAACATTTTATTTTGGGAATTCAAAGGAAGAAAGGTAGGAGAAATCACAGATTCGAAGCGAACTTCGGCTATCCTATTGTTTGGCTTGGATTTAGGAAAGCCCTAATGTTTATTTAGTATTTTGATCTTGCCAATTTTAATTAGTTAGGACTTATATTTGTATGATAAAATCATACAAATAGCCTTGAAGATGTGAGGGTTTATGTCGTATCGGACGACTACCTCGGAGTCCTAAGACCGATTAGGGCTTAATTCACATGACATGATCATGCAAATGCCTAACGAAGAGTTGAGGATTTATGTTGCACTAGGCAAACTACCTCGAAGTCCTATAGCTTGGTTATTTAATTCTAAGAAAGTTTTCTGTGAAGTAGACTCGGGTTTCTTGATGACGATGGTTGTCTTCGCCCACCATGCTCCGAGCTCCTTGTTGTTGTAGTGGTTTAGTTTTAGAAGTCATAAATCAGGAGATGAGAAAAGTGTTACGGTTTAGAGAAAATCTTAAAATCCAGGTGTTTTTAATATTTTGATTAAACAAATCTTAAAGTTGATTATAACAACACCGGTTAAGATCCCACGGTTCCATCCTTCCGGCATCGTTATTTTTATCGGATTCACTTAGTCCAGATGAATTTGCTAAACTCAGTTGAATGAGTTCCACACTTTCATTTAGGCAGTGGGAAATCCCGTTAGCAACACGTAGGTTACATCATCCGAGGTATTCCCGATCATCCAACAAGACGTTTTAGTTTAGTTGTAGTTGTAGTTTTGTTGTTCTGTTTGTGATTAAATTTTGAGTTGTCTTATATTTTGAAATGTTGTGGCGGTGAATTTTATCTTGTAATGACTTTTAATTTATTTTTGGTTTTAGTTTTAGGGACTATCCTAAAGGTGTGGGTTTTCATGCAACAGTTGTTTATCATGCAAGAAAAGTAAGTGCGATGCGATTAAATAAATTGCAATAAAGTAAATTGCAATAAAATAAAAGCGTACATGGAGGGTCTTCCCGTCATCCCAATTGCACTTAAAACACGGTTAGAATATTTAAGCATTTAAAGTAAGTTTCTAGGTAAAGCTAAGGGAAGGGTTATGGTTTTCTACCAAGGTTCCTAATCACTATAGTAGATCATTTCCTATGACGTCTAGGTTCTTGTGTTTTGGTTTTGAAGACGATTTTCTTCATCAAAGAACAATTAAGTTCAATTGTTCTTATAAATATCCTATCATATCGAGGAAGTGCTTAAGACGAATCTTAAACATCTTTTCGATATTTCTAGGATTATTTTAAGTCCGAGAGAATTTAATTATACAAATGAATTAATCGTCCAGGAGTTCAAGTTTTGTTATCTTGCTCGAGTGAACTAGGACATTTGAATATCCTATAAGTGAAGTAACACTTCACTTAACACTCCTTTTAAGAGTTATGACATCACGAACTTTTGAGGGCGAATGGATGTTGAGTGGTTTATGATTTAATTTTAGTTAATGGATTTAAGTTTGAAATAGTGTTCAAGTTGTTTTAGATTTATTTTTGAATTCTTTATGTCTTAGGTGATGTTATATTTAATTTAATTTAATTTAATTTAATTTAATTTAATTCAATTTTAATTTAATGTGGTTTAATTTAATTTAATTTAATTTAAGTTAATTTAATATAATATGAATTAATTTAATTTAATTTAATTTGATTTAATTTAATTTAATTTAATATGTTTTAAGTTAATTTAATTTAATATGTTTTAATTTAATTTAATTTAATTTAATTTAATTTAATTTAATTTAATTTAATTTGATTTAATTTAATTTAATTTAATATATTTTAATTTAATTTAATTTAATATGTTTTAATTTAATTTAATTTAATTTAATTTTAATTTTAATTTGATTTTATTTTTAATTTTAATTTAATATTTTATTTTAAAAGGGTTTAATTTAAATAATTTAATTTAATTCCCTATTTTAATAATTCCAATTTGATTATTTTTAAATTTAATTAATTATTTTAATTAAAGTTTATTTTAATTATTTTTAAATTGTTTAATAGGTTTCTACTCTTTAATTATTTAAATTTCAATCGTCCAAATCAGATTAAGATCAAATATTTTACTCTTTCATTTTATTAAGCCTAAAGTTTTAATTAAGGGTTAAGATTTTAATTACCATTTTGCCCTTCAAGCTTAATAATTTCATAACTCACTAAATTGAGCTCAAATGAATTTGAAATTTTTATGTGACTTCACTCATATGTCAATAAAGACATTAGAGGAGAAAATGTGATTTTTCTGTATTTAATTTATTTATGTAATTATTTTTGGTGGAAAATAAGGATTTCCAAGGAAAATTTAATAATATGACCAAGGAAAAGTTTCTGTCCTTAAGAAAATTATAGAACATTCCTAATGACCAGGGGACCACTTGGACCAAGTTTGGTGATTTTTTGAATTATATTATTTTTATTATAATTATTTTGAGTTTTGGAGTATTAATTAATTTAAAAATAAAATAAAGTTTGAAAAATGAATTTTATATTTTTAAAAAATCTCTCTGATATCAAAGAAATCAGAGAATCAATTTTTATAATTTTCTGATTTTTTTTTATTTATTAGAATTATTTTAGTGGAAATGCTAGAAAATACATTTTTTTAATTTTAAAATTATCCTAGGGCTTTAAAATTTAATATCTCATCATAGAGACCTAGGAAAAATATGGGGTTTGTTCCTAAGTGACTAAAATTCAAAATGTGACATTTTGGTGAATTTTATTATTTTTGTGATTTTTATTATTTTATTAATTATTAAAATATTAAAATAATACAAAAAATCAACTTTTTTAGAAAATTGAAATTTTAATTTTATTAAATTCGCCTAATATCAGAGAGGCTCCAAAGCCGATTTGGTGAATTTTTGAAAAGTATTTTGAAAGTTATGAATTTTCAAAGTTTAAATTAGCTAAATGAGCTTAATCAACCCATTTAGTAGGGCTAACCAAGTCGATTGACTTCAAATTTTTATGGTGGGTTCCTCTGATCCTAAAGGTCAGTGGAGAATTGATTTCAATTCAATTTGATGTATGATTAGCTCTAATTAATTAAAGACCTATTTTGGGTGTTTAAGCCGATTAGGGTCATCTAAGTGAATTAATTAAAGCCTATTTTCCCTAGAGTCCTCTGGTCATAAGAAACATCACCAAATTTTCCTAGAATTTATTTTACAACATACTAATTATTAGATTTAAAATACTCGAAAAAAGTAACATGAATTTGAAAAATCGATAACTTCTCATAGGGATGGCCTCGACTTTGGAAAATTCGGGGAATGTTCCGAATTCGGAGGCTTAAAAGCCCTATGGTCTCATGCCATGGTGAATTTCCTATATGCATGGAGAATTAAAACAATGCGGACGATAAATAAATCATTAAAAATAAAATACTTGATGAAATTAAATGATTTCTTTTCCACATTATTCTCCTACTGTTCATTTGAGCGAGAGGGTATTTTTATTTTATTTTTAGGATTTTTCTACACAAAGTTATGAATTTTCAAAGTTACGGTAATTAAATAAATAGAAAATAGCCCTAATTTCCTACTTATCCACGCGGCGCCGCGCCATCCTCGGCGGCTCCGAAGGCCGCGCGTCGTCTCCGGTCCGACGCCGCCATCCAGGCTCGGCGTTCCGGGGGCCCGCGGTTCATGCACCGTTGCGTTGTCCGGCTCGATCCGGACGAGTCCGCTCGATACACGCTCGATCCAGACGGCTCGCGGTCATCGTCTACGGCGGGTGTGCACCGTGGCCGTCAACCTTCTAACCCTAATTTCTCGCTCGATTCTCGAACGGATTTTTGTGTTCTTATGCTCTATGGATTCGTCTTGAGGGAGACGAACACATCACATACGATAAACATGTATTTAAATTGACTCGAATTAAATGGAGAATCTCTGTAAGCTCGGGAAGAAGAGTGAGTCCATACCTTTGCTCGGAGAAGTGAAGCTTCGATGCGAGAGTTGTGTCACCTTCGATTGGGTCCGAGTAAGCTCCGGATGAAGTCCCTTGGCACAGTGAATTGTCTAGCTATGAAAGTGACCACGGTCGATCACAAAGCTTGGAGTGCGGAACGGATGGGTGGCACGGAGAGGGGGCTTTTGGCTGGTGGACTTCTTCCCTTGGTACGGTGAAGGTGTAGGACCAATCGATTTGGGGATTGGCTCGCTGTGGAGAAGTGTCACTGGTTTTGGGCTTGGATTTGAGCTCGAAATTGAGCTCGCAGAGAGGAAATGGCGGGGGAATTTCGGTGGGGATCAAGTTCTCTATGTGTGGGGAGTAATGCGGAACAATTTTGGCGAGTTTCCTTAAGGTTTGTTTCGAGCACCTCTCATGGCGAGAAGGGGTGGTGTTTAAATAGGAGAGGGTGGAGGGCCTCGCGGGGATGACGAGGGTTGGGATCGGTTGCTTAGGTCGAGGGCGAACGGCCATGGTGGCCATTGGGCATGGGGCGGCTCGGCAAGGTGGAATTCCGAAGTTTGGCTCCTCCGCATGTCTCGGCCATGGAGTTTTCGGCGGCTGTGGTGGCTGGCCGGCGGTCGGAGTCGCTGTTGTCATCGGGGAGGTCGGGGCGGGGCTTAGTGCGGTCGGTGGCATTAGCCATGTGTAAAGGTGTTGAATCGAAGTGGAATGGGGAAGAGGCCATTTTGGCTTGATTTGGGTCAACCCATCCTTTTGGGCTAGGTGCACCTCCCCATGGCTAGTTTAGGCTGAAGAGAAGGTGGTTTAGGTCGGCTTGATTAGTGGGGAAAGGTCACCATCCAAGTACGATTAGGCATAAGCATGGTTAAGGGGAATCATGGGAGTGGTTAATCACCTTTAGGAATTAAGGAAAGAATCTCCTCCTTTTGCCCAAAATGGCATGGTGACATGTAAAGAGGCTCTCATGGCTTCCATGTGGCTCATGCATGGCTTTATGGCTCATCTTTGGCTTGGGAAAAGTTAAGTCGATTTCATGGAAATGGATTTAAGAAAATTTTGGTATTTTGATGGGAATTTGTATGGGGCTTGATTTGGAATTGTTTAATTGATGATTTTGAAACTTAGGGGTGATTTTGATTAAATGGATGATGAGGGGAAGTGTCATGTGGGCTTTGGATGAATTTGGGCTTTTGAATTTGAAGGAAGTGGGCTTTTAGGAAGGTTTAAGGGAAGTGGGCTTTTTGATTTTAGGATGGGCATTTGGGTGAAAATTTTGTGAAGGACCATGTCAAATAAATGTTACAATTGGTTTAGGGATGTTTCATGAATGGTTTGGAGTCGATTTGGTGTGATTTGGAATTGAATTGGTTTGAATTTGGGTTCATTTGGTAAGTGGGCCGATGTAGGTCGAATTGGGCTAACTTGGGCCAATGTTGGGCTAGGGTTGAAATTGATGTAAAATTAATGTTGGGAAATGTTTATGGGAGTGTTTCAAAGAGGTTTTGGCTTTGGTTGGGTTTTGATTTTGGGGTTTGGGTCTATTTGGGCTAGGTTTAGGTTTAGGTCGAAATTGGGCCTTTTAGCTTTGGGTTGAATTTGAGTGGGGTTTGGGTCTAAATTTTGGGCAAATCATGTTAGTGTTTTGTTTGTGGGAATGTTAAGGAAGGTTTAGAAAAGATTTGGGGTTAATTGGAGTTGAATTGGGTGAGTTTGGGCTAAGTTTGGGTCATGGGTCCAAATTGGGCTTTAAGGTCCAAAGTGAAATTGGATTCAAATGTCAATCAAATTGGACTTGGATTTGATCTATATTGGTGTTGGGAATGTTGAATTGAAGTTTAGAATTGAATTGGACCAGAATTTGAGTCAATTGGGTAGGTTTGGTTTGACATTGGGTTCATTTTGGGTTAAAATGGGTCAAATTGGGGGTTTTGATAAAAGTGGGGTAAATTGACAAAATTGGCCCATGGTGTAGTTGAACAAAATGAAATTAGGAATATTTGGGATTTTATGGAATTTTTTGGGAATTTTCTGAATTTTTGGATTTTTTGGCTAAGAGGGGCATTTTGGGTATTTGGAGGGTATTGAGAGGTATTTTTGGAATCTTTGGTATTTTTGGGTATGAATGATCAATTTGAGTAATATGGGAATGTTTAGGATTGATTTTGAGGAATTTTGAGTAATTTAGGTGATTTTGCAAATTTTGGGTGGTTTCAAGGGTTTTGGGTAAGTTTGGCGGGTGTAGAGTCACGGGGTCGAAAATTGAAAATTTGCAAAATTGAAGATTAGGTAAATGTAAGTGGAATGAAATCATTTTGGTTGAGCCATGAAGCCATATCAAGCCCACATGAGCAATGAAGGGACTCATTTGAGGCATCCCATTTATGTTGTTCTACTCTCTTAGCTCGAGGGCTTAGGGGTTAGGGACCGATCCATGTGAATCACCTTCATGAGTCGGGAGGTCCGGTTGGGTGTGGGTGTGGTTTTAAGAGGTGTGTGAAAGTGTAGTGCATAGGTGTAGTGTGTGTGTAAGCCGACCCTTCACCGGACCGAGCACTGCGGGGCGGTCTAAGGCGAAGAGTCACATAGGAACTCATCCTTTAAACTTCACATTTGATTTCGACCCTCACAGGTGATTAGGGGTCTACGATCAAGTTTGTGGAGTTTGCAGGGAGTTAGAAGTGGTTTGAATTTCTAAGTGGTGGGTCCCGATTTTAATCCTCTAGGATAGTCAAAGGAAAAGTCTATGGCTAGATCCTAAGTACTAAAGAGAAGAAGAGAATACCTCATCAAAAATGAGGTCAACAGGTGGTTAAATGGGTTGTCAAATTTGATCAAAATAAGATAATAAATGGGCTAAAGCTAATTCATTCACATATAGGACTTAGGGTCTGTTTAACACAATTTTTTGTATGTTTTGTGTTTCAGACCGTCGTCACAATTTTGTTTCGAGAAATATCCAATGAGAAATGAAAAATATTGCATCAAGATTTTAATCAGAATCTGCTACATGTATAGATAAATTTTTATTTATTAAATTATTTTTTTATTAAGAAGAGTTGTATATACAGATAGGGTGTAAACGAATTGAACACAAACGAATAGAGCTAGTGTTCGTGTTCGAAATGTTCGAACACATCACTGTGCGTGTTTGGTTCGTTTAACAAACCAAACGAAAAAAAATTGTTCGTGTTCGTGTCATTTGGTTATCGAACGAATCGAACACGAACTTCCTGACGAACCGAACAAGAACTGTTCGTGAACAACGAGCTTTTCGATGTACTCAAAGCTTTAATAAGCATACTTCCTGCAAAATGAATCAAATTGATCAAGTATCTTTAGTACACATCGGAGTAATCCATACTTCTTGAAAATGAAACAAGCAGAATAAGGCGTTTAGGGTTTTGTTTAGGGTTTTATTGTAATATATAGTATAGTATATTAATTATAATATTATAATATTTATATTAATATAATTAATATTATAATATTATTATTGGCATAATAATTTATCATATATTATAATCTATAGAAGTTTAATTATTTAAAATATGATAAATTTTTATTATATATAATTATTTTTAAAATATCATAATTTTTTTATATATAATTATTTTAAATTATTTTATATTTCGAATAATAACGAACCAAACACGAACGAACACATCACTGTTCGTGTTTGGTTCGTTTAACAAACCGAACGAAAAAAATTATTCGCATTCATCTCGTTTGCTTATCAAACGATTTAAACACAAACTTCTTGACAAATAGTACACGAACTGTTCGCGAACTACGAGCTTTTTTTATACAGCCCTATATACAGATGTTAAATCCTGATTTTAGTTACACATAAAAAATTACATAAAATACTGCTCATGCAATATTTTCTAGCGAGAAACGCCGGCACAAACTGATCCCGCGCGAGGATAAGGTGGAGAGTAGAGATAATAAGCAGATTCGCTTGCACTCTCACTATCTCCAATGGCGAGGCCATCGCTCAGTTCGCCATTCCAATCCTCTATGTTCCCTTCCCATAGCCCTAAACTTCACCCCCTCTCTCCTGAGCTTTTCCCATTCATCCCCCGCCGCGCTATCCTCCGACCTCCACTCTTCCGTCCGATAGCCGCCTCCGGTCTCACCGTCACTGACAACACCAACGGAGCCTTAGTCACATCGAAAGCGAAGCCGAAACCATTGGAATCCTCGCCGTATGGCCGAAATTACTTCCCCTTAGCCGCGGTTGTTGGACAAGTAAGTCACGACTGCAACCCATTTGCTATGTTTCTGCGTATCGCCATTAGGGATAGGTCTTTGATGCTTACTGTACTGGGAAATTGTCGCTTACTTTTGGCATTATAGTTTTTTATTTTGGAAATTTAGACTATGAAACTCAATTTCTCTTTTATATGCTCTGGACATTTCATCGTTTGAATGCAAGATTAATGGAAATATTTGAGCAAACAAAATGTATTTGGCACATAAACTAAAAATGATTCAATTATATTTTTCACGTAATTTTTTTATTACTCACCAGTGGTCTACAAAAACACATAACACATGCTTGCGATATGAACTGTTTAATTGTTATAAATTGCAAAAATGTTCATTATGAATAGAGTGTTATAATTATATGTTTTATGAGAAAAGAGCACTCCTTTTGTAAACTTTTGAACTCAAATTCCACCTGTTCAAAGCAAACCTTTGAAGCATAGACTATCCCGATCAAGATAAATGTTTGAATCTGAGCTATTTTGTTCAGGCGTAGAAATTTCAAATTAAAGTCAAAAGGACAGTCCATAGGATAAGAAAAACTAAGTAACATAAGCATAGGAGCATAGAGAGGTTGCATCTCACAAAGCAACTTTTAAAAAAAAATCAAATTATTTCTTGGATGGATTAGGATCTAATTATAAAACTATTGATGCATTTTGTGATAAGAAGGATGGATTGTGATTCTTGAGCCAAGACCAGTTTCATCCAGACCCAGGCAGTAAAAAGATATCCCTTCATGCCATTCTTGCACATGCCTATTTTTGTTCTGTATGGAACAACAATTTCTCCTATGTGGGCCAGATTGCTCTCTCTTTCTCTTACAACTGTAAGTGATTTATCTAATTTAGTCTAGTTTTTATCAAAGAACGCCTAAATATAGGAATTTGGAAGATCTGAAGATTAAATTATATTTGTTGATTGTCGGAGATAATTTGGGCAAACAAAATATATTTTATAAATGATATTAAGATCTGCATGAAAATATGAATATGATTGTCAAAAGTAATATATTTGAGGAATACGAATTTGAATGAATAAAAATTAAATAAGTTGAGAAATATAATCTTAAAAACTTAAGACTAAAATTGATACCATGTCTCTGCCATTAGAGCAAAGAGCGTATCTTCTAAGCGGGGTTTGTTGTAGCTATTGATCCAAAGGTTGCTCTAAGGCTTTTTTCTCATTGAAGTTATGCAGAACCCACACTCATTGATCCCAAAATAAAGAATATGAAAGGTGGTAAGAAATAAGATGAAAGAAAAGCGAAATTGCAATGGTGCACAGTCAATGATCATCTATAAATAATTCTTGTCCATTTTCATTTATAGAAATAATGAAATCATCATAACCACCCACTAACTCGTTATAATTACTTAAATTGCATGTGATGGAAAAGAATAATAACAGTTTATGGGCTTTTGAACCACTCTTGTTTTAGATGCATTACCAAAATTTTAAAATGTATTTTCATAATAAAAATATATTTCCAGCATCAACATTTGTTATGTTCCAAGTAGCCTTCAAAAATGTGAAACCGACATGGGAGTTACCAGCTCTCAAACATCGCTCAACAAAGTTCATGGCTATCAAGACCCATGGGAGATAGTGTAAACCACTCGATCAGCTTTGATTTTACTTCTAAGATTGTGAGAATTAAAGGAAGTCCAAATGTGGGTTTGAAACACGATGGCCAAATATATTTTCAACCCAAAACCTTAAGCATTGGATTAACATTCATCTGCTTACTATGCCAATCTACTTATCTTTTCAATTTACCAATGGTGTAAAGTGCCAAAATACTCCCCTGACTTTTTACGTGGGGCTATTTTAGTCCTAGAGTCTATAAAAGTGTCAAATTTGTCCCAAACTCTTTAAATTCATGTTGAAATCCTCATTGGGGACTATTTTAGAACATATTAAATAAGTTATGAAATAATTTGACACTTTGGGACTAAGATGACCTCTACAGAGAGTTATGAGACTATTTTGACACTTTTCTCTTTACTAATATTTGATTAAGCTCAATATTCTCACAGACCACAACATTGAATATGTTATAGTTTGTTAGCAAGTGTGATTATTTAATAAAGTGTTGCCATGGTCATCTCTTTTAAATAATCTTTAGGTGCTATTTGTCCAGTGGTGGAATTGAGTTATAGTCTTGACATATTTCTGTGGCATAGGATGCTATTAAAACAGCTTTACTACTTGGAGCTATCGATCGTGAGATTGGAGGGATTGTCATTTCAGGTAAGCGTGGAATGGCGAAGACTGTTATGGCTCGTGGATTGCATGCCATTCTTCCTCCTATCGAAGTACTCTCAGGCTCCATAGCAAATGCAGACCCCTCCTGTCCTGAAGAGTAAGGTTACGGAAAATTTTTGCTAATTTCTCTGTAAAAAAAGCTTTTGTTTGTGTTGTTGGACCAAGAAATGTCGATGCAATTTTGAAGAGCACTTTGTTAAATCCACATTTCATTAATCCAAACTATGCTGTTTGCAAAGGTTTTAGCTGCGTGCTATTTAATTGGAAACTTTCTCTAGCTAAATTTCTAATTTAACTTTTGGATGCATAAGTTTACTGCTTCCTTTTTGGAGACTGTAACTTTTTGTAATATAATGCTGTAGTTATTTTTGATGAAATGGCAAGATCATTTATATTTGTACCTCATCTTTTACTGATGCCCTTTAACACCAGGTGGGAGGATGGATTAGCTGAAAGAATAGAATATGATATTGCTGGTAATGCAAAGACTGTAATTGTAAAGTCACCTTTTATTCAGGTAAATTCTCATTGAGCCATCTCTGAAATTTACAGCTTTCGCATTTAACCTGAACTCATAAACGGTTGTGGTGTTTAAATTCACCAGATTCCACTTGGAGTTACAGAAGACAGACTTATAGGATCTGTTGATGTTGAAGAATCTGTGAAGTTTGGGACGACTATATTCCAACCTGGACTTCTTGCCGAAGCTCATAGAGGTGTTTTATATGTTGATGAGATTAACCTTTTGGATGAAAGTATTAGTAACCTGCTTCTAAATGTGCTTACCGAGGGGGTTAATACTGTGGAGAGAGAGGGAATAAGCTTCAGACATCCATGCAAGCCACTTTTCATTGCTACATATAATCCAGAGGAAGGTTCTGTACGTGAACACTTACTTGACCGCATCGCAATAAACTTAAGGTATTTAGTCTTCTGTTGATCCTCCTATTCTGTATATTAGATTACAGTTTCACAAGGTCTGCATTGGTAATAACATGAGAAGTGTCGATATTTAAAATTTGAGTATTTTTCTGCAAGTTTTTTCACATTATAATCCCACCTACGTTTTCAAGTATAAACGAAAGTTATTTGTGGCATTTACTTACATAGCACACAATTCTTATTTATTTACATATCTCACACCTAAACTTTCATATTTACACACATAGTGTAGAATAACCGAGGGGCATCAACACCTACAAGAGGAAAGAACCAAAAAACACAAAACAGAAACAGTGATTTCTATTCCAAATTGATAGCCCAAAACAGTACCTCTAGCAGGTATAAAAGGCTGAAACCAACGAAAAGTAATGAGGGATCACATACCTCATTAGCTAGCACACGACTTATAAAGAAAAAAAAAAAAACAAATGAACAACTATTAAAATATAATAGTAAACAAATACTAAGAAATTGAGATTTAGCTAAAATGAGAGAGTGAGACCCGGATATTCTCAAGCTGCATTAGTTCCCTTCCACTTTAGAGGAACTCAACTCGAGTTCAGAGAGACGAACCTGTCCTTCATCCGTGGTGTGATATATGCTTATAATATCTCGAGATTTGTCGTAAGAAATATTCGAGAATCGTTAATCGTGAGTTCAGACATTCAAAATCTTTAAATTACGCTCTACCATGCATATAAGAATTTCAATAAAGGAGTGAGCGAAAAAAAAAAAAAGAAAAAAGGAAAAAAGGGCTCTCACGGAGTGAAGCTCGAGGTGAGCAATCAAAATCGTTCGAATTCTCCCCGACTAGCAAAACTCGAAAGTGTCTCTTAGCGAAATTCTTCGTATATTATACTCGAAAGAAGTAAGCTGATTCTTGCATTTTCTGGCCGACTATTAATCGTCTCGTAAATATCCTCGGAGATTTAAAAATATTTAAATCATACGAACTAAATTCGAATCCGCTAAGTTCCGTAAATAAAGCGACTAAAGAAAGGCTTCTACGTTATTAAGCAAATTAATTGAAATTCTACTCGAAGTCATATCTTTCAATGCTCAAAATATTCTACTCCAACTTCAATTCGAAGAAGTATCAAAATGGTTTCTCAAACACTGCGAACATCTATAAAAAAATCCGTGATAAAGAAGCAAGACTGCCATGAACGAGTTTATAAAGCGTACCTTCAGCTTATGATGTCCTTCGAAATAAGACATCTTTATGGTACTTGAAAGAATACAATCGTGATAAGTACCATAAAGAATTGGTTGTTTTTACACATGCCTCCCGCTCAAAATATAGCGTGAACATCTTTACAAAATCGTGATAAAGAAAGGCGATCGCTCATAACGCGTCTACAAAGTTCTTCAACACGTTTCGAGTCGTGATGTCTTTATAAATAAGACATCTTTACGCGTATCTGAAAGAATACACTCGATAAGCATCTTAAAGAATTCGGGTTATTTTTGCACACGTTCTTCGACCAATTGGATAAGTACTCAAGAAGAACCACGTATCACGGTGTTCTAAAAGATACTTGCTCCTAAGAAGCATCAATGTCATGCTTCGTTCTGTAACCTAGTCCAAATCCTAACAACAACAAGCAATAAAAGAAAACTCACAAAACTCGAATGAAAATCACATCCCACCATAACAAAACAAAAGAAATAAACTCAGCATCAAATTAAAACGATCAAAAAAAAAAAAAAAAAAATTCAAAATTCAAAATCAAAATTTCAAACTTCGAATGCTGACCTGGATAGGTTGAATTTTCTCGACCCATCCCTAGCGTCGCTTCTCTCGACCGTAGTTTCCTTCCACAGAACTCCGAGTCCTCTTCCTCGCGCAGAAGAGGCTAGCCGGCTCTATCTACATGGAACCGCGCTCTTCTATGCCTTTGTCCGGCATGCATGAGATTTACTGGTTCTATCGAACCGCATCTCTTTTCACACAGTACATTTCTTCGATCGACCATCGAGTTGGATGCGAGTCCTCGGCATTCCTTCTCAATCCGATTTCTTCCGTCGACATTTTTACACAACTCTCCTAATTCCACAAGTTTCATCAAATTTTCACAAATTTATCACAAATTCATAAACTCAAATCTTCCTCTTGGATCGGTATGAGACCCCTTCAATGGATGTTAAGGCTTCCGAGTCCTTCAAATTTAAAATCTGGTGGTCGTGCGGCGGATTCCGACTCCTTCAAATTCCACAACACAAGATCAAACACAATACAAATCAAATCAAAACATTTCAAATCCGGAACCACGTTCCAATCTTCGACCCGGTTAGGTTGAGCCTCCTCGACCCATCGCTAGTGTCATCTCCCTCGGCACAGAGTCTTCTTCCATAGAAGCATTGAGTCTCTGCACTCACAAACCTTCGCAAATCTCTGCATTTACATTCCTATCTTCCACAATTTTTCACTTTCTATCCATAAACGTCTTATACTATGAATATTTTCTTCTCCCGATCGCCCTTATGAGTCGAAGTCGGCCCCACAGCATTCCCTCATACCGATCATTTTGTCATTGTTACAGTTGGATGTTAGTCCCAGCAGCATTCCTTCCTAACGCGATATTTTCGCTACTTCTGTGGTCGGATATTGGTCCCAGCAGATTCTCCCGAATAAGAGAAATCTTATCCTGATCACCTATGAGCCTAAGTCATCCCAGCTGCATTCCCTCATACTCGATCATTTTGTCATCGTTTAGGTTGGATGCGTACCTGCAGTGCATTCCTTCCTAATGTGATATTTTCGCTACTTCTGTGGCCTGGATATTGGCCTCGCCGTATTCTCTCCCGAATAGTGAGAATCTTCTCCCGATCGACCTATGAGTCTGAAGTCGGTCCCAGCAGATTCGCTCATACTCGATCATTTTGTCATTGCTTAGGTTGGATGTTAGTCCCAGCGGCATTCCTTCTCAATGTGATATTTTCGCTTACTTACTGGCGTTGGATATTAGTCCGCCGCATTCCTCCCTGAAATAGTAGAAATCTTCTCTTGATCAGTCTATGAGTGGATATCAGTCCCAGTGCTTTCCTACTCATCCTAATCTTTTCGTCACTGCATAGGTTGGATGCTAGTCCCAGTGCATTCCTTCCTATCGCGATAGACATCTTCACTACTTCTGAGTCGGATATCGATCCCAGCACGCATTCCTCCTCAATCGCCTCTTAGGTCGGATGTTAGTCCCAAAGCATTCCTTCCTATCGCGATAGACATTTTCGCTACTCAGTAGGCTTGGATATTAGCCCCGCCGCATTCCTCCCCAATGTAGCAGTACACCTTCGCTCTTGAGTTGGATATCGGTCCCAGTGCTTTCCCTACTCATCCCGATCTTTTCGTCATCGCATAGGCTGGATGTTAGTCCTGCAGCATTCCTTCCTATCGCGATGGACATCTTCACTACTTCGAGTCGTGATATCGATCCCAGCGCATTCCTCCTCAATCGACTCTCAGGTCGGATGTTAGTCCCAAGTGCATTCCTTCCTATCGCGATAGACATCTTCACTACTTCGAGTCGGATATCGATCCTAGCCGCATTCCTCCTCAATCAGCTTCAGGTTGGATGTTAGTCCCGTGCATTCCTTCCTATCGTGATGACATTTTCGCTACTGAAGCGGTCGGATATTAGCCCAGCAGCATTCCTCCCAACGTAACAGACACCTTCGCCTGAGTTGGATATCGGTCCCAGTGCTTTCCTACTCATCCCGATCTTTTCGTCACTCGCATAGGTTGGATGTTAGTCCCAAAGGCATTCCTTCCTATCGTGATGGACATTTTCGCTACCTGTCGGGTCGGATACAAGTCTCGTCGTTTCTTCCCGAGCCGTAGTGCAGACATTTCTCGATCGCTCTCAGGCCGGATGCGCACCTCGTCCTTTCCTCGCTCAACTCCGATTTCTACAAATATTTTTCACAAATACTTCACAAATTTCCACATCATCTTTTCCAATACCTTCGTTCATCGCTGGGCCGGATGTGAGACCCCGTGCTTTTCGCCCCATCGTAGCGTACATTCCTTTGACACCCACTTGGGTTGGATGTGAATCTCAGTGTCTTCCTTCCCGATACAACAATTATTTTTGACATTGATCCTTAGGCCGGATGTGCATCCTTGTGCCTTCCTCCATGACATGACTCCACTAAAATCAAAACGAATCAAACTGACATTCAAATCTTGAAAAGTCAAACTCACAATCACAATTTGAAAACACACCTGCTAATCCCCAGCGGATACTCATAAATTCTCCACCTGAAGCTTCTTTTGAGCTGGGCTTTCCCAAGTGGGAACCTCAACTCAAATTCGATTATCGAACCCGGTTCGACGTTCGATCTGTTCTAAGTATGTATACTTAAACAGATTCTTTGGTTTTGTTGATCGCTTCGGTCAACGCCAATACGCGCGGTGTGCTTGTTCAGCACACCACACCTATCGGGGTCCTTTGTTGACCTCATTTTTAGTGAGGTCTTAGACTTTCTTCATGTTAGACCCTAGGATCTAGCTTTAGAATTTCTTATCGACCATCCTAGCGGACTAGTCATGGAGCCCACCTCCCATAGAGCTTCGAACCACTTCAGACCCATTTTTGTAAGACCTCGCATGAGTAGTCCCAAGCACTCGACTCTTTGTTGCAAGGGCTAAGGACTAACATGTAGAGGGCTCGAAAACGAGTTCCCATAGTAGCAGACGGCGCTCAGTAACCCCAACGCTCGAGCACTCGACACACCACAATTTGACACCTTTTTGGCCCGACCGTCGGCGAACTTGTCCGGACGACCTCGGATGACGAAACGGACCACACGGATGCGTCCGGGACGTCGAATTTAGCTAGGAAGCGTACCCATATTGCTATGGTTCCACGTGCGCGCGAACGACACGAAAATTGATGCTCATTTTTTTTTTAAATTAGCGGGGCACGGGTTGGGCTCAGCCCGGGTTCATTTTGAGCCCGACACAGGCTGAACACGAGCCAGGGCTATTTCAAATTTCAAAATTTTAAAATTCAAATCAGCTCTTTAATGTCATTTTAATTAGGTTTAATTAGAGGATTTTATTTTCCAATTAAGATCCATCCACACAAGGCAGCTAATTATTTCCCCGCTCAAGGCATGTGCAACGGCTATTCGAGAGGCGCGAGATAAAAATCCCGCTCAACTGGACACATGGGGAGAGAGCCTTCATCTTCCTCTCCGTTCCTCTCACCCGCTGGCTCTCTATCGATCGCCCCGTCTCCCTCACGCTCGACACAGAAGCCCGCTCGCCTGCTAGCCCTCGATCCCGCTCAGCGACGCGAACGACAGACGAGCCGCTCGAGCTCGCCGCTCACCTTGCTCGCCTCCTTGCCGCACAGAACCCTCCCCGCTCGTCACCTCCCGCACGAGAACTCTCTTACGCTCGCCCGAAGCCGCTCGGCTCCCTTCCTCGCGTCTCCACTCGACACTGAAGCTTCGCTCGCCTTCCCTGTGCCCGAAGCCGCTCGACGCCTGCTCGACCCCGCCTCTTCTCATTCGACTCGCCTCCCTCTCTCGATCTCTCCCGCTCGCCTTGCCTCCCTGCACTGAACCGAGTCTGTTCACCTGCCTCGCCATCTTACTCCCGATCCGCCTCTGCACTCGACGCCGCTCGCCGCTCCCTGCATCCAGAATACCCCCGCTGGCCTGCTTGCCTTCTCCCCGCACGGAGTCGCTCGCCCCAGCCTCGCTCGACCGAACAGTCGTTCGACTCGTCTTCCCCTGCAGCATTCGCGCCTCCATTCCTCTATCGTGAGCAACGATGACGGTAGCCGCTTTCAATTTCCAACCTCTCAAAACAGGTTTCAGTGGTTTCTCTTGCTATTTTTGTTTCCCCCAACACTGTTAATCAATTTTATGATTCATGGCTGAACTTACATGTTTTCATGCATACCATCCAAATCTTTAGTTTTACATAGAAAACACTTTTTTAAATGAGAAAGATGTCTTTGCATATTAGGATTTACACGCCGTTGGGGGGGGCTGGTTTAATGACTTTGAGAAACAGTTCCCTGTTGGAATTGTAATGCTATAGCACTACACTGCAAGCCCAAACTGTTTGGGTATTTTATTGATTGCTAAAATGCTCAAATTCTTACAAGGAATTCTATTCTTTTTATTTATTTTTTTTCACTTATCTGTAACTCGCTGTTCCTTATTTGTAAAATTGGTTATAACGACTCGCATAAACAGTTGTTATTGTTTATTGCAATTTTTTTTATTTATTTATATTGTTTATTTGAAATACCCTTGATTGGAAATTGCACTGAAGATTGTAATTACAACATCACGATACCTTTGTTTTCTGACATGTACTTGAACTGCCACTCCACCACCGTATTAATTATGACAAATCTCATTATTCCTAAAGTGTTCTGGCATTGTCATGTTTTTTTGTTTTGTGCAAATGGTTTCTCGCTTTTCAAAATTGTAAAATTATTCCTTTAAGCAAAGTCCGGATAAAGGAAATTGGGTTAAATTACGAGTAAGATTTACATGCATACCGCCCAATATTCCAACTATTTTGGAGTTATTACGGTGTCGATTTCGAGCTATTTAAGTGATGATTTGGGCGATTTTGAGCTGATTTGGGATCTTTGTATTCGCTGTTTTAGAAGAGATTTTGGGCCGATTTCTTGGTTGATTGTCCATTGATCGGAGTTGTTTGAAAGTGTTGTTGTGGGCCGCACTCTTGGGCCTGTTTTAGTGACTTGAGGGCTACACTTTTGGGCATCATTTCATGACTCTTGGGCTTTATTTTTCGATTCTATTTGGTGGTTTTTTTTTATGCTTTCTTTTTGCTTATGATGAATTGGAGAACTCTTGGGTCGATCAAAACGCTGTCTTGGAGTAGATTTAAACAATCTTCTTGGGGGCCGGTTTAGTTACAATTTTGGAAAAATTTAAACGCTTTCTCGGTCGACTCACATGATGTTTCCTCTCTTTGGCTTTGTTAGTTTTGAAAGTGGGTCAGCCTTCTCCTTTCATTTGTTTTTCTTGCTTTTGTTAAACGGTTAAGTCACAAAAAAAAAGGGGGAATTTCTGATTTAACTTAAGGAGGAGTAAAACACTTTTAGTCACTTCAAGCACAAGTTAGAGTGTAGGCTCCTTGGGTCTTAGGTGAAACCCTCTCTAATACACACCCTAGGTGAGAGTCACCCACCTAGTCCTCAGCATAAGCTTCCTAGACTTTAGGAGCACACCCTAGGTGAGAGTCACCCACCTAATCCACAACATAGACTTCCTAAACCTTAGGAACACACCCTAGGTGAGATTCACTCACTTAACCTTCACTCGTGAGCTTCCGTGACTTTAGAGAGCACACCCTGGTGCAGAGCCCATCCACCTAACCTTCAAACGCACAGATGAACTAGCGCACGACCCTAATTCATAAGTTCGATCAAGACACTGCACTGCAGAATGCACCGAGGCTCGGTTCACCATTCCTTAATTAAATCAACCAGTGAATTCCTAAAACGACGTAACCAATATCGAAACCCAATGCACCGGATTTGAGTTCGAACAATACACTCGCATCCTCCTGCAATCGGGGACATTTGTTTATACCACATATGGATCATCTGGGCCAGTATAAGTCCGAGGTCTGCAGGTGGCGAGGCGATGATAATAATGCTTATGTGTGCTATACGAGTGATACGAGGGATAATTAGAATAAGTATCTCCTACCTCGAGGACCCTCCATAGTGAGAGGAAAGGACCGATGATACTATTCGCCGACTTTGTTAGATTGTTTCCCAGCTGATCTTGAGGTCGTTAGTAGTCTCAAGACGATTAGAGTGACTAATTTATTGACTCTATTATTTTACAAAATATTTTACAAAATAAAAAAAAAAAATCTCTTTTGCGTGTTAAAAAGAACTCTGGATAGAAACTTAAACAACAACTTTTGCATGAAAAATTAAAGAATTTTTCTTATAAAATATATAAAGGTCCACTGTTAATCACTTGGATTGGGTTAAGGACTACCTCCTTAGATCGTCGGCTCGGTAACTCTTATCTCAAGGTCGGATAAGCACATGATCCAGCCTACGAGCCCACCTGCTATTGCGACGTCTCACACCTGGGTTCCTGGCTTTCCATACGTGATTATAAGATTTACTTGTGATTTCTACGAGTCGTTTTCTTCTCTTTTGTCTACGGTTTTCTCCTTTTACTTAATTTGCCTAGAAGATCATTTAGATTTCCCGTAAATGATACCACGCTCACAATACAAATCATACTAACTGAGTAGATGCGCAGTGTACGTTTTTACGCTTATTTCCGTAAATTACTTTATCGTAATCTACTTTATCGCGACTCCACTTTCATCGTACTTTACTTTCCAAGACTTTTATTCGCCAACAATTTACTTTACTCCGTACGCAAAACCGAAAAACAACAAAACCCGAAAACATTGAAACACATTCTGCGAAACCGTTTGAACCTTGACCTCAGGATCAGCATTTCAACGAAGCTTCGGAGCTAACCTCCGTAGGCAGACAAATGGGAGATCTGGATTGAGCAACAAGAGGATCTTCTTCAAGAAACTCTTCGCTTGTTTGAGATAACAACATATAGGACTTCGAGAGTAGCTCGTCCAGGCGCGGCGTAAACCCTCATTCTCCTTTTAGAGCTTACGTGCAACCGTGTTGCAGGCGTAAGTTCTAACTCGCTTTGGGTTCGAGGTTGTCGTGACGCGACGACGTAAACCCTCTTATCTCTCGCGGCTATTTGCATGATCGGGTATTATGCAGTGTAAGTCTCAAATAATAAAATTGGCGTGATTAAACAATTAAATAACATCCTCTCCAAAACGCAGCCTACATCATAGGATAGTTGGAAGTCATCGGGCTCGCTCGGATCCGTGACATCCCCTACCTTTTCTTTCCTTCGACTCTCGAAATAATTGTTCCCATTCGAGCCACTCCCACTTGTTTTTCCACGTCCTACGCGAAAACCTAAACCCTCGAATTCTCGAAGAGCGAACCAGCGATCATTATCGAGAGCTTTTCTCGGATGACGTAGCTATTCGGGATGTAATTAACTATAGAGGCCATTTATAGGAACTTGGAACCCATATAAAATAAACCCCGCATAGTCTTTCTATTAGGTAGGGAACTTGTCGGTCACACATAAAGGTTCGCGTACCAAACGGATGTCATAAGTCCCTTGGTTCGTATGATTAGGTCTATCCGTCATGGGATACATTAATCTTTTGAGAAAGTGTATCATTTGTGACACCGGACACGATTATGCAAATTACCGGACAAATGAGATCCAAGCGTGCCTCATTTTTCAAAATTAAAATACACTACTTTCAAAACTACTTTCCAAAATTATATATCTTTTATATTAAACTAAATCACTAAATTTTAAATCTTTAAAAAGAGAAAAAAATGCGGCCGACAGCGACAAACATGAGAAAGAACAAAACGTGGAGAGCATATGTGCGGTGAACCTCGCAAGCATGGACCAAGCATGTCCGCCTAAACAAGATATGACAGAGACTCCTTGAACCGATATCTGCAAAAGAATGCCTTCGTAGACTACCCATATCCAGAGATTGAGGTGTAGGTGTTTGTTCTGGGGTCAAGAGCACTCCCAAGTGGACTTATCCCACTTGGTTAATTACATTTTGGGGGTACAAAAAAATACTCTTAATAAAGGAGTTTCGCTTATATTATCATGAACCTGGAGCAATACTCAAAGGAAGATTATGTCTTGTGGGAATGACACGATGCTTCACAGTTCTCGCTAAGCCTTCGAGCAGAGAGTAAGTCTCCCACATCTCAAATGAGTAGCGGCTCATCGGCTTACAGAGCTCACAAAACAACCCAAACCATCTTAATGGGGGTATCCCAATACGTCAAAACACATATGAACCATAAGGGCAAACGACAAATCGTCGTATTCCAAACGAGCGGCTGCTCATTAGCATCGGACCATCAAAATGATCAATGAAGTCAAGGAGCGACGGGGCTCAAAGAGGCCCAACAACAGGAAGTAGAGTAATCTTAGAAGGCAGAGTCTGCTGGGTCAGGGTACCACAGATCCTTCATCTACAGCTATTAAGACCCTAAGTTTATCCGGTTGTGAAGATAGTCATTTCAACACGTCTGACATCCCCACAAGGGACCTCGGTAGCCCTAAAGTCAAAGAAATGAAACTTCATCATATGACTATAAGTTGAAGTTCCAAGAAGTGCGATTTATACCCGTCAAATTGGTAATGATGCCTCAGGAGAGAAAAGAATAGGAGGTGGTAATGATGACTTAACTCACATTACTCACCGGGATGAACCCAACAAGCAAAACTCATTAATGCATCACGACCGACGCGAGGTCACTCTCCTAACGAGTAATACTCGCTACTCATGCAAACATGCAAATACAAGTGCAGAAAATCATATGACAGAAGTAATGAGTGTACCGTGGGGCAGTGACTCGGGAAAAGATGGGCATACCATGGAGGCAGCAACTCGAACAAATGGGTGTTCCGTAGCGTCAGTGCCCCGGAGATGAGCTCGCCGTGGAGGCAAGGGCTTGAACAAATGAGCGTGCTGTAGTGGCAGTGATCCGGAGATGGGCGTGCCTTGGAGGCAGCGGCCCGAGGAAGGTGTGTCGATACAGTAATGACCAAAAGAGATGGGCGTGCCATGACGGCAGCGGCCCGAGGTGTGCCAAGGCGGCAGTGACCAAAAGAGGTGGACGTGCCGTGGCGGCAGCAGCTCGAAGATGTGCCAAGGCGGCAGTGATCAGAAGGGATGGGCGTGTCATGGCAACAGCAGCCCGAAGACCCAAGGAAGGTTTGTCGAGGCGGCAGTAACCGAAAAAGATGGGCGTGCCGTGGCTGCAGTGACCCGAGAAAGGTGTGTAGAGGCGGCAGTGACCGAAAGGGATGGGTGCGCTGTGGCGGCTGTGGCTCTAAAAAGGTGTCTCAAGGAGACAGTGATCAAAAGGGATGGGCGTACCGTGGCGGCAACGACTCCAAATTGTGCCGAAGAGGCAGTGACCAAAATGGATGGGTGTGCTGTGGCGGCAAAGACCCGAGAAAGGTGTGTCGAGCCTGTAGTCCCCAAAAGGAATGAGCGTGTCGTGACGACAACGACCCGAAGAAGGTGTGCCGAGACAGCAGTGACCAAAAGGGATGAGCGTGTCATGTCAACATCAGCCTTCGGCAGTGACCAAAAGGGATCAGCGTACCGTTGGCGTCAGCGGCTCAAAGAAGGTGTGCGGAGACGGCAGTGACCAAAAGGGATGGGTGTGTCGTGGCGGCAGTGGCCCGTAATTGTGTCGAGCCAGTAGTGACTCGAGGATATGCAATACAGGTAGGTGAACATGCAAACAAACATGCATATGTACACACACAACGTGAAGAGTGCAAGTGGCCGGTCGGACCAAAGTGCACGACTGATCGGGCAAGGGCAGCCGGTCGGGTCAAAGTGAGATGCTTGTCGGGCCGGGGCGGCCGGTCGGAGGGAAGTAAGTTGGTCACTGAGCCGGGACAGCCGACCGGAGCGAAGTGAGATAGTCACCGGGCTGGGACGGCCGACTGAGACACTCACCTGGTCAGGGAGGCCGGTCGGAGCGAAGTGAAATGCAAACATGCCTAAAGCAAAATGAGTGCAATCTGAGGTAAACCAACACGCGGATAGCCGACCAGGCTCGTGCTAAATTGCTAATGACCTCACCCGGGAAACCTAGGGTTTGGACCCTTGGATGCACGACATCGCAGCCTCTTACTTTGGTGAGGAAATGTGAAGAGTTTCTCCCCAGATCTCCGAGAAGGAAACTCTCCACGACGTCGCGAAATGGGTTAGTTACAAAACTTTTCCAATTTGGTGAAATCCTCCAGACTTTGCAAAGCGAACCAGCTACAAAGCTTCTCTCGTTTTGCCAAGACTGACCTCTCAGTTTCTCCAAGTAAAACCGGGGAATCTAAAACAAAGGGAGTGATGGACTCCGACCCATCAAGACTAGTGCTAAGGCCTACAACAAAGAAAATGTGAGGAGTTTCTCTACAGATCTCTCAGAGGCACCAACACCTGCATGAGAAAAGAACCGAAAAACACAAATAGAAACCGTGGTTTATATTCCAATTTGATAGCCCAAAATAGAAAGGTCCTCAGCCACTACTTCTGTAGGTATAAAAAGGCTGAAAACAACAAAAAGTAACGAGGGACCACGTACCTCATTAGCTAGCAAATGACCTATTAAAAAAAAAAAACAGCTAAACAACTATTAAATGTAATAGTAAACTAACACTAAGAAATTAAGATGTTACGAAAAATGAGATAGTGAGACCGAATGTTCTCAAGCTGCATCACATAACACTCAAAATTTTAACTTTTCATAAAAATAGCTCTGTTACCACTTTTGAAAAGTGAAATACACATTTTCATATATAGGTTTAAAATACCAAAGTACTTTGTATGTAAATATGAAATTTTAGGGTGAGATACGTGTGTAAATTTTTTCCTAGTTGTTTTGCTTGGCCTTACCTCTAAGCTATCGTCCTATGCAGTGCAGATCTTCCAATGAGCTTTGATGACAGGGTAGCAGCTGTTTCCATCGCAACTCAGTTCCAAGAATCTAGCAACGAGGTCCTCAAAATGGTTGATGAAGAAACTGAATTGGCAAAGACTCAGGTAATCTGCAGCATTTGGATTTATATCTGCTACAAAATTAACTAAATAAATTAGTTCGAGAGGATTTCCTTCCATTTCTCAAAACGAGATTTAAACAAAAAAAAGTTATTTTGAAATAAAGTATGCTGAGGAGCTGCACTCTTTTGGCCGAGGCTTGTCTTGCCATAAAGAAGAAGAAAAAGAAAAAAATAGGAAATTTGCTTAACTAACTGAGAATAACTTGTGTGTCAAATCTGATGCAGTTTTCTTTATTTGGAATTGCTTGATCTGTTCCATTGATATCACGGAACTAGCTATTTAACGGCTGGCTGTTTTTTCAGTTTTTAAATGACTAAAAAGGCTGACATAAGGTTATATGTTCCAAAGAAAACCGAATGCAAAGAATAACTAGATTGTCATCCATGTAAATACATGTTACATATTTTGCATAAAAATGCTGAGCCGTAGAGCGTCTCCTTCAATTAAAATAAATAACAGATGTTTCATATTCTTAAATTGAGGAAGAATGTTCGTTTACCATATCATTCTTCTTTCCATGTGCATCTTTTGTGATTGATGCTCATATCAGTTCGCCTTAATGCATTATATCTAACACCTAAAATTTAAATTTTTACATACACGCCACCTTACATATGCATGTAAAGGTGTGTTTGACTTTCTAAAAGTTAAAAAGGTGGTATTTTTTATGTGATATGAAAGAATTGGATGTTATAAATATAAAACCTAAAATTTAGGTGTTATGTAAATATAATTGTGTGTTATGTATGTAAATGAACCTATATTTAAACGACACATCTCCAGTGTTCGTTTTTCTATTGTGTGGAGTAACTTGATCCCATTAACTTAAATTGTTATTCATTAATTATTTTGTGTTTGAATTTTTTTGTTGCAATAGTTAATAGCTATGCAGTAATGCATGTAAGTCTCTTGGCATAGAAATATTTGATGAACCTTTTCTGAGGTGAAGTTTTTAATTGAGCTTATGATGGCTTCTGAGTTCTTTTTTGGCTGTTCATTGAAGCAACTGAAATATATCATTGGCTTTGGAGTTTAATTTTGCTTCCGTGACATTTTTCCTTTTAGGGAAATTTACATACGCAGCACATGATTTTTCTGTATTTACATATCTCACACCTAAACTTTTATATTTTCATACCTTGCACTTTGTTGTTTTAAATTTATGCATGAAAATGTGTACTTGACTTTTAAAATATCGTAATAGTGCTATTTGTGATGTGATATTAAAGATTTGAGTGCTATAGGTGTGAGATGTAAATACATAAGAATTGCGTGCCATGCATGTAAATGAGCCTTTAATAGTGAATCAATCTAGCAACCTTGTATCTCTTGATTTATCATCCACTATAACTAGCTTTTATAGAAAAATGCATTTCTCTTAATGTTTAGACTTTCTAAGTTTTAGTGTAGTGATGCAGATCATTTTGGCGAGAGAATATTTGAAGGATGTCACTATCAGCAGAGATCAGCTTAGGTATCTGGTTATGGAAGCAATTCGCGGCGGATGTCAGGTTCACTTTCTGTGCTTAGTTTGCCATCTTCTTAATAAATAAAAATCAATTTATTTTAAAAAATTGTCCATTCTCACTTTTATATCAGTGGAAGTTACTTTTGATCTTTAGTCAAAATTCTTATTTTTGGTATGAAAAACAATTATTAAGTTCTTATAGAATATGTTTTAAGGAGCTCTTCTTTATTTATGTGGAGTATAAGTGGATAATAATTTATAATTGTTGGGATAAAAGCCTTCTTTTAACTAAGCAAAATTTTCAACGCAAAGCACACACATCCCAGGGCATTTAAATCAACTCAAATAGTTTATACTTATTGCAAAATTTATTTTCAAGGTTCTTTTCAAGGCCAATTAAACCCCAATTTTTTTTAAATTTTTAATCAAAATAATTTTATCGTTGATATGATTCTAATGACACCAAAATCATTCGATTACGAGCACATTTAAGACCCTAGCCAATCAAAGCAGCGTAGATTGGTTCAATTACTCATCCCTCTTCTTACGCTCAAGAATGTGAGGCCCATGGGTAGTGCCGGGAGATCATCGAAGTGATCCCTTTACAATTGCATACTCTCTCTTTGAATTTTTTGGTACGCCCTTTGGTGGTGGTGGTACATGCTTATTTTCACATAGTTTGTCTGGGTATATTTGAATTTTTTTTTTTAGGTCATACAATGTGAATTGGCCTTTGTTTTGCAAGCTGTTTGGTGAATGATTGCTTTTGAGGAGGCGAAATTTTTATACATAAATGATGGTTTATCATTATTGTTTACTGGAGGCTCTATGTTTGATCCATTAATCTCATAATTGCTTTTGTCAATCTCACTGTCAGAATTTTGCCATTGAGATATTCAAGGGGGTATATTTTGTTCATTTATCAGAGACATAACTAGCTACAACCTAGTCAAACTATGGCTCGGGCTTGTCAATCAAGTCCGTAAGACTTGCCTAAGTGGGAGATCGCTTATTCAATTTCTTAACATGGGAGTATGTAATTTGGTGAATTCGTTGTTGATAAAAATAAAGAAGTTTTAGTATATTATTACATAAGGATTTAAATTCCCTTCAAATCTATAGATAGGTTCCAATTCTCATTTAACATATTCTGAATTCAAATTGCAAAATTCTTAGATTTCTGACCACCAATCAAAGCTCGTAGTTGTTCAGTCCACCCTCATTTGTTCAATAGGATTGCTTTCAACATCTCCAATTGCTCATCAACTATAGCTATCTTAGCTCACTCCCTTCAATTGTAGGAGTGACTATCCCAAATGTTTCCAATTGTCTATCAATTCTAAGTCGTTTGGTCCACTCCTTTGTGCTGGATGGTCATGGCCAGCAGAAGTCAAACATCTCGTGCTTAATCCACCCTCTATGTTTAAGAGAACTGGCCTTACTTTTTCTTGTCACCCGTTTACTTAGTTCATTCAAACCAATTTATTCTTCTAAGAGATAGAATGACTGAGCTACCAATTGCTTGACCCCAGGTTGCTCAATTCACCTCTGTTCAAGATAATTGTCTAGATTGCCTTCAATCACCCTTCAACTTTCGGGTCGTCCAGTTCTCTTTCTATTTGGTGAAAGGTTGTCCCGTGTATTTTAATATTTTAATTTCTTGTTGAATCTGGATCATTCAGTGCAACCCCTCCATCTCGGAGATGGATTTTCCTAACCAACTTCAATTATTTACCACTTCAAGTTGTTCAATCACTGTTTATTCTTTGTGAGGGACAACCCTGATTACTATTCACTGATATCTATAGTAGCTCCTTCTGACTCCCTTTATCATCATCTTTAGTGCATGATTGATTCGAACATTTTTGTGGTATCCACGACCTTCTTGCACCATTACATCACTTTCTTAGTGTCGTGTTCCCTCCACCTCCTAAGAAGGATCAATCCGTTTTATCTTTGTTGTCCTTTATAACCTATCCAGTTGTATTTATAGATTCAAAAACCTTCCTATGTTGTCCTGATACCACTTTTGCTATCTCTTTCTCCAAGGAAGTACTGCTCCCAACCACCTTCAATGCTTACACAACTTTCTCGGGTCATTTCATCGTTGTCTTTAGGTCCTACAATTTACTCATTTTATTTGTGGACATCCTTCTATTAGTTTTTATCTACACATTTATTAGTACATTCGGTCATATCTTTTTCAATTCACTTTTTTTTTCTTTTTTTATATTATGTATGATACGTTCTTCACATGTAATATTAAATTTCTTAATAATGGCTGTTATCAGATGATGATCACAAATTTGATATGGTATTTTGCCTATAAAATGGAATGGCGTTCTTTATGGTTTTCTACATGCTTGTGAATGTCAAAAGGTAGGCATTCGGTGTTTTATTTTGATGAAGAGAAATAATTCACAAACATTAATTATGATAATCATCTCCTTGACTATTAATGAGGGCAAATGAACAAAGCTAGCTTTTTATAAGGATACAACTATTATGGTCAAATTATGCTCTTAAGCTGGAGTTGCATTAGGATTTATTTTGTTGTAGGGGAAATTTATTGCAACTAGACCACTGGTGCAAAAATATGCAAGGTGGTTGTGATTTGTGATATTAAAATTGTATAAAATGGTATTAAGATCAATTTTGATTCATAAATCAGAGATTAGACATTAAAAGGTACTAACAATCAATTTATGCAAGGTGAAAATTTGATTTCCTTATACAACCTCTTAGTAGTTTCATGATTTAAATTATATTGTAGTGGTGTCTTTTGCATAACCTATTAAAATCAATGTTAGGGTGCATTATTCGTCTACATCCCGAAACTAAAGGGGCAAAATTTATGGGCCTTCCGATTATCATTGATTTGTTCCTTAAAACTATTCTTATTTTTATAATCAGAGCTCTCACAGATTGTTTCTTAAAACCGTCCTCTTAAGAATTCGAAACCTCCCCATTGCAATTGTAAACTAGCTATAATATTTCTAGGTGTAGAATACTGGTAGTTTCCTGTGGGGACATTTACATACATAACACCTAATTCCCTAATCCTTCAAATCACATTAAAAAAAAAAAACCACCATCTTAAGTTTTAAAAGTTAAATACGCCTTTCATGCATAGGTAAGGTGGTAAAAATTGAAGTTTAGGTGTTAAAAATATAAATACATAAGAAACGAGTGGTATTTATATGAATCTTCCTTCTCTATGCGAAAGAATTATACATGAATGCAGCAATTCGACAGTGTAGGTCCCTTCAGCAAGGTATTTTTCCGATGCATTATGTGGGCAGTTGTGATTATAATTCTTTTTTTTTTTTTCACTTTATTTATCCTGATACAGAAGAATTTATCCATTTAATTATTATACATATTTAAATCATGCTATGCTGCGTGGTAGTTGAATTTTTGTAAATTATGCTTTTATATCAGATGAATAGAGCCGACCCTCTTTAAAGTTCTTATGATTGAATTACAACCAATTATTCCAATTGAGAATTTATCAGGGGCATAGAGCTGAGCTATATGCTTCTCGTGTGGCCAAATGTCTGACTGCATTAGAGGGACGCGACAAAGTCAGTGTGGATGACCTGAAGAAATCTGTTGAGTATCCTTATAGGCCGGCTTTATTATTTTATTTATTTTATTTTATTTTTTGTTTTGAATTAAGATACAGGTTTTGATATGCAAATTTTGCAATCTAGGTAGAGCTTGTAATAATTCCACGTTCAACTTTCAATACGAATCCACAAGAGCAGCAGAATCAGCCTCCGCCTCCTCAGGCACCCCCTCCACAAAATCAGGACACATCTGAGGATCAAAATGAGGAAGAGGAGGAGGAGGTTTGTCTGAAAATTGGCATGCCATATTTACATTCAGTCTTGTTTGGCGGCTTTTACATGCATACCACCCAATTCCTATGTATTTACATAGCTAACACCTAAACTTCAATTTTTTTACATGTTTGCCATCCAAATCTTTCACATCACAAAAAATACCACCATTTTAACTTTTAAAAAGTGAAATATGCCTTTTCGTGCATAGGGAAGGTGGCATGTATGTAAAAATTGAAGTTTAGGTGTTATTTAAATACATAAGAAATGAGTGGCTTGCATGTAATTCTTCCTTATTTCTATTATGATATCTCTTGCCAACATTGTTTCTCTCACATTCCTCGTTGGTTAACATAAGAGCAGGATGATGATGACCAAGAAAATGAACAACAGGAGCAGCAAATTCCAGATGAGTTTATTTTTGATGCTGAAGGTGGTATAATGGATGAGAAGTTACTTTTCTTTGCACAGCAAGCACAGAGACGTAGAGGAAAAGCTGGGAGAGCCAAGAATGTCATCTTCTCTGAGGATAGGGGCCGATATATTAAACCTATGCTTCCTAAGGTTTGCTTCTCTTGCAGCAATATGTCTTCAGTATCTAAAGTTTTTTTGTTGTTACACTTAAAATACTTTTTGCGTATTTTCATTTGCTTAATTTCTATTGAAGTTGTTTATCACTCATCTCTCAACCCAGGAGAAAATAGGGATACTTTAGCACCTGCATAAACCCTCTCACATTTTCCCACGTCAACCCTCATGAACTAATTATTACTTTTCAATGGGTGGATATACTTTATTCTTTGATTAACAACCAAACTAAGATGATAGAATTTTCAAGTGGTTTTCTGTTTTTTTTTGCAAACATTTGAAAAGAAAAAAAGCGATGTGGGTGCGGAAAAATCACGTGTAGGCAGGAAGCCGGAGCGGGAGGGTTCTCGGGCGAGCGGATGCAGTGGACCAACCCAACCAGTCCATGGTGATACTGAGGCTGAGTGGCCCAGACGATGCTTCTGATGGGGCGAGTGGCCTCGCGCACTTCTTTTTCACTTCCTTTTTTGCTTGTTCTTCACATAGAAGCAAATGGCTATTTTGAGTATTCTCACCCCTTTTTTTTGTAGGAGTTTCCTTTTCTTCCTCTTTCCTTTCTCCTTTTCTTTCCTTTCTTGTTTTCCACCTAGTTAGGGCTATATGTATGCTGGTTTGCTAAGAGTCTAGGGAGTTTTTGCTCTGAGTTGATTTCAAATTTCTTGTGTGGAATCATTTTCCTTGTTATAGGGTTGTATCGGAGGAGGTGGTAGTGCTTCGGTTCTATCTTACTCCGAGGTGGTGGTGTTTCTGTTGTATCCTAATTTTAGGTGGTGACTGTATCTCCCCATTTATCTTCCCTAACCCTTAGCTGCCGGCCATCCCCAACTGCTTACCCGCAACCCTGTTTCTGGTGCAATAACTTTCTGTCAAGCTCTTTCCTTTCCCGGATTTCTTAACCAAACTCGACCCAAAAATTATTCAGGTCAACCCAAACCCAAATTTTTGTAGTCTAGTTCGGTTTGCATTGGCATGTAGGTCAAATTTTGACTCCCCTAATTGCAACTCTATCGTCACAACAAACTCTCATAGATCATACATGATTTTGAGATCTTCTAAGTATAATTTAAGTCCTAGGATTCTATTGATGCCTTGACCTATTGGTATAAATTCAACTCCAACACTTTATGTTGCAACCATAGTCTATTTCTCAATTCATGTAAAAAGATTACCTTTAGCTCTCACTTTTAGCATGACCCTCAATTTGCTGATTACAGAAATGGAGAAATGAAAAATGCTTAAATGTTTAATCAAATACTAAATAGTACATATACATCTAAGTAATTAGCTGTACCTTTTATCCTTGATAATATCACAGTCGTTGCTTGTTACATCACCAATTGTATATGAAGCTAAATGAAAGGGCTGAAAAATCTATTTGAATTGACAATAGCCGAGTTCACGGCACAGTGAAATAAATTCAAACTTTAAAATTAAAATACGGGGCATTAATACGTGGCAATTCCTATGTATTTACATATCTAACACCTAAACTTTACTTTTACATTAATACCTCCCAAATCTTTCATATCACATAAAAAATGCCCCCATTTTAATTTTTAAAATGTGAAATTCCCTTTTCATGCGTCGCTAAGGTGGTATACATGTATGCAAAAGTTGAAGTTTAGGTGTTAGTTATGTAAATACGTAGGAATTAAGTGATATGTTGTTATTCTGGTGTCTAAGTGCGGTTTTGTTTTTTGTTAGCCTAAAGACAATTTGGTCTTTTGTACGCCTAAAGTCAATTTAGTCTTTTTTTTATTTATTATTGTTTAGTATAATAGGGCTAATATATTTAGGGTTAGGGTTATGAATGAGATTGTCGTCTCAAATCTTTTGTGAGAGATTTTTTACCTCTCGAATTGTAGGATCTGGGAGAGACCAACTGCCTCTCGAATTGTAGGTAGTTATCTTATGTATTCGTGTTGAGTTATTCTTACAATAAAATATATATTTGTCCCAATTTATGTGGAAAAATCTTCTTGGATCATATCAAATTAGTATTAAAACTCGATTTATGAGGGATAAACCAACGAAGCAGATTAAATGTGTTTGAGTTTGTGACCTAACCCATGAAGCAGTCTTGATTTTGTGAACATTGGAAGCAAAGACCGAATCGTGTGTGACCTCCCTGAATCACGATGATAGGATCATGTCCTAACTTTGATACATTGTGATTGGAGCCGGTTAGGAAGACCAAGGCATCGCAATGTACAGGCCTTCATGAAGCATCGACGAGATCATGACATACAAATCCTCATGATAGAGTCCCATTCCTTTTGTGGAGGCAATGATGGGATCACATGGTATGTCTGGCAATGTGATTTAGGATCGCTGACTTGCAATTCAATGGCTATAAGAGCTAGTTTGTAAGAAATGGTGGGATTTCATGGTACAAGTTTCTGTAGTCATGATAAAAAACCAAAAGAGGAGAAATGAAAGCGAGAAAAGTAGATATTTTGAAAATGAGATTGGAATAAGAAATATGACAGCCTAAATCTGGGATAGAGGAAATGTTCCCAACCATAGAAAAAATGTTTTCCTCCATTGAAAATTGATTCGAGAGCTTAGAGGAGATGATGATGAGACTTATTGAGATACAATCCAACATCCCTCCGATAGTTCAGTTCCAAGTATTAACCAGGGGTTGACCGGAGAATCCTTGGATAAATCAAAGCTAAAAGAGATGGATGAGAGGAACGTGAGAAAGAATGCATCTAACATCAAGAACCCCCTTCGATATCTTTGATGGAGGGTGGATTAGAGATTTTCGATGGTGGGAGTTGAGCCAAAACATGGAGAAATGAGTTATGCAAGGGTTATGGAGGAGTACGAAGAAGGAAGGAGAGAAATCGAGATTATGATTGAAGGATAGAGTTTTACCCTAAATACATTGGGGGAAACACTGGATGGAGAGGAAGTTGGGGTGGGGATGCTAGGGTTAGGAAGTTTAAGATGTCTTCGAGGGGGAAGACACGTGTGGGTGGGTGTACCAAGTGGAGTGATATTTCATTTTGAATGGGCAAAATGGGGAGGAGAATCTTATAGCGACAATGTTATGTTTGGAGGGGAAAGCCCTTGCATGGTTTCAGTGGAGAGATGCTAGAAATTTGATCCGCTCGTGGTAAAAATTTAAGGATTATTTGTTGAAATGCGTCTAAGTCATTCGAGAAGGAGACCTATACAAGCAATTGTTTGCCTTGACTCAGGAGGGGATTGTCATGGAATATAGGGAGATATTCGAGCGATTGATGTGACAGCCGAGAGCGATTTATGAGGCAATATTATAGGGAAATTTTATGAAGGGCCTAATGCATGCGCAACACTTCTTCTGTTGAAACCGTGAGGCTTGGGAGAATTTTGGAATTGGCGTTAATTGGTTGAAATGGAACGGCCTAATATGAGCAGCATAGGTGGAGCCTCATATTAAAATGTTATAACCATATGAGTCCAAAAACACAATTATTGGAATTCGAGAGGGAGGCTACTTTGGACATAAATAATGGGCCACGGCCGAGAGTGACGTTCAAACGCCTTACAAAGACAGATTCAAGAGAAGCGAGTAAAATGGTTATGTTTGCGATGTGATGAAAAATATACCCTATGACACCTTTAAAATAATCAGACATTGCAGGTTCTCACAGTGTGTAATGAGAAGACAGGGGAGCTTGGTCCAACATCAATTTTTTTATCCACCTTAAGGACAAGATGCTTCTTTGAGAGATGAGTATTGTTATGTCGATGCCTAAGAGCTTTTTTGTCTTTTATTAGCCTAAGGGCAATTTAGTCTTTTGTGCTTCTAAGGACAATTTAGTCTTTTGTTCTTTATTATTTTCTAATACAAATGTGGCTAATATATTTAGGGTTGGGGTTATGCATGAGATTGTTGTATTGAGTCTTAGGGTAGGGTTTGGGAGAGATTTTCAATCTCTTGAATTGTATTGTAGGTGTTCATCCTATATACTTGTGTTGAGTTTTTTGATGTCTTTACAATAAAATATTCGTTTGGCCTAATTTTTGTAGAAAAATTATCTAACATTGTATCGTATGTATGTAAAGCTTCCTAGAATAGGCTATGTCACTTAATTAAGATATTAAATTAACTCATATATACTAATTTTATTTTTACCGATATGCATGCATGCATGACTACATATATATTAAAATGTTTATTACAAAATATAGAATTTTATAAACATATTTTTAGTCATTTTTGTGATGTGCAAAAATCTGAGATAAAATTTGTTTGACTTTTTTATCATTACCATAGAATAACTTTTTAAGTATATGGTGATCTTCATCATATCTGCGACCTCTGGCTTTAGTACAAATTTATTATCCAGAAGCAACTTGGCTTAAGAAGTTGACCTTGCTGGTTGCAACCAACCGTGTATTCATTTTATATATTTTCACCATTTTATGATATATCTAACACCTAAACATCATATTTACAATCATACCACTCAATTCTTTAGCATCACCTCAAAAATACGCTATCACTATCTCTTAAAAGTGAATTACATTTTTTCATGCAAAAGTTTATGATACGAAGGTGTTATAAGTGAAATTATCAAACTATGGGTGTTAGATATGTAGATACATAAGAATTGAGTGGTATGCATGTAAATTTCCCTTTATGATCTTGCCTTCATCTACCACTAATGCGTTAATGCAATCAAAGATAATACTGTTTTGGGTTGTCTCTATTTTCTCGTAATATATGATATGTTAGCATACTGAAGTTATAATTATACTGCTTAGGATCCTTTCCAATGGCTTCTGCAGGGTCCAGTGAAAAGGTTGGCTGTTGATGCAACACTCAGAGCAGCTGCACCATACCAAAAACTCAGGAGGGATAAAGACGCCAGCAAGAATAAAAGAGTATATGTGGAGAAAGCAGATATGAGAGCAAAAAGGATGGCACGGAAAGCTGGTGCCTTGGTAAGTCGACATTCATAAAATTAAGGGGCATTGACATATATATACCATACAATTGTTATGGATTTACATATCTAACATCTAAACGTTGATTTTTGCATTCTTAATACTCAAATCTTTGTTATCACATAAAAAATATCACTATCACCGACTCTTTAGGAGTGAAATACCTTTTGATGCGTGGGTAAGGTGGTATTAATGTAGATATGAAAGTTTTGGCGTTAGATATGTACGTATATAAGAATTGGGTGGCATGTATGTAAATCTTCCAAAAATTAATAGCTTTTTCTTTGTTTGCTTCTTTTCTTGTCTGATGACTCAAATGATTTTAGTCAATGAGACTTCTCTTAGTTCTTTTGTTGTAAGCAACTTTGCAAAAAGAGCTTGAAATTTCAATTTGGGATGGTAGAGTAAAATCTCTTGGTTGAATGCACTTGAATTTTCATACAAAAAACTTTGGGACATTTACATATATTGCACACTATTCTAATGTATTTACATATCTCACACCTAGAATTTCATATTGGCACACATAACATACATAAGATGTAAATTTCCCATAATCTTTTTCTTGTAGTAATTTTTGTATGTATACTTTTCTCAGGTTATCTTTGTGGTTGATGCTAGTGGAAGTATGGCGCTAAATCGAATGCAAAATGCTAAAGGTGCAGCATTGCAATTGCTAGCAGAAAGTTATACAAGCAGAGACCAGGTTCAAACCAGCTATATAAATAGCTCATGATTTATCTATGGAATGAGATGCATAAAAGTAAAAAAAAAAGGAATGAGATGCATACTTTTTGTGAATCAGTAAAAGGGTTGTTTTTTTTTTCATCTTTTAATTTTCAATAATATACTCAAAACTCATATTCTCAAGAATGTTCAGCTAATACCAGACAAATAAATTTGGAAAAAGGAGCAACCATTTAATACCAATTGGATATGGGTGGCTACTCTGCTCCTAGTAGTACATGGGGCGTTGGATTCCATTTTCCATGTTGATGGGAAGCAACAGATGCTTTTGGATGTAAATGATTTGATACTTATACATGTCTTGAGACTGGGACGAGGCAGCATGAAGAATAAATTGATCTATTTTTAATTAAGAACCACTGAATTTCACTTTTTTGTATCAACTCCGACTACTGACTATGGTATATAGAAATCATTCCTCTATCGATGCTGAAGCAACAAACCTCCCGAGTTGGGATATTTACATATGTATGTTGACCTCACTTTTGTCGAGGTTTAGTTTTCCTCCTAGGATTTAGGGTTCTAGCTTTAGGAGCTTCCCCGACGATCTTAGATTCTTAGCAATGGACCTACCTCATTTTAGAATGCTCGAAACCACTTCGACACTCTTTTGGAATCCCGGACGAAATTCCTGACCTCTAGCTCACAGCAGGTAGGTTGGAATTGGCGTTAGGACTCCAAATTGAGTTCCTATAGGACCACTGGACCTTAGGATAGCCTCGTGCACATTTTCTGCACCACCGAACACAAATTCCTCGAGCCACGGCCTCGACATCTTCAAATCCTCGCAACGGATCAAGATCAGAAGACAGGATGCCAGAACGAGCGCCATCAAGGTCAGAATTTTGACGAGATCAAATTTGACGCACTTTCGACTCGACCGACGACGAGGTTGTCCGAACGACCTCGGATCGCGAAACGGACTGCGCCGATGCGTTCGGGACGTCGAATTTGCTTGGGAAAGACATATAACTTGTTATGTTTTCGAGCACAAGTCCGCGGCACGAAATTTGACGAAGCTTAATAAAATAAGTTTTATTTTATTTAAAAAAATAAAAATCCTAAATCCCTAACCTATTTTCCTACCCTCCCAGCACTCGCCTGGCGCCATTCTCATTTCTTTCCCGCGGGCATACTCGCCTCGTGCCCTGGCTCGGTTCGACGAGCTCGTTGGCCTTGTCTGGTCTCGTCCCGTCGTACCTCGGCTCCTTCTCCACGCCATGGGAAGTGACCTCCCGTGCGCCTGCCGCCCGAGCTTCTCTTCCCGATGCGTTGAATTTTCCTCTTCGAGCATTCGGGAAGCTGCGGCACCTGTGGCTTGACGCAATTCGGGAAGTCTCTTCCCTTCCCAATGGCTTCCCTCTGCTTCCCTTCTCTGCTCTCTTGTGGCTTCCTCCTGCGTGCGTGGGTTCTGGCGCCAGGTAGTGTTTGCCCTTTTGTAGCCGTTGGCTCCGGGTGAGTTCTCGGGTGAGTTAGGATGGCTTGGGTGAGTTTAGCTGGTCTTCTTCCCCTGCGGCTATTTAAACCTCATTTTGGGGAGAATTTAAAGGTTGGATACCCTGGTTTTGAAGGCTCCCTTTCTCTCCTTTCCCTCTTCTTCTTCTCTGCTACTCACGGTTCTCCCTGAGCTTAGTCTGAGTGAGGTAGGAGTGTTGTTGGCTTTGCTCCTTGAGGTTCTCGAGACTTGGCTGCTCGGTTTTGGAGCCTGGGTCGTGCCGTTGTTCACTGTTGTTGAGTTGGGGTGTTGATTTGCTTAAACTCTCATTGAGGTATGGGCTCCTCTAGCTCTAGCTTTTATATTTGAGGCTATACATGTGTTGTTTTCCTTAAGATGGACATGGTTTCATGGTTAGAGTGGCATGCTATTGCTTCCCTCTCTTCTTTACTCGTTTTAGCTTGATGTGGAGCATAGAATGGTTTATTTAGTTTTATATGCATGTGGAGCTTGCTTCTTGCTCCTCCTACTTCTTCTTTATTACAAAGGCATGTTATGGAAGAGTTTAAATTGATTTAGGGAGGGGGCTTATGCTTATTTTCATTTGAAATACACCAAGGCTCTATACTTGGATATGTTGGATGTATGGAAATGCTTATGCAAGCTTTATGTTTAGCTAAATTTTAAGTCACATCTTGGCTCGTTATAGTCCTACCTGAAAGCACATTTCGTTTCATTTTAAAAGGGCTTGGGGGCTGTTTTGGTTGGCTTTGTTCCTTGATTTTGGATCCTGCTGCCTCTCGGTTTTGCCCCTATGATCGGTCGATTTCCTTGTTTTGCGGTTTTCTCGATTTTGGATTGTTTGAGCCCTACTTTGGCTCGGTTTTGTTTGGCTCCTGTTGTCTCTCGGTTTTGCCCCTATGTTGGGACTGTTTTGATTCAAATTTTAGGTTGGTTTGAGCCCTTTTTTTTCTCTTGGTTTTGGGGCTGTTTCGACCCCTGCTGCTGCTCGGTTTTCTTTTCCTGGTCTCTGGGGTTCTCTTGAGCTAGTCTAGTTTGATGTGAGGGCCGTTTTGGCTTGTGGCTGGGCTGATTCTTACAGCCAGGTAGTGGCTCGGGTTTGGCTTTGTATAGGCTGGATTTGGTCCTTGTGGTGAGCATTCATCTAGGCCTTGGAGTTGGGCTATGTTTGTTTGGCTATATTGGCTCGGGTGTGAGCCTAGTTTTGGGTGTTTGTTGAGGCTCGCTTGGTCGTATGTTAGGCTCATTTTAGCTTGTGTTTGGGTCGTTTCTTCGGGTCTTGTGGTGGCTCGGCTGCACCCTTGTTTGGAATTTTATTTGGAGGGGCTGAATTGTTTGGATTCTAATGGAGTTTATTCTTATGTGTTTGTGGTAAATTGGAATTGGTGTGATGATGGCTTTGCTCCTTGCTACATTTACTTATGAAATTGGTTTGGAAGAATTTAAGAACATCTCTTATTTGCTTCAATTAATGCTTGAAAGTTAAATGTTAAGGCTTGATTAAAAAAATGTGAGCATGAGGTTGGCAATCACTTGATAAATTGATATTGATATATGTGGGCCTTTGTTTCAGCACTTGTCTAAGGCCTGATTTTATAGCATGAAAGGGAGTTGGATCTTGAATTTAAAAATGGCAAAATCTTGGAATTTTGTGATAGCACTTCGGCTTAGTGGCTCAGAGTTCAGGACCGAGCAGTGGCTTTCTCTTTATGTTTTTCTTGATTTTACGATCTTTGTTCGGGAAAAGGGGTGCGTTCCTAGGGGCCTAGTCCTCATCCTCTCCGAGAGCGTCGTGGTGCCTTTAGGTCCTTTTTCTAGGATATGTGAGGACGGTCGGGAGTTCAGGGTGATTTACTTGTTTTCAATTGTTGGAAATCGGTTCACTTTCTTTTACGAATTTGTGTTAGGTGAACCGTTTTCCCTCTTTCTTTCCTTGACCTCTCGTCCCTAGTTTTCACCTTGTTTCTTGGCTCAAAGCACACACCTACGGGGACGTGTAGGTGTGCACATATAACCCCTTTGGGTTATATGTGGGCCATCAGCAGTACTGTAAGTGCGGTGGGGACATTGATAAGACCGCAAAAAGAAAAATTACGAGAATCATAGAATGGGGCGCTCGACTCGGAGACTACGTAGAGAGTAGAGCGAGAACCACGGAACCGTTCGCCCGTCATCGGGGTTTCTATCGCCGACGAGTGTAAGGATGTTCGTAGTCCTAGTCCTATTAGGATAGTCAACCTGTGGACTAAAATGTTTTAAAACAAAAAAAATACATATGTTTGAACAATACAAAATCACCTCCACTACTACACAGTCTACCTACCTACGGTTTTACTTGCATGCAAACAGAAAAAAAATGAAATGTGTGAAAAATTTATGAAGGTCCACGGTTGGCTATTCGAGTCGGATTAGGCCGCCTTCCGCAGAAAGTTGGTGCAGTAGTCGACGCTCGAATCCGGATATTAAGTACAGTTCGAGTCCGTAACACCACCGCGCTTACGGGCGCTTTCTTTCCAGATGCCCCATGGCTTTCTTACGGTTTGCCGTGAGTTTAGCGGGCCATCTGTGAGTTTCTTCCGGTGTTCTTTGCGGTTTTCTACGATTTTGTTTTGTTTTCGTTCGTGACTTTTCTCGGAGTTTTATACGGACGTTATTTTTCTTTCTTTCTCGATTTTCTGGTTTTTCTCTCACGATTTTTTTTCGTTTTCTCGCCGTCTTTCTTTCGTTTTTACTCGTTAGGTTTTCGCACTTCGCTCCCTTCGTACGTCATCGTAATACTCTCGTTGAGCTAGGTTCCCGCCCACTACTTTTACTTCGCTTTTCCCGCGCTAACGACTCTTCTCGTGAAATAAGAAAAATATGAAAATAATATTAAATGCGAATGTAACATACGCATGGATGAAGCAAAACATACTGTACTTCCGTAACATCGTCATTTACTTTATTTTTCGTTATACTCGCTTTACTTTTCAAAGACATACTCTCTGTTGTACACATTGTTTACTTTCGGTTATATTGCATTATAGCATGTTTATTTTTCGAGCATATATCATGTTGTAGCTATTGTTTACTTTTAAGATACATACTTGCTAAGCATGTTTTCTTTGTCGTAGCATGTTATTTCTAGCTAGTTTAGCATGTTTTGCTAACTTGAAGCATACTCGTTTATGATAGGTGCTTTGCTTTATGTTATTCATCTATAAGACGTCTCCTGTTCTATCGTTCTTTTCTACACTCATCATTGCAGACACACTCACTCGCAATAAAATGAAATATAAATGATTTGCATGTTCACTTTAATTTAAAACTTTAATTTAAATCATGACCTTCTACTGACGTGGAGCTTGGAAGCACGGTGGATAGCACGGCCATCTTCTTCAAAGAAACCCTTTCTTTAAGCCTTAAATAATGAGCCTTAGGATTTCGAGGTAGTCCGCCCGTAGCGACATAAACCCTCACCTTTTCTTTTAGCGCTAGACACAATTCCTCCCATGCGATATAGTCCTAACTCGCTTAGGTTTCGAGGTTGTCGTCCGATACGACGTAAGCCTCCCTGTTTTTCGAGTAGTTTGCATAATCGGGACGTTATGCAAACGTAATTCCTATAATTAATTTGCGAGGATTGAAATTAAAATAAATCCTTTCCAAAATTTAAAGCCCAACCATAGGATAGTCTGGGACGTCCTCGAGGTCCTCCTCGAGATCTGTGACATCCCCTACCCTTCTTTCTTTGACTCTGAAAAATAAATGTTCCACATTGCGTCTTTCACCTATTGGATTTCCTATTACCACACTTCGTTGAAAACCCTACCTTTTGAATTCATGAAGATAGAAACCCGCGATCTAAATCGAGAGTTCTCTCAAGTAACTTCGGTCGTTTGAGGGGTAATTAACTATAGTGCATTGCTCTATAGGGAGTTTTAAAGCACCGAGATAATATAAACCCTATTTAATTCTTTTGTATTAAATAGGGAATTTGTCGGTCCACATAAAGCGTTCGCGTACCGAACGGATGTCATAAATTTTGTGGTTTATTTGATCGAGCGATATCGTCGAAGTAGGGTGTCTATTCTTCTGAACGGATGCGTTACTCGCGATATTACGCTCGTTCATCCAAACTACTTAACGAATGAGATCCGTCATTTCTCAGTCTCATATTTTAAAACTTAAAATTTTATTTTCAAAAATCAATACATATATAAATTAAATTAAATCCTCAAGCCCTTCTTCTCTTAAGCGGCCGACAACGTAGCACACATTTCTTATGTATTTATATGTCGCACAGCTAAACATTCATAATTACGTAGATAGCATTTGGTGCTTTAAACTTATACATGAAAATGTGTATTTCACTTTTAAAAAGCGGTAAAAGTGCTATTTTTTATGTGATATTAAAGATTTGAGTGATATGTGTGTAAATATGAAAGTTTAGGTGTGGGATATGTTGGTATATAAGAATTGTCTGTTATGTATGTAAATGCCCCTTCAAAAGAATTTGTTAACAAAGCAATTTGAATTGTTAAGTCCCCATAAAGCAAATTACATTGTTTGTGCGTGTCGCACAGCTAAAATTAGTATATCTTAATATGCATGTCTTATTCATTCTAGTTCCATTTGGTGGTTAGATGATTTCATGTCAAGTCCTTGCATCTTTAGCATGGTTTGTTGACGTGCAGCCCATGGAACCTGCAATGCAACCCTACATAATTTATGAAATGAACCTGTATTTTTATTTTTAACCAGGTGTCAATCATTCCCTTCCGTGGAGATTTTGCAGAGGTTTTATTACCACCTTCCAGGTCAATTGCAATGGCGAGGAAACGCCTTGAGAGACTCCCCTGTGGTGGTGGCTCTCCTTTAGCTCATGGTCTTAGCACGGTATCATATTTCACAGATTTTTCCTTTTTCTTTTTTACATTATTTTCATATTTCCATTTATTAACTTCACATTATTTCTATGCATAGGCCGTTAGAGTGGGACTAAATGCTGAAAAGAGTGGTGATGTTGGTCGAATTATGATCGTCGCCATTACTGATGGAAGAGCTAATGTGTCATTGAAACGTTCTACTGATCCAGAAGCTGCAATTTCTTTGGATACTCCTAAACCTTCTGCCCAAGAATTAAAGGTAACAAACAAGTTAAAAGGTTATTAAACTGTTACGCCGGTGACTACCCTAAGTGCAATATATTCTTATGTCATTTTTATTGTTTAGTGTAAATCTGGCTAATATGTTGAGGGTTAGGGTTATGGATGAGATTTTGTGTTGAGTTTGAAGTTAGGGGTTGGGAAAGATTTCCTACCTCTCGAATTTTAGGAGTTGGGAGAGGTTGTCTATCTCTCAAATTGCTGGTGCTTATTTTGATATGGTTATCTTTTATTGCTTTTATTTGGCATTCGTGAAATAAAATGTGTTTTCCATGATTTATGTGAGAAATATATTTTGGATCGTATCAAATTGGTATCAGAGTTGTAGATTTCTAGGAATTTCTGGAAAACAAAAATAAAAAAGGGACTGCGGCTTCACAGCGTACAGAGACCCGAGACTTCATTCAGGCGTGATTAGTGCTTGCGAAGAAGGTAACGGCGGGATTGCGGCTTACAGAGACAAGAAACTTCCTTCTTTCTTCGCGTAGAAGGCAGTGATGGGATCGCGGTTACTAATTTTTGCGGAGAAGGCAATGACGGGATTGTGGCTTACAAAGCGCGAAACTTTCTTCTTTCTCCCCCTCCTGCTATGTCATCGCGATCTAATCAAGATTAGAGCTAGCTGCGAAGCAACGGGGAAATTGTGGCATACAGGGAAGCGTGATGGGCGAGGTTACTTTCAAAGACATCATTTTAAAGATCGATCATTACATGTTCTCATAGTATTTAATGAGGAGGCAGAAGATGAAGAAATAAAGACAACTGTGGTGAAAAAAGAGGAACGCCCTCACTTTTTTCCACCATGAGGATAATGTATCTTTTGGGAGGGAAGTATTGTTACTCTAGTGCCTAGCCTAAAGGGAATTTTGTCTTTTGTGCGCCTAAGGGCAATTTAATATTTAGTTATTTATTATTATTTAGTATAAATAGGGCTAATATGTTTAGGGTTAGGGTTATGCATGAGATTTAAGTCATGAGTTTTAGGGTTAGGGTTTGAGAGAGATTTCCTACCTCTTGAATTGTATGATTTGGAGCAGATTGCACTCTTGAATTGTAGGTACTTATCTTTATATATTTATATTGTATTGATTTGATTTGGTTTTTGTGAAATAAAATATGTGTTTGCCCTGATTTGTGTAAGAAATTTATTCCGGTTCGTATCATAAACCCATAACACTTGATCATCATCATTTTCGTTACACTGTTAACATATCTAGATTATCTCAAGGTTAACTATTTCAGTTGGAATTTATACTAGCTGCTATTATTATATTTCCTCATTATTGGGGATATTCTTTTTATTGTTCTCTTTGCTTATTTATATGTTGACATATATATGTTTGTATTAACATTCAATTTGATAGAGATGCAGTCCTTTATGATTCTCTCTTCTAACATGGTGTCAAGCCATCAAAGGTCACCTCACTTGCCTCTTCGCCATTGGTTAAACATCACATGTTATTATCGACCATTATGACAATTGTCCTCATTCTCAATTTCTCTTAGTATGTACTTTTCTGTGATTTTCCTTTTTCATGCCCAAAAAGCAGTCCTTATAACATATGGGTCTATTTGAAAACTCATCGAAGTTGTAAGAACTTTATTTTGCATATTATAGTCAATAACCTAAGGCACTTGGCCTGTCGCTCTATTTCTCTAATTGTAGGCCAAGTAAAGAAAAAAACTAGTTGACTATCTCATTGATGATTTCTATTACTATTTTTTGTGAAGGCTTTGTGCTGTTATCATAATTGATGTTTTGCTTCTAATTATCGATACTTCTATTTAAGTATCTTATCACTGCCTTCTTTGACATGGAACTACTAGTCAACCTTTTGCATCCTTTTCACTCTACTCTCTCTGTTATATAGTGTTTGTGGTCCTCTTATGATAGTACAACCTTAATACATCCAAATTTTCATCTAATTTAACTCTGACTGCTAATATTTTAATAGTCAAGTTGACGTCTTCTAGGAGAGCTTGTGTTTGATGGGGAGCATTTGTATTCTTAAAGTATCATATATACTAATTATTTATAGCTGAAATCCACACTGCTCGCTCATTTTTGTTATATGTTCTCATTATTAATGATATTCTTAATTATTATTTAATTTTGTAGCTTATATTTAAAATAGTTGTGCTTTTGTTAAGGTGGCAATTGAGTAAAAATGCAATATTATCTAATTATCCCCGTTCTGATAAACACCAACATCATTTCATTCCTACTACATTCAAAGGCAATCTTTTTAATCCTATTCAAGTTGCTTTCCTATTTAAAACATTAGACCATATATGTTTCAGTTTTCAAATACTTGGCTGTGAAGTTTTGCATGTAAATGTATTAATTGGAAATGTTGTAATTATTTATTATTGATTTTTTGTTGGTAATTATCACTAAGCTGCACTTCAAATACGAAATTTCAATTAACAAAAATTTCTATTAAGCGTAAATAATTACAGTCCCTCCATTTTTCACTCAATTTCCCTTTTTTCTCAGAAATTACGCATCCTTAGCAATTCTTTGTGATTTTGCCTCATTTAATGATTTCCTGTGCTCTGAATATTGCTTTTGAAACTATGATACTGGACAAAGAACCTTCCATCACCTCGGCCTCTCCTTTTCATCCTCTTTCCCAGCATTGGAGTAAGTGGCTCAACCTTCATGGAAAATGATCCATCCCATTAAATACCAAACATAAGAATATAGATTCCTCAGTTGCATTGTGGACCTCATCCTGGGTTCATCGACTTCGCCAACTTGACATTTTGCTTCAAGTTCAAAGATTGATTGTAGAATTATATTTATTATGTGGTTTGTATGTAAATCTTCGTTTCAAGGGCTATTAACATACAGAATACACATTCCTATGAGTTTATATGTCTAACATTTAAACTTCACTTTTCACATTTTGACAACCCAAATCTTCCATGTCTCATAAAAAAGTTCTCTATTTTAAAGTTGAAAGTGAAATAGACCTTCATATGGCATATATGTAAAAATTAATGCTTAGGTGTTAGATATGTAAATATGTAGGAATGAAGTGGTATGTATGTAAATCTTCCTTCCTATATCTGATTAATTGTCTTCTCCTTAAGGACGAGATTCTCGACGTCGCCGGAAAGATATACAAGGCTGGAATGTCACTTTTAGTTATTGACACGGAAAACAAGTATGTATCTACTGGATTTGCCAAGGAAATTTCCAGGGTTGCACATGGTATAGCTATGCTCTCCAGAATATAACTTCAGAGAAACTTTTTTTCATATATTTCATTTCAATACAACACTTAACTGCAAAATCCTCGCTCTTGCAGGAAAGTACTACTACTTACCAAACGCTTCTGATGCTGTCATCTCCGCCACAACAAAGGAGGCTTTATCAGTGTTAAAAAGAACTTGAGTTATTGGATTTTTTCTAGGTGACTGCTCTTCATAATTGTATTTTTTACGTAGTGAGGTCTGTAATTTCTATTCTTCGACAGTTTAAACCATAATTTCTTAGTGAGTAAAGTGTCAAAATACTCCCCTTACTATAGTCCCCTCACTGCTTATATGGGGTTATTTTAGTCCTAGTCCATAAAAGTGCCGAATTAGTCCCGGAACTCTTTTAACATGGGCTAAAATAGTCCTCCTTGAGGTATATTTTAGGCCCCATTAAAAGATTTTGGAGACAAAATAGACATTTTTATGGACTCTAGAATTAAAATGGTTCCCTACAAAGATTCAGGGATCATTTTGACAAATTTCTCATGTCCTATTCCTACTATAAGTTTTCAAAAAAATATATCGGTTGAATAAATATGGGATTTTTCAGATATTGGAACTTATGATTATTATTTTATTTCAAAAAGGGTTTTGAGGTGTAATTCAATTCAACTGGGCCTGCAGTTTGTGGTTACTTAAGAGGCATCTGGAGTTTGAAAGATCCTTTCCGTCTGGTTGCATTGGCATTTTTTTTTCTTCCTTTTGCTGAGGTGCATTGTCTTCTTAAATATTGGAGGTAAATATTGAAGACTTTTGCCTTTTTTTGAATTGTTGAAACCCTTTGAACTGTACTTGTAGACATTTTTTTTTTTCAATTGTAGCTGAAAGTTATTATTCACACCTTCCTGTGATTGGACCTCTTGAAATTCCCCATTGTTTTATTGAATATTTGGTGCTTCTTATTTCTCAGTTCTCACTCTCTCAAAAAATTCTTGAAGAATGTGCTGTGTGATTTGGTCAACAATCAGAAATGCTGAAAAATATTACATCAGGACTCCGCACCTAGAGTTACGTGCGGAGTCCAATCGCTGGGAGCCATGTGGAATCCGGAATAACACACGAATAACACGGATGAATATTCTCTCGTGTTACTCTGTGGTCAGCTGTGTTTTGGCTGAATAACTCGAAATAACATGGGGGAATATTCCTCCGTGTTATTATAACACCGGGAATATTCCTCCGTGTTATTCCTTATTATTCAAGTGGTTGTATTGATGTTATTGTGGTAGTGTTACAATACCACCACAATAACACTTGAATTACACGAAATAACACGGGGGAATATTTCTCGTGTTATTCCGCGTTATTCAGCCAAAACACCGCTGACTACGGAGTAACACGGGAGAATATTCCTCCGTGTTATTCGTGTGTTATTCTAAAATTGAGTCGTCACATTAATGCATTGATTGTAGTTATGTTCTTATTGGTTGAGTTGCAAGAGTTGGCCAATAATTAAAAATGTTGTTTGAGTTACAATCTAGAGAGCTGCCAATGAACTGTCCTTTTAGTCTTTTATCAATGACAACTTAACAATCTTCGGCATCGTCGTAGTAATGACTGGGTGAATTCTCTTAAAATTCTTGGTCACAGATGGCATCACTTGAAAGACATGAAAGCTACATTATAGGGAATGATTCAGATTTCCACTCAAGACACCATATTTTAATTAGATTTTTTGGTTATTTATTTTCCTAATATTCTCGGCTTCTTTGAAAGCAAAGAGTTTCGTGGAATGTACATGTGCACATAATTCAATTAGGCCAGGTCAGGTTAATCAAGTCGTGATGAAGATATGTACATAGCCTAGGAAGCTATTGATTATTGAACCACTAGCAACTTGAATATTCCTCAAATCCAAATTTATTGAGAGCCTCATAAGTGATAATACACCTAATGACTTGAAATTTGCCCATCTGACTAAGGCTTTGTTTGATTGAGCTTTTGCTTTTATGAAAGCTTGTTTAAAAACTGTTCTAAGAAATATCAGTTTTGTAAAGTCTGATGACAATGGCTATCCAAACTCCCCAAACGAGTTTGGTTGGAAGTGTTTGTAGATAAACTCTGGAATGAGAGGAATTAAAAACAATATAGAGAGTTGATTTCTTCATCTATTATAAGCAACTATTATTTACCTTCTCAACTCTTTTGTGGTTATTCCAATTGCACTTTTATGGATCCCCATTTTTTACATAGGTGTTAAGGCCTTTGAACATGATAAATTATTATGTGATGTGATCACATGTTTGAACGATGGTCTAGATGAGTTGTCGTGCAATCCACAATGATGTGGCTGCATTTGGATCATCGTCTGCATGTTTGATCAGTCGTACGTAATAATTTTAACTTTAACAGGCCGGAAAAAAGTTTAGGAGATTTTTCTCTTTATATCTTTTTTCCTTTAGAGAAATTATCTGAGATTTGGTTTGATTACTCATCCTTCAAATTCTAATGCGATTAATTATGTCAAATGAAATATAAATTATATTTTGGGTCATTTGCATCCATATTACCCAGTGTCTATATATTTACGTTCTATCACCTAGTCTTTATTATTATTTTTTTTTTTACATTTATACCATCCAAATGTTTCATGTAACATAAAAATATCACTATTTTAAACTTTTAGAAGGTGGAATATATATATCTGTATGTGTGTGTAAATTTTGAAGTTTAGTGTTCGGTGTTAGATATGTAAATACATAGAAATTGAATGGTATTATCAAATAATCCACATTTTTATCCGAAGACGGTGAATTAACTGATCAAATCATCAAATCTCACTCCATTGCATTTAAGCCGTCAAAGCAAAAGCAGTGCTTCTCTTCAAGAGCAAAATATATTAAATCAGAATTTCAATATATATATATATATACACACACACACACACACTATAATTTCTATTTGCCATATTGGTAATAAAAATGTGGATAAAAACAATATTATTATTATTATTATTACTATTATTATTATATTGTTACTCAAAATAAAAATATTATTATTATTATTACTATTAATATTATATTATTACTGCTACTCAAATGAGCTCATCTTAAAATTATTCGTTAATTTGATTTATTTTCTATCTCAATATATAAAAATAGCAAATTATCATTACTAAAATTTTATAATATAATGATGAATTAAATCAAAATTTACAACTCAACAATAGATTTTATTGCAATCAATTTAAACTATAAATGTGAAATATGTTCTAAAATTACTATATGCTCCTCTATCTTCAATTCTTCAACCTCAATGGCAAACTAAATAGTATCAAACATGAATATTACCTCTTACCAATATAGCAAGTTAACAAATTGTAAGGAAGATTTACATATATAACACCATGTTCATATCTATTTACATATCTAACTAGTAAAATTTATTTTTTATATATGTAGTACTTTATCTATGCATAGAAAGGTGTATTTCACCTTTTAAAAGTTAAACTAGTAATATTCTAGATGTGATATGAAATATTTACTTGTTTAAAACTTATTGGATTTTTTTTTATTCTTAAGTTTTATAGTTAATCAATGAATTGGTTAACTACTATTTGGTGATAAGAGTAAGAGTTGTGTGAGAGGGAATAAAATGTGTTGAGAGTGGTTTGGGTGGGGTTTAAATGAGTCGATTTGAGCTTAAGTCGCTCTCAACTTAAGCTTAAGCTTGAGCTTGAGTAATAGATTATCAACTTACCGTTGCACGATAATTCAACATACGCATAGATAAAAGAAAACGGTCAGTAGAAACACTAGATGTTTTTTATGTGGAAAACCCAAAAAGGAAAAAGATCACGGGGTATGGCCAAGCAGAAAAATCCCCTATAAACTGAAGATTACAAGTACATTCCCTTATCCCACAGGCGGGAAGGGGGTTGAATACTCTTTGGAGTTACAACGTTGGTGCACGAATGAACTTGTTGTAAGGAGTAGATTGCGTCCGATGGTAATCTGTTGCGATCGGCAGATGGTATAGACGGTGGTTGGCGGTGGTCGACGACTGCAGGCAGGTGGTGGTCGACGGGGGTCAGTAGGCGGTGGTCGACGAAGATAGAATAGTGTTGGACTTCAACCCCTTAAAGTTTCAAGCTTTTTTTCTTAAGCCTCGAGGTCCCCTCCTCAAGCCAAAGCTCCACACCCCCCCCCCATTTGGGTGTAATTAATGCATAAATAAAAACCACTTTGATCAAACAGCTCAGAAAGCTTCCCTCGATCAAACAATATTGGATGGACATTTGAGTGTCTTAACAATGTCATAATTGAGCGATCTTGAACTCGTTAGATTCGTTTCGCCGCGACGCTCGACTCGACTATAAACTTGTCAGATTTGACACAGATTTTATCTTCCAAATATATTCAAAAAACTTCTAATCATAGTTTAACATATTGATTGGGGCTAGAATTTGTTAATATTAGAAAAATTTTGGTATCATTAGGTTCGTCTTGTCGAGCCGGTCAATATGACTGCATGTCTGTTGAAATCAGAGCTCTGTATAAGTTTTAATTAAAGTTTAAACAATTTTTGCTCGAAAGATTGTCTTAAGATCTGTGCGATGCATCGATATTCATGCTTGATGATGAAGATTTGTTGATGACGTGTTAATATGTATTTGAGTTCGAGCTCGAGCTTAGGTTTATGAGTTCGAGCCAACACACAAGCCTACTTGTTCATTACAAAAGATAGAAAATAATATTATTTTAAATTAGTGTTATAATAAAACGACAAATATAATTAACAATCATAAGATAAATACTAATAAATCACTTAATATAAAAGTAAAAAACTATTTTTTTTAATACTTTTTAATAATTTAAATAAAAATTCTGGAAATTTAATATATTTTTAGTGTATTTTATATTAATATATTTTTTTTAAACGAGTCTCGTAAGGGCTAGCTTGAGCTTGGCTTGTAGCTCATAAAGCTCAGTTCATGATCCACTCGTCGAGCTGAGCTTGAGTCAACTCATGAGACGGCTTGACTCACTTACACCTAATGAGAGATATGCATTTATACATAAAACAAGAGAAAATCACATGCGCATCAGTTAAGTTTTTTGTTTTGTACATATCTAAAACTAAAATTCTAATATATAAACAGTGGTGGACCTAAATATGATCCATGATGGCGATTATCTCTCACTCATCAAATTCAGATTTTTATTTATACGACAAAGAAAATTAGTCTTTTGGTTTACTTAAATATTAGTTTTAACCTTCATGAAATATTTACTTTGCTCTTTGTTGCTCTAACTTCTCCCACGTTAAGCTTAAGAGGGACAACTTACCCTCATAAAAAAAGAACATTTCTGCCCATGTATATAAATATTATTTTACAAATGTATGAGATGATATATTTAGGGCTGTAAATGAGCGGAGCTATAGCGAGCTCAGGCTTGACTCGTGTTCAGCTCGTTCGAAATTAGCTCGGCTCGAAATCAGCTCGTGTTCGAAATGGCTCGTGAAAGGTGTGTTCGTGTTTGGCTCGATATAAATATTATTGTTTGTGTTCGACTCGAAATTGGCTCGTTAAAATGAATTAGAAAAATATATGTCTAGCTGCGGATTCGAACATGGACTAAATGAATGGAAACGAAGCAAGATAACCACGCTACTACGTAAGCAATTAAGATTTAAACTTAAATATAAATATATATAATATATTAATATATAAATAATATATATAATAAATTATTATATAAATAATTATATGATTATTTTTTATTTCAAACCAATTCGAGCCGAACACGACCGAACAAACAGTTGTTCGTGTTCGGCTCGTTAACATTTCGAGCTTAAAAATTTGTTCGTGTTCGGCTCATTAGGCTTAACGAACGAGCTGAACACGAGCTACTTAACGAGCCGAACAAGAGCGCGAACAACGAGCCAAATTGCCAGCCCTAGATATATTTAACTTTTAAAAAGTTAAAATAGTAATACCTGATGTAGAAGTCATTGGCGGTGGAAACATAAAAAATAAAATTTTATTATTTAGATATATAAATACATAGAAATTAGGCGGTATGTCTTTATAAATGATCAAGTAACGCAGCGCTGCTTCCAAGGACCGAAGCCAAGCAGCCAAAGATGGCGGGAAGAAAGCGCTCGACTCACTCCCAAATTTCTATCGGTAAATCCAAAACCCTAATTCGTATGCTTAAGATAATGGTTGAAAGATTTCAAATGTCATCTCGATCTCTCGGTCTGTTGTTTCTTGGTTACTCATTTTCCTCCCACCGACAAATCAGGGAACTGTAAGGTCGAAGTCGAAGGGGGAAGCGTGATTTGTGAATCAAATGGAAATTGCATCTACTTATCTGCAAAGAGCGATGCAAGGATCAGAATCTCAGGTATTTTTTTCTTCCCCTTTTCTATTTCATTAGATATTCTCCTTCCTAATCTGAAACTTCAATGCCCTTCCTATTTCCCCGTGCGAGCAGAATGTGAATCAAAAAATGAAATGTCCGGGAGATATTGCAGTAGGCGGCGATCAAGGGATAGTCTGCAAGACGAGGGTATCGGCCTCACCTCTATCTTGCACTTATCTTCATTATGTGAACTTTCCATTGTAGTTCTATTCCCTGTCCATTTCTCTGTTACCCAGAGAGTTGTTATGTTAAGTTCAGCTTAAACTTGAATAGTTTCACTTCTTCGACCAAGTGGTCAAGCAGAAATGCGCAGTAAATAAAAAAGATGTTTTTGTCTGTTCAAGTGTTTTCCGATATGACTATTCATGATTTATTGTTTTGCAGCGGTTTTCTTTATTATTTTCATTATTATTCTTGTTTTGGAATGAAGGTACGAAGAGGACGCTCAGTTGGGTAGATCACACCTTTGTGCTCCTGAACCCAAAAGACGTAGACAGTCGTAGTAAATCTCTACTTCAGGTGATTAATTCTATCTCATAATGCATATTTCTCCTCATGTCAAAATGTTGATAAAAATATATCATTGCTTTGCCATATTTTAATTTTGCCCAAGTTTTAATTCTATGCATCGCAATATAATAATATTTAGGAAATTTTTAGTGTCAGGCCTAGAATGCCTCATTAAAGGTTCAATGTCTTATTCTCTCTTGATTTTCCTCCTTCATTCCATTCTTTTATCAATTGAATTTTTCGTGGCTAAATTAATGAGGTCTAATTTTTAATTCTTCTTGTTAATTTTGATGTGCTGCATCGGTCTTGTCAATATTTATCTGAGATGTATTTACTCATGAATGTGTAGGAAGCGCTAAAATTGTACATGGAAGAGCTTCCTAGGATGAATTATGCTGCAAATACAGGGAAGGCATCCCAATTTCTTGAAAGATGTTTGTTCAGTGGGTAGGTAAATATTATCAGTTCTCACCGTTATTATTATTATTATTATTGGCATATTACACATGATTAATTATCCTATATCACTGAGTGTTTTCTGTTTTTCTAATGTCTTCCCAGGAAATATAGCACGCTAATATTTTGTTCAAACTCGCATGAGGGATCCAGAAAGGTAAGATTTTGTTCTTTTTACATTTGGCCACATCATTCTTTTGTTTTAGATTTATTTGAGTGGTTATTGTTTATTATTTGATTTGATGGTTTTTACACGTGTCATAAATTGGAACTTTTTTGTTGACATATGAGTAGCCGTATTTAGTGTTAAATTGTCCAAAGCTTCCACATGTTTACCAACAAAATCCTACTCTATGGCAGGAGATTGCTGATCATGCTTCAAGGAGTGATCCCTTGGCTGTGAAAAGCAGAAGAAAAAATGGACCCAAAAAAAAGAAAGAAAGAAAAAACTTCGTTTGCTAAAACAAAGCAAAATTAAAGTATAAAAATGGACAGCATGTAACAGTGTTTAGTATGGCGAGCTCTGTAAGTTACTTAAATTTCGTTGTCAGGCCTCTATGGAAATTGTTTGATACCGTACCAATCACTGAAATGGATCTTTATCTAGGTAATTTGCAACTAAAACACATGAAGGCATCCCCTTCAAATAACGTGCATGAAGGAGGACCTTAAAAATTATATCTTATAAAGGAAAAGTGAGCTAAAAGTTTCTACCCTAAAATACATGAATGGAGATGGTTTTATTTTGAAATGAAGTCATCTTACAATTTTAGAGTTTTTATTTTTAAGTGTATGTTGATAAGATTGGAAATTTGTTGACTCGTTGAAAACACAAAAGGTAATGGATGATTGTAACCCCTTATCAAAGAAAAAAAAAAGAAAAAAGAGAAAAAAGAAAAAAAAAAGAAACAAAAATATTGAACCAACTACTGTTGATTCATGTTGTTCCATAGGGAGATAAAGTGGATTTAGATAGGAAGGTGAAGTGAGTGAGATTCAATGCTTATAAGACTAGGTTGATTTTGGAAATAGAGATAGAATTAAGCTGGCAAAATTGAAAAGGAGACATAATTGGCTTTAGAGGGTGACAAAGGATCTCTCTCACTCGAGTGAGATTGAGTGGTTTGCAGACTCAAACGAGATGACAGGCTTGAAGTAGGCATGTGAAGAATATAAGATGAGTTTAACTCTATTGTCCGAGTTTGATAAGTTTCTACTTAGATTTTTCGTATGAATAAATTCTAACACTTAGATTTAAAAAAGTTAGGATTACTTTGTATTTTCTTAGATTTTAGTTTAAGGGGTTAATAAAAAAGATATGAAAGATATACATTTATCGAGATGTTTGACGGAGAAGGTAAAGAGAGAGTAAGGAGGATCTACATATGATTTTTATAGATCTACAAAAAACTTATGTTAATGTTCCACAAGAAGCTCTTTTGGAGAGTTGTAGAAAAGAAAGGTATGACTTATATTCAAGTCATTAAAGATATGTATACTAGAGTTGTTAATTGTGTTCGAACACAAGGAGGATTGACCAAGTATTTTCCTATTTCAGTTGAATTACATCAGAGATTACCTTTAGGCCCATATCTTTTTGTTTTATCTATGGATGCTCTTATTGGATATTTTAGGAGGATGTACTTTGGTGTATGTTTTTCTCTGATGATATCCTTCTTGTGGATAAGTCTAGACGTCTTTGTTTGAGTAGATCTAAAACCAAATACATGGAATATAATTTTAGCAGTAGATCTAGCGACAAAGTTGTTACAATGTGTGATCAAATCATTAAAAGGAATGATGTTTTAGATATCTTGGGTCTATTGTTCAAAGTGATGTTGATATAGATGGAGATGTTATTAGTGAAACTCAAGCTAGATGGTTGAAGTGGAGGAATGCATCAGGCCTATTGTGTGATAGAAAAGTATGGCTTAGAATTGAAAGGAACATTTTATAAGATGATGGTGAGACTTGTAATGCTTTATGGCGTAGCATGTTGGCTTACAAAAGAGAAACATAAAACTAAGTTAAGTGTTGCTGAGATGAGAATGCTTAGGTGGATGAGTGACTTGACACTTATGGACAAAATGTGAAATTAATATATCCGTGAAAGGGTTGGCGTAGCTCCAGTAGCAGACAAGATTACAGAGTGTTGTCCTAGATGGTTTGGTCACATTAAACGTCCACCATTTTTTGATCCGGTTAGGAGAGTGGATGTTTTAGATTCAACTTATGTTAAGAATGGTAGAAGTAGTCCTAAAAAGACTTGGCATGTTGTATACAAAATGTTCTTAATTTAGTAGAATTAAATGAAAATATTACAATCGATAGGACACAATGGAGAAAAAATGATTCATTTAGCCGACCCCACTTAGTGGTGATAAATTGTAGGCTTTGTTGTTGTTGTTGGGTTAATCATATAAATAAAATTATATATATTAGTTAATGTTTGATGTTAATTTATAAATTGTATAATAATATATTTTAAAGTTTAAGATGTTAAGAATCTACTTTATATTAAACATATATAAAATTTTTAATAGTACTTTAAATCAAATCTTATTAAAAATCTTATTTTGAAAATAAGATCATTAATGATATCAATTAAGGATTCATTAAGATATCAAAGAGTTGTAGGTATGAAAATATAAAATATATTTTAGGTAAATATAAAATAAAATATTAAATTAAAAATTTTATAGAAATGTTAAATTGAACTTATGCAAAACTTATGGTTATGTTTGAATGATAGATTTCTTTTAGTAAATGAAATAATAATAATATTAATCAATCTATTTAATTATTGATAAAATTATATGAATCAATGAAATTAAATTGAATTCAAATAAAATTAATTTGCATAATACTAAGTTAAGTATTGCTGAGATGAGAATGATTAGGTGGATGAGTGGCTTTACACTTAGAGACAAGATGCGAAATGAATATATCCGTGATAGGGTTGTTGTAGTTCCTGTGACGGACAAAATTAGAGAGAGTCGTCTTAGATGGTTTGGTCACAGTAAACGTCTACCATCTGATGATCCGATTAGAAGAGTAGATGTTTTAGTTTTGACTTATGTTAGAAAAGGCAGAGGTAGACCTAGGAAGACTTGGGCTTATTGTATAAAAAATGATCTTAATATATTAGAACTAAATGAAAATGTGACACTAAATAGGACTCAATGGAGAAAAAATGATTCATGTAGCCGACCCCATGTAATGGGACAAAGGCTTTGTTGTTGTTTGTTTAATTAGCAAGAATACTTTACACATGTCATTATAGGTTTCCTATTAATAAATGAGGCGAAAGAACTTGAAAGCAAGGAAGTTATTCATGATTGGGGTGAGTAATTATATTATAAATATTATTTTTGTAAATATGTTAATGATTATTATTTAGTCAACAATTATTGTAATTTTTTTTATGATTTAACTTTGTTATGGGATAGATTTATCATATTGAAATAAATAACATGAATTATCTGTTAGGATTTATATAATTTACTCGCATGTGCTTGATTAACTGATTTATTGGTACTAGCAGGAGATGCTAAGGTAGTTGCTATCTAAATTGAACAAAGATATTAATATTGACGTACTTTAATTTGTACAATTTTAGATGGTGTTGATATTACAGATGTAATATATAAAATAGTATTAATAAGGTAAAATATTGTACTATATAATAAAATAGTTTGAAATAACTTGAATGGTTGTTTTAATTTTATAAATTATTAAACAAATTCTCTATTGATTTACAATGTTGACTAGCATGTATTTTTTTATGTTCTCGTCATGTTATTGTGGACTACAAAGGAAAACTTGAATTATGGAGGTCTACATTGGAGTTTAAAGGCCTTCGTTTGAGTAGAACTCAAACCGAATAATTTTTGTGGTTGTAGCTCTATTGACAGGGATGTATCTATGGGTGATCAAATTATTGAAAGGTGTGAATGCTTTAGATATTCGGGTCATTGTTCAAAGTGACGGTGATATAGATGGAGATGTTATTAGTAGAATTCAAGTTGGTTGGTTGAAGTGGAGGAATGCTCTATGTTGTTGAATGTTGACCTTTAAAAGAGAAGCATAAGACTAGGTTAAGTGTTGCCGAGATGAGAATGCTTAGGTGGATGAGTGACATTACACTTAGAGACAAAATGCGAAATAAATATATCTATTATAGGGTTGGTGTAGCTCTGGTGGAGGATAAAACTAGAGAGAGTCGTCTTAGATGGCACATTAAGCGTTGACTATCTGATGATCCAATTAGGAGAGTAGATATTTTAGATTCGAATTATGTTAAGAAAGGCATAGGTAGTCCTAGACAGGCTTGGACATAGTGTGGAAAAAATGATCTTAATTTATTAGAATTAAATGAATAATATGACACTTAATAGGACGCAATGGAGAAAAAAAGATTCATGTAGCCGACCCCACTTAGTGGGATAAAGGTTTGTTGTTGTTATTGTTGTTGTCGTCATGTTACTGTAATTTAGAGGCACGATTATTCATTGAATTTTTGATAACTCTTTATATTTAAAACTAACAATTTCATGTATAAACTAAAGACTTTAAATAAGTGAAAAAAGGGAATCTGTGGCCAACATAGAGAAACGTATGTCCATTATTTTTTTATGATAAGTTTATTAAAATTATATTCATTAGTGGTTCTTTTGATTTATTTTGATGATTATTTGTTAGAGGCAAAAATCACAATCAACTTAATTTCACCATATGATTGTCTGCTCTTATCTTGGTAATTCTAAAGTACTGGGTTGGGTCTTGACAATGACTCCTACAATTCTTACTACTTTTCTACTTATGTCATATCATTTATAAAAATAACTTCTTATTTCTTAAGAAAAATTTTATCTTCTCCCTCATGCTTCTAATTCATTAGTATATCTGTGTACAATAATTATCACAAAAAGAGAGAAAATCTTCATTTTAGAATTTCAAATCTCCAAACATGAATAGAGCTACTTCTTATAATGGGACTCTCATCTCAATATATCAATGGAAGTTATTGCATCAATTGATTTAATACAAGTGCATGCCATTATAGCATGTAGAAATTAATGGGGAATTGATCGTCTTTAATATTTAAAATGATTTTTTTTTTTTTATTTAAAATTGAATCCCTCACATGGGTTAAAGAGTCCTTTTTTTAAATGCATATATAGATCTATATACTTTCTATTTATATAGTAATATATAATAAGAGAACGGGAGGTAGAAAGGCTCTATCCTGAAAGCACGAATGGCGATGAACTCGAGAAAAGTGCGAAAGAAAAAGAGAGAATATAGAGCCAGGGAAGAGTGAATGGGTGTTCTCTCAAGCTTCTCTCCCTCCTCCCATCGAGAAATATTTGTGTACGTCATAAGCACGCAGAGATGCGTGTTTATGAAGGTTATTCAGAGGTTATAATCGTGTTATTGGAGAGGGTATTTGGGGGGTTATAACTGTGTTATAACCCTTTGTAACCTCTGAATAACCTTCATATGCACGCATCTCTGCGTGCGTATTATGTACGCAAATATTTCTCTCCCATCAACCATCTTTCTCTCCCTCTCACTACCATTGTCTCTCCTCTTCACTCACTTTCTCTCTATATCTTTCTCTCTCACTTTCTTTTCTATTTTTATCACTCTCTCTAGCTCTCTCCCTCTCCCTCTCTCTTTCTTTATCTCTCTCTTTCACCTTCTTCTCCTTTCCCATATCGTCCCCTTCCTGTCCTCCAACTCTCTTTTTCTCTCTTCCACTCTCTCTTTGCCTCGCTATCTCCTTGATCTCTCTATCGCTCTTCCTCTATCTCACCTCCACTCTCTGGAATGAAGCCCTCTTAAAATTTTGAGAATTTTATTTTTTAAATATATTATCAAAGTGAGAGATTAAATGGCTTATTGAAAACATAAAAGTTATGAGATATCCATGCAATCTTACCAGATTTGCCGTTTTATTGCCAAGTTATTTATCTGACAACTTATTTTTACGTAAAAAAATTCTACCACTTCCCTCTCTTATATTTTATAATGTTCCTCCCCTAAATTGAACAATATATATATTCATATAATTATTCATTGATCATTTTTTTAGCACAAGTTCTAAACTGGATGTCATCTCTTTGCATTTTTCTGGGGTAAAAATTAAGACCGAGCTATATCAAAAGAAAAAAGGGACATTTACATACATACCACACAATTCTTATATATTTACATATCTAGCACCTAAGCTTTTATATTTACAGTTATAACACACAAAACTTTTAACTCATAAAAAATACCATTATTATTAGTTTTTAAAAGTGAAATGCATATATTTATGACATTGAACTGTTAGAGCTATCAATAACAAACTTTTGGCGTTAGATATGAAATACATAAAAATTTTGTGGTATGTAAATTTCCCAGGAAAAAAACTATACCAATTTTCGATGTGGACTCCTGGAAAATTTATCTCACATGTAGCTTGCAATTGTAGATATTTGTATTCTAACAAAGTTTTCTGTACCACACAGGTGATCGCTGCAGTCACATTTCAAATAATTCCAGCTGATACACAATTTGCGGAGATACCTCTTGCTGCAGTTAGTTCAAACTTTCAAAGGAAGGTATAGATATGATGCATAACTTTTATCATGACATCCAAAATCTCTATTTCAATCATTCTATTTTTCTTCATCATTGTTTTTGGTGATATTTCTTCTCAATAATATCATAGTTTTGCTTCACTTGACGTAAAATGGTCATCTTTTAGTAATTGTTTATAGATACATTAAGTCTGGAGTATTGATTTATTAGAAAAAAAATTAAAACATTGCATGTTGTGTCAATGAAATTGTGTTTAATTATTAATATTTTTCCATCATTTTATTGTAGTGAGCATTTCCATTTTTATCAATATACAAAGAGGGCCCTTTACTTTTGGTCAAGTGTAAGTTTAATTTTTCAAAAAGAAAAAAAAAAGTGGTAAAATATATTATCGCCTATCAATTAAATATAAAATGAACCAAAACTGACTCCCAACTATGTTGCATCCTCCAACCTTTTCAGCCATCTCTCATCATCAGTCACCATGCATTGTTTCGTGCATTATACAGGATTTATCATTTATCTTTTTTCCATCAATTAAATATAGTTCAATTCCTTGCCATGAAGTTTCCTTTCTTCAATCACCATAGACACAATTGTTGAACTAACAAGAATAAAAGACTAGCCATAAAAGCAACACGTAATGTCTCCATCTGTTCTTTGGCATCAAAATGCTTTGACAATTTCAATGTTTTCGAAGTACCATGCACAATGCACTGCTTGAGGATTTCTTTTTTTTGGGCAAAAAAAAAAAAAGCTTTTTTATGAATTAGAGTGTTCATGACTTGTATCACTTATATAATTCTATTATGTGCATATATAATGGTCATTTAATCAACCAAATTTAATTCACATAGGCAATAGTTTTCACCTAATATAATTTTTATGTTAAATAACTATAATTTCTCGCTATTTAAAACCCAAAAAGATCGAAAACATAAAAGTTTAAGTGATGAAAAGTATATTTAAAAATCAAGAATACTTCTAGCATTAATTGACTTGTTAGTAACCAAGAGGTGGGGAAAGTGTGATGTTAGATAGATGTGAACATGAGAGATTGAGGAGCATTTTTGAGAAAAAGCTTGGAGTGAGAAGTTGCTAGTGCTAAGCTGCCAACAAGAAGAGCCACCGAGAAGCATATAAATAAATAATTACCAAGTGAGAGAACATGATGAAAAAAAAATTATAGAGAAGTGATTAGATACAACATGCGAATAAAAAATTAATGAGCAACGATTTAATGTCTGAGAAATAGTGAAAAGAAACAAAGACCCATGTTACTAAACTGAACCATGAAATATGAGCTAGGATTTTGTTATGCTTTGAAGGTAGGCACACGATGTGAGGAAGGGTGTAACACACACAATTTGCTCTAACCTAGCTCTTCATAGGAAAACAATGTGAAAGGATGGCACATCTCTTCACTCTTAAAGCTCTGCTTTGCAGTGCACTTTTAGCAGCTTTGGACAATATTTACCTTATTAGCTACATTCACAATTGTCAATGCTTCCAGTTCATATGATGTGTTAGCATAACCAATAATACATGCTAATGATCTCAATCTTCAATGCGTCAAATATGGTTGCATGACATTGAGAGATGGTGAGTTATGGGTAGTTATCATAGGTAGCTCAAGAAGCTTCTAGACGCTTAAAAATTCAACGGCTGGCAATGAGATATAGGGATAACATTTTTTTTTTGTGGGACCTTCACGAAGGTGGAGGAAAGGGAGAAGAGGAGGTGATTAGTGCATTTTAGAATGAGAAAAATTGACATTTTGGTAGAAAAGCAAAAAAAGGGGCGAGGTTATTAGGACTTCATTTTTGGCTGGAATTACAGATTTGTCATTATCATGAATAAAGAAGTTAATAACGATATTTTGGTCAAAAGTATAAGGTTATGTGCTTAAAGTATAATAACCCTTTTTGCTATGGAAGGGGAAGAGGGTTGAGATATCTTAATTAATAAAAAAAAAACTTTTTCTTTTCTTTTTTCATGCTACCATGGAAGGGTATACGTTTCAAAAATGTGTAGTAAAAATAGCTCTCATCTAGAGATCCACCTCTCTTGAGTGCCCAACTTGGCCATAATTTGGTCAAATTATTTTATGTATAAAATAATGACACATCTATGGATAATGTTCAAACACGCATATAGATTCAAAAAGAATAAGAAGTAAACAAACAAATTATTGTGGATAACATGCATTAGTTTAATGCATATTCATTTCATTATTTTATGTAGGCAAAAATTTTGAAAGTCACAATGTTTATAAGTTTTCTTCCAATATAACATTGCTTATAATGAAGTATAATATATTTCTTTTCCAGGGGATTGGTTGCATGTTGTATGAAGAATTGAAAGAAAGGCTGGGAAGAGTTGGGGTTTCAACATTATTCTGCTGGGCTGATATGGAATCTGTGCAATTTTGGCTTAAACAGGTATCAATAGAGAACAAGGCGCCATGGTTGTCTTTAGCAAAGAAGGGACTAATGTTGTGTTGGCTTAGAATTTTAAATCCTTAAAATCATCATTATTAGCTTTATCCCAACCATTTAGGGTTGGCTTTATGAATATCATTTTTTATTCATTCCTTCTAAATATTTCCCAACAGTTAAACCTATTACAAACAAATCATTTTGAGCTTATTGTATTATGTAATTTTAGATCGACCTTTTTTCCTTCCTAACGCTTTCACAAATTTTTTTCTACTAGATTAAAAGATACATTTTCTTATTTTTTTATATATGTTTAAATCATCTAAACTTATTTTCAATTTTCTGATACTTTGTACATACCACTCTAACCCTCCTTCTAGTATAACAATTTTTTAATTTGTTCTTTTTAGTTTTATCACACATGTATCATAATATTTTTATTTTGCTACGTTCAATTCACATATCAATAATTTTCTCACTGCCCAACATTTGAATCAGAACACCATTATCGACATATATGGAGTTTTGTAAATTTACATTCAAGTCCTCATAACCGTTTGTTATCTCACAAAGCTTCTATGGGTCATTTTAACATTTCAAGCCCGATTCTAGAAATTATATCCCATCTATATCTCCACTTTTTTATATGATAGATCTAAAAATACTTGAACTTATCACACCTTAATCATCTACTAGTTATATTGATTGACAACTGCTAATATCACATTCTTTACAATTACATATCATATACATAGTCTTTCTTTTATTAATCGTAAGTCATCTATCTTCTAATCATCTTCACTATTTTTATTTTACACTTCAATGGATGTCTCACCAAGCAAAGAGGCAATATTTTTGTTGTAAACCTGTCTTAATTGAAAATATTTGAGTCATTCCACAAGCAGTTGTATTATCAATGAGTTCTCTATCATACTCATCTTTAATAACACTAATGTACCTTCTAAAGAAGCATTTCTTGCTTAATTCCTACCAAATTAATATCTTAGAGTTGTGTTGTTGGTGCCATGCAGGGTTTCATAACTGTAGGAGAAGTGGATGGCAAAGGAAAAGCTCGAAAACTGCCAGTAAGAGCTGATATTAGGAGGACATTGTGCTTTCCTGGAGATGCTACTCTGATGGTTGCACATCTTAAGAAGGATATTCAACTTTGGCATTCAAAGAACAATGTTTCTTTGTCAGATAAGATAGATACGAATGGTATTTTCACCTTATATTTTTCCTTTTTATCTCTGTATGAACTTAGTGTGGGCCCATTTATAGCTGACACCGTAGTTTGATTTGAAAACTGAACTATAGGCTTCTCAAATTATAACCTTCAGCTATAGGAATTGATGTTCCTTTTTTCCATTGTTACTTTGGACTGAGCCGTTCCCACACAAAGTGGAGATATGGATATTAATAAAGTAAACTCTTATTTCAACTTAGTTACGGCTGGATGTTGGTATTTTTCCTTATATTGTATGCTGAAAAGTCCGCTTGCATCACCTTTTTTAAAATATTATGTTATATTGAAGTTATTAGGAGACAAATTATTGATAAAAGAAAGGTAAACCATGCTATACAGTTCTATATTTTATTTGTGAGCGCCAAAACCATGTGATATACCATTCCATCGTTTATTAATTTGATCTCTTGCTGGATCTTTCATTCTGAATTACATGCTTGCTCAAACATCAAAGTTTCTATATCTCCTACATCTCGGAGGACCTTTACATTAAGATGTTACAAGGATTTCTTTCCTTAATGCTGAATTTATTTTAACTTTAATTTCCATAGATGTTACTGAAAATGCTTGCCATGCTGATGGAAGATTATTCTCTTCTTCTCGGTTAAGAGGAAAGAGGTTAGTATGGGAAGCATCTGTTTCCTCTTTGAAGTCAAAGAGAGTCAAAGGAAGCCATGTGCCTGATGATTCTTTTAGTTCTGATCAAAATTGCGAGCCTCTTCATGAAGGAATTTATTCTCGCTTCAGCGAGCACTCTTTAGCAGCTTTGGGATGTTGTCCGTTATCAAAAGAAGTCCCTAATTCCGCCACCAATTCTCAGGGGGAAGGATTAGCACAAGATAGTGCTGGCTTGGGTTTTAAAGTAAATTGCCCTAGAATCATGTTCATGAATATTGCTGATGATGATAAGAAATCAAAGCTTACAATGGTATGGACTGTAAATATCACTTTTTAATGCACTGCTATTTTGATGAATTATTTTCTCATTTTTCCTTAGTTTCATATGAATGTTCTTAGCACAGGAAACACTGTTAAAAAAGACTGGACATTTACATAGCACCCAATTCTTATGTATTGACATTCTCACACCTGTCGGCCGCTGAAATGCGCGTTTAAGATTTAATTTAATGTATATGTATATTAGTTTTGAAAGTAAAATTTTAAATTTTAAAATATGAGAATGAGAATTGACGGATCTTATTCGTTTAGCAATTTGAATGAACGAGCGTAATATCGCAAGTAACGCATCTATTCCGAAGAATAGACACCCTACTTGACAATATCACTCGATCAAATAAACCACGAAATTCATGACATCCGTTTCGGTCACGAACCTTTATGTGGACCGAATAAATTCTCTATTTAATACAAAAGAATTAAATAGGGTTTATATTATCCGAGGTCTTTAAAGCTCCCTATGAAGCAGTGTCTCTATAGTCGATTACTCCTCAAATGACCGAAGTCACTCGGAGAAGCTCGATTTAGATCGGGGGTTTCGTCTTCATGAATCGAAAGGTAGGGTTTTCAACGAAGTGTGACAATAGGAAATCCACAAGGTGAAAGGCGCAATGTGGAACAGTTATTTCTAGAGTCAAAGGAAAGAGAGGCAGGGGACGTCACGGATCTCGAGGGGAACCTCGATGACATCCCAGGCTATCCTAATGGTTGGGCTTTAAATTTTGGAAATAAATTTATTTAAGTTTCAGTCCTGCCGATTAATTATAGAAATTACATTTACATAATCACCCGATTATGCAAATAACCTGAAAAATAGGAGGATTTACGCCGTATCGGACGACGACCTCGGAATCCTAAGCGAATTAGAGCATATATCGCACGTAGTGCTATGCAGCGCCTAAAGAACAGGTGAGGGTTTATGTTGACTAGGCGGACTACATCGAAGTCCTATGGCTTATTATTTAAAGCTAAAGAATGTTTTACTTGATGTCGACACACTGTTTCTTGAAGAAGATGACACGTGTTGCCACCGTGCTCCAACCTCCAAGTCGTAGTAAGATCGCGACTTAAATTTAAAGTTTAAGTTAAAGTGGACTACGCAAATTGTTTTATTTCATTTTTATTATCACTTTTATTACAAGAGTGAGTGTGTGCAACGAATGACGAGGGTAAGATAGAAGAAAAGCGATAAAACGAGTAAGCATGAACGTGCTTATAGCAGTATATGCTTATGCTAAACGAGGAGTAGAGACGAAGAAAAGAAAGCATGCTTCATGCGAGTATGTACTGCTGAAAAAAGTAGAACATGCTCATCCCAGTAGAGAGCGAGTACTGAAAAGTAAAACATGCTATGCTATCTAGCAAGACAATCTTAAGAAAGTAAACATGCTTACGCTAAACAGTATATATGCTAAAAAATAAAGCGAGTGAAAGCGATAAATAAAAGAAGTAATGATCTACTAAGTGTATCGTAGGTGTTGACTACTCATAGCGCATTATTACTCAGTTTATTGCTTTCATTTTATTGTTTTCCATGAGAAAGGCATTAAGTACGAAAAGGACAGAGAGTAAACGTAGTAGAGAAAGACCTGAGTAAGTAGGGGTACTACCGTACGTGCAGGAAAAACAAAAATGCCAAATCCGGGAATAAATTCAAAAGAAAAAGGCGAAAGAAAGAAAGAAAAACCCGAAAGAAAGGGGAAAGAAAGCAAAGAGATTCGAGAAAAGAGAAGGAATCCTGTAGAAACCTCGTAGAAAAACACGACAACGGTCGTAGAAAGCTAGCGAAACACTAAAAGGAGAACTCGCAGATATCCGCTAAACTCACGTACGAACTGTAAGAAAGCATGGGGCATCCGAAAAGGACCAGTAAGCGCGGTGATGTGCTAAGGACTCGTAGAATGCTATATATGTCCCACTCTATGCAGCGACTACTAGACCGACTTTCAGCAGGCGTACTCTAACCCGACTGAGTAATGGACCGTGACTAGAATTTTCACACATTTCATTTTGGGTTTGCGTACGAAGAAAAGTTATAGGTAAGTAGTCGTGTTGTGATGGAGGTAATTTTTGTATTTTTCAAACGTATGTATTTTTGTTTTAAAATATTTTAGTCCATGAGTTGACTACTCTAATAGGACTGTGACTACTTACATCTTTAGACGATGTACGGTAGAGAACTCGAGGACGGGCGAATAGTGTCGTGAGTTCTCGCTCTACCCTCTCCGAGGTCTCCGAGTCGAGCGACACCATTCTATGATTCTCTCGTAGCCTTCCTTATGCAATATTATCGGTGTCCCCACCGCACTTACAGATCGCTGACGTGGCCCACATATAGCTGAAAGTGCATATGTGCACACCTACACTTCACTCGTAGGTGTGGACATCGAACCAAGCAGAGGATAAAATCGAGTGACGAGGGAACAAGGAAAGAAAGAGGGGAAATCGATCCACCTAACACAATCTTCGTAAAAAGAGTGAACCGATTTCAATAACGATCAAAAACAAGTAAGTCATCCCGGACTCTCCGACCGTCCTCACACGACCTATGAAAAGATCTAAAGGCACATCGAGACTCTCGGAGAGGACGAGGACTAGGCCCTAGAGAAAACACTCCTTTTCCCAAACGACAGCCGCAAAAGCATGAAAACGAACATAAAGATACCGACCAAGCCCTGGACTCTAAACCATCGCTCGGGATTCCTCCAAACTCCAAATACCCTCATTAATTTTCAATTCCGAAACACGGACTCCCGTACGTTCACCTACGGGCTCGGGACTCAGCTATAGCAATAGGAGAGTCAGTAAACTTCCAATACATAAGAGAGTGAATGAACAATGCCATAAGCCACCAAACTAGCATCAATTCCACCAAATGAAACTTTTAATAAATATTTCAAGTGCCGAGCTCAATTTATTTCCTACAAGTAAATCGGAGGCTCCTCCAAATTCATCCAATCAATTTCATAGCAAGTATAGCAAGAAGCAATTCCATTACCACATCAATCATCTCACCAAGGCTCTCGGCCAAGGCTACAAACAGGAGAAAAGGGCTCACGGCCAAAGTTACAACAAAGGAGCAGCAAGAAGTAAAGCCTCCACAATCCAAATCACCACAATGAGGCTCACGGCCAAGCCCCAACAAAAGGGCAGCAAGAGGTAAAGTCTCCCACAATCCAAATCACCACAATGAGGCTCACCACAATGAGGCTCACGGCCAAGCCCCAACAAAAGGGCAGCAAGAGGTAAAGTCTCCCACAATCCAAATCACCACAATGAGGCTCACGGCCAAGCCCCATACAAGCCTTCCACATTAATCTCAATTCATCACAAGTGCATAAGAATAAATCCATTAGATAACTAAAGAGTTCAGCCCACCTATAGTTTAAACAAAGCACAAACCCGAGCCCAGTAAAGACCCAAACTCGAGCCGTTCAAAGGCTGCACCGGGGGAGGCTGCAGGAATAGCAGAAACCAAAATCGAGCCACTACGACGCTATGGGGACAGGCTGCTAGGCGAAGACGAAGACAAAACAACAAAAGGGTCCCCAATTCAAGTGCTAAAGGGGACGAGAACAACAAAACGAAACAACAAAAGAAAAGGAAGGCCCCCACTCAAATTCCATAGAGGGGAACAATATGCAGAGCGAGAAAATAGAAAATGAAAACCCCCAAATTCAAATGCCACGAGGAGCAACCAACAGAGACAACAAAACACCAAACCGAGCCAGATTAGGCCCCAACCCGAGCCATTGTATGACTAGGATCAAGCCCAGCACCAAACCAATAACAAGAATCGAAAGCTGAGCCCCAAGAGTGCTAGGGGGCAGCTGCTAAGCAGCAACAAACAAAAACAAAACAGTCCCCACTTCGAGTGCTAAAAGGGCAGCCACCATATGGTTAAAACAAGGAAATAAAAGGGCTCCCAAACAAGTGCAAAGGAGCAGCTACCATATGACTAAAACAGAGAAATAAAAAGGCTCCCAAATAGGTGCAAAGGAGCAGCTAAAACATCAAAAACTAGCCTTCGGGTAGGGGCCAAGACAAGCAAACCGCACCCCTAAAGCGCCCCCCACAATCCAGCCCAATGTAAGGACGAACCCAAGCCACTAAACTAGGCATGAAGCTAAAGAAAAAAAAAAAAAAAAAAAAAACACCTCCATATGTCCACCATAGCAATGTATAAAACCACAATATATTTAGCATGAGAACAAACATGGGGGCTTTCCAAAGTAAAGTAAAACTTCTCCCTAGCATATAACTTTGATGAAGGAGAGCCATAAGGAGCAAGAGGAGAGCCCCAAACATGTATATCAAAAGCTAAACAAGTTTCTCCATGGTTCATGCTAGAAAGAAAGTAAGAAGAGGAGCTTAGAATGCATACCCCAACATGCTGAGAAAAGAGGCTAATGCCTTGCCTCAAAACATATTTTCCATGCTCACGATAGTAGAAAAGAGAAAGATGAGAGTTCACAACATATTCTATCTCATTCCCCGAGAGAATCACCAACATTTCATATAAAACATGCTCAAAATCCCTGCTCCTACTCATGCTTCAATCAACGGAGCACTCCCAAACATCCATATGAATTCATACTAGCATGTCACTATGTAAATGAGGTAAGAAAACATAATTTTAAGCAATCAAACAAACCCTTTCATAGCACATAAACATCCAGCCATAACTGTAACAGGTAAAGCCGAACCAAAAGCAAAGCCACGAACAACCTGGGCCAAATCGAGAAGGAGAGAAAGGGAGGAAGGGAGTACCAGCTAGTGTAGAGCACGCAGGAAGAGTAAAAGAAAATGAGGCTCCAATCCAACACCAACTTCTCAAGAGGAATCAGCCTACCAACAGGGCAAAATGTGCAGCCCTCTCTTCTTCTTATTGGCTAGAGCCAAGCCTTTTCTCCAGCACACACACACTCACACAAGAAAAGAAAGACAAGAGGAGAGGAATGACAGCACACCCTCAAAGAGAAAACCAGCCAACCCTAACCCTCTCCTTAAGAGAGGCTTATATAGCCAGCCCAAAGAAGAAGAAGCCACGCATACCTGCCGCCCGAACCAAAAATGCCGAAGAGGAGACAGGGCGCAGAGAGGAAGTGGCGACAAATGCGCAGGGGACGACAGCCATAGGAGGCGGCAACAGAGGGAGGACGCCTTTTTCAGGCGAGTGGAGGTCGTGGGAGTGGACCTCGAGAACGACATGGGGCTCGAGCGCGCGAAGGAGCCAACTCACGAGAAAGGGGAGGCGTGAGTGAGGAATTCGGGATTTAGGGTTTTAATAGGTTTTAAATAGAATAAAACTTATTTTATTAAATTACGTCAAATTTTGTGTCGTTTACTCGTGCTCGGAAACATAGCAGTTATATGTCTCTCTCTAGCAAATTCGACGTCCCGGACGCATCGGCGCAGTTCGTTTCGCGATTTGAGGTCGTTCGGAGAACCTCATCGACGGTTGCGTCGAAAGTGCGTCAAATCCGGCATTTTCTGAAATTCTGACTCGACGTCGATCGTCCCGGCGTTCGGCTCAATCTCGATCCGTCGCGGTGAAACTCAAGCGTCGAGCGCCGTGGTTCGAGGAATTTGTGCTCGGTGGTGCAAGAATGTGCAGGAGGCTGTCCTATGGTCCGGTGGTCCTATAGGAACTCAATTTGGACTCCTAACGTCAATTCCAACCTGCTATGAGCTAGAGGTACGTAATTTCGTCCGGGATTCCAAAAGAGTGACGAGGTGGCTTCAAACGCTCTAAAACGATGTGGGTCCACTGCTAGAAATCTAAGATAGTCGGGGAAGCTCCTAAAGCTAAAACCCTAAATCCTAGGATGAAAACTAAACCTCAACAAAAGTGAGGTCAACAACACCTAATTCATATTTACACATAAAACTCAAATCTTTAATACCACATAAAAAGTAGCACTATTACAACTTTTTAAAAGTGATACTCCTTTGCCTGCATAGTTTTAAAATACCAAAGTGATCTTTATGTAAATGTGAAAATTTAGGTTAAGATATGTAGATATATAAGAATTTTGTGCTAGGTATTTAAATTTCCCAAAGAAGAATTACATGTTTGTATCAAATCCTATAATTGGCTAGCTAACGTTTTGTATCTATGACAAGCATTTAGTATTGTGAGTCCAAAACATGAAAGCTACAGAGGTTTTAATTAAGTTGGCCTTTTAGGAACTGTTTACTTTGATTTATTAAGCCAGTTAAATGAAGCGAATCCCTTATCTATGTTCAGATTTTGTTACCAGACTGCTGGGTACCATACTTGATGTCGTTGACTGCCAGATATGATTCTCATCAATGGGCATTATGCGTCTTCATTCTAAAATTATCTCGAGGGAAGATTTACATATTGTCGACCGTCAAAGTGTATGTAACTTTTGAAAAATATAAAATGTAGTTTTATAAAATACTGCTTTGGTTTAATTTAATATATATATATATATATATATATATATATATATATATATATATATATATATATATATATATATATATATATATTGATTTTTGAAAATAATATTTTAAATTTGAAAAATGAGAATGGACGGATCTCATTCATTTAAGCAATTTAAGTAAACGAACGACAATATCGTCGAGTGATGTGTCTATCCCGAGGAATAGACACACTACTTGATGATATGACTCGATCAAATAAACTATAAAATTTATGACATCCGTTCTGGTCTGCGAACCTTTTATTTCGACCGACAAGTTTCTCTACCTAATATTAAAAATTAGATAGAATTTATATTACCTAGGTTCTTAAAGCTCCATATCGAGGCACCCCTATAGTTAATTATCTTTCAAATGACTGAAGTCACCTAAGAGAACTCTTGATGATGATCATAGGTATTTATCTTCATGAATTCAAATGTTAGAGTTTTCAAGATTCTGTGTAGGAAAGTCAAGTGGGAGAAGACCAAATATGAACAGTTATTTTCAGAATCAAAGGAGTGAGGACTAGAGCTTGTTGCATAAATATGTCGAGTAGAGTTTAGGTGTTTGATATGTTAGTCCAACAAGCCACCAAGAAACCGAACCCCCCCCCCCCCCCCCAAAAAAAAAAAGACTTTCAAATGGTGTAAGGCACAAAACAAAGCCTCAAGTCATCAAACTATAATGCTCTGGACTGAAATCATATAAACAAGCAGATATCAATCAGTACCAGACACATTTCACTTCCAGACCCCCAATGACATTTGCCAGGCTTCAAAACAAGCCAAATTAAGATCAACAAACTGAATAGCATAAAAATTTGATAGCTTGTTACTTAAAAGGATGCCTCTTTAAAACAGAAGAGGAGAATAAAGGAATAAAGTGATTAAATTAGGTTCAACGTCCTTGCTAAATACCTAATCGCTCAGAGCAATTAACAATAAACTTCAAAAGAAGGGTCTAGGCAAGGCAATCAAGCAAATGTTAAAGTAAAATTTTGGACAAGATTTCTTTGTTCCTTTAGGCTTACTCAACCTCTGTTAAGCAAAAGAAGAAAAGAATAATTAGGGAATACCTTGCTTGAGGCCTTATCTGGATCCAAAAGGACTCTAAAGAACATCAAACAATGGAAAATCAAGTTTTACCCGCAAGCCCTCCAAGAGACCTCAAACACACGCAAGGTGAACCAAGCAGGGGAATCACCAGACAGAGATGCAACAACCTTCAACATCCCTCAAAGAAGGGCTTTTATAGCTGAAGGGGGAGGAGGATAAATTACCCTTCACCTTACTAGGGGAGAGCCGAACACAAGGAACTACCAGAAAAGGTGCCAGCGAAGGATACAAATAGAGAAGGCTTGGGCAAGGAGTCGATGCTATCGGGAAGGAGAAGCCCATACCACATTCCCGTTTCGAAGAGGAAGCTCGTAGGGTCAACTTTACCTGAGTAGGAAGTTCGTAAACTGGAAAGAGGCAGAGGGAGCAGGAGTCGGCCTCGGGACCTAAATCCTCGGGCAAGGCATGTCGAGCGTGGTCAACACCTCACGTGAAGGATAAGGCACGGCTAGGGCTCGCATGGAGAAGGGGGAGAGAGAGCAGAGTTCGGTCTGGGGAGCTAGGGCTCGCGCGAGAGATTCGGGTTCGGCGTGTGCGGGAAGACATGAGACGAGTGTGTGAGTGTGAAATTTAGGGATTTAGGGTTAAGATATAACATTTTTTTATTATTTATTCATTTAATTTATTTAAACGCGTCAATTCCTTGCAATTTTATTCGTGTTCGGAACTATAGCAGAGTGTATGTCCTTTCCAAGTAAATCCGACGTTTCGGACGCACTGAAGTAGTCCGTTTTGTCATCCGGGGTCGTTCAGACAACCTCATCGACGATCAGACCAAAAACGTTGAATTTGATTTTCTTTAAAAAAATCGGCTCAGGGTCGATTATTTTGGAAATGGATTTCAATTTTTTTTGATAAATTATAAAATATACAAATGTGTATGCGATGTGAATTTCAGTGTTGATATGTATCGAGTGTGTGAATTGTGAATTGTGGTGTCCGTGTATCGTGAGTGTGCCCGGAGCTCACCATGGGTTTCCTAAAGCTTTTAGATCCTATGGGTACTCAACTTGGTTTCGATACGTTGGTTTTAATCGACTTAACCAAGTGGCGAGGATTTGAAACCACCCATATGAAACTGCAAGAAGTCAAGAAGTGGTTCGAATTTCTAGTTGGCGTGGGTCCTAGTACTAGTCCTCTAAGATAGTCAAACGGGAAATCCTAATGCTAGATCCTAGGCTCTAAGAAAAGGAAGAGACCCACCAAAAATAAGGTCAACACATACATACTGCTCAATTCCTATGTATTTTATCTTCTAATACCTAAACTTCAATTTTTACATACATGCCTGCCTATAAATGAGAAGGTGTATTTAACTTGTTAAATGTTAAAATAGTGATACTTATGATGTGATATTAAAGATTTGGGTGGTATAAATGTAAAATGCAAATTTTAGGTGTTAGATATGTAAATATATAAGTATTGGGTGGTATTGTAAATGCTCCCATCTTAAACTGGAAGTACTTGTCGTTATGCTTTGCTCTGCGGGCCTGAAATTCCGCTTTCTGTGCTTATGAAAGCTGTAAAATCATTCAATTTACAATATTGAATGAACGAAAATAGGAATTTTACAAAACAAAATTGCAGTAAATAAATTTAAAACATTTTGTATTACTCAATAAAAATGATTGCATAATGAGATTTATCAAGTGAATGGTGAAAGACTGAATTGTAATTTAAGCAGACTTAAATGCTTAGCAGGAAACAGTTTTTTTCTTTCTATTTTTAGCTCTGACATGCAAGTCTTGCCGTTCTATTGCATTTGTCTATCAAGATTGTGTGAGTTCGCATCATTCTAGCATCATTTAATTTCAGGGAAAAGGTTGAAATGGTCTGTGGACTATTTATGAAAGGTTGTTGTGGCTTTAGACTATCTAATGTATCCAATTTATTCCTGTAACACCTTAAATCTAATTTAAAATATTCCTTTGACTGAAATTTGATCCAAAATAATCCAATATAGGGACTATTTTGGATCATATTTGTAGTTTTCGACTAAAATAGCCTTATATAATTAATGATGGACGATTTTAAACTTTATTTTTAATTTTATTTTTCTTGGAGCTCAGAATCATGTTTTCCATGCAGATTGTAGAGGAGCTTGGGGGCTCTGTAACATCTAGTGGAAGCTCCTGCACGCATGTAATAACAGGGAAAGCAAGGCGGACATTGAATTTCTGTTTATCTTTATGCTCTGGGTTCGTATTATTCTGTTACTTTCAAGATTGTTGTGATATATATATATATATATATATATATATATATATATATATATATATATATATGCCGCTTACCTCGGCTTGTTGGTTGGCATTCGTGGTATAAGACCCCTCAAGTTAGGGGTTCGAATCTCCCTATGGCGACGTTAGCCTTAAGGAGGGTGGTACTCGAATTATAGGCAGGCTCAACTAATAGTTCTATTTTTTTCTTAATTTCTTGCTTGTTTAAATCTGTTTCTTACAATTGAGAAGATATAGTGAATTCATTTTTGGATCCTTGAGCTGCTATATGCATGTATAATATTTGAAAGAGAGTAAAATGTTAACCTGCATTGGGCATGGATGAAATAAAGCTGCAGAACACGTGCTTCGATCTATAAGATGGCTATGTGATGGGTCATTTAATTATAAACATAATAAATTATTTCTTAAATGATCCGGTATTATTCATATTTCTGTCCCTAGTGATCTTCTCAATGCATATCTTTTTAATACACACAATGCCATGCTACCATGTAAAATTATCATTTTAGCCACTTGAATTTTCCATATGGCATTGATTGCTATGTGCTCTGGCAAATAGCATTGGTTGTGAGGGGTCCTTTTTATTCTCTGAGACGTCTTTCAGACAAGTTTTGGTTTCAGTGAAAGAAAATGTCTTCTATCAATTAGATAATGTTGCCTCTTGCACAAGCGTTTTATTCAAAGAAGATTATTTTGAAACTTTAGTTCTGTGTATTGTTGGTTTCTTAAAGCAAACCACACCAAGCTATAAGATTTTCCATGGGCATACATTTCATCTTTTATTTCCTTGAAATGTTGCATTTGTATTACTATAACAATAAAGTCAAATGTATTCAAAATTATGCCTCAGACAAAATAAGACTTATTTCTAAAATAAGGGAAAGAAGAGCATGTTGCTCATCTACATCTTTAACGTTTGCAGGAATTGGATAGTTTCTGCCCAATGGTTGAAATCTAGTTTCCGAGAAGGCAAGTTCATAGGTGAGATTGTGCAATATATCTTGATGCATTTATTGGTTAATTTGCCCATTTGTTCCATCGTTTCTTAGTTATTAGAATTATGCTGTTTAGTATAAAAAAGTCTTTTTTAAAGCAAACTTCAGATTGAATTATTTTAATACATTTCCAGATGAATCTCAGTATATATTAGAGGACGAGGACTATCTTTTGAAGTATAAATGTAAGCTCAGAGATGCTGTTATTAGAGCAAAAGCAAATCCCCATTCATTACTAGTAGGATATCAACTCTGCCTTTCTAAGCATATCCAACCATCTCTCAAAGATCTTTCATCCATCGTATTATCTGCTGGTGGCAGTGTACGTATCACTATGACTGCATGCACCTATTTTGTTTATTTTGTTATGCATGTTATTTCATCAACTATAATGTCATGTTGCGGTATGGAAAATTTCAGACAGTATGGCCAACACAAATCTGTTTTCTGTTTGGAGGCATGTTGACTAATTATTGGCCAGTGTTGATTTTTTTTTTTAATAATTTTGAGCTACCTACTGAGGTATCTAATCTGCAGTATTTAACTGGTATTTTTAGAGCAAGTATTTACACAAATATGTATTGAACAGTTTTTCATAATCATTGTCATTGGTTTCTTATTATTTAAATGGGATTAAAATTATTTATCTTTCTTCTTGAATCATTATTATTGTGTAGGTGACATTAATCATAGTTTATATAAATCTTTGTGCATGATTATTTAGGATTGGCAGAGATTTCCTACCTCTCAAATCGTAGGAATTGAGAGTGATTGCCTACCTTTGGAATTGTAATTGTTTATCTTTGTATTGAGTTATTTAAATTATTGAAGAAATATTGTATTTGACAGAAATAATGTGCCAGCTTTGACGTCGTATCATTTGGTATCAAATTTGAATAAGAACAGTCAGTTCTGTTCGAGAGCCAGGTTTATGGGAAATACTCGACCAAATCATAGCATACTGAGGCCCGAACTCAAGCCTTTTAGCGTACGGGGAAGGCCACGAAGGAATCGCGTCTTCCGTCTTCTGCGAAGACCGACGAAATCGACTAAATCGCGGCGTACGAGATCTGTAACTCACGTCTCACCTGTTTCTGCGCCGTCTACCCGATACAGTCGCGATTAGAGTTATTTGGGAATGCAGCTAGAAGTGGAATACATAGGAAAAGTTATTTTGTACGCGCACTAGACTCAATTTGCCTCCGGTGTCCAATGACAATTTTATTTTAAAAGAAAAAAATTTGAGATTGGGGCCCAGTACCATACACTTTTTGGTAGGAGAAGTTTTTTATTGGTTCAGTTTACACAATTTTGCGTATGGTGAACGCACACAATAATTCTTCCAGATGAAAAATTATTTCGTACGGACACCGGATGCAATTTGCATCCGGTGTCCAATAACATTTAAAAAAAATGAAATTTGAATCGGGGCTCACTACCATACACTTTTTCGTAGGGGAAGTTTTTTATTGGTTCGCCGTATGCAATTTTGCGTACGGTGAATGCACACAATAATTTTTATGCAGACAAAAAATTATTCCGTACTGACACCAGACGCAATTTTTGCCTGGTGTCCAATGACTTTTTTTTAGAAAAAAAATTTTGAAATCAGGGCCCACTACCGTACACTTTTTGGTAGGGAATTTTTTTATTGGTTCACCATATGCAATTTTACTTACGGTGAACATACGCAATAATTTTTCCAGACGAAAAATTATGTGCGGACAACGGCGCAATTTGCGTTTGATGTCCAATGAATTAAAAAGAAAAAGAATTGAAATCGTGTTCGATGATTTTTTTTTTTTTTTATGGTGGGAGAGGAAGTTTGGGATGGAGATGCTTGGGTTAGGAAGTTAAATATGTCGATCTTTGAGAGGGAAGACGCATGGGTGGGTATATCTATTGGAGCAATACTTCGCGGTGAATTGGTTAGATGAGGAGGAGAAGCTCATTGCAATAGGATTATGTTTGGAGGCGATATCCCTAACCTAGTTTCAGTAGAGGGAGGCTAGATACCTGATTCACTCTTGAGATGAATTTAATAATTGTTTGTTGGAACTTTTTTGAGCCATTTGAGAAGGAGACTTACAAGAGCAACTCTATGCCTTAACTCAGGATGTGACAAACATGAAATATAGATACAGATTTGAACTATTCTAAACCAGGATTGGAGGGGAATTTCATGAATGGCTTAAAAATTGACATACAGGTAGAACTCTGACTATTAAGACCACGGGGATTTTGAGAGATGATGGAGCTAGCCCAGATGGTGGAGGACAAGCACTAAATGGAGAAGATCAATAGGAGCAACACAGATGAAGCGACGTACTGAACGACAACAACCATGACGATACCAAAAACTCAAATAGCGGAAGTCTAGATGGATATTGCACGAGATAAAACTAATGGGCCACGACCGGGAATGACACTCAACCACTTTACAAAGACAGAGTTTCTAAAGAAGCGAACCAAGAGGTTACATTTTCGGTGTGATTAGAAGTTTACCCCAAAGCACCATTGCAAGGTCGAACATTACAAGTTCTTATAGTACATGACAAGGAGGTAGAGGATGGAGACAGAGACAACTGTGGTGGAGGGGAGGAACACTTATTTTTTTCCACCTCGAGGACAATGCGATTTTTGAAGTGTGGAGTATTGTTATGTTGGTGCCCGACGTAAGGGAATTTTTGTCTTTTGTATGCCTAAGGGTAACTTAGCCTTTTATTATTATTATTGTTAGTTATAAATAGACTTATTATGTTTAGGGTTAGGTTTATGCATGAGATTGAGTTGTGAGTCTTAGATTTAAGGTTGGGAGTGATTTCCTACCTCTCGAATTGTAAGAATTGGTAGAAATCGCCTTCTATCGACTTGTAGATGTATATCTTTGTATTTTTTATTGAATTGCTTGAATTATTGAAGAAATATTGTGTTTGCCTTGATGTTTGTCGAAAACACGTGCCAATTTTGACGTCGAATCGTATCCAATTAGTATCTTGCTGCTTGTTGAGAAACATTGGGCGTTACTTGATTGATTATGTCTTGTATGGCCTAAAATCCATAGATGGGGTTCAGAGCGAGTACAAAATATAGAGAAAACTCGTTGCATGAGCTAGACAGTTATTGTAAATCAGTTCAATCGATCGACTCAACTAGGGAATTATGGCCAATAACAACCCAATGGCGATCAATATACATATATGCTCAACCAAATTGAGGTCGTAACTCACCAAGGAAGCTCAACTCCTCCCAAGATCAAGTTGCTTGAATTACCCATGAGATAAATACGCCGAAGAAGTTCAACAAGTTGACCGACAGGGGCATCACCAACATTTATTTCTTCCTTGGACATAATTCTTGTTAAGGACCTCTCCCTTCATCATTCTTTGCAGATGGATGGATGAATCGAATGCATACTTGTGTCTTGCCAGATCTATTTCTTCTTCAGACATCTTCAAAATACCTAAAAATCTTTTAGTTCGACAAACTCACGTTTTAATACGTTCGGCGTTGCTGGAAACATGCATTTTAGACGAAAGTTCTTCTGTACTCTTCTCTCAAATGCCCAAATTTGCTTCGGGCAAAGCAAGAGTCGTCGTGGGAATTTCTGCTAAAGCTTTCTCAGGAGAATACCTCGCCAAAGAAAAACCAAAACTTTAAACTTACCACAGTGTGAAGAAGGTTCAGAAAACGATGTGCCTCTAAAAGGCAAGTTCACACCCACGACCCAAAAAAAACTCTCCATTTCCAAAGGGAGCAAACTTCAGAAGGATCTTTTGTTTGATTTCTTCCCTTAACCAAATTAGCAATTCTCTCAAGGAAAAATAGACGCTTCATTCAGATCAATCTCCTCGTCCCCCACATGGTCATCATGCATGACTCCATGAGCTTGTTGAACGCAAGTTCATTTGCGATTACATGAATATTCATAAATTTTGATGAACGTCGTACCTGACCCAAGTCCTATTTGTAAAGGCTGAGATATTTGGAGTCGGTCTTAACCAAACTTGACGCCGACAACCTTTTTAGGGGCGCCCAAGCCTTAATGAAGACGGAGACTCCATTGGAGTCACTGAATCAATGACCAGAATTTTAGGAGCTAGCTTATGAGATGAGTTGAAGTCCCCTTTGAACACTCAATCTTCTTTTTTCTCTTGTCAGAGCCATATTCACTCTTTCGTATGATGAACAATCTCTCAATGAGTTTGGCCATCAGAATGGTGACTTTCTTTTTTGATATGTTCTTTATCATGACTATTGAGAAAGTGCAACTCGAAAGAAGAAAACACCTTCGAGGATAGGAGAAAGATTTGAAGAGAAGATCCCAACACTGGTTTTACTCGATTTATAAGGATGAAAATGCACAAACTTAAAGAGAATCATTTGAAAATTAATAATTTAGTTAAATCATCATTGTATTATAACTTGAATTATTATTATTCTTTTCGTAGTTCTGTTATCAACCGCAGTGGCTAAATAATTCAGCAAAATCAATTCATCCAATAGACTCAACCGAGGAGTTATGGTCACTAGCTTGCCTATGATGATTAGTGTGCATATGCCTAACCAGATTGAGGCATCTCAATAACTCACCAATAAAGTTGAACATCTCTCGCGACTGAGTTGGTCAACTCCTCATGAGATTAACACGCATAAGAATGTCAACTCATCCCATGAACAAGCTGACAGACAAAAGCAACATCAAGTTATGCTCGAGGAAATACATTTTATAAAGAATAATTATCCATTTAGGGGGAGATCATGACAATATTAGGTATAACACCGATGCTAGAAGAAGACAAGAACGATAAAATGATGATATATTGGGTTTCGAGTGTAATGAGTACTTGATTTGTAATGCATAAGTCATTCTCTTTATAAATAGAGGTGATCATTTTAATATGAAAGAGTCTCCTTGCATATCAAATAACCTTTTCTTTTTTTTTTTTCCTCAGTTCTCTTAGCACAAAGCCATCCTTATTTCAACTCTTTTTTTGTGGTATGAATTATCGTACATATCGGAATCCAATACGTCCATTGCATATTATTAACTTTATCTTTAGTAATAAAGAAGGATGCCCTTTGAAACCCTGGACTTGCACTGATGAAACAATTTCAACTAGATGAGGTGGTAATTATTCTCTTTTTTTCTTTTAGAAGTTTTTACATAAATAATCATTTATCTCATGTTAAATTATCTTTATTTTTGTTAAGATTCCAAAACACGGCCATATTCTATACACATGCTGACGCAGGCGCCTAACAACGCTTGAATAAGGGCACAGAACAGCTCTCTGAGTGGGGCGCTTTGAAACAGCTGGGCCAAAGACCCACTAAACCTTGTGAGGCCGTGTGAAGCATCACACAACACGGGAAGCCCGCGAACGCACGAATGCAGGAATTTGGGTCGTCGATCACGATCTCGCGTATGGAACAGGGATTGGATAACAAATCTTCGCAATCTAGGGCTGCTTCATGCACCTTCCACGCTCGCGTTCTTCTAGAAAAGTCTTTCTTATGGATTCTTCTTACCTCCCCACTCTCCTTGCTTAGAATTAGAAGGCTATAAATAGCTATCCTCGGTGTGTGGGGGACAAGTTCTACTGAAAGTTGTCTTCTAATCTCATATGTGGAGTCTCTTCCCTCTTGTTAGGGTTGTAACCGACGACAGGTGGTGCTTCAGCTGTATCCTTCTTCGAGGTAGTATTGTAAACTTCAAACTCTTTCGCTATTACTCACCCATCCCTTTTCCCTACCACTCCACTAGCCACCTACCACCCCCACATTCCTCCACCATTCTGTTGCTACCCCTACTTCCTGCACAATCTTGCCATCCAATCCACCTACAACCAACCACACATAATCACGTACCTTCCCAACGGCCGCTCACACCGCCGACTCTACTACCGCCTTCGAATCTTTTCCTATAGCTCTAGCTAGGGTTTCGCCTATTTTTGTATTTTTTTGTTGTTGAGTCGTGTTGTACCACTATTTTTATATTAAAAAATATTTACTTTTTCTATTATACTATATCTCAACTAGTTTCGATAGCACATGCCTTAAAATTCCTTTTCGATAAGTTCTGAAGATTATTCTTACTTTCCCAAATGTCTATTTTCCAAACATTATCCATCAAATTTACTTCATACATATGAACCTGCTTTGTTTCTGCTAATCTTTGTTAGTAAATTTTACAAATTAAGAATCTCTTTCTCCCCTTGGTTTCATCACACCGATAGACGCCTACCTTAGTAGGCATCACGCATATGAAAGAACTGGAGAAATATTGTTAGTAAATATTTCTTCTTTAAACGAATCTGCTTATGATTGTTAGGGCTGTTAATGAGCCGTGTTTGATCGAGGTCCGGCTTCGATTGTGTTCGGCTCAAAATTGACTAATTTTATTAATTAAAAAAAATAGATGTAGAGTGTTGGATTCGAATACGTATCAATTATGTGCTATAAAAAGAGTAGAACCACATGACCGCACTTGCTATTATGATTTGAACTTTACATGCATATGGCTCAATTCCTATGTATTTATATATCCAACACCAAGACTTCAATTTTGGATGTATGCCACTGTACCTATATATTAGGAAATGTATTTCACCTTTTAAATGTGAAAATAGTGCTATTTTTTGTGCTATAAAAAATTTGATTGATATAAATGTAAAGGTATGGAAGATTTACATACATACTACTCAAGTCTTATGCATTTACAAATCTAATACCTAAACTACAATTTTTGCATGCTTGCCATCTCAGCTATGCATGAAAAACGGTCTATTTTGCTTTTTAAAAAGTTAAAATGATAGTATTTTTGACGTGATATGAAATATTTGAGCAATATAAATGTAAACAAGTAAAGTTTTGCTATTGGATATATAAATACATAGGAATTGGGGGGTACGTATACAAATGCCCCAAAGTAAATAAACATACCTCTCAATTCTTATGTAGTTACATATCTAACACCTAAACTTCGTCATTTACATATACGTCACCTTACATATGCATGAAAACATTAAAATGGTGGTATTTTCTATGTGATGAAATATTTGGGCGGTATAATGTAAAAACTAGAGTTTAGGTATTATTCATGTGAATGCATAGGAATTGGGGAGGTAATTATATAAATGCCCCAAAAATAAAATTTAGTTGTTATATTATGTTAATACATAGGATTTGGGTGGTGTGTATGTAAACGCCCAAAATGTTGAAATATATGCTTCCATTCAGATGAGAATCTATACTAATCTGTAAAAAAATTATAATACTTACAGGTGATCCATGATCTGCGATCCATGATCGAGCCATCAAAGACCATATTTGTAGCCTGTGAGGAAGAAATGGAGGAGGCTCTTTCTGCAGCCAAAATGGGGGTGCGAACGTTCAGCAGTGAGTGGCTTATGAACTGTGTTATGACACAGCAACTTGATCTGGAAGCTCATCAATTTGCAGAGTCGCTCTAGAACTCAAATTTCAGTGTAAAAATAAAATTTTTTGCCCTTTTGTGCCAAAGATTGTTCAATCAAAGTTTTGGTTTTGTTGGCAGTAATGGTAGATTTTGTGCCCTGACTTTAGAGGCTGTCAAGTAGGTGTGATATAGAGCTTCATAGAAACAGAAAATTTCAATCTGTTTATGGTGTATTATTAAATTTATAACTAAACTGAACTTCATAGTTTTGACGTATTAAAAGTAGATTCAAAGACTTTGAATTATATTCTGCCGATGATTTTGTTCTGTATGGTTTAATCTTATGGATGCATAAAAGAAATTGCAGCAGGAAGATGGTTATGTGAGGTGCTCTGAAGCCCGGCACCGATTAGGGGTGTCAGTGAGCCAAGCTTACTCTTGAGTTGGCTCAGACTCGACAAGATAAGTGGCTCTTGACTGAGCTTGATAGCTAACGAGCCAAGCTCGAGTTAGTCTCGACTTGATTCGTTTGCTTGTAAACCGGCTTATTTAAAAAATAATTAATTAAAATATATTTGAAATACATTAATAAGTAATAATTTTCCTTAAATTAAAATTGTGATTTTTTATTAATTATCCTTTAAATATTTATTATTTATAGCTTAAATTAGCTATATTATAATTTTTGCATGCTTAATTTATTTCATAAAACACTTACCGAGTGATTTTTACAATATTTAAATATGTTATGTATATACAATATATTTTATTTCAAATGAAAATATAAAAAAATAAATGAACATTTAAAAACATAGAACACAATTTTTATGTATTTATATATCTTACAAGTAAAGTTCCATATTTATAGTGCTAAAAACATTAATATCAAATAACGCTATTATTATTATTTTTAAGTGAATTACACGTTTTCATGTCCTATTTAATGTACTAAAGAGTTATGTATGTAAACATAAGAGTTTGGATATGACATATATAAATACATAAAAATTGGTATAAATTGAGTAAATTGATTGATTTTATTTACTTATGGTTTAGAAAAAGATGATTTAATTTATATATGTGGTTTTAAAATTATTGTATTAAAATTAAAGAATTTATTGTAAAATATTTATGCATAAAACCTTCTTAAATTTATTATAAATGATTAATCATTATGATGCATTTACCAAATAATTTAGTTATGTTTATGTAATAATTAAAGTTAATATGTGATTAATTGAATGTTAAATTTTGAATTTAAGATCTTATGATTGAAAATGATATATTTAGTTTGTGTTTGATAGTGTAGTCTAACATTTTAATTAGTGTGTATTTATTTGCGACATAGTGATTGAGGATATAACATTTTATCAAAACTACATATTACTCTATGCCTCTAGCCTCTCTCCAAGTAATAAATACATTTAGGATTTGTTTGAGACAGTTACATTTATTAAAAAGTAGCTGTGAAAATATTGAAAAATGATCTGATGTTTAAACAGTAGCGATGATAATTACAAATTTTTTTTTGAAAAAGTCAAGACTACCAAAAAATATAGATTTCCAGCTATAATTTTTTAAAAAATCCGTCAAAATATAGTCTAGCAAAATAGATAAGATGAGAGTGTGGTGCCGACCCTATAATTAGCTGTTATTGTACTAAATAGGCTGCATTAAATAAACTGAATAACATGATTTTTATTTGGCTTTATGTATCATTTTTTCTTTACCTTCGCGATACGCTCAGCCGTCGGATTGAAATGAGCACGAAACCCAAAGCAATCAAACCAGTCCTCACCGTAAGTTGGAAGATTTCGACTATGTGAGCAGCAGCGCGCCAGCCCTCCGTCTTCCCAAATTCAACACCCGGTACTTAAAGGCATCCATCTCGTTTCCCTCTCTCACCACCTCTGCTCCGATGGCGAAATCGCCATCGGCGGGAAACCCGACGGCTTTCCGGCCAAGAATGGTCGCACCGGTGGGAGGCCATTCCTCTTCGTGCTCTTTTCGTGCTGCTCAGTCTATGGAGAGAAGGAACGCTAAAATCTTTAAAGAATTGGGTACGTCACTTCTCTTTCATTTGTTCGACTTGTTAATTTTTTTTCTTGAGGTATTTTTTATGAAAGTTATAGCTACGGAAGAGATCGGTTACAGTTTCATAGGTTTTTTATCTGCTGATATTTGCCTATTTTGCTTCTCCTGCTTCGGAATCGGACGTTGCAGTAAAATGTCGTAAAAACATATTGCATGTATTGATAATTTTGCTGATTATGTCCTTTAATTTACTTGAAATGGTTCCACTTTCTACGGATAATGCTAAATCTCTTACAGAACTTACAACCGAATCATTAGACGATGTTGAAGCTTGTATTTCTCTTGTGGATGCGAAAAACTTATGGTTAGAGAATTAGTGACCTTAATTCAGATACTAAGCCTAAATAGGAGCATATTGAAATCGTTTCAGGGTCTATATATGATATGGCTTCCTGTAAATTTGTGTAAGGATCTGAGTTGAAATTAAGTGTTGATTGTTTACAAAAGTTATGTTATTTAATATAATGTTTTTAAAAGATGATTGTCAAGGACGTTGTAATTTAGGGACATTTACATACATACTAACAAATTTCTATGTATTTACATATGTAGCTCCTAAATTTTACTTTTTACATTTATGCACCCCAATCTTTCATATCACATAAAGAAATACTTCCATTTTTAAATTTTAAAATGTGAAATACACATTTTTATGCATTGGTAAGGTGGCATGTATGTAAAAATTAAATTTATCTGTCACATATGTAAATACATAGGAAATTGAGTGGTATGTATGTAAACCTTCCTATAATTTATGCTCTACTCTAATGTTTACCACTATTATGAGTAAAAAATCACTTCATCTCAAAAGACATAGGCTTTAGAATGAGCCCGTTTTCTATACACACACATTCAAAAAATATGAGCCTCCTCGATGAACTTTCACCTAGGAAGGCACTTCAATATCTAAGTGAGCGATTGAACTTAAACGGCAGAAAAGACACTCAATGAAGCTTCCTTCAAAGAAATGAATGAGGATAAAAGAGATGGATTTTTTCTTTGGTGCCATTTGGGAATAACTTTTATTTTATATTTTATGTTTATACATTGGTATGTTTTAACATGCTTAGTTATTTTTAAAAATAATTAAAATAATTTTTTTATGTATTTTGAGTGTTTTCAAAAATAAGCTAATTAAGTTTTGAAATAAAAAAAGTAAAGACATACAAATATACACTAAACGACGATATTTTAAAACTAAAGCAAAAAATAAATAAATAAATAAAAAATAAAAAAAGAAGATCTTAAATAAGCACTTAATTTATAGTGGGCATTTTTTTGCATTAGATTTTTTTTTTGTTTGCCTTTGATGAAATGTACGGTGGATAATTGAACCATTTCATGCTCAAGATTCATGTTGGGCTAAAACACCCCTCTCTTAGTGCTATTTTGTTTCTATGAGTGATTAAATGATAAAAATTCACTCCATATCAACTTTGTGCTGTACCATCACTTTCTTGGTGATAAATCATAGTAAATAGTGCGATGAAGGTCTCTGAACCCTAGATTTTTCTAGAAAAAATCCATATTAGGCCATTAAATCTATGCTAATAGTCTTGAAACTTATGTTTAATTCTAGGGATTCTATGAAGGTTCATTCAGAAATCTTGATAAAATTTGATGATGTTCATTTGAAAGCGATCATCATCCATTTTTTTCATAGCCATATGAGCATCTCAAAGTCATCATACTGGATATTGTTGATTGAAAAATTGTGATTAATCAAGAGCCTTGTACCATTAAGTACATATCAATCATACACGTTGGTTCTTCAGCCCCATATTATGTTAAACCCTTCACGTTTTACCCTGTCATGTTGGGATAGTTTTATCCATTCTAAGTTGTATCAAACTAGTTTGGGCCATTTGGTTTATTTTTTGATTGGTTCATAATATGCTTAATGTTTTAGAGTTCATAGGTTGACCTGCAGCCTAGGCTAATGTAGGCTATAGTTCAGCCTAAACAAGTCAAATTAGACTTCGATTTGTATTCATGGAAATCATTTTTCATCATTCATATATATATATATGTATATATGTACGTATATGTATATGTATATGTATATGTGTGTGTGTGTGTTTTCAAAAGCCCATAGGCATTATTATAAGATAAGAAAGGGGGGAACAAAACTGTGGGAAATGAGCAATCCAGAAAGAAGGATCTCCCCCCCTATATACCACTCACCAAAGAAAATCCAAAAGGTAGTTACATGCACACCCAAAAAACATAAAGTAAGGCGGTGGTGAGTAGAAATGACTAGGTTAAAGGAAAGCTCATAGAAATAAAGCTGCATGGCAAAAAAGAGAAAGAAGAAAACTGAAGTAAGTCAAGCCTCCACATGAATGGTAGCAATGCAACCAAAAGTAATGAAGCCTGTAGATAAAGGAGCAGAAAAGACTCCACAATCAGCTAAAAAAAACCGAATGCATGCATATATTAAAGAAGATCGTTAGCCGTATCATGGTAAACATCTAATATAAGGGAGATGAAATGAATCTCCCTGTAAAAATATAGTAAGCTTCCTAGGAGGCACCAAATCAGTAGAGACACCCATGTAACCATGTTTAGTTAACCAATTGGCTGGTGCATTTCCCTCCCTATATACAAAATTCCATCTGACTTGGAGATCATGAGTATCTATATATTGCCAAATCCCGATCATACAAATAACTAAATTCCATACAGGCTCTTTTTCTCTGGTGATGAAACCCAGAAAATCAGAAGAATCAGTTACAATAATAAGTGAAGGCCAATTGAAAGTACCAGCAAGTAGGAGAGCCAAAAAAACTCTCCAACCCTCAACTTCAGCGGGAGTAAGAGCCCACACAGGAGAAGAAAAATAGAAAAGACACTTGCCCAAATGGTTTCTGAATACGGCCCCAACACCAGCCGTGCAACTTTTCCAACTCTCATCTACATTTATTTTGATCCGGCCAGGGGGAGGGGGCTGCGAATAAATTAATTTTGGCCTCCAACCCTCCTTAGACAAAGATTCAGGCATCAAATTTAGCTGCTTAGAGACCTTTGCATGATAAGCAAGAATATATGAAATAGTGGGAAGAGGAAGACTGCTCATGTTTGACGTTGTTTCTAGCACACCAAATAAACCACAAAATCGTACATGGAAATAAATGCATTGTATTTTCTGAGAAGCAACAAGATTGCCAAGCATGAAAGCAATCCTCCATAGTATTCCAAATGAATGTTTGCAACCAAAAAATTCTTCACAAATTATGTCATATCTTCCGAGCAAAGGGACAAGAAGAGTAAAGAGGTAGAGCACTTTCTTCAGAGCATTTGCTCTAACAACATTGTGAAGCTAACCTCAAACATTTGAGCTTTAAGATACCATCAAAAGGCAATATGTTTAAATAATTTCTTCACAGGAAAATATAAATGGAGGGGAAGAGATATTTATGCCAGAGTTCAGGTCTCCATTTCCATTTATCAAAATGATGCAAAGTATTATAAATCATTTTAGAGATGGAGCCATGCTGACCCAATTTCCAGTGAAGCTTGTCTTTACTATTATTATGTAAAAGTATCATAGAAATCTGCGGGGTGAAATCCCCAACCATATCTCTCAAAAGTTGCATATTCCATTACCTATCAAAACATACATCTGAAACTTAAATATGAGAATGAAGAAAAGAAATGGGAGAGTGCTCAAGAAATCAGCCCCTCAATTATCATGCCAAAATGAAATATTTTCATCACCAATTTCCCAAAAAATAAAGTTATTAGCTTCACCTCGTGCCTTTAAATTTGTTTTCCAGATTTTAGAATCACCAGATTTGCACTGATTAGTGGAAGGATGGTCAGCCAAACAGTATATATGAAATAAAAATTGAGCCCATAGAGAACTCCCTTCTCTAAATTTGGACCAAAGCTTCAACTTATTGATATCAGCAATGTGATTAAGATTTTTAAACCCAAGTCTATCAGAAGTTTTAGGTTTACACACCTTATGCCAGTTAGACTAGATTTTCCTGGTGCTATTACCCGCCCATAAGAATTTATTAAAAATTATTTCCAAAGTGATTTTTGTGCTTTTCTTCAAGTTCAGCACCTGTAAGGCATAAAGAGGGATGCTCTGTAAAGCACTGGTAAGAAGTGTCAGCCTTCCCCCATTAGAAAGAAAAATGTTTCTCTAGTCACGAATTCTTGCTTTAATTTTCTCAACAACCACATCCATTTGGATTTGTTTCCTCATACCTCTTAAAGTGTGTGATAGGAATGGAAGAGGAAGTAAAGCCTGTGAAATTAACGGGCCAGCTGATAATAAATTGCTTTATTGATTTTTCAAAGAAAAACTGACATTTGGATTGATTAAAAGTGAGGCCAGAAATATGTTGAAAAATACTCAAAATGCCCATCAGCTTTCTAATGGAGTTTTTACTAGCAGTAGAGAATAAGATATCATCGTCTGCATAGGAGATGCTTCTCCATTGCACTTTGGTTATATGTATGTATGTATATCATATTCAATTAAGTATATTAATTTGTCTGATAAACTTTTGAGTGGAGAATTATATAATATGAGATGCTTCTCCATTGCACTTTGGGTATGCGTCATTGCTCTTTCTGCATGGCTTGTGAAATGGCTGGAGAAGCTTTAATCATATCAGATTAGCCATCACGAAGTTTTCCAAGGTTGTTGAGCACTGCAAGTATGTTTGATGGTTGGAAGATTTACATGCATACCACTAAACTTATCTGTATTTACATATCTAACACCTAAACTTCAATTTTTACATATATGCCACCTTAACTATGCATGAATAGCTGTATTTTGCTTTTTAAAAGTTTAAAAAGTAGTGATATTTTTGATGTAATATGAAAGCTTGGGTAGCATAAATGTAAAAAGCAAAATTTAGATGTTAGATATGTAAATACATATGAATTGAGTGGTATGCATGTAAAAGCCCCTTCATTGTTTTCTAATCTTCTTCAATCTGGTTGTATGCCATCTCCTATTACCTCTTTTTGCTACTGACTCTTTTTTTATTAAACATTCTATTTTAGGCTTATTTTCATTAAAGAAAAAGATTGAAGAGACGGTCAATCGTGCCGAAATGATAGCTAAAATGGCAATGGAGTTCGAAGAAGAAAGAAGGATTAAGCAAGAGGAGGTTCTTCGGGAACGCAATCTGTGGGATGATGATATAACTTCCTCTAATGAATCTCTTAGTGCCTTAGCTGATTCTATTAAAGCTGTCAACAATCTCAAAGACACGCGGCATAAGGTGCTCTCCTCTAACAGATTAGCATGACGTGAGTTCATTTCATCAAAGTTTAAATTCCATATATATCTGTGTTAATTGGCTGCCAAATATTGTAAATATGCCCTGTATATTTTGCATATTTTTGGTGAGGATATTTTTCAAAATTTAATTTGGTTTCAGAGTTTTTTTTGCTTCTTGTGTAGGCTGAAGAGGCGAAATTGATTACTAAGTTGGCTGAGATGGATATTATAAATGGTCAGCTATTCGAGCAAGCATACATGGCATCATTGGATGTTAGTGATTTCCTCGATCGCTACGAGATGTCTAAACTACTTGGGGGTCCATATGACAAGGAGGGTGCGTGCATGATCATTAGAGCCGGAATAGAAGGCACCGCTTCTGAGGTTTAAATGTCAACTCATTTTTTTTGGGCGGTCATTTACATACATAGCACACAATGCTTATGTAACTACATCTTACACCAAAATTTTCATGTTTACACACATAGCAAAGTAACTCAAATGTTTAATATCACATAAAATAGCACTATTGTCACTTTCTAAAATTGAAATACACTTTTGCATCCATAATTTTAAAGTACCAAAGTACTATGGATGCAAATATGAAAGTTTAGGTTTGAGATATGTATATACGTAAGAGTTGTGTGTGCTACATATGTAAATTTTCCTTTTTGTTTTAATCTATGCTATAGTAATTAAGGATGATTTTCTCCCTTAAACTTGCTGAATATTTGGTATGCAGAAAATTTTAAACTGCTTTGAAATGTAGTATAATATCTTTAAACATTTTTGGGGGCTGGAGGCATTTACATTCGTACCACACATTTCTTATCTATTTACATATATTATATTTACATCAAAAATACCACCATCATTATCTTTTTAAAAGAGAAATACACCGTTTAATGTATAGGTTTATGACAACAAAGTGTTTTATATGTAAATATTAGAGCTTGGGTGTTAGATATGTAGTAATAATTGTGTGGTATGTATGTACATTTCCCCTTTTTTTCTGTTGCAGATGTGGACAGAAAAAATCCAGCTTATGTATACCAGATGGGCTGAAAAAATTGGCCACAATGTAACAGGTTTGGAGACATTTCCTTCTTTAGGAGGCGGCACTAAGTTAGCCACCATTGAGTTTGAAAAGGAGTGCATGTATGGTTACCTTTCTGGAGAGCAAGGAATCCATAGAATGATCCACAGCTCTCTTGATGGATCTACTTTTCGTGAGGTAATTATCTCCATGCCCCTTTAAATCTTAAATCTGTATGCCTTCTAGCACTTTTATGTTGAGAATTTGATGATACTTAATTTAAATCATTGAGAATAAAAGAAGTTCTAAAGAACAGTCCATGAAATATTCAAATTCTTCTAATTGATGGCTACGCGTGATGTCAATACAGTTTCAATTTTGGTGTTTTAGCCGTCCCTAATATCTTTTTTCTTTATTTATGGATGGTCTTACTGGGCATTTAGAAGAGGATGTACGTTGGTGTATGCTTTTTGCTGATGATATCCTCCTTGTGGATAAGACGAGAGAAAAAGCCCAGGAAAAACTTGAATTATGGAGGTCTACATTGGAATCTAAAGGTCTTTGTTTGAGTAGAACTAAAACTGAATACATGGAATGTAATTTTAGTAATAGTAGCTCTAGTGACAGAAATGTAACATTGGGTGATCAAATTATTAAAATGTGTGAACGATTTAGATATCTCGGGTCCATTGTTCAAAGCGATGGTGATATAGATGGGGATGTTAATTGTAGAATTCGGGTTGGTTGGTTGAAGTGGAGGAATGCGTCCGGCCTATTGTGTGATAGAAAAGTACCACTTAGACTGAAAGGAAAATTTTATAAGATGGTGGTGAGACCTGCAATGCTCTATGGTGCTGAATGTTGGCCTTTAAAAGAGAAGCATAATGCTAAGTTAAGTGTTGCCGAGATGAGAATGATTAGGTGGATGAGTGGCTTTACACTTAGAGACAAAATGCGAAATGAATATATCCGTAATAGGGTTGGTGTTGCACCAATGACGGATAAAATTAGAGAGAGTCGCCTTAGATGGTTTGGTCAAATTAAGCGTCGACCACCTGATGATCCGATTAGGAGAGTAGATGTTTTAGATACAACTTATGTTAAGAAAGACACCTAGGAAAACTTGGGCTTATTGCATAAAAAATGATCATAATTTATTAGAATTAAACGAAAATTTGACACTAAATAGGATGCAATGGAGAAAAAAGATTCGTGTAGCCGACCCCACTTAGTGTGATTAAGGCTTTGTTGTTGTTGTTGTTGTTGTAGCCGTCCCTAATATCTTATATGTCAACTAATGATGCGCCCTTTATAAAGAAAAAAATTGGACAGCCTAAAGGATCACTTTTATTTTTATTTTGTTTTGTTTATTTTGAACTTTGAAATTAAACATGTTTGTCACTGGTGATTATTTTTTAAAATACTCAAAACATATAAATCTTATTTTGGATGTTTTTAGAAACAAGATAATTTGCTTTTAAAATGCAAAAATGCAAAAAAAAAAAAAAAAAAAAACAAAACAAAACAAAACAAAATACAAAAAAGCTAAAAAATGCCTCAAATATATATGTTCCTAAAAATAAAAGTAAAAAAATAAAATAAAAATGGTCCCAAACAAGTCCTAAAAGTATTGTGAAAGTCCTAAACACATTAAATGAACTACTTTGTTCCATGGTTGAGTCTATGGAGGACTTTTCTTCTTAGGGGAAAAACTAAGTTCCACAACTTAATATTATAAATCATAATATTTGTTCCCCTCTTAACATTATAAAGCATAATTCTTTTCCCCTTTATTTTTAATTTGAGTTTTAGATCATGATTAAAGTTTTAAACGTTGGAGGTAAGCTTGCATAGCTTGGCCCAATACTAGGATTCAAACTAGTAAACTTTTTCTTTTAATGGATTTCAAATATACTTATCAACTGATTTATATAGTATATAATCAAAATATAAATATTGTTTACTTCCAATCTCGTATTTTTCATGGTATTTATGACTGATAATTTGGTGAGTTTGACTGAGTTTCCTTTGACAAAGGCTTAAAATTATTGGGTTCGACTCAGTTTTGCTTCTACCAGTTCCTCAAATTTAAGAAGAAAAAGACAGATGAAGGGATTGAACATGACAATCCTTTGTGAGAATTGTGATATACTTGATCATGAATCTACAACTACAGAAAATAACTAATTTTTCAAATATGATCACATATAATAGGAGAATGTCAACACGGTTCTCTGATTTTTCGCAATGGGTCATTTTAATCTTAGTCTATAAATGTGTTAATTTAGTCTTCAGATATTTTTAACGGGGGTTAAAATAATCCTTTTTGTGGGGTATTTCAGCCCATGAATATGAAACTAATTTGACACTTTTATGGACTCACGGACTAAAATAGTCTCATGTAAATAGTAAGGGGATTATTTTGGCACTTTATATAAATATTAATAGTTAGCCTGAACAAGATAACTAGTGTTCCACTATGAACTTAAAATCTACTAAAAATAAGGTTTGAGCCATATTCTTAGCTTGAAACTCAAGCCAAATGCCTTCAACTGATTGAACAAATTCAAAACTTGACTACGAGTCTTTTGTTTTGAATAGTAATAGCCCTAATGACAAGCTATCAACTCACTCCCCATGTGAAACTTAATTTTTTGAGTATTGTTATAATGAATAGAAGCATATGGCACACTTGGAAAGAACCTTTTTTTTTCCTTCAATTCGCATGATCACAACAATATTACAATTTTTTTTGGAATTCATCACTGTTTCTGCAGCTCTTCTGCTTCCACCAGACTATCATTGTCTTGCCTTAATTTATATAGAGTAGTGAAATGATCCATGAATTCAAGGCTCATTCTTTGTAATTTTTAGCTCATAATTTCAATATATATGTAAGTGTTAAAATGGCCCCAGACTCTTTGCTAGGGGGCAATTTAGTCCCATAGTTTATGGAAGTATCAAATTAGTCCCCGGTCTTTTTTAATATGGGTTGAAACAATCCCTGTAAGGACTATTTTGGCCTGCATTAAAACAGTCTGTATACTAATTTAACACTATTGTACTCTCTTGAGACTAAAAAGACCCAATATATATAGTCAGGCCTATTTTGACATTTTACTCGTATAATATACATAAAATAACCTGTGCTGACAAATATTAGGTGGATTCCCCTTTGCCTGACTGACTGCTTTGTTTTTATTTGACAGACTTGTTCAGCAAGCATAGATGTCATTCCTCTTTTCCTTGAGAATATGGTTGATTTTCACATAGATGATAAAGATATAGAGATATCTTCTCCATCTCAAGAGGAAACTTTCTGTAAAAGCAAAACTGCAGTCAGCATCCGCCATATTCCAAGCAACACAGTTGTGCAGTGCTCAGGTATCGCCTTGCTAGTTTATTCATATGCAGTATTTTATTCAAGGAAATTTGCACAATTAGCACGCATTTCTTATGGATTTACATCTCACACCTAAACTTCCATATTTACATACATGGCACTTTGATGTCTCAAACCTATGCATGAAATAGTGTGTTTCAATTTTGAAAAGTGTTAATAGTGCTATTTTTGATGTGATATTAGAGATTTGAGTGCTGTATGCTAATGTGAAAATTTTGGTGTGAGATGTAAATACATAAGAATTGTGTGCTATGTATGTAAATGCTTCTCTTTTTAAAAATTGGTTTCTCGTTTCATTTAGAAACATCACCTCAGATATAACCCTCATCAATCATGTAGTAGAGGTGTAAAGGGGCAAATTCAAGTAGATACAACCTTTGTTCGGCTTAGATTGTTCGGTGAGAAGAGATTTATTTTTTGCAGTTCAATTGTTTGTTTATGGATCTAGTTACAAATTATATAAATTTATTTGTGCGCGAAGACAAACAATCGTATATGCTCCAACATGATATGTTTTGCGTATATTTTTACTTATATTTAACCTTAATCAAGCTATTATTAAGCGAAGCATGATGATCCACTGATGTTTGGTTTGTCAAGGAGCTAAAATTGAGGAACTTATCAAGCTAAACATTTTAGTTTGGTAAACAAATTCTGTTGTGCTTATGCAACGTAGAGGGAAATCATTTTGGTTTGATATCTCTTCTCTATGAAATTAGATTTGCTTTTACACTTGTCTCCTGCATGTTTGCACAATGCTGAATGCATACTTTCTGATGGTAGGTGACATTAGTGAAAAATAAAAAAAATAAAAGAAAAATGAAAAAAAAATGGGAAAGCTTAACAGTATTATTTCTTTGATTAAGTTATAATTTCAGAAGTAATATTTACATCATACCACACAATTCTTATGAAAAATGCTTATTTCACTTTTAAAATGTTAAAACGTTGTTACTTTTTATGCGATATGAAAGATTTAGGTGCTATAAATGTACAAATTAAAGTTCAGCTGTGTTAGATATGTAAATATGTAATATTTAGGTGGAATATATATAAACGCCCCCTTTAAAAAAAACTGTAATTTGTTTATACGAATCTGAAGCCATGAAGGTATCTCTGCAGGTGAGAGGAGCCAATTCGCAAACAAGATGAAAGCCCTCAATCGCCTCAAAGCAAAGCTTCTTGTGATGGCAATGGAAGATAGAACAGATACAAGTACGATAAAAAATAATGATTTATTGAAGGAAAATAATAATAATTCTGAGACAAGGAGGTATATGCTTCGTCCTCATAAATCAGTACACGATATAAAAACTGGAGTAACATTGCATGACCTCAGTTCTGTACTGAGTGGAAATATTGAGCCGTTTGTAAGAGCTCATATCAGCCAAAGAGGAGGAAGAAAGGTTGGATAATTATTCACATATTTGATTTTCTTTTCTCTAACATCTTTATTTGTTATGTACTTTGTGATTGGATAGTTTGGATTTCTTATAAACTCATCGTGTTGTACGAGTGAATAATGTTTGATTGGTTTATGATCATAAATGCTAATGTATCTATTTAAGATTAATTATAAATTTATTTAATATATGATTATATAGAAAATTTATTTTTAATTCTGAACCAAAACTATTTGATTATGCTTATCCGAATGTTCTATTCATTTTAAAGTTCATTCCATTTTTATTTATGAGCCCGCGATAGACTGTTTATTAGTAGGTTAAGGGTCCGTTTGGGGCAGCTTATTTGATGCGGTGGCATTTTGAAAACACACTGGACCTGTTTGGGTAAACTGCGTTTTGACAGTTTATGCGTTTTTAAAATGCAGAAAACAAATTTTTCATACCATACATATCTAGGTGTGGTGACAGCTTTCTGGTTGCGGTCTAGCTTTTCCAAAAAAATAAAATTTTGTAACAGCCACCGCACTTAACTTATCAGCAGATTATTTGTGATCAACTTATCATCAGATTATTAATAAGCTGCAGCTGTCCCAAACAGACTCTAAATAAGATTTAATTTTAATTGTAATTCCTGCTGATGAGCTTTAGAATAAGCTGAACTCAAATTAAATTTATAAATATTCAAGCGCACTCCAGTAAATATTATTTTTGATTTATCAGGTGGAGCTTAACCCAATATTAAACTGTTGACCCTATGAGCTTAATTATTTGGTTGCTCAAGTTATGTTTATTAGAATCATTATTTCTTTAATATTGATTAGATGCAAATATTTATTTAGTTTTTTTCTAAAAGAATATTTTAATTTTTAAATTTACGTAAATAAAAATAAACTATCATGCTTGAAATATATATTTTTGGGGGCATTAACATACATACCACACAATTCTTATGTATTTACATTTCTAACACCTAAACTTTCATTTTTAGATAAATAATATCAAAAATATCATTATTATTTACCCTTTTAAAAGTGAAATACACATTTTCTTGTATTTTTTGTGTTGGTGAGTTTTATTCATGTATACTTCACCTTTTAGATGGTATATTATGCTCGTAAATGTTAAAGGTTAGTTGTTAAGGTTTAGATATCCCTTGTGCTCGCATTGTCGGTTTGTTAATAGAGCATATGCTTGTCAGTGTAAGTCCCTTCAGATCAGGGGTTCGAATCCTCTCCAATCAAGTTATCCGCTATATAGAGGTGATACTCCAATTTGTTTGATCAAATTTATTCCAACCGTTATATATATATATATATATATATATATATCTATCTTTATTTATTTATCATGTATGTGACACATTTTCAAAGGTTATTTTTGGCCGGTTATCATGAAGCCTTTTTCAATGGCTCATGGAAATACCATATCCCCATCCATCACCGCGCGCTCACCAAACCAATATACGCCTTTCACATCGCTCTCAGTTTTGTACCTCTCGTTACGTCGTTCCAAGCTCACTCCTATACTCGGATTCAAAGCGGCAGGCGGCGGCTCTACGCGGAGAATTTAACCGGCTAAGGTGAAACCCTAGCTTATCATTCTTTTTGTTCCCGTTAGCATTTTGATGCACTGGAATTGTATTCATGCTCTCGCGTTTTGTTTGGTAAGTTCGATGTTGAAATTGGATTCGCAGAAGTAGCATGATTTGCGGAAGGAGTATAAGAAAATATCTGTTTGAGTTTATGGGATTCATACACGTTTGATTCATGTTATTAGTATTTGGTATCTCTGTCAAAGTATGCTTTTTGGTGGATATTAAACAAAGTTGGCATTTTTTAGGTTGATTACTATGCCACTATATCAAAAACCATGCCAACTTGCGTGGGGCTCTCAAATGAGCTTAAATCTACACCGATAGTTCTAACGGATATCGAAGTGACCGAAATGCTTGTAGAAATATTGTATACATAACTTAGAAATTATGATTTAAAACCTGATTAGACAAATGGGGCAAGGACCTGAGCTTAATCTTATTGATACTGTGTTGATCTCATGTCATGTCGAATCATCTCAACACTCTTTAAAGATGTTCCATATCACAAATCAAAATCAAACCAACTTAATTAGTATTTTGCCTTATAGGGCGAGGTTGTAAGGCTCATTATTGCTCATTACTGTCCAAATGTATTATATGAATTGTAAGTCCCACACACGGGTATGTCAAAAATTAGATTGTAGGTTACAACTTTCTGGGCAACTAACAAATATATCTATTAACCTAAAACTTCAAATCAAGTTAATTATAAATATCAGACTTAAATTAAGAACTTAAATGATGTATAATGATTCTCCCATTTATGTAAGCTTCCAATTTCAACTAAATTAATTTGATTGCCATAATGCCATCAAGCCTATCAAACAGAACCTAATTAGGTGGGTCACTTTACAATAACGTCCATTATTAAACTTTTTATGTTGTCGAGTTTATGAGTCTTGCTTAAGGGATTTCAAGCATATTTAGAGTCCATTCCATCAACTTGGGAAGAAACAAAGCTAACGAATCCATTAAATCTAAACTTGGTTCTTTCAATAGATGTAAACTTTATTTTGTATTGATTCAAAGTTAACAAGCCCATCTATATTTTGTATTAGTGTTATATTTTCATTTAATTCAAACAAATTAAGATAATTTTTTATGCAATAAGCCCAAGTCTTCCTAGGTCAACCTCTGCCTTTGTTAACATAAGACGAATCTAAAACTGCTACTCTCCTAATCGAATCATCAGATAGTCGACGTTAAATGTGACCAAACCATCTAAGGCGACTCTCTCTAATTTTGTCCTTCACTGGAGCTACACCAACCCTATCACAGGTATATTCATTTCGCATCTTGTCTTTAAGTGTAAAACCAGTCATCCATCTAATCATTCTCATCTTGACAACATTTAACTTAGTATTATGCTTCTCTTTTAAGGGCCAACATTCAACACCATAGAACATTGTAGGTCTCGTCACCATCTCATAAAATTTTAGTTTCAGTCTAAGCGGTACTTTTCTATCACACAATAGGCCCGAAACATTCCTCCACTTTAACCAACTAACTTGAATTCTACTATTAACATCCCCATTTATATCACCATCACTTTGAACAATAGACCTGATATATCTAAATCGTTCACACTTTTTAATAATTTGATTATCCAAAGTTACACTTCTAACATTAGAGCTACTATTACTAAATTACATTCCATATATTCAGTTTAGCTCTACTCAAACGAAAGCTTTTTCACTCCAATGTTGACCTCCATAACTCAAGTTTTTCTTGGCCTTTTTCTCTTGTTTTATCCATGACAAGGATATCATCAACAAAAAAACATACACCAAGGTACATCCTCTTGTAAATGTCTAGTAAGACCTTCCATAACTAAAGCAAAAAGATATAGGCTTAAAGCCGATCCCTGATGTAATCCAACAGAAATAGGAAAATATTTGGTCAATTTTCCTTCAGTTCGAACACAAGTAACAACTCTAGTATACATATATTTATTGACTTGAATATAAGACATATCAACACATTTCTTCTCAAGAACTCTCTAAAGGATATCTCTTGGAATTTTATTGTAAGCTTTTTCTAAATCAATAAAAATCGAATGTAGATCCTTCTTATTATCTCTGTACTTCTCCATCAAACCTCTCAATAAATGTATAACTTTCATAGTAGACCTGCCCGACATAGATCCAAATTGATTATGAGAAATCTTAGTAATACATCTTAACCTTTGTTCAATTACCCTCTCCCATAATTTTGAAGTATGACACATTAATTTAATTTCTATAATTTGCACTCTTGTGCATCCCCTTTGTTCTTAAAAAAGGGGACCAAAATTCCTTCATTCAGGCATCTTTTTAGTTTTTAAAATAATATTAAAGAGTTCAGTAAGCCAAGTAACTTCAAAATCTCCTAAATATTTCACACTTCAATTGGGATATCATCAGGTCCTACAGACTGTCCACCCTTGGTTTTCTTTAAAACCTCATCAACTTCTTTTTTACTAGCGTGATGGTACAGATGAAACATTTTATTATTATTAATAACATTAAGATCACTAAGGTTGATCGTATTTTTAAAAACTTCATAAAAAATTTATCAAAATGACTCACCCCCTATGTTGAATTTCTTTTTCTAAAAAAAACACTTTTTGATTTTCATCATTAATACACTTTACTTGAGTTAAATATTTACTTTTATTTTCTCTTTGTTCGGCTAGTTATGCATATATTTTTCATTCTTCTTAGTATCTAATATATCATAAAGTTCACTAAAAGCAAATTTTTTAGCGTCACAAATTGTACTTTTAGACTCCCTGTGGGCCGTTTTATATTTTTTCAGTTCTCTAAACTTTTACATTTAAACAAATTTTTATAACATAACTTCTTTTATTTTATCTTTTCTTACAATTATTATTTCATCACCAACTATTTTTTTTTATAAAAACTTTTTCTTTTGATTTCTCAAGTACATCTTTTGTCACTTGTTTAATAGTATTTGTTACTTTTTCCCACATAACATATGTTTTTTCATGAACATCCCAAAATTTCAAATCTTAAATTTTACTCATAAAAATATTTTTATTTGTGTATTTTAGGTACCCTCATCCAATTCTATAATGTTAAATCCTAGTATTCTTAATTTTACAACTCTTCATCTTAAAATCTAAAACTAATAATCGATGTTGGTTGTTTAAATTCTTACTTTGAATGACCTTATAATTCTTACAATCTCGATCTATTTTTTCATAAGAAAATAATCAAATTGTATTTTATCAGATCTATTCTTATAAGTAATAAAATGCACAACTCTTTTCTTGAAATAAAGTATTAGTAATAACCAAATTATACAACAACAAAACCTTTGTCCCACTACGACGGTCGGCTGCATGAATACTTTTTCTCTATTGCGTCTTATTTAGTGTCATATTTTTAGTTCTAATAAATTATGATCATTTTTTATACAATAAGCCCAAGTCTTTCTTGGTCTACCTCTGCCTTTCTTAACATAAGTCAAATCTAAAAAATCTACTCCTAATCAGATCATCAGATGGTCGATGTTTAATGTGACCAAACCATCTAGGACGTCTCTCTCTAATTTTGTCCGTCACAGGAGCTACACCAACCCTATCACGAATATAATCATTTCGCATCTTGTCTCTAAGTGTAAAGCCACTCATCCACCTAATCATTCTCATCTCAACAACACTTAACTTAGTATTATGCTTCTCTTTTAAAGACCAACATTCAGCGCCATAGAGCATTGCAGATCTCACCACCATACCTGAAGCATTCCTCCACTTCAACCAACCAGCTTGAATTCTACTATTAACATCCCCATTTATATCACAATCACTTTGAACAACACAACCGAGATATCTAAATCGTTCACACCTTTTAATAATTTGATCACCCAAGGTTACACTTCTGTCACTAGTGCTACTACTACTAAATTACATTCCATGTATTCAGTTTTAGTTCTACTCAAATAAAGACCTTTAGACTCTAATGTAGACCTCCATAAATCAAGTTTTTTCTGGGCTTTTTCTCTAGTCTTATCCACGAGAAGGATATCATCAGCAAAAAGCATACACCAAGGTACATCCTCCTGTAAATGTCCAGTAAGACCATCCATAACTAAAGCAAAAAAATATGGGCTTAAAGCCGATCCCTGATGTAATCCAACATAAACAAAAAAATATTTGGTCAATCCTCCTTCAGTTCAAACACAAGTAACAGCTCTAGTATACATATCTTTAATGACTTGAATAAAAAGTCATATCAACACCTTTCTTATTGAGAACTATCCAAAGGATATCTCTTGGAACCTTATCGTAAGCTTTTTTTAAATCAATAAAAATCAAATGTAGATCCTCTTTTTTATCTCTGAACTTCTCCATCAAACCTCTCAATAAATGTATGGCTTCTATAGTAGACCTGCACTGCATAAATCCAAATTGATTATGAGAAATCTTTGTAATATGTCTTAACCTATGTTCAATTACACTTTCCCATAATTTTAAAGTACAACACATCAATTTAATACCTCTATAATTAGCACACTCTTGTGCATCACCTTTATTCTTAAAAATGGGGACCAAAATACTCTTCCTCCACTCCTCAGACATCTTTTTAGTTTTAAAATAATATTAAAAAGTTTAGTGAGCCAAGAAACTCCAAAATATCCTAAATATTTCCACACCTCAATTGGGATATCATCAGGTCCTACAGACTTTCCACCCTTGGTTTTCTTTTAAGCCTTTTCAATTTCTTTTTTACTAGTGCGACGGTAAAAATGAAACGTTTTATTATTATTAACAATATAAAGATCACTAAGGTCGATCATATTTTCAAAAACTTCATTAAAAAAATTTATCAGAATAACTCACCCACCTATGTTGAATATCTTTTTCTAAGAAAAACACTTTTTGATTTTTATTTTTAATACACTTTACTTGAGTTAAATTTTTTGCTTTTCTGTTCTCTTTGTTTGGCTAATTTATACATATATTTTTCACTCTTCTTAGTATTTAACCTATTATAAATATCACTAAAAGTAGAATTTTTAGTGTCACATATTGATCTTTTAGACTCCCTGCGGGCCGTCTGATATTTTTTCAGTTCTCTAAGTTTTTACATTTAAACCAATTTTTATAACATAACTTCTTATATGTTATCTTTTCTTGCACATTACTATTCTACCACCAACTATTTTTATCGATGTAAACTTTATCCGTCGATTCTCCAAGACATCTTTGCTATACGTTTAATAAATGTTTACTTTGTCTTACATAACATTTGTTTCTTCATGAACATCCCAAATTTTGGAATCTTGAATTTTACTCATAAAAATAATTTTATTTGTCTTTTAGGTTCCCCTTCGAATTCTACGACGATCTTTTATTCTCATAAGAAAATAATCACTAAAATAAAACCTCACTTGGCTAATTTATACATATATTTTTCACTCTCCTTAGTATTTAACCTATTATAAATATCACTAAAAGCAGAATTTTTAGCGTCACATATTGATCTTTTAGACTCTTTGCGGGCCGTCTCATATTTTTCCAGTTCTCTAAGTTTTTACATTTAAACCAATTTTTATAACATAACTTCTTATATGTTATCTTTTCTTGCACATTATTATTCTACCACCAACTATTTTTATCGATGTAAACTTTATCCGTTGATTCTCCAAGTACATCTTTTCACGTACGTTTAATAATGTTTACTATTGTCCTACATAACATTTGTTTCTTCATGAACATCCCAAATTTTGGAATCTTGAATTTTACTCATAAAAATAACTTTATTTGTCTTTTAGGTTCCTCCTTCTAATTTTACGACGATCTTTTATTCTCATAAAAAAATAATCACTAAAATAAAACCTCACTTGGCTAATTTATACATATATTTTTCACTCTCCTTAGTATTTAACCTATTATAAATATCACTAAAAGCAAAATTTTTAGCGTCACGTATTGATCTTTTAGACTCTTTGCGGGTCATCTCATATTTTTCCAGTTCTCTAAGTTTTTACATTTAAATCAATTTTTATAACATAACTTTTTATATGTTATCTTTTCTTGCACATTATTATTCTACTACCAACTATTTTTATTGATAGAAACTTTATCTGTTGATTCTCCAAGTACATCTTTTGCTGCATGTTTAATAGTGTTTGTTACTTTGTCCTACATAACATTTGTTTCTTCATGAACATCACAAATTTTGGAATATTAAATTTTACTCATAAAATAATTTTATTTGTCTTTTTGGTTCCCCCTTCTAATTCTACGACGATCTTTTATTCTCATAAGAAAATAATCACTAAAATAAAACCTCACTTGGCTAATTTATACATATATTTTCACTCTCTTTAGTATTTAACCTATTATAAATATCACTAAAAGTTAGCACTTTTAGCATCACATATTGATCTTTTAGACTCTTTGCGGGCCGTCTCATATTTTTCCAGTTCTCTAAGTTTTTACATTTAAACCAATTTTTATAACATAACTTCTTATATGTTATCTTTTCTTGCACATTATTATTCTACTACCTACTATTTTTATCGATGTAAACTTTATCCGTCGATTCTCCAAGTACATCTTTTCGTCGTACGTTTAATAGTGTTTACATTGTCTCTACATAACATTTGCTTTCTTCACGAACATCCCAAATTTTGGAATCTTGAATTTTACTCATAAAAATAATTTTATTTGTCTTTTAGGTTCCCCCTTCTAATTCTACGACGATCTTTTATTCTCATAAGAAAATAATCACTAAAATAAAACCTCACTTGGCTAATTTATACATATATTTTTCACTCTCCTTAGTATTTAACCTATTATAAATATCACTAAAAGTTGAATTTTTAGCATCACATATTGATCTTTTAGACTTTTCATGGCCGTCTCATATTTTTCAGTTCTCTAAGTTTTTACATTTAAACCAATTTTTATAACATAACTTCTTATATGTTATCTTTTCTTGCACATTATTATTCTACCACTAATTATTTTTGTTTATAGAAACTTTATCTGTTGATTCTCTAAGTACATCTTTTGCTACATGTTTAATAGTGTTTGTTACTTTGTCCTACATAACATTTGTTTCTTCATGAACATCCCAAGTTTTGGAATCTTGAATTTTACTCATAAAAATTATTTTATTTGTCTTTTAGGTTCTCCCTTCTAATTCTACGACGATCTCTTATTCTCATAAGAAAATAATCACTAAAATAAAATCTCACTTGGCTAATTTATACATATATTTTTCACTCTCCTTAGTATTTAACCTATTATAAATATCACTAAAAGCAGAATTTTTTGCGTCACATATTGATCTTTTAGACTCCATGCGGGCCGTCTGATATTTTTCATGTTCTCTAAGTTTTTGTAGTTAAATCAATTTTTATAACATAACTTCTTATATGTTATCTTTTCTTGCAAATTATTATTCTACCACCAACTATTTTTATTTATAGAAACTTTATCTGTTGATTCTCCAAATACATCTTTTGCTACATGTTTAATAGTGTTTGTTACTTTGTTCTACATAACATTTGTTTCTTCATGAACATCTTAAATTTTGGAATCTTGAATTTTACTCATAAAAATAATTTTATTTATCTTTTAGGTTCCCCTTTTCTAATTCTACGATGATGAGTCATAATATTCTTTATTTTAAAAGTTTTTATCTTAAAATTTAGAACTAATAATCGATGTTGGGTACTTAAAACTTCACTTGGAATGACCTTACAATCTTCACAATATCGACGATCTCTTATTCTTATAAGCAAATAATCAATTTGTGTTTTATTAGATCCATTCTTATAAGTAATAAGATGCTCATCTCTTTCCTTGAATAAGATTTTAGTATTAACAAAATCATAAGCTAAAGTAAAATCTAAAATGACTATACTTTCTTCATTAATCACTTCAAAACCTTAGCCACCATGAATATTTCTGAAATCTACCGACATGTCCATTTAAATCTCCTCCAACAAAAATTCTTTCTTCCAGAGGTATCATTTGTATTAAGTCTTCTAAGTCATTTCAGAATTCGTCTTTAGACTATATATCTAAACCTACTAGAGAAGTATAAACACTTGTAATATTAAAAATTTTGGTATCAATAACAATTTTAAGGGCTGTAATTCTATCTCCAACTCTATTAATCTTTACAACATTATCTGTCAAACTCTTATATATAATTACACTTACATTATTTCTGGTGCGACTCATACCAGAATACCAAAGTTTGAAACCTAAGTTATCAATCTCCTTAGTCTTTTCTTCAACCCATTTAGTTTCTTGAATACATAAGATATTAATCTTTTTATGAACCATAATATCAACTAATTCCTTTAATTTACCATTGAGAGTACCTATATTCCAAGATCTTATCCTAATATTAGTTTCATAGACTAACTTTGTTACCCACGTCCGTTCCTAATGTGGGAACCCTTGTTTATATGACACTGCACTCGGGCGTCGGTGTAGCTCTACTTTCTTCATTAATCACTCTATAACCGTAGCCACCATAAATATTTTTAAATTCTTCTACCACTGCCAACATGTCTATTTAAATCTTCTTAAATAAATTTTCTTTCTTCAATAGATATCAAGTGTATTAAATCTTCTAAGCAATTCCAGAATTTATCTTTAGAGCCTATATCTAAACCTACTTAAGGAGCATAAACACTTATAATATTAAAAATCTTAGTATCAATAATAAGCTTAATTTTATAATTCTATCTCCAACTCTATTAATTTTTACAACATTATCTTTCAAACTCTTACCTATAATTACACCTACACCATTTCTAGTGCGACTCTTACCACAATACCAAAGTTTAAAATCTAAGTTATCATTCTCCTTAGCTTTTTCTCCAACTCATTTAATTTCTTGAATGCATGAGATATTTATCTTTCTATGAATCATAATATCAACTAATTCCATTAATTTACAATTGAGTGTATCTATATTCTACGATACCATCCTAATACTAGTATCATGGACTAACTTCTTTACCCGCATCCGTCTGTAATGTTGGAACCCTTGCTTATTTGACACTATACCGGGCGCAGTGTAGCGGCCCTTGCACATTTTCCACTATATTCAGGCCATACAGCGTGTCGCTTCTAGGGGATGCCCTAACACTTACACAATTATAAAAAAGATTCATGTCATACTTTTTTCGACAAATTTTACACTGGTTGTCGACTACTTAACGCAACCTTGCACTTTTCACATCAAGGCTTAGGACCAACAATGACAGTGTTAAAAAATAAATTTAACCATTGTTTGCTTTCACGTTTAGTATTGATCTTATTAGTTTGCTCATTCGACTCAGTAAATATAATAGATTTGATTTGTTCAATCATATATTCAAAATTATATTCAGTGCACTTTAAGGCCCTATTTGTATGCAATTGCAACTTTTCAAATTTTTAATTCGTAACTATGTAGTTCGATTGTCTGTTTATTAGTAGTTATGTGAAAACAATTCAGCAATACTGTAGGACATATTGTTTCGAAAAAACGATCATTCTACTATCGTTCGAAGAATTTGTTTAGTAATAAAACTACAGACTCATATATTTGATATTTCAGTAGCAGAAATCCATTTCAAAAGATCACAAAATGACCACTCATTTAACAGTGAGTTCCAAAAGTGCTAAAGTAAAAGGAAAAAAAAATTAATAAAATCACAAATTTCTTAAGTTCAAACATAAGATGTTCTAATATTCAAAGATATTAAACAACAATAAGTTTATATTTTTGACCTTGAATACAGTTTCAAAAGAAATAACACTAAAAAAATTTTTATTCCCTCAGAGTTCAGTCGAATATGGAAGAAAATCTTCAATGAAAAATAAGACGATTCCTCACACATAATACAAATTTAGTTTTCAATGCAAGTTCAAAATGGAAAGAGCACATTTGATTAAACTGCAAATTAATATATGGAAATTTACATACGTAGCGCATAGTTCTCATGTATTTATATATCTCACACAAAATTCTATATTTTCATATATAGCATTTCGGTGTTTTAAATTTATAAATGAAAATGTGTGTTTCAGTTTTTAAAAGTAGTAATAGTGCTACTTTTTCTGTGATATTAAAAATTTGAGTGCAATGTGTCTATATATATATATATATATATGAAAGTTTAGGTGTGAGATACGTAAAGATATAAGAATTCTGTGCTATGTATGTAATAGCCAATAGAAGAGAATAAATAAATTCAAATTTGAAAACTATGTTTTCAATTCCTGTAACAGCATCAAATAAAATTTTTTGTTCTCTTTAATTGCTCAAATTTTAGTAAACCAGCAAGAACAATCACTCTAAAAGAAATTGAAAATGCATACAAGTTGTATAATCATAGAAAATGTTGAAAAATAAATTTTCTCACTTTGAAATATTGAAAAAAAAAATACAAGAACTAGCAGAAAAAAAAAATAGAGAAAAAAGAATAAAATGACAGTCTAACTTGTCATGGAGATCCTTAATCATGAGTCCAACAATGCTAATGTAGGTTCTTCTCTTGCTCTCTTCATATAGTAGGCATAAACTATTAGTTGCATAACACCCAAGACTGATCCAATTCTATTGGGGAGCTGAAACTCACAATTAGAATAAAAAACCAAATCAATACAACAACAACAACAACAACAAAGCCTTAGTCCCACTAAGTGGGGTCGACTACATGAATCCTTTTTCTCCATTGCGTCCTATTTAGTGTCAAATTGTTGTTTAATTCTAATAAATTAAGATCATTTTTTATGCAATAAGCCCAAGTTTTCCTAGATCTACCTCTGCCTTTCTTAACATAAGTTGTATCTAAAACATCTACTCTCCTAATCAGATCATCAGGTGGTCGACATTTAATGTGTCAAACCATCTAAGGCGACTCTCTCTTATTTTGTCCGTCACTGGTGCAACACCAACCCTATTACGGATATATTCATTTCGCATTTTGTCTTTAAGTGTAAAGCCACTCATCCACCTAATCATTCTCATCTCGGCAACACTTAACTTAGCATTATGCTTCTCTTTTAAAGGCCAAAATTCAGCACCATAGAGTATTGCAGGTCTCACCACCATCTTTTAAAGGCTAACATTCAACACCTAATCATTGATGGTCTAAGCGGTACTTTTCTATCACACAATAGGCCGGATGCATTACTCCACTTCAACCAACCAACCTGAATTCTACTATTAACATCCCCATCTATATCACCATCACTTTGAACAATGGACCCGAGATATCTAAATCGTTCACACCTTTTAATAATTTGATCACCCAAAGTTACACTTCTGTCACTAGAGCTACTATTTCTAAAAGTACATTTCATGTATTCAGTTTTAGTTCTACTCAAACGAAGACCTTTAGACTCCAATGTAGACCTCCATAATTCAAGTTTTTGCTGGGCTTTTTCTCTCATCTTATCCACGAGGAGGATATCATCAGCAAAAAGCATACACCAAGGTACATCCTCTTGTAAATGCCCAGTAAGACCATCCATAAATAAAGCAAAAAAGATATGGGCCTAAAGCCAATCCCTGATGTAAACCAACAAAAACAGTAAAATATTTGGTTAATCCTCCTTCAGTTCGAATAGATGTAACAGCTCTAGTATACATATCTTTAATGACTTGAATATAAGTCATATCAACACCTTTCTTCTCAAGAACTCTCCAAAGAACATCTCTAGGAAACTTATTGTAAGTTTTTTCTAAATCAATAAAAATCAAATGTAGATCCTCCTTATTATCTCTGTACTTCTTCGTCAAACCTTTCAATAAATAAATGTATAGCTTCCATAGTAGACCTGCCCAGCATAAATCCAAATTGATTATGAAAAATCTTGGTAATACCTCTTAACCTTTGTTCAATTGAGGCATTTACATACACACCCCTTAATTCCTATATATTGACAAATTACATACACACCACTTTCCTTCCTTAATAGAAATAGGCATAAAACTTTTGATCCCATTTTCCTTCGTTAATCTTCCAAAACCAGACCACCTAACAGGGCCTAAACACAATGCCAAGCAAACTATAAAAAAAAATGAAAAAAAAAACACGCACAATCCTTTTCCCTAGGAAGAACGCAAAAGCTTCAAAAACATCAATTTTGAAAAATAAAAAGAAAAAAAATCAGATAAAAAAACACCAAAAATTTCAAGATCTGTGACAAGTTCAAGCTCCATTTGCAACAGGAAGAGCTTGAGGACTCCACAAGATGAATTGAGAAAGAAAGGCTGGTGGAGTAACTCACCTATTCCCACACATCCAGGCGACGAGAGTAACCTTTCTCCTTTTCCTCCCCTACCCCCCGACATCCTCTATTCCTGATCCCCCCGTGACGGTTAGGGTAGAGCTCGCACTCGGCGAGGCAGGTAAAGAATGCAGGATCAAATGGAGGGGTACCAAAGTAAAAAATCAGAGAGATAATTCTCACCCGCGGCCGGCGTTTCGCTCAGATTCGCGGCCGCCGCGAGTGAAACGCCGCACCAAGTGATCCTAAACTCCTGCCTCCTACCGCACCGTGTAGAAAAAGCTGTGCCAAACAGGCCCTAAATGCTTAGGTTCTTATTTAGAAGCTTCTATTAAAAATTTAGGTTGACAATAGAATAGATTCAACTTTTTATTTGGAGCTAAAGCCTTCAAGATCATATGCAAGTTTAGATACTCAATTTGAATGGCACATTTTGATTCCAATGGAAGTTTATATTTGGCTTCAAACTCAGTTTCAAATTCAAACATCTGCTCTTGTTTATATATTGATTTAAGAATATGTACTAATGTAGTATATATTCAGACTTGCATAACATCGTAAGAAGCCACTTGTAACTTTAAGTATTTATTTAATTCAACTTCAAGAAAATATTCATGTTGGATTAACAAACATACATGAATCAAGAAACAATCTAGTTTTATTTCAGTAATCACTCTTCAATGAGTTTTACATGTCTCAGGGGTCCTATATATAACCCATGAAATGCCTAAAATAAGAAATCCCTTAGAATTCTATAAGACTCGGTAAAAATTATATGTTCAAATTTTTCCAGCATTCAGTTGGAGTCAATTTGGTGTTTGATAAATTTCAATTGAAGATATGGACTTTGGAAAGTAATGGCTTCATCCTCCAAGCCTTTAGCTAAAGCATTTTAAGGGTTCTCAAAAGGTTCTCAGGATTGTATGTATAAACTAATGTGAGTGTAACAAAAATCAGAAGAGCACAACAGATATGGAAAAACAGCAATATAAGAACCCTGAAATTTTTTTATTTGCATGACTCCACATCTCTATCGATGCTTGACTGTCATATTTGTGATTTGTTTAAATATTATCACGTACCTTTCCTTCTTATAACATCAGCTTTCTCTGGTGTCTCAATTATGTTCTTACTTAATACTATTTTAATATATGATTGATCATTCTTCTAGAATCACTGCCTCCACTTGCTCAAAAGTTGGATAAAAGTTTCAAAATGGTCTATTCACTGTTCTTTCTAACCTTTAGACTTCTCTGTTTTAGATGAATATATTGTACTATATTACTTTTAATTCATTAATTTTGACATTGGCTTTCTTACATTAGAAAATCTCATAGAAATTTGTGAGTGCTGTTTTTTTTCCTTGCGCTGCAGGAGCCAAGAAAGAACCGATCTTGGTTTGCAATATCTGGAAATGGGAACTAATGGACTTCTTGATTGTGAGCAACAAGATTTACTTTCTTCCTCATATGAAGCAGCCATGGAGGCCCTTTCCTCTCTAATCACTAAACGTAAACGTGGAAATGGTTCAAAGAGGACTGAAAAATTTGATCAGATGTTTGGGTATCTTCAGGTAATTTTGATTTCAATTGAAGAATTTTATTTTTAGTTTTAATACCTTCATCCCATGAGTAAGCAAGGCATTCCGTATTAAAAAAAAAAAAAAGGTACGCCTAAGCACTTGAGGATATGGGCCATGGAAGGGTCTGCTTTGACTAAATACGAGTTTTATCTACAACCAACAATAGTTTGTCTTAGGATGTCTCACTGGGCTAACCTAATAACCATTTATATCCTTCTTAATTTTTAAAATCTCAAGTTTTGGTTCCTAACTGTGATTTCTCTAATTGTATTTTTGTTCTGATATCGCAAGAACTGCCATATCTTAAAGCATGCTAATCTGAAGTCGGTATCTGTCGGCCGCTTTAAGAGCGCTGCGATGCGTCTCTCTTTTTTTTTTTTTTTTAGATTTAATTTAATGGATATGTGTATACTAGTTTTGAAAATAAGATTTTTAAATTTTAAAATATTAGAATGAGAAAGGACGGATCTCATTCGTTTAATAGTTGTATCGAACGAGCGTAATATCGCGAGTAACGCATCTATTCCAAGCACGTACACCCTACTCGACAATATCGCTCGATCAAATAAACCACAAAATTCATGACATCCGTTCTGTCCGCGAACCTTTACGTGACCGACAAATTCCCTATTTAATACAAAAGAATTAAATAGCGCTTATATTATCCGTGCCTTTAAAACTCCCTATGTAGCAGTTCTCATAGTTAATTACTCCTCAAACGACCGAAGTCACTGGAGAACTCTCGATTTAGATCGTGCGTTTCTATCTTCACGAATTCAAAAGCGAGGTTTTCAACGAAATTTAGTAGTAGAAATCCAATAAGTGAAAGGCATAATGTAACAGTTATTTCCGAGTCAAAGAGAAGCGGCAGTGATGTCACGTGATCTCGAGGAGAACCTCGAGGACATCCCGGCTATCCTATTACTGAGCTTTAAGTTTTGGAAAGAGATTTATTTTAATTTCAATCTCGCAAATTAATTATAGGAATTACGTTCGCATAACGTCCCGATTATGCAAACTACCCGAAAGACAGTGAGGCTTACGTCGTATCGACGACAACCTCTGAAACCTAGTCGAGTTAGTGCTTATATCGCACATGAGGGTCAGTGAAGCGCCTAAAAGAAAGGTGAGGATTTACGCGCATTGTGCGAACTACACTCAAGCTCCTAGGCCATATTTAAACTAAAGAATCGGTTTTACTGATGTCGACATAGTGTTTACTGAAGAAGATGGCCAGGTCACGCACCGTGCTCCAAGCTCCACGTCAGAAGAAAGATCGCAGCTTAGATTTAAAGTCTTAAGTTAAAGCTGAAGCATGCAAGTCGTTTATTTTTATTGCAGTTGAAGTAGCATGAATCATGCAGATGAGTAGAAGAATAAGAACAAGTAGACAAGAGTACGTTATAGCAAGCTTAAACAAGTAGACATGTCATGCTAAACAGTGAGCGTACCTAGCTCATGCGAGTAAGAATACGCTATATCAGCTTAAAACACGTGCGAGTAGAGAAAGCATGTGAAACGTAAGACACGCCAAGCAAGATAAAGACAGGAGTCAGAAACACGCCAGTTAAAGATATGTATCGAAAGCAGTAAACACGCCAAGCTAAGATAACAAGAAGGAAAGAAAAGATCATCACAGAGCATCAGTATGCTTTCATATCATCTACAGTACTGTTATCCGTTTATTACTATATATTTTTTTATTTCCGCAAAGAATTATGTCAGCACTAAAAGGGCAAGGAATCGAAGTAGTAAGTGAAAACAACCTACTAAACAAGTATGACGATACGTACAGAAAGAAAAGAAAGTTCGAAAAACTCAACAAGAAAACGAAGCGAAAACGGCGAGAAAGCGATGAAAATCGCAAGAAAACTAAGAAAGTCGAGAAAGAACGAAAAGAAATGTCCGTGAAAACTCCGAGGAAAGCCCACAAACGAAAACAAAACAAAACCGTAGAAACTCGCAAAAAGACAGCGAGAAACCCACAGACGACTCCGCTAAACTCACAGCGAACCATAAGAAAGCCATGGCGCTCCGAAAGAAAGACCAGTAAGCACGGCGGTGTTTCGGACTCGGAGCCATGCTAACGTCCCGACTTAAGTCACTACTACTCGGACCGACTTCTGCGTGGAAGTGAGCCTAATCCGACTCGAACAAACTGACCGTGACCTTTATAAATTTTCATACATTTCATTTTTTGTTTTCATGCAAGAAAAGCTCGTAGAGTAAGAGGCCGCAGAAGAGATGTATAATTTCGTATTTTTCAAACATATGTTTTTTTTGTTTTAAAACATTTCAAATCACTGGCTGACTATCCTAACAGTGACTATGCCTACGAACATTAGACCGTCTGGTAGTAGAAACCCCAAGGACGGCCGAACTGCTCCGTGATTCCTCGCTCTACTTCTGCGTAGTCTCCGAGTCGTGCGCTCCATTCTATGGCTCTCGTAATTTTTCTCGTTTTGTAGCCTCATCCATGTCCCCACCGCACTTACAAATTGCTGATTGCCTCATATATAACCCAAGCGAGTTATATATGCACACCTACACGTCCCCCGTAGGTGTGCTTGAGCCAAGAAACAGGCGAAACTAGGGACGAGAGGTCAAGGAAGGAGGACGAAAGCGCTCACTTAACACAAATTCGAAAAGAAGCTGAGTCGATTTCTAATAATCGAAAAACACGTAAGTCACCCCGACTCCCGACCGACCTCACATGTCCCGCGAGAAGGACCAAAGCGCACCTACGACGCTCTCGGAGAGGATGAGGATCGGACCCCTGTGAACACTCCCCTTTTCCCAACAAAGATCGTAAAATCAAGAAAACATAAAGAGAAGTCTCACTGCTCGAGTCCTAGACTCCAGGCCACTAAACTGAGAGTGCTATCACAAAATTCCAAGACTTTATCATTTTTTTTTTAATCCAATTCCCATTTAAATCCACCATTTCCATAAGTATCATGAGCATAAAATCCATCCATACAATCCACTAGCAGCTCACGGCTAGGCCAACAAAACAAGGGAAAACTCTCGGCTAAAGCTACAAAAGCAAGGGGAAGCTCACCTCAAATTAATTTTCAATCCACCAAGCAGGGTATAACAAAGATGCATATTACTCAATCATACTCTTCCATAGACAAACCAAAGGGGAACCTCAGAAAATAGCCTCAAGAGTCCTCCTATTTCAACACTTAACAAAGGCCAAAATCAGGCCACAACAAGGCATAACAGCATTCACCATGCAGCTGAAACCGCGGCCCAACATGAAGTCGAGCCTAGCCCCTCACAGGGACTCTCGGGTAAGGCTAAAAAAAAGAAGGAAAGCTCATAGGTAAGACCAGAAAAGGGAGCCAACCCTACTTCATAACAACCCATGAATGAGGCTCGAACCATACACAACCAAGCCTCTCCACATAGCCAATCCTACGGCCCAAGACAAGGTCGAAGGGAGAAGCCACAACGAAGTAAAACCGAGCCTACACGGGGCTTAAATCCGAGCCACCAAAAATCCAGCACAAAGCTTCAGCAAGCCTCGGCCACACCCAAAACAAGTCTCAAACCTGAGTCAATATGGCCAAAAACATAGCCCAACTCCAAGGCCTAGATGAATACCTACCATGAGAATCAAATCCAGCCCATACAAAGCCATACCCGAGCCACTACTGGTCAGCGAGGATCAAACCACCGTAAGCCAACACAGACCCCCAACATCGCATTAGCCCAAGGAATCCCAAAGACCAACAACCGAGCAAGACAGTAGGCTCGACTCAACCCAAAACAGGAAAACGGCAGGGCTCAAAGACAACCCAACAATTGAATCAAACAGATCTCAAGACAATGGCTAAAAAAAACAGGGATATTAAAGAGCCAAAACCAACTACAGTAAAACAAAAATAAATCCGATTTTAAATCACAACAACTCCCAATATGAAGCCAAGGCTAGGGAGAATAGAAGAAATCAACCCAAACCACCACAAGACTGGAAAAATAAACAGCCCAACTTCAATTCAAAGCAGCCCCCAACACAAGGCCGACTCGAGAAAGCTCCAGGGGCAGAAACCGGACAACAGCAGGACTCACAGAAGCCCAAAACCGAGAGCAGCAGGACTCACAGAAGCCCAAAACCGAGAGCAGCAGGGGGAGGGCAGGACCGAGAACACAAAGCCACCAAGACAGCCCCCCCCCCCCCAAAGCTCTCTTTAAAATGAAATAGAATTTACTTTTAAACAAGATCACAATGAGCCCAGACAGGGCTAAAAAAACTCAACTAAACATAAAGCTTAACAAGCATTTCCATACATCATACATATCCAAGCATAAGCCTTAATGTATTTCAAATGAAAATGAGCATAGAGTTCTTTTTAAATCAACTTAAATCTTTCCCTGACATGCTCTTTGGTAAATAAGAGGTAAGAAGAGCAAGAAGTAGCTCCACATGCATATATAAAACTAAACAAACCATTCCATGCTCCACATCAAGTTAGAGTGAGTAAAGAAGAGAGAGAAGCAATAGCATGCCACTTTAATCATGAAGCCATGTCCATCTTTAAGGAAAACGACATGTATATAGCCTCAAATATAAAAGCTAGAGCTAAGGGAATTCATTCCTCAGTGAGACCTCAAGCAAACCCACACCACGGCTCAACAACAGTAAACAAACGGCGCAACCCAGACTCAAAACCGAGCAGCCAAGCTCCACGGGCTTCAGAGAGCAAGACAACAGCGCTCCTCGCTTCACTCACACACAAGCTCAAGAAGAACCGTGAGCAGCAGGGAAGAAGAAAAGAGAAAGGAGAGAAATGGAGCCTTCAAAACCGTGGTATCCAACCTCGAGCCCTCCCCAAACTGGGCTTTAAATAGCGAGAAATGGGGAGCCACTGGAATCACCCAAAGCCAACCAAAACTCACCCACACGCTCACCCAGAGCCAACGGCTACAAAGGGACGAACCCTACCTGGCGCCACAACCCACGCACGCAGGAGAAGCCTCGAGAGAGTAGAGAAGGGAAGCAGAGGGAAGGGAAGAGACTTCCCGAATTGCGTCAAACCACAGGTGTCGCAGCTTACCGAATGCTCGAAGAGGAAAGTTCAACGCGTCAGGAAGAGAAGCTTCGGGCAGAGGCGCTTGGGAGGTCACTTCCCATGGCGTGGAGAAGGAGCCGGGGTACGACGGACGAGACCGGACGAGGCCAACGAGCTCGTCGAACCGAGCTAGGGCACGAGGCGAGTATGCCCGCGGGAAGGAGACGGGTGCGGCGCCAGACGAGTGCGGGAGAAAAAGAAATAGGGTAGGAATTAAATGAATTTTAAAAGGAAATAAAGTTTATTTTATTAAATTTCGTCAAATTTCGTGTCGCGGACCCGCGCCCGAAAACGTAGCAAGCTATATGTCTTTTCCAAGCAAATTCGACGTCCCGGACGCAACGGCGCTGATCCGTTTTGCGATCCGAGGTCGTTCGAGAACCTCGTCACCGGCCGAGTCGAAAGCGCGTCAAATTCGATCTCGTCAAAATTCGACTTCGATGTCGCTCGTTCCCGCATTCCGACCCCGATCTCGATCCGTTGCGGAGAATTCGAAGACGTCGAGGCCGTGGCTCGAGGAATTTGTGCTCGGCGGTGCAGAAAACGTGCACGAAGCTCATCCTAAGGTCCAGCGTGGTCCCATAGGAACTCAACTCGAGTCCTAACGCTAATTCCAACCTACCCGCCGTGAGCTGGAGGTCGTGAACTCCGTCCGGGACTCTAAAAGAGTGTCGAAGCTGGTTTCGAGCATTCTAAAGCGAGGTGGGCCCAGATGCTAGGAATCCAAGATCGTCTGGGAAGCTCCTAAAGCTAGAACCTTAAATCCTAGGAGGAAAGCTAAACCTCGACAAAAACGAGGTCAACAGTATCTCAGGTATCAAATGGTAGAACATGTAAAATCCAGATGAGTTGATAGTCTTGTTGTATGTAATCATTAATTTCTTGCTTTTATCTTTTGTTAAAGCCGGCTAATTCTAAAAAATAAAAATTGTTTTGTTACTTTAAGATACACCAAGAGGATGGGAGGTTGAATTGAGCATGCACTTGTCGCATTTTAGAATTTCTTATGAAATTTGACCAATTCAATCCACATAGTAAGCATGTTAGTTATAATATAGATATATTACATAGCAGAAACGTATAAAACACAATATACTATATATAATAAAATATGATCAAGTCAACTTGAACATATATTAACAAGAGAGTACTATGTATTGAAGGTTGAATGATATGCAAGTGATGTAATCAAGTAAGCACGAATGTGGTAAATTTTCTAAATCACCCTAGGTGTTAGGCTTGGACAATAAATAAATTCCAAGAAACATATAATAATTGTCCTTAATATGCACAATTATGATGATGATATCTATAATGCGATGGACAATGGTAATGAACAATTTAGAGCATAGTATTAGTGTTAATGTAATAGATAAACATATGAGCACGTAATACTTGAACCAACACAGTGATATATAGAGCTAGTTTTAGTTGATTATACAAAATTTTATGTTTATGGTAATGACTCGAAGCTAATGAATAGTATAGCAATATGAGATTCAAAATTAGGATAACTTTGCAATATTAGCATGTGATCATATAAACATCCAAAAGATCACTAGAATATAAGCAAAACAAATAATATTGCAAGTAATGTAAATCTACCTAGAGAGCAAATATAATTATAATTATTTAGTTTGGCCCGTCCTTAAACATCTCCTAGCATGCAATTACACTACCAATCAGTCACTTAGTGATTAATCTGTTCAGAAATAAAAAAAAAAAATTCAAAGGGGAAAAGCACATTCACCTTGATTATGGATAAGATTACCTCTCTAATCCAACATTTAGAAATTTTAAGAATATCTTATTTAAAGTCTTACAAGGTTTTGGTGGTGACTAAAGTTATCAATAGTAGTTAAAAATGTGATAGATCTTTTGTACAGTGATTGCATGATAATAGAACGCAATGCACAAATACAAACTAAAAGATTGAAAGACAATTTTAGAATAGTTGTGCTCAAGGAATTTTGATGATTGATGAACTATTAGATTTTACCTTTAAGATTTTCCTTGATACCCAAAAAAATTTAGACAACTCAAGGCGTGCCTCTAAAATTTAAAAAAAAAAATGGTCTAACAACCCTGAATAAAAAATATATTCATCATATACAAGTATGTCTTATTGGAGATTCATTAAGTAGTTGACAACTAGCTATTAAATTAGAGACTAGTTTTTAACAATAAGTCTCTACCTGTGTATTTCTTTTGTTGCTTTCGGTCACTTAGCCACTAGCTGCTAACTTTCAGCGGAGGTTCACTAACTTAATGGAAAGTCAATTTTATATATATAATGGTATTAATTTTTCATTCATGGTAATAGTTTTTCTTCCAATCCTTCATGTAACCACAATGATACGGGCTTATGGGTGCATGTGAGTTTTTTTAGGGTGGGGGTGGACTTTGAGTTATATTAATAATAGTGCTTATTGAAAATCATACAAATAATTTACTACACTTATTGTTGTTTTTACCACATTTAATTAATAATATTGCTTGGCCTTTTATATTAGCCTTTTTTCTGCATTTTTGTAGTATTAATGTGCAAGTAAAGTAAATTGCTTTGTTTTTATTGGCTTTTGGTTTGTATCAACATATTGCTGGTCTTAAGATTATTCAATTTGCATTTTTATCGCATTTTTGTACAAGTGAAGTAACTTGATTTGTTTTTACAGGCTTTAGGTATGGACCAACATATAGCTAGTCTTAAGATTATCCATATTGCTGGAACAAAGGGGAAGGTAACTATTCATTAGTGGAAATACTGAGAACATTTTAGTTATTTTTTAGATAATGAAATTTTTTTTGTATGCATTTTGATTGGTACCAATAATTAAACTTAAATTCTGAATTTGATCGGATGTAAGATAATTTATTGGTTTCTTTATGATGTTGTCTTTTGAGGTGTTTGTGTTATATTTTTATATTAAGGAAGTTGTTTTATTATGACTAGTGACTTTTGTTAATTTGGTAGTCCTGTTAAGCACACTTTCTCTTATTATGAATGCGAGATCCTTCATTGTAGAACGATACATAAATCTATTTCTCTCAATTTAGTTTGAAAGCTAGAAAATTCTTATTGCCTTCCCAATTGATTCTTTATCACTTTTTGTATTGGCCCACTGCTTATGCTGCGTCCCTATGTTTCTTGTTGCTCATGAATCTAACCCTTATGCCTAAGCCCCATGTTTCCATGCTTGAACTAATGCTTTGCACACCCGTTGCATGGGCCCTCTCTCTCGCATCCTGCATGCCCATGCTTAATGCCAGTGCAGTTTGCTCACGCTTAGTGTGTATATATTGCTCATGCCAATTATTCACACCACTATACCTTTGCATGCCTACTTTGCTTGCTCCCCTATCCTTTGTTTTGGCCTTGCTTTTATTTTCGTTTACACGCTCACAAATGTGACTACAATCATCCATCTCTTTTACCAACCCTTGCATGCAACCAACGGTTGAAACTTTTCTTTGGTTTAATGTCAATGATGTGAAATCTTTTTTCTACTTCAGTTTTATCTCATTCGAGAACATGGTATCTCTATATAATTTAACGGTGCCAGTTATCTCTAGTGGTTGAATTTTATTTCTGGCTTTATTGACAAATTCTCCACCTTGATGCATCTCCTTTTATTCACATTAATATTTTAATACTGTCAAGTTCTCCAAATGATATTAAATTGATCATTGCATTTTCGCTTGGATGGTTAATTTGTCTTGAACGTTTCATTGTCTTTATAGTATCTTTTTTGTCTGCAAAGTCAAAGATCTGATAATAATATGAGGATATTTTGGTCTACTAATTTTTTCTTTGGCCTTTATTCTTCATTCCAACATCTGCAATCTCAAATGATGGTAGCTTCCATAATTCCTATCTTGAAACAACCTTTTTTTGTGTTTTTTGGATCACTAAGTTATTATTTCCTTCTCTAATTTTTTATCATACTAATCTCTCTATAATTCCCATAAACAACCTAGTAGTTTCAATTGATTGATCATCTGCTTTCTAATGAGTTAGTTGACCTCCAGTTGCTATTCCGAGAAGTAAATGACCATGCACTATTCATTTTATTTAGTTTTGGGTTACCCTTGGCATTTTCCCATTATTTTACTTTATTTTGTTGTATCTTTGTCCTCAATATTGTATTGCAAAGAAATACCAAATGGACTTGCAACTTCTTCAATGGAAACATGCTATGGATGCTAAATTGACTATTCAGAAAGGTAAATGATCATGTACTAATCATTTTATTTAGTTCTGCATGACCCTTGATATCTTTTCCATTATTTTTTTGTACTTTTTCCTCGATATCAATTGCAAAGACATACCAAGTGGTCCTGCAACATTTTCTAAGGAAACATGCTATGGATACTGAAATGACTACTACAAATCAACACAGTAGGGTGTTTGATTATCCTCCGTCTGCCATTAAACTAGTTCCTTGCCAATGGGCCCCAACCATAAAAATTTAACTTGATGGATCTATTGATAGGTACAAAGCATGCTTGGTTGTAAAAGATTTTACTCAAATCATTATGATTGATTATTTTGATTTTTTCCCCACCAATTGTTGGAATTTTGTCCCAATTTTATTATTTGTTGTCCTAAATAATGGATGATCATTCTTACAAATGTGTTTAGTAATGCCTTTCTTTATGGCGACCTTATGAAAGCTGTTTTACGTGAAATGACCTCCGTGATATGTTTCTTGGGCGGAGACCAATTTCTTTAAGCTTAACAAGGTCATTTGTAGCTTTAAGCAAAATTCTTGCATATGATTTGAAATGCTTTACAAAATTCTAGTTATGCTAGCTTTCGTATTAGCACCGCTGATCTTTATTTTTGTGAGTTTCGCTTCAATGATTTTTTTTGTTTGGTAATAAGTTAGACTAAAGCAAAACTATTTCTTCTCTATCCCGATGGAAATATACTATTGTTCTCTATTAAAACATGTCTTTTATGGTACAAACTTACTATCATTCTTATGGACACTCAGAATATTGCTAATGTAGAAAAATTGTTCAAGGGCACTTTCCGTTGTCAAAGGTTAGTTTGTAAATTGGTCTGCCTTATTGTCACTCCACCGACTATTTTGTCTTGTTGTGGAAATTAGAAATCTGCACGTGCAAGCTACCAAATAAAAATATTTAGAACCATTTTTCGTATCCTCTCGTGAATCAAGAGATCTCTAGAGAATTGATTTCTTTACTCTTATAGTGGTCATGCCAATATGAAAGCGTTCTCTTAATCTAACTGTGCAATGCCTATTGATGATAGAAAATTTAGATTTGAATATTGCATAACTGTTGAACCTGACTTATAGGCAGATTAACGATAAAGCACTATGTTGTTTAGCTCTAGCGTGAATACAGAATATAGTGCCATGCTGAACTGCACTGTTGGGATTATGTGAGTCAGAACTTGTCTAATGGAATTTAGTTTTTGATGGAACAACCATCAGTCTTATATTGTGATATTTTTATAGCTATCTAAATTCTTAGTAATGCAACATTTCAGTCAAGAATTGAATACATTGAAATCGATTGTCATTTTATTTCGGATGTCGAATAATCAAAGAAGATCTCTAGCTTGAAGTAATTTGTAGATATATTTCTAAATCTCATAATTCTTTTCAATTTTCAATAATATGCAAATGCAGAAGTTAACTGCTATACTTGCTCTAACTTGATTACAAATGCCAACATGTATTTTGTATTAAAAAATTTGTTTTATTGTGGTTAGTAATTTTTTGTTAATATTGTGGACCTTTGGGGCATTAAATTCCTTTTCCTATTATAAATAGGAGATCCTCTTATGAATAAAGTTACAAAGTCTTGCATCCTCTCAAAAAGGGTTATAAATTAACCAATGCACTCGATGAACAACTCGAACTCGACTCGATTATGTTTGTTTAAATTAGTAAATAAACAAGCTTGAATAATTTTTAAAAGATGGGAGCTTAAATGAAAATTATGTTCTCGAACAAACTCGTTCTTTGTTCAACAAGTAACTCGTTAAATATTTGATATTAAGTTTGATGTTAACTCGTATTATATATGATATATCGAATAAAATTTAATTAACTAGAATTTATTTAATTATAGATTTAATAGTAATATGTTATTATATCAATAATATTTTAGTTAATTATCAATTATATATTTATTTTATTGATATATAATTATTAATTATATATTTTTTTATTAAAATTTAGCTGTTAGATGTGAAAAAACATATACTTCTGTGGTATGTATGAGATGCCCCTTAAAATTATCTTTAAACCTCCACAAACCTCACTTTGCCTCTAGCCTCTCACAGCTTTGTGTCTCCCAGTTTCACTCAAAACATGTGAAACCTTGAGTTGCTAGGGCGTGCAAGCATCAAAGACAACGATGAGGTAGCAGTGTGCAAGGTTATCTGAAACTCTAGTCTCTCATATATCCTACTCTATTAAATGTGACGTCGACAAAGTGCAGTGCAATTATTATAAGTTATACATGATTAAAAATAGGGATGTGGCAACAGCTCAATATAAAACATCTACAAAATTATTCAAAAACGTTGGGAAAATGATAAGAGCATGTCACTATGAGAAAACCAACAACTAAATCTAAATGTGAGAGTTGAGTGCAAATTTAGAAGTATGATCATGCTAACATATGAGAGATTATATCTCATACGATCATGGTTCATGAGTTACCTTTTATTTTATAGAGTTTATAATCGGTAAATTAGTATGTATGATTAAATTTGTAAAATCATTTATTGAATTTTTTATATGAAAATTTTGATGCTCTTTTGAATTTTTAGCTTGTTTATTAAATCGTTTAAATGCTCGTTCGCTTTTCATAAACAAATCAAGTGCACATTGAAAATTTTAAACAAATCAAGCTTGACACATGCTCAAATCGAACATGAACAACTTATAATTATACCTTGCCAAGTCTGAACTATGATATACTCAGCTCGACTTGGCGAGTTACAGCCCTACGCTCAACATGAGGATGTGTTGATAATGTGATTAATTATGTTAATTTTAGTTAATTAAAAATTCATGTGTTTCCTCTGCCACAAATGAACATTTGATAACAATGTTGAAGCAATGTGAACTTCTAATTCAAACTGCTAATGTTGGAAGAGCAATATGACAAAAGTGCTTATTTTATCTCTTTCGGGTTTGGATATGTAGCTTTTTGTATTGCTATTATCCTTTATGAATGAGTCAAAATGTTGAGCTATATTCTTTTCGTAGTGCTAATGTTTATGAGAGTGGAGCTCCCGTAGATTGACATACATTAACCCAAAGGCTTAAGTTAATTGATATGGGGTGGTACTTTTCACTTCTAGTTTTATTCCCGCTTTCAAGGGCATTCATCAAACACTCAATTAATCTTGTGGAGCCTTCATGGAAGTCATATATTTTTAAAATATGTTCGACTATGGTGAAGCCACCAAAGGTCTACGGGACCTAAAAATCATATGAACCACTTGATCTTTAGCCAAAATCATTAGATATGATATAACTTGTTTGGAGGGTGGAACACCAGAGGCTTAAGTTGAACAGGATGGATACAGATCAGCTCAAAATCTTGAGCTAACAACTAAGGTCTCTCTTGCTATATTTGTAACTCAGTTCATATTTTACTTTTAATCTTGGATTATTTTTCATTTTCATATCTATGTGAGTTCTAGCAATGTAAAGTCCTATATTTTGAAATCAATACACCAAGTTGATAGATTTTTTGAACATTATGAGCGCTACACTCTTTTTACACTAATATCCTTTCAAGCGAGAGACAAATAAATGTGCATATATATCCTTTTCTCGTTGATTAGGTAACTTGGTTTTGTCCACTTCAAGCATGATAAATGAATTGTACGTGTTTGATACCATTTATTGTATGCCAAATAATCGAGTAAAGCTATTCTTTCTTTTTGTTTCTTCCGTGTTATACTAATAGTTCAATCTTGAAACATTGATTTTTCCGTGATTTTTAATGGACTATTCCTGGGAAACCTTTCTTTTACATTGTAAAAAATATTGAATATTCTCTTGGGGTGTACTTATCTTGTTAATCTGTTGAGCAATCTTTATTACATAACAATAGAAGTAATGATTTTAATCATTGTCATGTTCTTACATAAATAATATTTTAGGGTTCAACGTGCACTTTTTCTGAGGCTATTTTGAGGGAATGTGGTCTACAAACTGGTCTTTTCACATCTCCGCATCTGATGGATGTAAGGGAAAGATACCGAATTAATGGGTTTGTACTCAAAATTTGTAAATCTATCATTGCTTTATCTTTATCCATGTTGTGTTTACTGGTTTTCGGATCTCTTAGGGCTTGTTTAGAAACAATTTTATTTATGTTTTTTTTGTTTTGTTTTTAAAAACATGTTTGATTAGTTTGTTTTTTACATATTTTTTAGAACACTTAAAAGAACTTTTATGTTTTTTAAGTACTTTTAAAAGCAATCGTTTTTTAATCAAATAACAAAACTTGTTTTGTTTAAAATCAAAGCATAAACAAAACAAAATGAAAACAAAATATTGAAATAAAAAATAAAAATGATCCCAAATGGTCTATTAGCTTCTGACGGCTCAATTTTTACTTTACCACCATTTGTTTACCTTTTGCTGAATGCTTTCTTTAGAAAATATGGGATAGAGCATGCTTATTATAGACTATTCTCTTTTTTTTTACCCCTTCTAGCACTTGTTTTATATGGGTTGAGGTTCTTGTTGTTTCTTCTCTTAGTTGATAATTATGAAAGAGTTTTCATTTTTTTTGTTTTGTTTTAATCATGTCTAAGGAAACAAACTACTCTAGTGAAGTGTTAAAGTATTACTTAATGTGTCATTATTCTCAGATTCCTAAAATCCTAATAATATTATTATAAACTGTGTTAACAATGACCGATCTCCACGTTTATAGATCAACAATATGCCATAAAAATACTTTTTGTTTAGGGCTGATCTTTCACCTCCTACGGAAGCAACACCTTAAATGTGGTCAAAAAATATATAAAGTAGTTAACAAACATGGTAAAAAATCTATACAAGCGCCAATTTAGTCTCTAAAATTTTAATATGAGCTAAAATAATTTCCACAAAAGGGCTATTTCAACCTCAATTTGAAGAACTAATTCAACACTTTTATAGACTGGGACTAAAATGACCCCATTAAATAGTCAGGGGACTATTTTGACATTTTATAAAATATAATGCATTTGGCTATGTGAGCATGAGAAGATTGTTATGAGTACATGTTTTAACTTTGACAATTGTGATTTTATACTACCCATATTTACCTATCATTATATCTAGACAGTGCTTGTACGTTATTTTTTTTATGTAACACAATGTTTTAGTTCTGCATGCCTGTTTTCTGTTTCATATGTTAATTGCATTACTATTGCACATCTCCCCAAAAAATTCTTGCTTTCTCTATTTTTTAAAACTAGCATGCAATCTGAATTTATGCAACAGAATAACTGTTAATTCAAGTAAAAATGCACCATTACTGCCAAATTAACATATTGTTTTTCTCTGTCTCTTCCCAAATTGCATTACCGCTTTTTTATCCTGGTTGAGCTAGCAAAAGTTGCGATTTCTTACCTTTGGTAATGGCAAATTTTTACTTTTTTTGGTGTCTTCTTTTGCTATAACTCTAGTTACGTAGAAATTGTCATCTTTGTTTTTACTGCTTTTAAGATCCTGACCTAGGTTGAGACTATTGTACTGCCTGATTTGTTTGACTTGATTATACTCGGGCAATATCTGACATTATATTTTAACGAAGTTGAACCTTTTGTTGATTATATTATTGTCGGGCTTATTATAGGTGAGTCATTATGGACTCTGAAATTCCAAACCAATTTTATTAGATTTAAATTGTTTCGGAGTGATTTTAGAAGATATGTTTGATATTAGGTTATCCATTAACTGGAGATTTTGCACTGTTGGGAGGAATCATATGCTTCCAAGGTTTCTTAAAGATGGAAGCTACTATGTTTAATTGTCCCTCTCAGTTGTGAGGGAGCTATGATGTTTTGATTTAATAGCAGTAGTTTGAAATTGCATATCGTTGTTGGCTCACAGTGTATGATGGGAGATTGATGGCAAACCCTCTCAAGATCTCATGATCTAATCATTCGGATTGCCACACACCTTTGTCTATTTATTCAGCCAAGTGAAACCAGCTTGCTTGAAATATCACTGCCAACAAATATGAGTTATATTGTTCAATAATATGTCATAAACTTACGTGAAGGCTTACTGAATGGGCCGCTTCTAAGCCAACAGTGGCTAGTTAAGGGTTTCATACCTTATCAGGTATGCTTTTAGGCTTACAAATCATAAAATTAACCGAAAGATTATAGAATTGACTATTGGTGAACATTTGTGCTTACATCATACTTTTAATGTTATGTTGTGTCACATTATGCTATAGATACACTTGATAAAATATTTATCTTTTGTGGGCTTTAATCTAACTCAGTCATACATGGAACTTTAGTGCGGAAGATGGATAAATTTTTGTTTTGATTGTGGAAACATTGGATGTTGTATTGGCATTAATTCTGATAATTGTTGAACTTGACAAGATTTGGAGTTGGCATAATGAGTGGGAGCCGACCTAAAGATGTATTTTGGTTTGTTTCTGAGGACACTATCAGTAGCTTGAAAGTTTGATAATCGTCATCTCACTTGGCTCTATACTACCGAACTGACAGTTCTTTGCTCATGAGCCTTAGAATTAATCTCGCACAGCCTTTCAAGCTTTTTAAGTGGATAAGTACCAAGAGTTTTGCATTTTAAGCTTTTAAGACTAATATAAATATTGACATTTTTAGTTTTGTTCTTCTAATAACCTTGCCTATCATGGGGAACTAGGAGTCTTCAACTTTTTACTTGATTTGTATTGGAGCTTCAATGATTTTGGTAACCCCACTAATTATGAAATGCTATATTTGCACCGATTATAGGGGTTGGACACTTGTCTGACCTGTTCATGTCAGATTAGCGATCAGATATGGTGGATCCAGTGAATATATAGTTGAGGAATAGACTTAACTAGCCTTGATATGATCCTAAGGTCTTGGTTTATTTTACCCGTTTGGCAAGATGGCTTTGGCTTGGTCAGACGAAGCTGCATGCAAATCTAAGGAAAAATTGGCAATTGAGATTGAAAATTGGGGCGTGACAAATCCCCATGATACAATGCCGACTATTTGTTATTCCTATGATGTCATATTTAAATTATAATTTTTTATTCTGGTGATAATGTACATATACATATATGTTTTTAATGTGGTATTGTCGGCCGCTTAAAAGTTGCGTCTCTTTTTTTTTAGATTTAATTTAATGGATATATGTATACTAGTTTTGAAAATAAGATTTTTAAATTTTAAAATATTAGAATGAGAAAGGACGGATCTCATTCGTTTAGCTAGCTTGGATGAACGAGCGTAATATCACGAAAGAACGCATTTATTCCAAAGAATAGACACTCTTACTCGACAATATTGCTTGATCAAATAAACCACAAAATTCATGACATCCGTTCTGCTCGCGAACCTTTATGTGGACCGACAAATTCCTCTATTTAATATAAAAAACTAAATAGGGTTTATATTATCTAGGTCTTTAAAACTCCCTATGAGTGCAGTTCTATAGTTAATTACTCCTCAAACGATCGAAGTCACTCGGAGAACTCTCGATTTAGATCGCGGCTTCTATCTTTACGAATTCAAAAGGTAGGGTTTCAACGAAATTTGTAGTAGGAATCCAATGAGTGAAAGGCGCAATGCGAATGATTATTTCTGAGTCAAAGAAGAAGGGTAGGGATGTCACGGATCTCGAGGAGGACTTCGATAACGTCCTGGATTATCCATGGTGCGGCTTTAAATTTTGGAAAGGATTTATTTTAATTTCAATCCCGCAAATTAATTATAGGAATTACGTTTGCGATAACGTCCCGATTATACAAACTACACGAAAGATAGGAGGCTTACGTCGTATCGACGACAACCTCTGAAACCTAAGCGAGTTAGTGCTTATATCGCACGAGGAGGGTCAGGCAAAGTTCTAAAAGAATACGCGAGTATTTATGCTGCGCTAAGCTGAACTACCTCGAGTCCCAGGGCTCACTATTTAAGCTAAAAAATGGTTTCATTGATGTCGACATCGATTTTGTTAAGATGATCAGTATTGCCATCGTGCATCCAAGCTTCCATCGTCATAAGAAGGATCGCAGTTAGGCTTAAAGTCTTAAGTTAAATCGAGCATACGTGCTCATTTATTTTTTTATCAGTGAGTGGTGTGTAACAGGTAGATGAGTAGAGTAGAAAGAAAGCAAGAACAGGAGACGCTTATGCTAAGTGCTAAACAATGAGACATGTCATGCTAAACAGGAGTATACTAAGCTTACAGGAAGTGTAAAACATGCCAAGTAAAGATATGTATCGAAGGTAAATGTACTAGACTAGCAGGAGTATGCTATTGAAAAGTAAAATACGCCAATTATGATAACAAGAAGGAAAGTAAAGACCGTCACAGTGAAGATCAGTATGCTTTCATTATCCTCACACATTATTACTCGTTTATTGTTATTTTATTTTTTTTCTTTATGTTTTTCTTATTTCATAAGTAGATTTATTAAGCACTAAAAGAGCAGTGAGTAGAGTAATAAGTTGAAAACAACCTAACTAAACAAGTCGATATAGGTGTGACAAAGAAAGAAAGTCCGAAAACTCAACAGAGAAAACGAAGCGAAAACGGCGAGAAAGCGAGGAAAATCACGAGATAAGACTAAGAAAGTCGGAAAGAAAGAAAGAAACGTCCGTAGAAAACCCGAGAAATGCCACAAACGAAAACAAACCGTAGAAAACCGCAAAAAGACTGCGAGAAACCTACAGACGACCCGTTAAACTCACTGAGAACTATAAGAAAGCTCATGGCCTCCTGAAAGAAAGACCAGTAAGCACGGCGGTGTTTCTGACTCGGAAGCTGCGCTAACGTCCAGTACTTGAGTCCGACTACTTAGACCGACTTTCTCGGTAGGTGAGACTCAATCCGACTCGAATAACTAACCGTGGACCTTTATAAATCTTCACACATTTCATTTTTGGTTTTACATGCAAAGATCAGTAGGAAGAGGCTGCAGTAAGTAGTGGAGTAATTTCGTATTTTTCAAACATATGTATTTTTTTGTTTTAAAACATTTCGACCACCGGCTGATTATCCTAATGTGACTAGGCCTACGAACATTGATCGCTCGGTAGTAGAAACCCCGAGGACGATCGAACGGTTCCGTGATTCCTTCTCTACTCTATACGTAGTCTCTGAGTCAGGCGCCCAATCTATTGTTCTCGTAATTTTTCTCGTTTTGCAATCTCATCCATGTCCCCACCGCACTTACACATTGCTGATAGCCCCATATATAACCCAGGAGGTTATATATGCACACCTACACGTCCCCGCAGGTGTGCTTTGAGCAAGAACAAGTGAAACTAGGGACGAAAGGTCAAGGAAGGAGGACGGAAAGCGGCTCACTTAACACAATTTCGAAAAGAAGTGAGTCGATTTCCAATAATCGAAAACACGTAAGTCACCCCTGACTCCCGACCGACCTCACATATCCTGAAGACGGACCCAAGCGCACATCGACGCTCTCGGAGAGGTGAGGACTGGACCCCAGGAACGCACCCCTTTTCCCAAATAACTCAGTAAAATCACGACCAAAAGATACCGACCAAGTCCCGGACTCGGACCACCGCTCGGATTCCTCCAAACTCCAAGTACCCACATCGATCTTCAATCTCGAAACACAAACTTCCCCAGTACGTTCTCCCACGGGCTCGGGACTCAGCTTATAGCAATAGGAGAGTCAATGATCTTTTAATACATAAGAAAGCAGAATCGAATGCCCATGCTCACCAAACTAAAGATCAATTTCACCAAATAAATCCTCCAAGAAGTATTCTAGATATCGCGATCAATTTATTCCCCACAAGTAGCTGGAAGCTCTTCCAAATTTCATTAAATCAATTCCATGACAAGTGAAGCAAAGAGCAAAGCTCACCATCACAACAATCACCCCGATAAGGCTCTCGGCTGGGCTAAAAACGGAACAAAGCGCTCACGGCCTAAGCTACAATAAAGGGCGACAGAAGTAAAGCCCCGACAATCCAAATCACCACGATGAGGCTCACTGCCAAGCCCCAACAAACCACCCATACTAATTCAAAATCACCACAAATGCATAGGAATGAATCCAAAGGGCAACCAAGCAATTCAGCCCACCTACAGCCTAAAAGAAGCACAAACCCGAGCCCAGGGGAGACCCAAACCCGAGTCATTCAAAGGCTGCACTGGGGGAGGTTGCAGAACAACAGAGACTAAAACAGAGCCTCAACATCAAGTGCGAAGGGCTAATGCAAGAGCGAAGAAAGAAAACCGAGCCCCCAAATCAAGAGCAAAGGGAGCAGCTGCAAGAGCAACAAAACAGAAAACGGGATAGCTGCAAGAGCAGCAAAACAGAAAACCGAGCCCCCAAATCAAGTGCAAAGGGGCTAGCTGCAAGAGCAGCAAAACAGAAAACCGAGCCCCCAAATCAAGTGCAAAGGGGCTAGCTGCAAGAGCAGCAAAACAGAAAACCGAGCCCCCAAATCAAGTGCAAAGGGGCAGCCACCATGTAACTGAAACAGAGAAATGAAAGAAGGGGCTCCCGGACATTCATATGAACCCATACTAACATGCCACTTTGATAAAGAAAGCCATAAGGAGCGAAACCGAGCCCCCACATATGTGTGCCATAAAGTTAAATAAATTCTTTCATAATTTATGCTAGAGAGAAAGTAAGAAAAAGGGCTTAGAATGCATGCCCCAACATACTAAAGGAATGCTAATACTTTGCCTTAAACACATCTTCCATGCTTCAAACGATATGAAAGAGAGAGGAGCCAATGCAATGTCCTATTTCCACCTTTTCAAGCAAGTAACCAAACCTAGATTTCGGAATAGGCTCACATTTTCACTCTTAGCATGCTTCAAGCAATAAAACACCCCCAAACCTTAATTTAAGAACATACTAGCATGCAACTAGGGAGGGGCAAGAAGATATTATTATTTAGGCAAATAAATATCAAGTTCCATGGCACATAAATGCTAGCCGAACAACCAAGCGAGGAAAAACAAGCCGAGCCACAAACCACAGTCTATCTCGAGCCAAACCGAGAAAAATAAAGGAGAGAAAAGAGGTTACTGTACCAATGTAGAGCACACAAGCAAAGCAAGAAGGTCAAAGCTCAACCCAAGAAGACTCTCCCTCTCCAAGTAAAATCGGCTAGCCTCTAAATCTCACCCTAAATGGGGCATTTATAGGCAGAGGAGAAGGAGAAAAGCCGCTCTTTTACCTCAAGTGAGACGCAAGTGGGGAAGGGCGGGAAGAAGGCGACAAGGCGTCGCGGCCCGAGAGCCGAAGCTCCTGCGAGCCAGGAGCGGAGATCGAGCGGCGGATCACGCGAGGTGACCCTCGCTCGGGATAACACTCGAGAAGGTATGGGGAGAACCACGCGAGGCTCGAGAGAGCAACGGCTACAAGGAAGAGGCGCGCTCGAGCGCGGAGAAGCGAGGAACGGAGCCCCATCGAACGAGCGAGAGAGAGCCGACCGATCGGATGGGTAGGGATTAGGGCTTAGGATAGAATAAATAAGTTTAAAATATATATATATATATATATATATATATATATATATATATATATATTAATTTTATTAAAAACACGCCCAAAAATCACAATTTCCGCTCCGCATGCGATCCTCGCAAATTAAATATCAATTTTAGGTGGAAACGACGTTCCGGACGCAACGGCGCAGATCCGTTCGTCATCTGAGGTCGTTCGGGCAACCTCGTCGACGATCGCGTCGAAAGTGCGTCAAATCCGATATTTTCGAAATTCCGACTCGATGTCGCTCGTTCCCGCATTCGACCCATATCTCGATCCGTTGCGGAGAATTCGAAGACGTCGAGGCCTGCGCTCGAGCGAATTTGTGCTCGGCGGTGCGTAAAATGTGCACGAGTGCTATCCTAAGGTCCAGGTGGTCCTATAGGAACTCAACTTGAGTCCTAACGCTAATTCCAACCTACTCACTGTGAGCTAGAGGTCGGGAACTCCGTCCGGACTCTAAAAGAGTGTCGAAGTGGTTTCGAGCATTCTAAAAAAAATGAGGTGGGCCCATTGCTAAGAATCTAAGATCGTCAGGGAAGCTCCTAAAACTAGAACCCTAAATCCTAGGAGGAAAGCTAAACCTCGACAAAAGTGAGGTCAACAGGTATATGTCTTTGTTTTATATTTTTTGAGAAATTTGTATGCCATCCCATGTCATGGTGTGCTTCTGTCCATTTGTTCATGTTTGTACATTATAGGTCTCAATGCTCTTTACTCCTCTAAAACATGTTGGATCTCTCTGCAACATATTTCATTCATTTTTCTATCTATTATCTAAGTTGATTATTATCTATGTTAGAAGTTCATTGTCTCAATACGCTGTTTCACACACATTTAATCCCTTTGCCTAACTTCATAACTTAGGATTAGCCATATGATACTCTTATTTTGTGGCTGTGTTTAATTTTAGGAGCATTTACATGCATATTACCTAATTCTTATGAATTATGTACCTAATACTAAACTTTGCTTTTTATATTTATACCTCCACCCAAACCTTTCATATCACATAGAAAAATAGGGGGATTTACATCAATGCCACTTAAAGCGTCAATATTTACATATAAAACAACTAAAAGTTCATATTTACATGCCTAACACCCTGAACATGTTAATAGTACAAATATACCACTTCCCTTCATTCTCAGTCTCTTCCGTTTGCACTCGCCAACTCCTTCCAGTCCTTCTCCTTGAGCAGGGATGGAGGTGGCATTGGATTATGATTGAGAGCAGCAAGCAGTTGAAGCAAGCAGTTGAAGATGGCCTGAACTGGGGGTTGGTTGGTCATCTGCGAGTAAAAGATGGGCTGCTGCCGTTGTTAAGGGAGGAAAGGTTGTCGGAAAAGGAGAGCAGCCATTGGGTTGAGTGGGTTACGAGTGACATCTGCGGCTGCATTGGTGTTTGGTGTGCCGGCTGGAGCAGCACAGTGGAGGGAGATGAGCTGTGAAGGGAAAATCAGAAGATGAGATGGAGTGGAATCGTTTGGGAGCTGTTCCTATGAGCGATGAGGACTGGACCAAACAACAGAGACGGTGAATAACAAAAAGTGGCATATTTGTTCTGTTAATATGTGTAGGGTGTTATGGAATTAAATACGAACATCTAGTTGTTAGATATGTAAATAATATGGAAAATCACTATTTTAATTTTTAGACAGTGAAATAACATTTTCATATATAGTTAGGTGGTATATATGTAAAAATTGAAGTTTTGGTGTTAGATATGTAAATGCATAAGAATTGAGTGTATTTATTTAAATATTCCTTAATTTTAATAAGTTTTGATGGGGAATGAATTGCAAATCTTTATGCAATATAGTGATATTAAGGTCGGCCTGGTGTAGAAATGTATAATAAATTTATGCTGATCTCGAGCTTACTAGGATAAGTTTGTTAAAAGCATCATATTTTTAGGAACTAAATACTTTTCACATTTCATTTCATCCAACTGACCAAGATAAATGCTCTTTGAATATTCCATCTCTTGTCATGTCTTTTGGCTGCATTTTGTCTTGATATTGGAATCTATTGCATAATATTATGTAGATGATCTAAATCATAGAACATAGTTTTGGAAATGTTTGTTAGAGAAAGTGTTTATGGTGGCATGCCATACATAATAGTTATGATTTTTCAATATCTTTCAGACTGAAACATATGCTCTGCTTGGTATTTTTTACCTTTTTATTCTAATCTGATAACTTTCTGTACAACTATCAGGTCTGATATCTCAAGAGAAAAATTTCTTTTGCATTTCTGGGAATGCTGGCACCAATTAAAGGTCACCCTTTAGATTCTCGTTTTTGCAGCTGATTTATTTGTTTTTCAATCCAATTTGTTCTGATAAATTAGTGATAATCCAGCCATTAGTTTTTGCTAAATGTCAAAAAAAGTGCTTGGTACCAGGAAGCTTTTAGAAATCATAAATCGTTAGTAATTTGTACCTGAAAATAATTGCAAATGTTATAAACAATTGCCTATTCATGAGTAAGTCTGGATGTGTTTACTTTTGCTAAAGTGCAATTTTTTTAATTTTGCAGAATAGTAATTTATATAATCATGCATCAATGCCGCTAGGTATCATGTACAAGTTATAATTCTGCTTTACTATTTCTTCTCATTTTCATTTCAGAATGGATTAACGTGCCAAAATTTTCCCTTCACTGTTTACATGGGGCCATTTTAGTCCCAGTGTCTATAGAAGTATCAAATTTGTCCCTGTACTCTTTAAATTGGGGTTGAAGTAGATAGTTCTCCACGTGGACAATTTAAGCCTATATTAAAAGAGCTTAGAGACTAAGTTGACACTTTTACTGGGAGTAAAATGACTATTTGTAAAGAGTTAGAGGACTATTTTGACACTTTTCTCTTTCCGAAGTGATTTTTTATCACATGGCAAATGATACCTTGGATTTACAAAGCTAATATTATGTTATTTTCCCGATTAAGCTGTTCTTTGAGGGGCTAGTCTGTCTTGGAAATTTTCTGAATTGCTTAATAATTCTATTAGATTTATAACTGCTATCAAATCTCAATCAAATCCATTACCGATATTACTTATTATTTTTTGAAGTGGATACTTGAATGCCAAGTATAACTCGTAATAATCTATCCTCCGGGACATATAAGGATTCACTCGTTTTCTGAGGTGTTAATTTACCTACTAAGTTGTGTGGAGCTTATCGGCTTCGGCTCAGAATCGATGCCTTCTCGAACTATAGCAGCCTTTTCCACCGTAGTGAGATATCCTCCAGTAGTTTCATACCCAGTGAAGTTTAGTGGTTCTAGATTCCTGCCGCTCCGGACGGAATGTCTTTTCGTGGCTCTTGTCCTCCATTGTAAAAAGAAGAGAATCATCCGTTTTTTTCCTTTTTGTACTCATGTTGCGATGATGTATCTCAAATTTTCGAAGAGAATCATATCAAAATGACGTTTCCTATTAGATTTAATTCTCTCATTATGTATTTCTTTTTTGTTTTATTCTGTTTTATTTCTTTTCTATTTATTTTATTTTGTTTTATTTCTTTCCTTTGTTGTGTCATTTGTAATTGGGTTAAATAACTTCCTCTTCTATCAATAAAATTAAGCTGGTCTATTCCAATCTCAACATGGTATCAGAGCTTAAATCTAGATCCAACAGCCCCTGACATCTTCTGTCGGTTCTAGCAGCTACCACCTCCTAGCCGGCAGAGGATTCCCTGCCGGTCCAACGAACAGAAGATTCAGGAGTCTGTCACTCTTCTTTCAGGGTCTAGCAAACAAAAGTCGACAGAAGATTCCTCTTGTTTCAAGGTTGAGCGAACAGATCTGCTGCTAGATTGCTCTTGTTTCAACCAGTCGTGTCATTGTTCTGCAGAAAGTATCCCTGGAATTATACTTCTACCTGCTATTTCTGTAAGTTATACATGTTTGTCGTGATTCTACCAAAAGTCATCGATGACTCAAAATCACAATAAAATATGAATCAGTCGGAATTGTGGCATTTTTTACTCCGCTGGAAGATCGACTCCAACCTCCCTCCCTTGCAAATCGGAGTATCGGAAGCCATCATGAATTTCTTAATCACAACTCATAAGTTGAACGGTCGTAACTTCCTCCAATGGTCCCAAACAGTGTCTTTGAAGTTTGGTCACCTCACGGGTATGATTTGTGAGCCTGTAAAGACTAACCCGACATATGGAGCTGGGGAAGTGAAGAACCTCATGGTCATGTCATGGCTTATTAACTTAATAGAGGCTTCAATTGATCGTTCGTACATGTTCCTCCCTTCAGATAGTGCTCTTTGGGCGATTATCCGTGATACCTACTGGGTAGTAAGAAGTTCCTACCAACTCTGACATTTCTTAGAAGATTCGGGACGCAAAACAGGGGCCAGGACAGTGACTAGTTACATTATGGATGGAATGCGACCTCTACCACGACTACACTTGAGATTCGTCGAACGACTTATCCCTCTTCCAGAAGATCGTAGAAAATGATCGAATGTTCCAATTCCTTGTTGGTCATAACAAAGACCTTGACGAAGTCCGGGGCCGTATTCTTGGTCAGGATCTTCTTCCGCTCGAGCTGCTTTTATCGAGATCATCGGGAAAAGTAGAAGGGTTGTCATGCTTGACACTTCTACACCTTCAGCTGAGTCTTCCTCCTTGATCTCAAAGAATGCTCAACCCTCGTTCATGCAATCGTTGACCTGTCACCCCAATTGTGATTAATGTCGCAAACCCAACCACACTCTGGACGGGGTTAGAAACTTCACGGTAAGTCGGCATACAACCCTTCGACCAAATCCTTTGTTGCCAAGGGACTCACGCCGACGAACGAACAAAGCACGGCTCAACCGACTCCTACCTAGAACATCCTAGAATCCTTCGGATCACTAACAAACTAGATGGAGCAATTGATAAAGCTTCTTGGAGCCAATCAAATTTCTTCACGTCTGTCAACCTCCCACGTTTGACAAGGTACTCTTCTGTTATCTCTCACACTTTATTCCTTCTCTAATCCATGGATTATTGATTAGGAACCATGGATCACATGATTGAATGTTCACAAGCCTTCTCGACTTACTTTACTTGCTCTGGAAAAGATACAGTCGGAATTGCCGATGGTTCTTGTAGCTCCATTGCTAATAAATGGTCTATTGTACTAACACACGACCTAACTCTGGAATCTGGTTTACATGTTCCCTAGTTACAATGTAACCTGTTATCTACAGCAAGTTGACGAAGGTTGCTGATTGTATTGCTAACTTCTCTTATGATGGTTGTGTTTTTCAAAATCGTCATTCGGGGAGAATGATGAGAACTACTAAGAGGGTTGATGAACTCTATTATTTCCAAGAAAAGAACACAGAAATACTGCTACACCTCTCAGGAGTTGTAGCTTATCTCTAGTCATTAAATGTCCATTATGTTATTGCATTGTCGTTTAGGTCATCATAGTTTCCAATATTTAATAAAGGTTTATTCTATGATGTTTTCTAATAAACACATTTCTAATTTCAATTGTGAGACATGTTAGTTAGCCAAACATTATCGGGTTTATTACCCATCCCACACACTCCTGCTCATTTCTCCCTCGTTCGCAGTGACCTATGGGTACTTTTTTGCACTCTCAGCTACGCCAATAAAAGGTGGTTTCTGACTTTGATTGATGACCACAATTGGATGACGTGATCTACATTTTAAAAGACAAATCAAAAGTGACTGTCACATTGCAAACTTCTACATATTATTTTAACTCAATTCAAAACTCATATTCAGGTCCTTCGGATCGACAATGGTCGTAAATTTTTTTACTATTTTGGTGAATTTTTGGTATGGGCATCGTCCACTATAGCTCATGTACGGACACTCCTCAACAAAATGAGATAGCCGAGAGGAAAACCATCACCTCCCCGATGTTGCTCGCTCAATTATGTTTCAATCCAATGTCCCGAAACGTTTTTGGAACGGTGCTATTCTTATTGTCACCTATCTCATAAATAATGTCATCTCTAAAATTCACAAGTTTCGAACCGCCTTAGCCATCCTGTTGTCATGATTCCCTATTAATCGGACATTCTCCACATTAGACCTCTAGATTTTGGGCTCACTGCCTTTGTTCGGAGCACTGCCCCCAATCAGAGTAAACTTGATCCCATATATATAAAATGTATCTTCCTTGGGTTCTCCACTCAAAAAGGGTATCGTTGTCTTGGTCCTACCGGTAATAAAATTTGAGTGTTGATGTCTCATTTTTTGAAAGCGTTTCCTATTTTCCTAGCTCGGTCCCAAGTGAGGGGAAGCTTGGATTCTTAAACACTATCCCTTATCCTACTCCTATGGATGTTCCCTCCATTGTTCCTGCTACTGAAGATTCTCATGTCCTGGTGAGTGCACCATCCGGTGGGTTCCCGGATCCGGTGAATGCACCATCCCCTCCTCCCACTATCTGTGTCTACACTCTGCGCACCAGTTTCAATACTCCTACTCCGGAACCCGCTACCTCCTTGTAAGACCTTGACTCTACTTTGGACGACATCCTCAACGCGACCCCTCCTCCGAATGAGGTGTGTTTTCCATGTAAGGTATACAATCAAATATGCTCCTTCTATTTTATGACAAAATAGTCTTTTTGTGCGGCTTACAGCCGGCCTACAGAGCATTTACCACCACCTTGACAGACCGTCAGATCCTTGGTACTATTGAGGTTACTCTTGCTGATCCAGCTTGGGAAACGACAGTAATGCAGGAGATGAATGCTCTTCTGCGAAACTATACATGAGACATTGTTGATCTTTCTCATGGTAAGAAAGTTGTGGGTTGCCGATGGATTTTCAGCACCAAGTTCAACTCTGATGGATTCTTTGAATGCAACAAGACATACTTGGTTGCCAAAGGGTACTCACAGACTTATAGAGTTTAATCTGTGGAGGCATTGCTCCAGTAGTTAAGTTAAACACTATCCGAGTCCTGTTGCCCCCTGCAGTGAATTTGGATTGACGTTTATTTCAGTTAGATGTCGAATGCATTCTTGAATGAAGAGTTTACAAAAGAGGTATACATGTCTCTTCCTCCTAGCTCTGACTCTACTGCCTTCGAAGGGCAAGTGTGCAAACTACGAAAGTCTCTTTATGGGATATAGCAGTCCCCTAGGGCTTGGTTCGGTAAGTTCACAAAGGTGGTCGTGGGTCTGTCGGCCATTAAAAATGATGTCTTTAATTTTTGAAAAAATATAGAAATGTAATTTATAAAATAAGGTTTTGGTTTAATTTAATATATATATATATATATATATATATTGATATTTTGAGAATAATCTTTTAATTTTGAAAAAATGAGAATAAACAAATCTCATTCATTCGGTAGTTTAAATAATTGAGCACAATATCGCAAATAATGCATCTATCTCGAGAAATAGACACGCTACTTGATGATGTTGTTCGATCAAATAAACTATGAAATTTATGACATCCGTTCTGGTCTGCGAACCTTTTATTTCGACCGACAAGTTCCTTTACCTAATATTGAAAATTAGATAGGGTTTATATTACCTAGGTTTTTAAAGCTCCCTATAGAGGTATGCAGTCTTCTATAATCAATTACATCTCAAATGACCGAAGTCACTCGAGAAAACTCTCACGATGATCGTATGATTCTATTTTCATGAATTCAAAGGTTAGAGTTTTCGAGGTAGTGTAAAGGAAAATCAAGTAGGAGAGGACCAAATAGAGACAATTATTTTCAAAGTGAAAGGAGCTGAGTGATTGGTGACGTCACTGTATCGTAGACGAACCTCAACGACTTCCCAAAATATCCCATTTGCGGCTTTAAATTTTAAGCAGATTTATTTAAATTTTAGCTCGCTAATTATTAATTATAGGCATTACATTTGCATAATATTCGATTATGCAAATAGCCTAGAAGATAAGAAGATTTACGTCGTATCAAAAGACGACCTTGGAACCTAAACGAGTTAGGGCTTAGATTGCACAATATAACTGTGCAAAGGCCTAAAAGATAAAGTGGGGATTTATGTCGCACTAGGCGAACTACCTCAAAGTTCTATGACTTGTTATTTAAAACCAAGAAGAGGCTTAACTCCATGTAGATTGCTTATTGTCAGATTGATCGTCGTAACTCCTCTCTCGCATCCTCGCATGTTGCCTCAAGTTTTGCTCCACGCTTCATGTTGTAGTAGTATTGATTTTAAAGTTTAAAGTTTAAGGTGGACATGCAATTGTTGAGTCGGTGATTTATTTCTGTGCTCCTCCTACAAAACCATGCTATTTTCCTCCTATTTTAAAAGGTATGATACGCATAAATAAAAGAAAATGCAATAAAGGAAAACAATGTATAATGCAGTAAGGAAAAGCAGTAGTAATTTGCGGTAAAGAAAGGAAAAACAGTAAAGCGCAGTAAAAGAAATAAATGCAAGAAGGTGTCAGAAATATATCAGTAAATTTGAAGTATCTGGATTTCCTGTTATTTACCATTGTTCCTGTAAATGGAGTTAGCGCTATAGGCAAAAAAAAAAACAGGTACGATAAGGAAATTTAGCTAGCAGGACAATCATGTGCTTACATATATATAAGGTAAAAGAAAAAACATCGTATGAAAAGCTCGAGAAAAAGAAACTGAAAATGACCTACGAAAAACTCGAAGAAATCTGTAGGGAACAAACGGAAAGCCCGAAGAGAACCGTAAACATGATGGTGGGAGGACTTCAGACCGTGACTCTGGTCAAATCAAGCACTGATGCTCTAACGAATCACTACGCATGCGTGATCCAACAATAAGTAAAGTGCTACACGCATAAAGTTTCACGCAGAAAGAGGAAATCCCTGACCTGATTCATATGACTGACCCGTAAATTTTCAGAAAATATTTAAATTTTTTTTTTCCAAAAAAAATTGATTTATCGTCCACTTTAAAGATTTTTGCTTAACATTTGAAAGATTCTAGAAAGTTAAAAGAGAACATTGCTTTGATTTTGTTTAATATTTGAAAGATTTTTGTGTGTATATTCATGTTTAAAGAAATTTTCCTACACTAAAAAAAATGGATAAGTTAGTCAATTCGTCAGGCTGAGATTTTCGACTACCTGTAAAAGAAAGGGGTAACCCTTTACTAAGTGTTAAAGGTGCGATACTGCCAATCTCTCATCCTCGTAAGGTCACTGAGTCAGGATTGTGCTAGGACCCCTCACACATACCTAAGTGCTTATTTCATCACTTGTCGTAAACCCCGAATCATCCTACTTACAGCCTTGCTTGATGGTTCACATATTGCAAAGGGCTATACGTGCGCACTTATGTTTCGTACATAAGTGCATAATTCCAACCAAGAAGCAGGAAAAGAAAAGATAGAAAAATGGGGAAGAGAGAAAAGGAAATGACCCACCCTAAAAGGACGGAAAGGAAAAGGTGGATCGATCCTCAAAACCGAGCTAAATCATGCCCAAAACTGTACCCAAGAGCTACCCCCAAAACCATGAGCAAAGGCAACAAAAAAAAAAAAAAATTGTGCTCAACATCGCATCCCAAACATGCCAAAAATGAAGTTCAAATCATACATAAACGTACTTCAGCAAAATAGTGAGGTAGAGAGCAAGTAGGGAGGGGAGTATAGGCTGCCATAAAAGCTCCAAAACCACAATTTAAATATGTTAAAAGAAACTTAAGCGTACTCACCATGTTTTAACCAAAACAGTTCAAATAGATAACAAATAAGTAGCCACAAAGTTTTAGAGCTTTTGTTAAGCATGCTAACATGAAATTTCACCACCAACGCCCCTTTCTCTTTTATTTTCCCAAGCAATTATATAGTCCCTCAAACATTAGTTCTGAAGATTCAATCAACGAATAAGCAAGTGTAATCGTCTCGTATGTAGGTGTATAGCAAACGTGAAAGCATTTCCACAAATTTGACATAAACTTTCTCAAAGCATTCTAAAGTGTAGTCCTATATAAGCATTTGAATGCCACCTTCAAAAGTTAACCAAGTGAAGGGCAAAGAGGAACTCCCAACAAGAACAAAAGGAGCTCTCACGCCACTCCCAAATGTTTCAAATTTTTGGAAGTAAGCCACAACCGTTTTTAGGTTTTCGAAAATACACTCCCAAACATTCAAATTTCGAAAAACAAGCACCCAAACATTTCAGGTATTGAAAATATGCCCCCAAGCATTGCAGATTTTCGAAAATAAACTCCCAAGCATCTTCAGGTTTTGAAAATAAGCCCCCCAATTGTTTCAAGTTTTGAAATGAGCTTCCCAAATGTTTCAGATTTCGAAAAACAAGAACCCACACATCTCAGATTTTCGGAAAAAAAAAATAACCCATGCAAAGTTTCATATTTTGTGAAATGAAATGAGCCACCAAACTTTCAGATTTTGTAAAATAAGCTACCAATCACTTAAATGTAGGCTTGCAAGTGTCTAGCCTCCAAATACTAATATATAAGACCAAAGCAATGAGCAAAATCCAAGGCCTCAAACAACAAATGCAAAGGCAAAACCACAAGTTTAAGATGGAAAAGCATTTAATCCTCCTAATGTAGTGCTAGGCATAAAACGACGCTTGAGTGAACGAGAGTTAAGTGAATAAAGCATGAAGTTTAGTCCAAGCTTACATGATTAGTGGTCATGCCATCTCATCCCTCTCAAGCTAGTGTTCATGCACATGAGTGATACTAAGCTCCAAATAAAGTGGTAAGTGTGTAACATAGCAAGAAGCCCAAGATATTTACCTCCATTTGAAAAAGACTAGAGAAGGTTTAGCTAGGGACGAATGGTATGCATGTAAGACTCCCATTCAAAATTATTGGAATAGTAGAAATAATCATTAAATTGACTACCCTTTTATCAATATCAAAATCTCCATAGAACAAGCTTGGAGATCACGCTATTAGCACACTTCACAATCCTAAATGCATAACACTGTCATATGCCATTTTAGCACATTTCACCTCTTCTCTTAATATGATATCTTACGAGCAGATAAATGTAAAAGACAAAGTTGAAGCTTACTCCAAACCTTCTTTGGAGCTTTAGCCGAATTCAACAAACCTCAAAAAAAAAAAAACAATGAATTCCTTTAGGTGTACATCCAAGGCAACCTCAAGAACAAGCCCAAGAAAATCCGCAACACCTTCCCCACTTCAGTAATTTCGGCCAACCCTAAACCTACCCCCAAATGGGGTTTTATAAGCCAAGAGGAGGAAGAGCCACTCCACCTACCTGCCCTTGGAAGTCGAACAAAATGAAGGGAGAGGCGGAGAAGCATTTAGGAGGAAATGCGGCATCGAGGAGAGGAAGTGTCGACCCCGCAAAGCTTTGCGATTGGGGAACCGCTCGGTTGAGCGGGGCTCGAGAGGAGGCGAGGCGCTAGGGCTCGCGATCGAATCAGAGGGGCACGCGAGCTAGAGCTCGCACGAGTGGGAGGAGCGTGAGGAGAGGGGCGCACCAGCTAGGACACGCCTGAGCCGCGACCTGCTCGTGAGAGGCGGGGAAGGCGAGGGTCTCGTGTGGACCCAGAGTTAGGACACGAGGAGGCTTCAGTTGAAGAAGAGGGGGAGCGAACTGGACGAGTTAGGAATTTAAGGAAAAATAAAAAAAATGTCTCTTTTTTTATTAACTTTATAATATTTAATATTAATATCTCCTTATTCGCACATTTTTGCTCGTGCATGAAGTCATTCCAAAATGAATGTCTCTTCTAGATAAAATCGGCGTTCTGGACGCATCGACGCAGTCTTTTTCGTCATCTAAGATCGTTCAGACAAGTGCATCGATTTGTGTGTCATTTATTCGTGTGCGGAGTTATAGCAATATGGATGTCCTCGAGTAAAGTCGACATTCCGGACGCATCGGCGTAGTCCGTTTCGTTATTCGAGGTCGTTCGGACAACCGCATTGACGATCAGGTCAAAAAATGTGTCAAATTCAATTTTCTTTAAAAATTCGGCTCGTTGTCGTTTATTTTGGAAAATTGACTTCAATTTCAATTAATTGTAGAATATTTGAAGGCGTTGAGGCCGCGAATTGTGGAGTTTGGGCTTGTGGTGGTGCAAAATGTGCGCGAGGCAATTTTATGGCTCAATGGTTCTATGGGGACTCTTTTGAGTTCCTTGCGTTAGTTTCAATCTCCTACGTGCTGTATGCATGTAATTCATACGCGAGACTCAAAAAGAAGTAACGGTTAGGCTTCAAAATTTCTAAAACGAGACGGATCCCATTGCTAAGGTTCTAGATAGTCAAAGGGAAGACCCTAAGGCTAGAACCTAAATTCTAAGGAGAAAACTAGACCTCGACAAAAGTGAGGTCAACAGGGCCATGGTTTTACTTAGGCTCAATCGGATCACACTCTCTTCTTCCGACATTCCTCCAATGACCAGGTTGTTATCCTTATTGTCTACGTTGACGATATTGTTCTCACAGTTAATGAACTTCCAATGTTGAACTCCTTGAAAGACATTCTGCTAAATCTTTTAAATCAAAGATTTGGAATCTCTCTCGTACTACTTAGGCATGGTAGTGGCTCGATCATTTCCAGGTATTTGTCTATTTTAGCTCAAATATGTGATTGTACTCTTGAAAGAGAACAATATTCTTCTGTGCAAACCGGTGGCTGTCCCAATGGATCTCAATGGATCCCAATGAAAATTATCTGACATTCCCAATGTTGTGCCACGCAGTTGGTATAGCGAGTTAATTCATGTATAACCCATATGAGCATTATCTTCAAGCTGTCCACCAGATTCTCCAACTATTTAAAAGGTACATCGGACTCAAGTTTGTTTATCTCTCGTCATACCTCTTAGTCTATTACTATTTTTACATATGCTGATTGGGTCTGGTCAGTTCATGATTGACGTTCCACCTCGTGGTATTCCTCATTTGTCTTGGAAAATTTGGTCACATGGAAAAGCAAAAACAATATGTGGTTTCTCTGAGCAATGCTAAAGTTGAATTTTGATTCATGTCCTTTGGTTACGCATCATGCTTTGTGAACTTCATATGCCATCAACATCGCTCACAATCCAGTTCAACATGGTCTTACCAAACATGTGGAGATTGAAGACACTTCATTAAGGAAAAGTTTAAGTCCGGGAAAATTTGTGTGCCTTTTGTACCCTCTAGTGATCGACTAGCAGATATCCTCATCAAGAATCTTCCTTGACCTTTGTTTGATGACTTCAAATCTAAGTTAAATATGATTGACATCTATGCTTCAACTTGAGGGGGAGTATTAGATTTATAATGACAATCAAATCCCAATCAAATCCCTAGTCTTTATTTCTTATTATTTCTTTCCTATTAGCTTTAATTTCATCATTATGTATTTCCTTTTTATTTTATTTTGTTTTATTCTTTTCCTATTTATTTTATTTTATTTTACTTTTTCTTTATTGTGTCTATTGTAATTGGGTTAAATACTGTCCTCTTCTATCAATAAAATTAAGTTGGTCTATTCTAGTATCAACAAATTCTTATACCCATTCCACACTGTAATTATCACCATTTAATATTTATATTCAAACAAAAAAAAATTTACTTTTTATTAATTTGTTCAGCCAAGTGTTAGTTGTTTTCTCATATTTTTTGAGAATTCTTTTCCATAACATTGTTTCATCGTGATCTGAGAAATACTTTATGTACTTTCCGTGGATTATGAGATTTAGGGACCGCTTTTGTAGTATTAAGGTGGCAACTATACGTGGCTTTTTTTGTTTTTTACATTACATCCTTATTGAAATAGAGTTTTGTCATTGAGATTAGCGTTTAATTCACTGAACATTGGACAGTTGCTTGTTTTGTAAACAGTAATGTTTCAAGCGCTATGTATGTAATCGCCCCAAAATTAAGAGAAGAAAATTGTGTTATAGGAAATAGGTGACAGGGAGGTTGATAAGAGCTGGTTGTAAAGGACGCTTATTCCCATATTTGAATGGTGAGATAGTGGGATTTTTTCTTCCTAAGCAAAATGTTAAATACCAAAAGATTAGGAGATTTTTGACAGCTGGACCTGTTTGTAAGGGAAGCAGGATTAAAGATTGTCCGCCTATTTTGCATTGAGTAACTTTGCAATTAAATTTGTCATAACCCAAATGCAGAATATTTTGATCGTGAGGGTGGCTTGTGGTGTACATTTGTTTTGTAGATGCAATGCTCATGGTATTCTTGGGATGACAACAGCTCGACTGCAAAATATTTTGTCGGTGAATCACCCGCATTGAATTTTGGTTTCCAATTTTTGTCCTATCATCCAAATATTTTAGCAGTCAGAGAAATGTTCTACCTCCATTTGTTTGTTTATATCAATAAATTTGTGTGCTCCAGTTTTTTTCTATTATATTCTGTTGTAACTTACGCTGATTATACCTTGCAAACATATTGTCATTTTAGTCCCATAGTTTATAAATGTGTCAATTTAGTCCTTAGACTTTTAATATGAGTTGAAATAGTCCCTAATGAGAACTATTTTAACCTCTATTAAAACAATGTGAGGACTAATTTTGCATATTGATAAATTCTAGGACTAAAATAGCCCATCTAAATAATCAGGGGACTATTTTGACACTTTACTCATTTATTACTTTAATTATTAGTGTTTCATGTCAACTCTAAGGATTAGTTAGCATCTATCAAGCGCTTTAGTCCCACTGTTTTCAATCCTATGGTAGTTTAAAAAGGCTTCTTCCTTACCCTTTTCAGTATTGTAGTCGTATACAAGTGTTCTCAACTGTTCTGGACCTTGGAATTTCTGAATAGTAGATTCTGGAACAAAAACCAGTACATTCAAATTCCATTTTCCTTCCTGCAGGCAAAATCTGTAAACGATCTGCCGATGCCTACACTGTTCCAGTACCTTACTCTCTTGGCACTTAAGATATTCTTATCTGAAAAGGTGGTATATTTAAGCCTTTCTATATTAATTTTCCTAAATTATAGAGAATCAATTGTATGCAGTTATGTTATATCTGTTATTTTTGAACTTGGTGCATTGCTACGCCATATGAAGCGCCATTTATTTCTGCCAATTTTTCATACAAGTTTTGTTTGCCTATTGCTGGTAACTGCTTTCAATAAAGCAAATGGAGCTCTTTAACTTAGAATTTGTAGAGGTCTTACTAATTATTTAGTTATTATGGGCGTTTAATTAAGAACTGGAACGTTACAGGTTGATGTTGCAATTCTTGAAGTGGGGCTAGGTGGGAGGTTTGACTCAACTAATGTGGTAATTTTTTAGTAGTGATTTCTTTTTAGGTTCATATTTCATTTTTTATGTATTACTTTTGGAATTTGTTTATTTATTTATTTTACTTCTGAATGTGGCTGCAAAGGCCAGTGGTAAATGAGATTGCTCTTATCCTAAACGAAATGGAACAATCTAAAAGGGAAGTGGAACCAGGTCTGCTGAACTTTGGATGATTTTTGTTTACTAGACCTTGCAGCAGATTTTACCTGTCAATGATTTAATGTTTGGGACCTTTTAGCTGAATTTATCAGCATCCAGTGGTGTAGAAAAAATTTGTTGATAATTTTTTATATGTTCGAAGAAAGTTATTTTCTTGAAAATCGAGCTCATTGATACCTTTTTTTCTTCAAACCATGTTGCAATTGGATGATTTAAAAAAAAAAAAAAAACAGGTTAAAGAGCCTGTTGTTACTGGCATTACTTCACTGGGGATGGATCATATGGAGATCTTAGGTAATATAACCACTCAACGTTCATTGAATTTTTATGAAAAAAATTTCTTGTTTCTTTAGGAATATTTATCTTCTAACTTTCATATTTGAAAATTTTGGTCTTATTACTTAATATTAGCTCATCATGTATTTAGTTCTTATTAACTTGGAAATGTTAGTTCATTTTTTCTAATTTCTAGTTGATCATTTTGTGGTCTTGTTAATTTTTGTGGATTTCATTCATATAAAAAACTTTTTAAATATGATAAAAGAGATAATTGTTATTTTAGTTTCACTGTTGGATCCTGAAATGTTGTGGACTCACACCACTTAGGAAGTCGTTAGTAAAGAACGAAGTAAAGTAGGAAATATTTAGGAAAAGAGGAATAAAATTTTGAGAATTTATGAAATATTAAGTGGCTTTTACAGAGAGCTTCTAGATCACCGTATCATGAGCTGTTCTCCCTATTTATAGATTTGGGTCAGGCTAAGGTACGCTACATAAGTAGCTACACAATTGGGCACGTTGTCTAATGGAATGATTGATCTGCAAAGTTGGTTGGTAAAATTGATTGATTGATTGGACTGGTCTGCTGATTTAACTGGCATAACTAATTAGCCTCCTAGACGAACTGAGTTCATTTGTCGAAACGGTTGGTTTAATTGGCTTGATGAATTGATTGGCCAAATTCATTGGCTTAGTTATCTGACCAAATTGATGTACTGAATCAACATGTTGAACAAAACTAATTTTGTAGAAGTTGTCTTGCCTCCTACCCCTTGCTGAATAACCTTGAAATATTCTAAATAGTTTTGGGTTTGAGCCATATTTTAGGTGTGATCTTCTATCTTGGGCTCAAGCCAGGAAGATCTTACTATACATATTTAGTTTCCTAATTCTTTTATCATTGTGATAGGGAATTGTGAAAAAAAGAAGAGAGTAATATGTTTATTAATTTACCAATAAATTAATTTAAATGACCATTTCATTTATGACATTGACATATGTTGAGTTTGTCACTTTCTGGGTCCTCTTTTATCCTCTATAAATAGAGGATAAATGACTCTTATTTTTCTTCACTGTCGAATAATTGCTCTCCCTTTTCTCTTCTTTTGTGGTTATCTTTTACTTATGAAGAATGGAGGATGCTTCAGTTGAGAAGATCATCATTCCGAGAATGAATCTGATGGCTGTTCTATTTGGCAAACATAAGAAAGATGAGAGGTTCGAGAAAAAGAAGAAAAGTTCAGATTGAGAAATAAGAAGCGGAAGGCCTCAAGGAATAAGATTACTTTTACTCATTTTATTACAGCGCCTTCAGTCGTTATAGAGCCTATGCCTCCCATAGAATTTCCTTCAGATTAGAGATCCTGGCTAGTCTGTCTGCCATAGGCTTTATGAACGCTAAAAGAAGAAATAAATAACAAAAATGCCACACAATTAAGGAAGACGTGTCATCAAACCAACCCATTCATCTCAAGAAAGAGGTAGCCTCCCCCATGGCCTCTCTTCTCTTTACTGCTTTGTTTGATAAGGTTAATCAGCTTGATTAATCATCAAATTAGGTGACTAGTAACCTAATTACTTAGTAAAAACTAAAAGATTTCTTACTTATTAGCCTCATCTCCTACTTATATAAAAAAATTGATTGGTGAACGCCAAATGGATGAAATTTTATGTGCTACTAATCAATTACATATTAGATTTACATTTTTTTCCGGTTGTTTGTCTGTCTATCTCCTCACTTTATTCCTCTGCTTTTGGTCTAAGGAAAAATTGGAGATGTAAGTACACAGATAAGGGGGAATCCAATCTAATTAGGGGTTCTCTTCTACTTGATCAGGGGAAGAGTGACTCCAATAAAGCCATGGATCCAAATCTCTTCCTAGTAAGTTTCACTTACCATTAACTTTAAAATCGACTATAGGAAGATCAAACAGATTCACTCTTTCTTTTTGAGCATATGTGAGATTGGCACATTATCTCTTAGCATCTGACCACCTATATTGTTTGAAGCATATGCTTGTTATTAGAAGGTTGTTGGTTAGATGTAAAGTAAAATAAATAAAAATATATATTTTTTTAATTTTGTTTGTTTAAGATTTTAGGTTTTAGAAAATTCTTTTTAAACTTTTTCTTCACAAAACCATTGTAATGTAACTGCAATCCTTTTAGCCAAAATGTTTGTACAATGGTCCGTTTCATTTTGTTGGGTGAATTGAATGCTAGGATATAATTATAGCTTAGCCTATGCCTAAGAAACCCCTCTCCCACACATTTGCACGCCCTTGAAGATGGAAGAGACAGCTATATGGACCAATTTTCATAGTGTTGAATTGATTTTAATCGAACTTCCAATCATGCTATTTGATATCTACAACACTATTTACTAAGAAAATGGATCCTTCTGTTCCGTGACTTATTTTCATGCATTACATGAACACGTCTATGCCCTTTTTGCATTATCCATTTTTTTTGCACAACTTCACAATGTAATTTTAATGGCTTCTTTTTTACAAGTTTATTGCACCTAGTGTTTTTTTCATGGCAACATTAATCTTTTCAATTGTGTTTGAAAGAATTAACAAAGTTTGGGCATTGAGTTTTCTCATATGAGAGGGAGTTATCTTGATGAAGCGTTATGTAGCACCAGTAGGGTTGGGCATGGACCTTGGAATCTAAGTTTTTGGCTTTAAAAGTAAGCCACAATCGCTTTAGAATCTAATGCACCAATACAATCGATAAAGAGCAACCACTCAATAATTATTATGCCATTTTTATGTTCACATCCAAATTTTACCATTTCACCAATAAATTGTTGGATCTCATGTCTAATAGCATGAAATTTGACCAATGACAAGGCGATGGACCATACCGTGAAAGCATTTATCTATAATTCTTAGAGTATTTGTCATAACCAGGCCTAATAGCTTAAAATTAACCAAATCAGGGATAATATTAGCATTTAATTTATTTTTCTCATATTTTCAAAAGCTTAATATATATATATATGTATAAATGGGTCACTAAGAACCACAAAGTATACTTCATAGACATCAAAACATTTAGAAATAATAATATAGTTTGTAGGCAACTTCTCAAACTAGTATATAATAGTATATCATTGGAAGAACAATATAAAGAAACTACAATTATAATACTCATTAACAATAATCCTTCTTCTGTAAATAAAATCTCTCCCGTCAGACATATCAAAGTAGTTTTTTTTTAAGGAATAATATAATTCAAGGGTAAATTTTCATGACTTAGTGTGCAATTACAATATTATCATACATTAAATCTATATGCAAATGCTATGCGTGAATGACTAAAAGAAATATAGTTCATTACTTAATCAAACTATATGCTTTCTTTTTAAATTTAATCTTTTCCATTTCAATTTAAGTATTTTTTATTTTTAACCTCTTTGAGAAATTATATTAGTATTATCATCATACCAAAGGGTATCATCAAAATTGTACCCTTAGGTTCCTTAAAATTTTGCACTCGAAGTTATACCTTCACTATTTCCATTTCTTTTATTATACATCACATTCTCTTTTAGCATCATTTGGGGGTAAATGTTGATTGAATTAAGCATTTACTTATCATTTCATATCAATTTAAAATTATTTAAATGTACTTTCATTTGTCAATTATTTTCCTCCTATTTACTTTAAATTTTTCAAACATTCAAAATGCAAAATATAAATGAAATATTTATTTTTAAAACCATATTGCAAGTTCACTTCAATTTAAAATGCAATTTCTAAATAAATCAGTAATATAATGCAAATAAGAAAATAATTACTCACATGAAGCATGAATATCTCTCTTTCCCTTGAATTCCCCTTTTCAATTCTTTAATTAATACGCATTGAACCTTTAATCACTGATTTACATTTATCATTATTAATATCTGCTTAATAACATCTTAATTGATTAAACAAAACACCTCATATAAGTAAAACATCCAAATTAAATGTTGTTTGGATCAATATCCCGCCTCCCATGGCTAGCACACTTCACCATTTCTCCTTCTAAGCTAAAATTTCTATATTTTGAGTTCTGATTTAATTTCACTTTCTTTTAGTCTTAAATAAATAAACTCATAGCAAGAAACAACGTCGACTTCTTCCTTTGGCTTGGGCACGACGTTGCCTCCTACGCACGTAAACTACGACTTTCTTCCTTCCCTATCTTATTCTTCTTTCTCACTCTTGATCTCATCTTCTCCTGCTCGCACTCAAAGTGTGGAAACCTCGCCTTATTCCTTCTCTCGCTCGCTGCTTCTCAATCTCTCATGGCTCTTCTCTCATTCTTTAGAGATGATGAATGGAAAGATCGAGAGAAGCCCCCCTTCGACTCACTTATACGAAACGCTTCGTGTCGCGATTTGCGGTGCTTCGCTTCAAACTGAACGGCGTCTCTGATCTCGACGATTCGCCTCACCTGCTTCCTGCGTAGCGTCTCATCTGCTTTGGTTGAAGCTCGGCGGTGATTTGCGGCAGACTCTTCAATCCCGTCGACTCCTGGCTGACCAGGGTCGCAGGTCGCCTCTCTGCTTGCAGGTCGCCTCCGCCTCTCAGCTCACAGTTCGCCCCGCATTCCCTTGACAGTGGGGTTTGCACACCTTGGTGCAGTCCCTTCAGTGGGGTTGTGCTGCCGCAGCAATTGCCTTGGGTCGTTCTTATGCCGCAGCCCTCGTCGGCGAAAACCCCACCCGCACCCCTTCACATATATTTCCGCAGAGATACCACAATGCATTCGCGCAAGGCGTTGAAACCCAGTTTCTCAACAAAGCATCCCGTAAAGACAGTAAACCTGCAATCTTTCTCACAGAGGCTGATATCTCCACCCTAGCTGCACCCCGTCGGCCATTTCTGGTAGGTAAGTTCCTTTACGGTAACCCTATACTTGAACTGTTTCGAAAGGAATTTGAGCAAATGGAGCTGAATGGAAGTTGGAAGATTGGTAGATTGGATGGTCGGCACGTTCTCATCCAATCGGGTGATGAAGGTGTTAAAATGAACGATAGATTTTGACCATCGTACTGAACCTCCCATCATTCCTGTTTGGCTGCGATTCCAGATTTGCAGGTTCACCTTTACGATCAAGAGCTTATATTTACTTTCGCAAAGATATATGACACACCACTCCAAACTGATACGCCTACAGAGAATCTGACCCGACCATCTGAGGCTAGAATATTGATATAACGAGACATAACATTACCTTTTCCGAGAGATATATGGATTGTCACATAACATCAGGGATTTTGGCAACCAGCGGAACTTGAACAGATACCTCTTTACTGCACCTAGTTTGGACACTCTCCTTCTTAGTGTTACCACCTGTATCTGAATCTAAAACCTCCACGTACAAATGCTACTGGGCCACACATTCCTGCAATGGTTATACCCTCTTCCACACTGTCTGTGATACCTACTGCAATGCCCACGCCGGATACGGCGTAAAAGTCTACTGATATTGATTCAGAGCATGTTGATAAGGATCGATTGTTGGAGGAGTGTCAGGTAGTTGTCCCTAGAAGACAGGATGCGGTCACTGCCCCTTCTTCTCAGCCTTCTTCTATTTGAGTAGCAACTACCGTGGAGGGTGCTCAGGCTTCCCTCCCTGACGTGATTGAAGATAGGGAAAAGCGAACATTCACATTCAGATGACGGAAAATGTGCATACTACTACTGAGGAAGAATTATTGTCAAATTGTTCCTTATTACTGCTACTAATCAGTTGGTTGAACTACCCGATCGAAGGGCGGGAGATCCCCAAGTATTGGAAAACTGTCCTACACAAACACTGGAACCTATCGATGCAACTGTCTTTCCTTCTATGGATCAGACCGACCAGTCTTCAGAAGAAGAATGACAAGTATACACTTCCCGGCAGAAGATGAAGGTTGGGGGTACTATTCAACTTGGAAACTTAATGGATGATACCTTGGTCTCTCCTGACAACAGAACATCAATTCAGAGTTTGCTTTCTGGATGCGCTACAAGAACCAGAGGAAGAGGAAGGCTCAGGCATAGACACTACTTATTTGCTTGTTTTTTTTTTCTGTCCTTGTGTATCCTTTTGTTTGAGCTATCTTTGCATTTTGTTTTTTATGGATAGAATTCTATCTATTGGGCCCTCTCATACTACTTGTTTTGCACCCTTTTACTTTTTTTTTTAACAGATACTGCAGCATTGGTGGATGGTGGCTTCATCAAATGTATTGAATTTGTAATATGCAGAATATGATTATGCAATTATGCAGATAATATTGTGGGAAAGAGTGGTAGGTCAAGTGTTCTGTTCTGTGTTGCCAAAGAGGGATGCTATTGAAGAGAGAAATCATTGGTAGGAAAAAATTGTAGAATTGGTAAATTTAAGGATGTGGATGTTAAGGATAATCATATGATATCCTAAATGGACATTAATTGCTAACTTGAAAGAAGTATCATTGATAATAAGGATAGTGCACACTAATTTTTTTTCCTTCGCAAAAAATTAAATATATGAGTGAGGAAAATAAAATTACACCTACTTGAACACTTGAAGATATTTCTTGACTTCAAAAGCCTGCATAATCACTCATTTTTATTTATTATCTTCTAAAACCTTGTCACTATATTTTTCCCTCTTATTACCATGATTGAGTTCGCTATGGAATGATTAATATTTAACGTTAATTTATGATTTTTTTCATTACTAGTATGCTTATTTGATGACTTTAGCTAGTCCTGAGAATTTCAAAATGTTGGCTGGTGATGATTAATAGTTAATTAATGATTCAAGTTTTAATTTACTTCTTAGCAATTTTAGAAGGCTATAGTAAGAAGGCATACTATATTTCCTTGCTACTTTATACTCAGGAATAATAATTTAATTACTATGTTTTCTTATTTTGAAGCCTTGTATAGGTCTTTCTATTGAATGTAGATGGTTATTTATGTGTTCATGGAAATTTTAAACTGAAGAAGCCTAGAGGTCAACGATGCCACTTAAATAAGCCCCATAATGGTGTGCTGCAAATGCTAGGGTTTTTGCTTCAGGCATATTTTGTGGGCTTAAAGAGCAGAAATTGGTCTATTTTTTTTAAGCATTCTTTTATCTTAAGTTAACCTTCAGTTGATTGATAATTTAATTTAATCTAAGTTATATCATGGGGATTTTGTCCCAATTAACGGGTGGAAAAGGCAAGCCTGATCTGATTGGGAATCATATTGGCATTTCTAGTGGTCCATCCATGCATAATTTTTAGCTGATAAATTAACGCCTTAAATCCTGATTTGATTAAAGAGTAGTAGCGAGCAATTAATGCCATATTTTTTTCGCAGAAAAATTAATATTAATTGTGAGTTACAAAATATTGGTAATTTTCATTGGTTTTTCTTTTCAGAAAGGGAAAAATGGTCTCAAAGAAAGAAATTTACTGGAATATTGACTAAATTAGCAATTCCATATTTCTGAGATTGGAGATTCTTCTAATCATCTACTATCCCCATGCAAGATCCATTATTTTGACGTGCTATTCATAACGCTGTGTATTACATGGCAAAGTAAATCTATTATGTTGATATTGCTAGATGGCTTCCTAATTATTTAAAATTAAATATAATATTTAAGAGAGATTTATTTTCCCCATCTTTTAAATCTGTACTCAAGTTAGCTTCTCTGGTATATATTTCTATTTTATTTTTGCCGTATTTTCTCCGTATTTCTGAGAAGTACACATTTTTGTATATGCAGGAGATACTATCGAAAAAATTGCTTTCGAGAAGGCTGGGATTTTCAAGGTATATCATAACAAGCGCATGCTTCAAATAATGATACCTGTCATTGTTTTATCTTACTTAGCCATCTGTTTTCTAAAGAATCTTCCTTAACGGATTCATGTATTTGGTGCATGTTGAAGCCGCATGTTCCTGCATTCACAGTGCCCCAATGTTCTGAAGCAATGTCAGTTCTCTCTGACAGAGCCTCTAAATTAATGGTAACTTCATCGGTCTCTATGGTGGTGGTTTTTCTTAATTGGTTTTTTTACGTTCATCTGGAATATCAAAATTTTTTCATGGAATAACGTCTTTTTTTTTTCCTCAAAAGGGTTTTTTTTCCCCTCTTTTCCAATGGTAAACAAAGTAGTTATCTCTACTCAAATTTTTATCATGTCTTTCTTATAATCTCTAAAGTTATGTTTGGATGCTAGAAATTTAACTAAAATTAAATTAAAAAAAAGGATTGAAATTTTAAATTCAAAAACAGCTCCTTGATTTTCACAATTTGATTATACTTCCTTCACTTTCCTTCAATCCAATCAAAGCTTAGAAGTTATCCGTTCCCGCACTAATACTTGTTATGAATTGCAGATTCCATTAGAAGTGGCACCACCACTTTGCTCAAAAACTTTAAAAGGGCTTCATCTTGGATTGGCTGGGGATCACCAGTTCATCAATGCGGGTCTTGCAGTGGCTCTTTGTAGGTGTTGGCTAAGAAGAACTGGTCGTCTTAATTCCTTTCCAACTGTGAGTACACCTTAAAATCTCTGCTTCATACTTCATTTGTGGTTTTTTGGTTGCATAAGAAAGTTAAAGCTACCAAATTACGTTTTTCAAAGTTTAGGGATATGTTTTTTCCATTTTTAGCATGCTATTTTGTTGGTGGAATTTGTTCGTGGTTGTAAAATAGCTCGAAAGTGTGCATAATTTAACTTAGGCTGCTTGGGAAATGTACAATGGAGAACTAGAGGTTACCAATAAAGAGATTCAAAATATTTAATTTGGAAGAATTAGGAGGAAACATGGATAGAAGAAAGATGATAAAAGTTAGAAGTTGTAGGAAAATGGCTTGCAAACTATCAACATGAATGAAGGATGTTTTGGAAAATTGGACCCATATGATTGGGATAAAACTAAATGCAATAATGGTGATAACGATGTTGTCATTGAGATTTGAATGATTAAGTTATTGGCTACTGTGGAAGGAAACCAGAAAAACGGGAAAATAATCCTTGTTATTTCCTTACCTTGGATTTGATAATACAAGGTGTTTATATAGAGGAGATTACAAAAAGAAAAAAAGGAAACTAACTACAAAAGGAAGCTAACTAATTCCCTCGATTTAAGGGATTACAAATTAATACAAATTCGATTCCTAATTTTTTTCCTAATCTATTTACAGGTTATAAATATGGAAACTTCAACACTCCCCTCAGCTCGGTGAATAGATGTCTTCCATTCCCAGACTTGATACAAGATCGTGAAACTTGAACTCGTTCAACCTTTCGTTGTAACATCTAGCATTGTTTTCCGATGAACATAAGACATACATATTAACCCTTCCTCCAGCTTTTCTTTCATGAAATGTCTATCAATTTCGATATGCTTATGTCCTATCACGTCAGTATAGTGTTATGAGCTATATTAATAAATGACTTGTCATCACAGATGAGAGCTTCATAGGACTTTTTAAATCATCCAAAATGATTCTCAACCACAGTAATTCACATATTCCTTGAAAGAATAACTCGAATTCGATTCCGTATAACCTCGCCACTACATTTTGCTTCGCTCCTCCATGTCACTAGAGCTACCTCAAGAAAATACAATATCCCGTAGTTGATCTTCTCGTCCATTAGTGAGCCAAAGATAGTCGACGTCGGTGTAGAGCTTCAGAAGTAAGAGCGTCATTCCTTTTGAACAAGATTCCTTTTCCTGGATTGCCTTTCAAGTAATGTAGCATCCCAGTAGTGACACGAAGATGAGGCTTTCTGGATCATGCATGAATCGATCGATCAAACTTACGAATATGCTATGTCCTGGTCGAGTGCGAAGAAGCGTATATGAGTCCGCTAACCAAACTCTCCAGTACATTCTTTTGTCCACACTCGTTCTTCTTTAGCCTCTCCCAACTTATAGTTGGATCTATCGGAGTAGAGATCGGCTTACACCCGATCTTCCTCGTTTCAACTAAAATCAATCACGTACTTTTCACTGAGATACGAAGATCCCCCGTGTGGAATATGTCACATCAATACCGAGGAAGATTTAATTTCTCCAGCTCCTTTGTTTCAAATTCTTTTACTAGCTCTCGACGCTAATTCATGCTTCTCTTTTCATCATTTCCAAATACTATGATGTCGTCCACATGTACTAAAAGCGGTAGCTTACTCCCCGCAATTCGAATGTTTAATGAAAAGAGTGCTAGTCACTTGGCTTTGCTTATATCTGGATTCCTTCATGACTTTTGAAAATCCGCCAAACCATGTTCTATGAGATTGTTTTAATCCATACAATGCTTTTTTCAACTCAGACACCTTGTTGTCTCGTGTCCCTTCAAATCCCGTGGGATGTTCATGTAGATTTCCTCATTTAGGTCACCATGGAGTAATGCATTCTTCACATCATATCGTAATAATTGTCACTGCAGTGAGCAACCAATGATAACAGTGATTCTCACGATTGTTCATTTTTACTACAGAGCGAAGCGTTTCCGATAGTCCACCCCGTAAGTCCGAGCGTATCTTTCGCTACTAACCTCGCTTTATATCTTTCAAGGATCCATCACCTTAGTACTTCAACGTAAAAATCCACTCGCAATCAACAATGTTCTTTCCTTTCTGCTTATCAACAATCTCCCATGTTTTATTCTTTTCTAACGCACCCATTTCCTCTCTCATAAGCATCCCTCCATTCCCTTTTCGACAATGCTTCGACACATTTTTAGGGATGGAGATGATGTTCAAACTCACAATGAACCTTTTTGAGCTTGCATGATAGGCGCTTAAGAGAGACATAATGAGATAAGTGATAAATTGGTTTCGATCTTACCGTAATTTCATTTCCAGACTTAGATCGGATTCTTGGAATCGTGTCGGTTCAGAAATCCGCTCTTCTCCTCGAATACACCCGAGAAAATCTTGAAAATCGTGAGTGATAGTGATCGGGCGACTTAGATGTGATCGGTTTAGAGGACTCAGTGTTCAATCTGGATACGAGGAGAATTCGGCTCCGGGATTCCAACTCAACAACACGGCCAGACATACGCAAGGTCAATATTTTTTAGCTGGTTCAAAGGACTCACAAGACTTATCTTCCATCATCGACATCTCCCCCGAAGAGAGGACTGGAGAATAAAGCGTTTATTTTCCGTGAAAGTCGACATCCGCGAGATGTAAAATTTTCCTGCAGAGAGGGTTAGTAACATTCGTATCCCTTTGAGTTGATGAGTAACCGAGGAAAATACATTCGATGGCTCTAGTGTCTAGCTTCCTCCATGTTGTTTATGGACACGAACAAACGCAATACACCCAAATACCTTAGTGTAAGTGCCATTTGAGGTTCTGAGTGAGGGTAGAGCTATTAAGGACTTCTATGGGCTTTTGTTTTCTAACACACGGATGGAAGTCTCATTTATCATATATGCGGCAAGAAGAACGGCTTCTCCCCAATAGTGATTTAGAAACATTCTCTCGAAATAAGAAGCGCTCGAGCGGTGTTGAGTAGAATGTTCATTCTTTCTTTCACCTACCCCATTTTGTTGGAGTGTCTCCACACAGGATGACTCACTGATAATCCCTCGTGATTTAAAGTAAGCGAGATAGAATCCGATCGATGTAGTCTCAAAGATTGTCCGTCCTAAAACTTTTATTTTGGTCCCAAATCGATTTTGAACCATCAACGAAAATTAGTGTATAACAATGCTAACATCATATTTTCGTTTAAGAAAAGAGCCTACGTAACCCGGTGCAATCATCAATTAAGGATACAAACCAACGAGCCCCGTAAATGTTAGGTATAAGTGAAGGTCCCCATATGTCACTATGAATCAAATGAAAGGATGAGAACTTCTTTATTATTAATAGTGAAAAGATACATCGACTATGCTTAATTAATTCACAAACGTCACAACGAAATTCGTAAATATCTAATCCTTTGAATAAGTTGAGTGAACATTATATTTAAAACCCTAAAAGAGGATGACCAAGGCGCAAGTGATATAACCAAATGACATCTTTGTTCAGGTACTTATGAACGACGAAGACAAGCTTCTACTAATTTTTCGTGATGGTTCAATGCAGAAAGACCGTTCCTTTCCTTACAGTTCAATCCTCCTCCCCGAGTCCCTGTCCCGAAAAACACACAAGCAAGAAAAAAACAACATAAAGATTTGAGATCAGCGAGTCAACTTTTGAATTGATACAAGACTTATTGATAGCTTAGGATACATGGATAACATTTTTAAGGATAAAGCTAAGTAGTGACACGTATATCTCCAATCCCCGCAACTGCGCTAAAGAACCATCGTCACGACAATTTTCCTCATTACTTTGATATGGGCATAGGAATGGAAGAGTTGAGATGCGGGGTCATACTGGTCAGAAGACCGAGTCTATTATCCAAGAGTCGATGATAATTTGTCTAAGACATTCACGTAAACGCATTTACTCGAAAGAGCCATCGAACAAGCTTGTAAGTTTTCTCAAGAGATCCCAATAAGCTTCTTAGTTTCTCAATTTCTTCACTCGTCGAACCCCCTTTTTCCGACTTTTCCTCAATATCGGCCGCTCCGCCACATGCGCTCGAGGCCTTTGTTGCCCCATTCTCGCTTCGAGGTTTACCATTCAGCCTTTCAACACTTCTCCTCAGTATGCCTCGTTTCGCAAGAGGTACACCAAAGATTGTCTTTGTTCTCCTTCACTCGCTTTCTCTACCCGAGTGTTTAGGCGCATCATTCTTCGACTTCTCTCGATTTGTCTTCTTACTAAGCGCCGACCCATCCATAAGTATGTGGTTCTAACACGACACTCCTCCGACTTTCTTCGCTTCTGGACAGAGATTGTCTCTTCAGAGACGGTGTATCCTCCTCGCTACGGATTTGGATCCTCACCCGATCGAATTCGAATTCAATCCCGCCAAAAATCATATATCCGATCCTTCTCAATGAACTTCTTCAAGGTGGCCGCATCATCGTGGCATTTCATCTCAATTACCCTATAATGATCCAATTCTTGTCAAAGATTTTGCAACGAAGTTGCGTACTCGCGACGCATTTGTCTCCTCGTCGGTGGCTCCGTTTTGCCTCGATTTCGTACACAAGGCAAAGCATCACGGCCTTAGAAGTATGTACGGTTGATATAGTCCCAAATTTCCTTCGCTGCATTCAAGAACACGCAAGTTGTCACCGATCGTCGGGTCCATGGAATCCCACGCCTGTGACATAATTATGGAATCCTCCTCGTCCCATGCCGCAAAGGTTGGATCCCTCTTTTCCGGTCTCGGCTCCAAGGAGGTGATTAAGCCTCTCTTCGCCCTTTGGTATGTGCGACGATTCGGGACCATTCGAGATAGGCTTCTTCCCGTCGAATCCGTTGGATGCCCGAATATTCCGCAACTCTCCAATTTTCCGAACACTATCGGATTCTTCTGGACGGGTTGAAATTGTCGGAGACAGCTTCGACATCGATACGGTGACGAAGAAGCTCGCAAAGAATAAAGGCTGCGAGAAAGAAAAAACTCCTGCAAAAAAATATTCCTGCGGGAAAGAGATCGAAGAGATGCTCCTGGCTTCTTATTTTCGGGAAAGAGATCGCAGAAAAAAAAAATTTCCTGCGAACAGATGATGTGGGCTCTGCTCTACGACCGCGAAGAGGAAGGCGGACGACGGACGACGCGACGAGGAAGGCGGACGACGCGAGGGAAGGCGGACGACGCGACCCGAGGGACGCGTTCCGCGAAATCAAAAGACGACGGTCGTCTTCGAGACCTAGCAGAGCGTCGAGGACGAGGCGAAGCAGATCGTCATTCGGCGCGCGAAGGAACCTGGACGACGCGGTTCAGCAAAACACAGACGATGCGGTCGCTGCGTTCGGTGCGGAGCATTCAGCACGCGACGAAGCTTTCAGATGGCGAACGAAGACGAAGCGTTCGGACGGTGCGTTCAGTGCGCCACGAAGACGAAGACGAAGCAGACGACGCGTTCAGTGCGCGACGACGAGTTCGGACGAGCAGCGGAAGACACAGACGAAGCCAATCGGCGCAAAGGAAGAAGACAGAAGCAATGAAGGCTTCCAAATCCCAGAAAAAATTTTTAGGGCTCTGATACCATGTGGAAGGAAGAAAAACAGGAAAATAATCATTGTTATTTCCTTACCTTGGATTTGATAATACAATATGTTTATATAGAGGAGATTACAAAAAGAAGAAAAGGAAACTAACTACAAAAGGAAGCTAACTAATTCCCTTGATTTAAGGGATTACAAATTAATACAAATTGATTCCTAATTTTTTTTCCTAATCTATTTACAGGTTATAAATATGGAAACTTCAACAGCTACTATTGTATCTCGATAACATCATTGTAGTAAAGACTTACAACATTTGGAGTGTTTTTAGCTTGAAAATGCTCCTTCACCTTATATGCTAAAAAGCAGGATGTTTGTGGCTTTGTGCTTTGCGCGCTTTTGCATGCAAACAGCATATTCAGTGGTATTTAGTAAACTCTAACACTAAATCATCTTACATCAGGATCCCTCGTCAAAATCCATGCTCACCTGAATCTTAATATAGATTTTTCTTCAGATTATATATTTTTGCATTTATTTTATGCTTCTTAACCGTGATCGGATTTTGATGCTAGGTCTATTAGTCTTTTAATTTCCTAAACGGCAAAGTTTCATCTTAGGAAAACTGGGATTCAAGTTTGCCAGAACCATTTCTAAGAGGCCTTTCCACCGCACATCTTTCTGGACGAGCTCAAATTTTCCACGACGAACTTGATTATTCTTCTGAGAGGCCTGAAAATAAAAATCGTTCTGGCGATTTGATCTTTTACTTAGATGGTGCTCATAGTCCAGAGAGCATGGAAGTTTGTGCAAGATGGTTTTCCAATGTTACAAGAGATGTCCATTCTTCTCATGAGAATGGCCATATTGAGAAAGCTGATTTCCATAAGAACTTGAAAAATGAAAATTGTCACAATGTAGCAGACAAAGTCTCAAGGAAGGTAATATATGCACATCTTTTAGAGCAAAAACTCAAAATAGTCCCTTGACTATCAATAAGTGACTAATTTGATCCCGAAGTTTTAAGGTGCTCCACTTGACTCCTAGACTTTTACAAAATTGATATAAATTAATCTCTAGGTTGAATTTCATTGTTAAAGTTAACACCAACCATTAACTTTGAGATTATTTTTGAAATAAGAATTTTAAATGAAATTTTATTCTCATTATTACTTTATTTTCGTATGTAATAAATTATTTTTCTATCATGTAATAAAGTATTTTATTATTTCTCATTTTAATATAAAGAGGGGTGGCTGTATTTCTTTATTTACTTGATGAAATAAAACTTTGACCTCATTCATAAATTTAAATAATTTATTATATATGAAACTACAGTAATAATAAAAATAATTTTTTATTTAAATTCTTATTCCAAAAATATTCTTAAAGTTAACGGTTGGTGTTAATTTAACTATAAATTTTTGCCTGAGGATTAATTTCAATCAATTTTTAATAGTCTAGGGCTAAAGTGGAGCGTGTAAAACTCTGAAACTAAATTATTCACTTATTGATAGTCGGGGGACTGCTTTGGGCTTTTGCTTACAACTTTCATATAATGCATTGCAGCAAACTTTTATTGGAACCCTTCAATATGAGGGATCTGTCAACTTTTCCAGTTCGGCTTGCTCGGACTGAGTGTTCCTGGTACCATTTAATTATTTTTACAGATTCTTTTGTTCAACTGCATGGAAGTAAGAGATCCCCACCTGCTATTTCCTCAGTTAATCAATACTTGTGCTTCAAATGGTATGCACATTGAAAGATTTATCTCTCTTAAAGAATTAATTGCAAGATTTTTATTATACGACAAACTGCTGTTTCTTTTTTAACAACAAAATTAGGAATGTTGATCAATGTTTCTTATTGAGAACTTTTAAGAAAGGAAATGTGGTGATCCAACCAGACGTATTTTTGTTCACTTGATAAGTGTGATTTTTTTAAGAAAGAAAATTTATATTAACAGAATATTTTCTTCCATAGTAAAAAAATAAGTTTTTCCAATGAAGATTTTCAAAAGAATTTACAACTATATGTAGTTGATTTTATTAGAGCTGTCAGTAAATTTTATGTTTAATATCCACACCTTCTGGATTTTCACATGTTTCAAAGTTCCATTTGGATGAGTTAATTTCTGTTAAATCTGAAGAAAAGTGCCACTGAGATGGGGACTTTCTTTTTCGTGCTTTTTTTTTCCTTGTGGATAACTTATTATTCTTCTAGCGTCACTGCAAAGCATATTAAATGTCCAAAAAATATGGTTAACGAATAATGTTTTTAAGAGGCCTAAACTGCTCATATTGACCTTTTTTTTTTGGTCGTTCAAAATGTTGGAAGCAGCTTTGACAGCTGGTTTATTGATCTAAAGACTGGGCTTTTGCTCACAACTTTCATATAAAATGTCAATAATCAGGCATTCTCTTGCAGTGTATTGTGCAGCTTGGAGCTGCAATGCCTGCAGCATTAGCTAAGCTATGATTCTGTAGTGGAACATCTTAGTGCCTTAGTATTTATTTTAAGGGCATTTACATACGTACCACCTAATTCCTATTTATTTACTCTAACACCTAACATGTACTTATCTTTATACCACCTAAATCATTCAGATCACATAAAAAATACCATCATTTTAACTTGAAAAAGATGAAATACACCTTTTTCATGCATGGGTAAGGTATTCTGTATGTAAAAATTGAAGTTTAGGTTTTAGATATGTAAATACATAGTAATTGAGTGGTATGTATGATTTTTTTTTTTCCTTTCTTTATCATCATTGCTGACCACTCCAACGGTATTGGTTTTAGGTGTGCAATTCGCCAAAGCACTTTTTGTGCCTAGCATGTCAACATATCACAAGGTTGACTCTGGTGCATCGGCAATTTCATCTGATATTTCTCAGGATGTTTCTTGGCAGGCTAACCTTCAAAGAGTTTGGGAGAAACTAATCCATGGAAAAAGAGGTATTTATAGTTCTAACATCTTGTATTATTAAACGTAGTTGTATTGAAAAATTAGCAAGGGTGGGCTATGGTATCACCCTTTAGTGACATTTTATAAATTAGTTCGATTATAATAAAAAGTAAGAGCCGACTAGACCTAATGATTTAAATTTAATATTAGATTTGTTATATGAAGTTTAGGTAAGAAGGTAAGACATTTGATGAATACTATTGTAATAAGAAGATTAAATATTGCTTGTTTATGAGAAAATAAATAGAAAGAAAAAATATCAAGGTTTTTGGAGAATATTATAATTTGCTAAATGCTGGTACCAATATTTAGGATTTAAGATAATGTTCAAGATTGTTCTAAATATAGAGAAATCAAACTTAATAAAGTGCAAACATGATGATTTAAAGGTGAATACGGGAACTCAAAACTTATAAATTCCTATCCAATATTCTCTTGAACTTTGGTGGTAAATAGGGCTCTAAATGAACCAATGCACTCAATGAATAACTTGAACTCGACTTGATTAAGGCTCGATCATGTTCGTTCAAATTATTAAATAAACAAGCTTGAATAATTTCTAAAAGCTCGAAGCTTAAACGAACTGAACATGAACATAGTCGAATTTGTTCGTTCATGTTCACGAATAAACTCGTTTGTTGTTCAACAAGTAACTTGTTAAATACTTAATATTAAGATTGATGATAACTCGTATTATATATATGATAAATAAATTTTAATTAGCTGGTATTATTTACTTATAGATTTAATAGTAATATAGTATTATATTAATAATATTTTTTATTTTAATTTTTAATTATATATTTATTTTATTAATAAGTGAATAATAATTTATAATTAGATATTTACATTAAAGAGATAGTTATAAAAGATAATCTTGAATGTAATGAGTGTTTTTTAATGACCATCACACTGCAATTACAAACAATATTATTGTGGATTACCTTATTGCTATTATTTTCTTATTAATATGATAAGTAAATAATCATCCCTATAATTTTTAGGATCAATTTTGTGCTTCCACTTAAAAAATTTGAACTAGTGCAGTCATATCAATAAGAATTATGTGCTAATTAGTAATGTTAAAAAATTTGAGAGTTCATAATCGTGAAATTACTAGCTGCGATTATAATTGCAAATTATTTATTAGCTCATTTATTACTTGTTCACTTGTCATAAACAAATCAAGTTCAAACATTCAAAAAGTTAAACAAATCAAGCTTGAACACTGTATGAAAGTTTGGCACAAGCTCAAGCCGAACATAAACAACTTATAATTATATCAAGCCAAGTCCGAACAATGATATACTCCTCGGCTCGGCTCACTTACAGCCATAGTGGAAAATAATGAATATAACCAACCAATAAAGAAATTTGCTATCTTTTGTTTTCGAAAAAAGCTACAAATAATCTAAAAATCTGAGTTCGATACATGATTGTCTTATGTAAGTAACTGCAGTTTTAAATGAGGGTCACTACCATTTTCTTTCTTGCTGCACAGACAATACGAAGTGAAAAAATTACTTATATATTCCAAATCTAATAGAAATCTAAGACTTGTTGGACCCAGAAAAAAAAAATAAAAGGCTGGTATACTAGGTTATTGTATCCCCGCAGAACAGGAATGTTAGCGCTTTTGCATATTTCCCGTACAGTAATGACTCTTTATTTTTCTCTTGGGGCATTTACCTACATACCACCCTATTTTTATGTATTTAAATATCTAACACCTAAACTTTAGTTTTTACATTTATTACCACCCAAATCTTTTATATCACACAAAAAAGACCACTATTGAAACTATTAAAATGTGAAATCTACCTTTTCATGCATAGATAAGGTGCTATATATGTTAAAATTGAAGTTTAGTTGTTATATATGTGAATACAATAGAATTGAGTTGTATGCATGTAAATCCTCCTTTTCTCTTTTGTATTTTGTTTAAGCTTCTCAATGCATATTGGCACAATTGACGTTGTTCTTGTCTTGTCAGATACTACTATTGACAATTGTTTAAACTCGGAGAAATTGACGAGCCTGTCATCTTCGGGATTATTTTCTGAAGATTCTTTGCAAAGGCGTGATCAAGCAGATCAGAAGTTCCCTAACAGTGCAGTCATTCCATCATTGCCTCTGACAGTAAAATTGTTGAGGGATTGTGTGAGAGAAAACCCCTCTCTTCGACTTCAGGTAAGATTGCATAAACACGAGTAAGTTTTGTCATTTTTGGGTTCATGGAGGATTTGATTTGCATGGCCAAATTGCAATTTTAGAGGTCCCTTCTATTATTTAAATTGGCATTTACATACATTCCACACAATTCTTATGTAATTACATATCTGACACCCAAACATTTATATTTACATGCATACCACTCAAATATTTAACATCACATCAAAAATACCACCATCATTTTAAAAACAAAAGACACTTTTGCATGCATAGGTTTATGACACCAAAATGTTGAGTGTGAATATCAAATTGTATGTGCTAGATATGTAAATACATAAGAATTAGGTGTTATGTACGTAAATTCCCCTTAAATTTGTCAGAATTACGGTTTTGTTTGCTTTCAAGCTAACAATGAATTGGAACGGGCATGAAATCAAACCAAACCAAATATCAAAAGTAAAATTGAGAAACAAACTAAAGTGAACAGAACTTATGGGCTTGTTTGGGATCTTTTTTATTTTTGTTTTTATTTTTACTTTTATTTTAAGAACTTATTTTTTTTAATGTATTTTTTACCTGTCTTTATTTTTGTTTTAAAAAATAAATTTATTTATTTTTAAAAATAATCGAATATGGTATAACATATCAAATATTTTAGTTCTGAGTTAAAAACATAAACAATAATAATAATAATAAATCTAACCTTTCGGTTTGTTTTTGTTTCTGTACACTTTTGGGTTTAATGCCGTAAATTTTAAAAACTTGGTCACTATTTTTTTGGTTCACATTAAATCTGATTTCTTATTCATTTCAAGTTGGTTTGGTTCAATGAAACTTCAACTAAAACCTTAGAAACATTTTATAGCTCTAAACTTAAATGCAACTTTTTCTTTCTTTTGATTTACTTATCCATCACTTATCAATAGTAGACTTGGGCTGAGAAATATCTGATTTGAAGTTGATCCAGGCCAGCTTATAAATCCGCTAGAGTCGTATTTTCAGCCTGCTCGGCTTTATTCAAACTATTTTTGAGCCAACTTGAAATCAGTCATTTCTTTTAAATATTTTTAGAATAAATAGTTAATTTGCAATGTATGAACATACATGATACCCACATACAGGTACTCATTTATGCGTGCTTTAAATTTAAAAAATATGTATACTGTTATTATTTTGAGTTGATCTTAGGTCAGCCCGATCCGATCCATGCTCAGCTCAGAATCAAATTGAAGATCAGACTGGGCAAAAAAATTCAACTCATAGCTCTGCTCAGTTAGCTTGATTACGTTGTATTCGAGCCAAAAATCAATTCTAATTTTGAGTTATCTTTGTTCCAATAGCTAAAATCTCAGACCTAAGTAGAACCATCATTTATTCTATGTGCATTTACATTCATACAACCCATTTACATATTTAACACCTAAAGATTACCTTTTACATTTATGCAAACAAAATCTTTAATATCACAGCAGCAATACTCACTATTTTAGAACTGAGATACACATTTTCATGCATAGATAAGCTGGCATATATATATATATATATATATATATATATATATATATATATATATATATATATATATATATATATAATGGAAGTTTGTGTTAAATATGTAAATACATAATTATTAAGAGGTATGTATGTAAATTGAAATTTTTCACATTTTTAACTTATGTGTTATAAACTCAGGTTCTGGTGACTGGATCCTTGCATTTAGTTGGCGATGTCTTGAGGCTCCTGAAGAGATAGATGATTGGAACGAGAGTCCCAAAGCTATCCCTTATGAACTCTTGTGTAAGTTCTCACCCGCCAAAATTCTGTGTATCACAGCATGATTAAATCTGTAATTTGTACATCATGGAAGGTTTATTCGTAATTAATTACTTGTTTCATCAAATCAAATGATTTTTCATCTTTTTTTTTTTTTTAATAATGTATAACACATTTTTTAGAGGGATCAGAGGATGCCCAAACTGCTACTTCATATGTCGTTATTCTTGTTGTTTTAAAATCATCCGTCGCTGAAAATGAAATTTTTCATTCTGTTTTTAAAGTGTTTAACTTCATGTATGATTTCCGAATACAATTTTAGGGGAGTTACATACATACCGCCAAATTCTTATTGATTTTCTTATATAATACCCAAAATTTTAATATTATATGCATACCAACCAGTTCTTCCCTATTATCGCACCAAGCACTTTGTTGTAGTGTCATATGGATGGGAGTATTAGAGATCTTTGTACGCTGAGATCTTGTTGCTGTGGTCAACTGGGGAGGAAGATGGGAGTTTCGTATGTCTTTTGTATGTAGCGATGTGGTCGTTGATGTGGAACGGAGCAGCAGCAAGGCGAAATGAGGAATATTGGAGTTTTGGAGGAATTTGTATGCTGCAATTCTGTCGATGCAGTCGATGGGAGGAACAATGAGATGGGAGGAGGAAGATGGGGTTGAAGAGGTTTTGAAATTGGTCAAATCGATATAACCAATCAAAGTTTTAATAAGATTGAAGTGACAGTACTGAAATTTAATTTTGACTATAATTAAAATAAACATAATCAAATTAAAATTTAGTTGCATGTTGGAGACAATTATGAGCAAATGTCAACATTTATATAGTATGATATCAATTTAATTTCATGAATCCTTTATATAAATTTAATTTTAAATCATTATTTCAATGCATATGGTGAAGACGATCAGTTTTTAAAGGTGAGTGCCAACTTATTCAGTTAGCATGGGTTTTAAAAGTTGCAGTTTTACTTTCTCGCACATCATTAAAATTCCCGTGCTCCAAAAAATAAAAATTAATTTAAATATTACGTATTATATTTCCAATTATAGCTTGCAATACAATAATGGCTGCCTTTGTTCCTAAACGATAAAGATGAAATCTACGTAAACGGGAGAAAATAAGTTAAACAGCATTATTACATAAAACGCTCTAGTTAATAATTAATTAAATTCTATAAAATAAAATTGTAGCTTTATAATTTCCAAAAGAGAAATATGTAAATAATGATTGAAGGTTATTATACATGTGTCTTAACTATTCGAGTACTACTTTCACTACCAGCAAACTGAGTTTCAAAGATATATGACCTTCAACGAGATTGCTCTAACAAGAGATCATGACTAATTGAAGCAATTTATATATATATATATATATCCTCTCCGGTGTATTAATATTTTATACGATATAAATATAAAAAATAAAAAACTAATTATTATATTTTTAGGCATGCAAATTTTTTTAAAAAGAAAAAAGAAAATTCCTATTTTGTCTGCTCTTAATTGATGGTTTAATAATAAATTTGATTAAATAAATGCTATATATGATTAAATCAGCATATAATATTAAAATAGATGCTCTTTGTGGTGGACCTTTTAACTCCAATTGGCGAATGACAAGTGTATCTTCATGCCATGTAACAGTACATTCATTGCATTAGAAAAAAATACTTGAAATATTAATAAAAAAATATGGGACTCGGTTATATCTCATTAAAATTTCTTCACATAAAATATATATAGATTTATTTTTAAAAATAAATTAGCATATTTTAAATATTTTGAATGTTTTTAAAGACTCATATTTTAATCAAATGGCAAAACATATTTTTATTTCAAATCAAAATATTTTATTTCAAACTAAAACATAAACAAAAAATAAAAAATAAAAATAATCCCAAACGCCCACTTTAAAGTTGTATATTAATATTTATAACAAAAATTTATTTAAAATATACATTATATGCATGATAAAGATAATATATATACATTGAGAACCATAGTTGTCATCAAAGTACTTACATAAATTTTTAAAATATTATTTCAAATGTAGTGTATATATATAGCAAACAATTATAACTCACTGCTGATATTCCCAAAAAATTCATTTACTCTTAAATGTGCAGCCAATAAAACAAATAAAATGAACACAGAATTATATTGAAAGATGACCTTAATGTTTTACAGACCACCAAAACTTGCTATTTACAAAACAGCCCCCATGCAAATTCTCACTCAAATATCAAAATTCATGATAAAATTCATCTGTTCGGTAGTTCAAAAAAATCGCCGAGTTAATTTATAAATATCAATATTTTGGGGGGTCTGTATGTAATTATCCCTTAATTTAAACTTAATTATTTACTTTGTTATAGCAAAAAAACAAGCACAAAAGACAATTATTTTAAAACAAAAATCCTTCTAGCAACAATTTATAATTAATTTAAAAAGAAAACAAACAGGTTCATAGAATATTATTTGGAAGGCTCAAATATATGATGAAAATACCTCAACTGGATCTCCAAAAAAAAAATGAAGAAAAGCTGTAGAAGCGCTCATAATAATTGAGACTTAATTTGGTGGTGATGTTAGTTGCCTCAAGTTGTATTTGGCAAGTTCTTTATACTTCTCGACCACTCCAATCATGCAGATGGTCTGCAATGAAAAGCAAGGAAATATTTTTTATCATATTCAAAATAAAAATAAAGCCATTTAATATGTCAAAAACTATAATGTTTTATTTTCCAATAAATTTCTTAGAGATTTGCTCTCAAGTTATGGACATTTATTTGATGATGTTGTGCATGGAAAGTTTCATTAATTGGACTATGCATGCCTCAAATATTTTGTATTATAAACCTTAAATTTTGAATGAAAAATTGTGAATAATATCGTGCTAATAAGGATCATGAACAATATGGCATGCCCTCCAACTCCTGTCCTATCGGGGCTTATGCGGCGATGATCAATGAACTTCCTAAGGGCTATTAATAAGGATCATATCACTAGATGCCCGATGAGACATACTGATACCGGAGTTGACCCAAATCATAATGAAAATACAAATATTATTGTTGAAATTCAGATAGGTTATAATGACGACCCTTCAAAATAAGAAATAAAAGACATATAAAAGAGCAACTTAGGGCGAAGGCGGAGGTGATGAAGGGCAGCTGAACAACAAGTCAGGGTCAGGTGGGGAGGTTGTTGTTAAGGCAGGAGGGTGGAAGTGGGGAATTGGCAGCAGTCAGGAGGCAGGGCTTAAAGCTCGGGGCTGTCCAAAAACAGCCGGAAAAATGCACTCAACAGTTTGCCTGTGGAAATGGAAGAGAACGGGCTTGAGGGCAGCAGATGGAAGCTGTCCAAGCAGCTAGAAGAATGTTATCCACAATCAGGCTTCCTCACGGCAGCAGGTGGGAAAGGAAGAGACGGGCTGGCAGAGGAAAACCGGTGGGTGTGAGGAGTGCTGGGAGGTGGCCGGCGGAAAGCAGAGAAGAGAGGGGATGTGCGGTGCAGGCAGGGGAGTTGGGGCTGTGTTTAGCAGCACAGCAGGATGGTGAAAGGATAACTAGCGGCCATCAGGAAGGTGGAAATGGTTGCTGGAGGAGAAGGCCACAGGTAGAAGGAATCTGAGAAGGGTGGCAGCAGGCATGATGGATGCTGGGGGGGCGGCAACAGCTATGTAGGACCGCAAGGAGAGAAGCAGCAAGTAAGTGGGATGAAAAGAAAAATATAACTATTCTCACGGGAGCGGGTTACAGCTGGAGCACCCCTTGAAATCTTGGAGAAGATTACCATCTTGGACAAGTTACAACTAGAGGACATTCTCACCATCAGTTAAAGCAACAGAAGGGAAAACACGCCCAAAGGCTAGCTTGGACAGAAGCCTGAAATCTGGAATAATCAAAACTGAACCCTAACATTACCGACAACATATTTATAATATCTTCCTTCAAAATATATATATATATATATATATATTTATAATAGGGATTAGTAAATAGATAAATACAATAGATAAGGGTCAGAAGAAAGAAATAGAAAAGGAAGATCATAGAATAGGCAAAGAGTGAAATAGGAGAATCATAGGAAAAAAAAAGGGAATAGGAGTGAAGCAAAAAAAAGAAAGGGGTAGGGCTGGACTGTCGAGTACCGCGACTAGCTACAGTAACGCGATGATAAGCTCCCACATCACACACTTGTTAGTGTGAGGACCATATCTAACACTATGTTTAATGCTGTAAAAAAAACTCATCGTTTGCGAACAAATAATGTTTGATTGTTCATTAAGCAAATGAGCCAAACACAAACAAATTTTTAAAATATTGTGTAAAGAATAGTTTTCAACTTCTAGTAGAATTTAAGTAGATGGGTGATCTTGAACCCAAATTCATCCGCAAGTAGAACTTCAGACAATAGTCAATAGCTGAGCTAAAAATTGGAACCAAAATAACAAAGTTCTCACTCGAGAAGAATGTGAACTCAAAGGAGAGCCCTCTGCCCATTTGGGCAAAACATGGAGAACGAGAAGTTTCCCTAAGTTTCTCCCCTAATTAGTATTTATAAAGTAACGACAACCGAATCTTAGTAATTTAAACTACAATGTTGTAAAATTTTACCTTAGCAATTTGAACTATAATAGTCTTATCTGGCTTGTTAAGATCCACCTTATGCGGCGAAGGAACAGATTTCGCCACAGCATTTATGATGCTCATCCTCTCAATACCCGTATTTGAACGTGCCTCATATAATACTGCAAACTGTAGATAACACTGGCACAGAATAAGTAAGTACATTCAACCAATATGCTTAATTTTTTGCAAAATATTCCTGATATACAAATATTTGTAGATATAATTGCAAAATTAAACACAAAATAAGAACAACAATGGTTTCAAAGTAGTAATTGATACATAAGATCTCTCTTTAAATTTCATTATGGGATTGAACCAAATCACTGTTCAGTAGGTTGAAATAAGTACAAAATCTTTGAAACAGTCATTTCGTCATGAAGATATTAAAAAAAAGAATGCCAAAATAATCCTTCATTGTAAAAAAGAACTGAAACCCAAGAGTAGAACACAACAAGCAAGCTTTACCTTCAGGGGAGAAGAAGTATCAAGAGGGAAGTATTGCTCAATTAATGGTTTTATCGACTTTGAAATTTCCTCTTCCGATGCATAGCATGTTACTTCAGCTGGCAGAACTCTCAGAATAAATCTACATAAAATATTCAAAACATTTACATATATATACCACTTAATTCCTATGTATTTACATATCTAATACCCAAACTCCAATTTTTACATATGATTTTGATGTGATATGAAAGATTTGGAGGGTATAAATGTTAAAAGTAAAGTTTAGGTGTAGATATGTAAATGCATAAGATTCGGGTGGTATGTATGCAAATGGCCAATAACATTTCCACGTTTAATTCAGTATTACAAATGACACGAGAACCCGGGATAGATATAGATGATGCAAAATTAAGGAATTAGGTACCTGGACATGTGTTTTTTTGTTAATGCAGCTGAACTTATCATTTTATGAGCGACCGCAACTGGACTGGGATCTCCAGTCCTTCTATGCATTTGAACGAAGATGCAGCCGTTACAACCAGAATCAAGGCTGACAAAATGTCTCTTTTTCAACAGCAGGAAATATGTTGATATCAGTCAACATTGATTTTCAACAATAATGAAAAAGATATGTTTGCACAATTTAAATAAGGCATTTAAATTATTTAAATTCTTGCAGATTAATTGGGAATCTTACAAGTAACAGATCATGGCAATAAATAAGAGAATTTAGAAAACGTTAGAAAAATTAGATGGCACTTATGTTATAATGCTGAAACATAGACTGAGATTTAACCAAGTGATTGCCCAACCAACACCTTCGTTATGGATAATAAACACAAGGGAAATTAACTTAACTAGCACACATTTCTTATAAATTTGCATATCTCACACCAAAACTTTCATATTTACATACATAGGACTGTTGCTTCAAACCTATGCATGAAAATGTGTATGTCACTTCAAAAAGGTGGTAATAAAGCTATTTTTTGATGTGATATTAAAGATTTGAGTGCTCTGCAAGTAAAATGGAAGTTCAGGTGTGAGATATGCAAATACATGAGAATTGAGCTATGTATGTAAATGCTCCTAAACACAAACGTTTACACGGTTATCGTTTGAACCAATTCAAACAAAAGATAGAGAACAAGGAGAAAACACAAAATATATTCATTAAGATAGAGTTAAGCATCTAAAAGAAATATAAAATAGCTTGGTCCTACTGAAACAATTTGGCAAATGCTTGATAAACCTCTGTTTTAATCTAGCACATATGACAATAACAGTTCAGTTTTGTCGAAAGGGTTCACTTCCCAAAACAAATTCTACCTGAATGTTTAATAAACCTCCTTTTTGCCACGAACAAATAGTTTTCACACGAAAATCAAAAGCTAAATTGGCCAACTAAGCGAACAACAATAAATTATATTAGCAAGTCTAGTGGTAGAGCCAGGATTTTCTTATGGGGTACAAATTGAATATTTTAAAAATAACATCAATATTTTATAAATTAGTATTTATAACAATAAACTCTTTGAGAGAGCACCATTGAATATTTTCTTGTGAATATCATATACATGGAGCAAAAATATAAGGTATATAAATACAATTTTAAATTTTGGATGGGACACATGCCCCAGTTTTAAATACCCCCTTGCGAGGAACATGCAAGCTTATTTGAATAATTTATTCCTGCAGAAGGTAACTTTCATGACTTCTAAAAACTGCAATTATGAATAGGTAGCCATAATTTATCGCTTCTCCCAGTCTACAATGTTCGAGTTCATTTTAGGACACAGTGAACCTTTCATTTTTTTCAGGGGGTATTTACATACATAGCACACAATTCTTATATATTTACATATCTCACGCCTAAACTTACATATTTACACACATAACACTTGAATTTTCTAATATCACATCAAAACTAGCACTATTGTCATTATTCAAAAGTGAAATACACCTTTTCATGCATAGGTTTAAAAGCACCCAAGTGATATGTATGTGAATATAAAAGTTTACATGTGAGATATGAAAATATATTAAAATTGTGTGCTACATATGTAAATTTCTCCTTTTTCTTCAACTTCCAAAGTGTTTGATCGTCAATAGCATTTTCCATTAAAGAAAATGATAATAGTAATTATAACAATAACCTCGTGCATGTCTCTTAAGTCAACAGTCAACTACTATAAAAAATCTTCTCTACATATTTTCCAGATATAAAAACAAATCTCAGAATGATTGAAATGCTCGTTTATCATGCAATCGAAAGTGGCTCTCATCTTGACTCAAATTGAATTCAATAGAACCACTTCTGTAAAACTTCCTTATGGCAAAATAACAGTGGTGATAGAACAACTCATTTGGCACTTAAGATTTTGCGGTCAGAAGAAGCAAATGAAAACAAAATGATGATATTACAAATAAAGCATAATAATATGAGAAATAAAGCCATGTCAGGCTGGTTAAAAACATGAGAAAAAAAAAACTTCAGAATTTAGAAAGGTACTCAGAATACATGAACCTCTATCAAATTGACAATGCACCCACTCATAAGAAAAATTGTGGAAAAATGAAACTGAAATCATGATTTAATAATAATATGAAGGGAAATTTATCTAAATACCAAAAAATTCTTATGTATTTACATATCTAATACCCAAAGTAATTACATTTATAATGCTTTATATGCATGAAAATGTGCATTTCAATTTTAAAAAGGTAATGATGGTGGTAATTTCAATATTGTGTTAAAGATTCAAGTGGTATGTACATAAATATGAATGTCTCGGTGTTCAATATGAAAATACATAAGAATTGTTTGGTATGTGTGTAAATGCTCCTAATAGGAATTGTTGAAAGCTTGGACAAGAAAGAAATAAAGCATGACCAAAAAAATTCCATATCGCACTTAATGTAGCTTACCTTGTTCCTGTCGCCTAACTCTCTAAGCTCATCTTCAATTTGTTCATCAATGGGCTTATTCTTCGTAACAAGCAAGTCGACGTTTTCACTTGTCGGTGGATCTTTTTCAAGGCGTTGCCTCTTTGCAGGTACTGAATCATTCTCTTGTGTGTGTTTCTCATCTTGATTATCCTCCCTTTGAGGACAGTCATCCTCCAACTTTCCGTTCTTATTTTCAATGGGTCTCTTACTCTCTTCTTCGTGATCTTGGACCTCACCTTTTGCAAGAGATTCATCTTCATCACTAGAAGAATCGGAATCTTCAAACTTAACTATCTTGTTTAATGGTTTATTGGGAATTGTGTTGCACTTAGAACCAGAATCCGAACCATGAACTAGCTCCTCGTAAAACTGTGCGGAATATCAAATCATTATTAAAAGTAAAAAAATAAAAACAAAAGCATATAAGCATATATATATATATATATATATATATATATATATATATATATATATATATATAAGCCCTAACTCCTAGCATACCAAATCTTACTATGAGTGAATAAATCCAGCACAACTGTTTCTCCATTGCTAAATGTTTCATACTTGCAAACTAACATATTATTTGCTAAAGTTATTTCAATAAAAAGAATTTATATGGTAAAAAAGAATGATGGGGTGGTAGAGGGATATGGCAAAAAACTTTCAATTGAAATGATTTCATATATGTAACTCCAACTTAACAAATAAACAGATGTGCAAATCTTTTTAAACTACTCTTTTTTAAAATATTTACAAAACCATACATACCGCTCACATCTTATGTATTTAGATATTTAGCACCCAAACATAACATTTTACATTTATGCCATCCAAATCTTTCATATCACATCAAAAATATCACTATTTTAACTTTTAAAAAAGTGAAATTCAATTTTTAATGGATATGTATAATGGCATATATTTGAAAATTGAAGTTTAGGTGTTAGGTATGTAAATACAAAGAATTGAGTAATATGTATATAAATCTTCTTTGAAAGATTTACAAAACCATAACTGACACAATCAAAGTTGTTTAGATTTAAAAAAAAAATGGGCCATGGATAGCTATGTAAACGAAAATTACAATCAAAAGAAGAATATGAGGGAGTAAGAGAGAAGAAAGAAAGCATCACCACAAAAAATCAATTTGCAGGGGAAAACAACAAGAAAATATGTTCCTTGAAAAGCAACCGTGATCTTTTCTTTTACCATAAGATGGAATTATTCATAAAGTCGTAGCTAAGACAACTGATGCTTTGTTTGGTTAAGCTTTTTCATTTTAAAAATTTTGTTAGAAAGCTATTTTGAGAAAGTCAGCTTTTTAAAGTTAAATAATAATAACACGCCAAAAAAGTATGAAAATGGAGTTTTTTAAAGTCTTTTTAAAAAAGCATAACAAAACAAATTAACAAATAAATAAACGATTTTTTTCTGAAACATAAAGCAGTTGGGTAGTTTAACCAAATGAGGCCAAAGGCAGACTGGATAAATAAGAAAGCCACAGAATTCACAAATGATTCTAAACTTGAAATTAGATTTTAGACATTTGCACGCATGCAGACACCGATATGCGTGAAGATTAAATAATCAAAACTGCTATGGATTACATGGCAGTTGAGAGGTACATATACGTTGAAAAAAACATAGATTCTCAATATTTCTCTACTTAATTAGCTAATTTTCTCATATATGCATCTAAAATCTTCTATTTTGCATTGCCATAAATAAGACACAACAACCGCATAACAACAATAGCATAATAATGGACAAAGGCATGGTTTGGATGTGCGAGTAGATTCTTCACATTAAGAATAGAATCCAAAATTAAATATTGATTAAGATGAGAAATAAAATCACGATGTCATAATGTAAGCAAATCCTATCATAAGAATTTTAACAACATTTAAAGCGCAAGTCAACAATTAATCTAAAAAAGGAAGTCAACAATTAATCTAAAAAAAGAATGCCAGTGAGTGGTAGCATTATTTGAGATGGTCTATTTTTCCTTCAAGGTTTTGGACAAAAAATCACATTCTCAAATATCACCCAAAATGCCAGACTTAAGATCCATATAATTATTCATGTCATCGGCATATTCTTGTTGTGTTTGAAGAGATGACATATTTTTTTTATATTAGGCATGTCCTCTATGATCAACCCATGTAAAAAAAATGCATGTGTTTGACACTTGTAGGGAGAATGTTACGCCTAAGGCCAATTTAGCGTTTTATTATTATTGTTGTTGTTAGTATAAATGAAGTTAATATATGTAAAGCTGAGGAAATACATGAGATTGGGTCTTGTATCTTTTGGTCAAGATTTAGAAGAGATTCCTACATCTCTAATTGTAGGAATTGGGAGAGATCGCCTACCTCTCGAATTGTAAGTGTTTATCTTTGTATTTTTCATGAGTGTTTAATGTTCTTGCAATAAAATATTATTTGCCCAAATTCTTGTGTTGAAATCTGTGTTGGTGCCTATCCAACTAGTACCAGAGTCAAATGATCTAGCAGCCAAGCTTCTGTTCCTTTCACTGTTTGCATCGTATCTTGAGACTCGGTCGCAATTTCACCTAGCTGAGAGCCAACGACTGGATTGACACTTGCAGACGTGACCAACCTGTGATGCATCGTGAGATTGAAGCTTGCAGGGAAGATCGACGAGATCGCAACATATACGAGCCACCTTCATGACCGAAAGCAACGATAGATCTAGCAGCCAAGTTTTTGTTCCTTTCACTGTTTGCATCGTATCTTGAGACTCGGTCGCAATTTCACCTAGCTGAGAGCAAACGACTGGATCGACACTTACAGACGTGACGAACCTGCGATGCATCGTGCAATTGAAGCTTGCAAGGAAGACCGACGAGATCGCAACATATACGAGCCACCTTCATGACCGAAAGCAACGATCGGCATGCCTTAGTCAAACGAGGAAATGTTCCCAACCATAGAGAAAAGGTTTTCCTTCATTAAAAACCGATTCAAAAGATTAGAAGAGATAACGAGGAGGCTTAATGAGATGCAATCTAAGAAATAGTCTTGGTTTAATTTGTAAACCACAACCATTGGTAGATCAAAGTATCCTTAGATAAATTGCAAGGAAAATAGATCAGACGAGAGGAACATGAGGAGAAAACCATCAACCATCAAGAACCACTCCTATGGCTCAAATGGGGGGTGTATTTAAGATTTTCAAGGGAGGGCGTTGGGGGAGAAACATGGAGAAGAGATTATGCAAGGAATATGGAGGAGTGTGAAAAAAGGAGATAGTTGAGATTGTATATGACTATGACTGATGGAGGAAGTTTTATCATGGATACATGATGGAAAGCATCATAGGAAAAGAAAGTTGGGGCGAAGATACTAGGGTTAGGAAATCGAAGATTGTCGATCTTCGGGGGAATATACACATGGGGTGTACCGAGTGAAGTGATGCTTCACAATGAATAAGATAAATGGGGAGAAGAAGCTCATGGTGGTAGGGTTATGTTTGAAAAAGAAAGCCCGAGCATGGTTAAAAGGCCTCACTTAAATGATGGTTATATGCTAGTTATGTTGTCTGCTTATATTCTATGTTTTCATTTTTAATGGGAATTATTATGGATTTTGGAAGATCAAGGTGCAAGCATGCTAAGAGCTTAAGGGCTGTGGTTATATGTTATGGTAGGTTATCAATAGCAAGCATATGAAAGCAAACAATTGGTAAGCTCGAGGCCAATTTAATGAAGTCTGAAATAATATTATGAATAGTTCAACTAGTAGATGCAAAAAACATATCTTCCCAAATCATGAAAGAAAGAACCTAGAAGGCACATAAAAATTTACAAAAAAAAATATTTAAAGTGATGGCAAGTAAGGATTAACAAAGTTCAATATATCCATACAAAATAAGAAAATTTAAAAATGAAAGAAGGAAAAACTATCATAATATTTCTCAAAAGTAGCAACGGTGATCAATCAAATAAAGACTTGTGGAGAAAAAACTAGCAATGTAGGGAAGATTTTAACTAACACGCTTGAAATATATGACTAGACAGTTGTAGCCACCAAAGAGAAAAAAGATTTGAAGAAATTATTACCACAAGATTGAGATCTATATGCTAATTCACGAGCAAAGAAAAAAATACATTTTGAGAACAATTAAAAGTACATACAACTTGTAGAAAAGAGAAAGCATGAAATAAAAAAAAGTTTAGAGCATTCATTCAGTTAACAACAAAATAGAAAGTATGAGAAAAACATGAATCCTAAGAACTCTAGAGTCCCAAACAAAATTTGTAAGGAGACAAAGCATAAAAATTTTGAGTGCATATGAGAAAAAAAAAACACAATGCTTTCATTACGATAGATTCGAGTGTAGATGAAAAAGGTCTCAATGCTTTCCGTGCAATAAAATTTGACATTTGCAAAAAATATCTCAACTAAAGAATAATAATGCATTAGCTATGATCTTTAAAAGTAAAAGATCAAAGTATTTCAAAAGTGATAATAGAAAGAAATAGAAATTTTCCTAATGCCTATACTAGAGATTATGAAATATAAAATTCGATAAGTTTTGTAAGGAGTGGGAAATATGACTCAAACGTTGCATCTTGAACCGAAAGCAATAACTCCATATACGACACTTCTTCGGAGTTCAACCATACTGCCAAAATAAACATTTTTAGGCAAAGAAGAGAACCAAAACTGACACGGAAACCCCATAAAAAAAAATTTCAACTTTTCTTGGAGAAGGGATAAATATAATAAGGCTAACAAATTAGGGAAGCCGCAAAGGAAATTTGAAAATAAAAACTTATAGAAGCGGAGGAACGAATACCGATTCGAGGAGATTTAGGGCTTCGTTTGTGGCTTGTCGTTCCCTTCCGCCATCACAGGTGATGAAGAAACCCTGCACCCCTGGCCGAAGAGGATACAACCCTTTCTTAACAGGTTTCTGCAGAATTTAAAGTTCCCGTTAAATGATTATAATTCCATCACAGAATAGTAATTGCAAAGAAAGAAAACGGAGAGAGAGCATTACGCCGTGGGGCAAAAATTTCCTCTTTTTGCCTTTGCTGCTGTTGTTATTGGAGGCGGGCTTGTTTTCGGCCGCCATTGACATCTGCTGGGAAGCACTTGCGGAGAAGAGCAGCAGTACAGATGAGTCGCCCTTTCCTCTAGTTATTCTATGATATAAAATTTCTAAATAAATATATTATATTATAATTATCTCAAAATACATTTCATTCTGATAAAAATATTTAACAATATTTTACTTCTAATAAATAAATCATTAATATTCTAACTAGAAACTTAATCTTCATTTATAAATTACACATATTAAAATTAATCTTATCTGCTTTTATCAATAATTAATAACTAAAACTTCTATCTAAAATGAATTTAATATTAGTAATTGATATTTTCTTTAATTATTTCTTAAAAAATTAAATATATTTAGTTTGATTTGGTGAGGGCCGCGCGTACGCGAACCCCCCTACCACAAATTATGACGTCCACTCTACCACTTGGGCAGATGGTAGACCAGCGCCCCTTCAGAGTGCAATGAAGGTCGCGGATCTAGGCCACAGGCATTCCTGATCACCCGTATGACCCCGTCCAGGTAAGTATGGAGCAATGGCCTTGAGTTTCGCTTTAAATATCCACGTCCCGGATTTGTTTTGGTTGCGCAAGCGATGTGGGATTAAAATGGTTCCACGCAATCCAGCTCTTTACACGCTCGTCTGAATGCTTCCGTTATTATAATTTACTATTTTAAGTGCATTAACATCAAAATGCATTATGATTAAGTGATGCTGCTAACAATAATTAGTAATTTATTATAATTTATTTAATGATAAACAATGAACATCATATAATATCATGTATATATTATTTTGTTAGGATTATAATTTCTTACACTTATTGGCAAGCAAGTTGTTTTAGAGACAAAAAAGGATTAAATGAAATTAGAAAAATAATGAATGCAATAGTATATTAAAAATTACATTAAGAAGTTTTCTAAAATATAAATATACCTAAACTTGTATAAATTATGTCAAATTCAAAATAAAAAATCACACAAAAAATTAAAGTTATTAAAAGCAAAAGTGTTGGTAGTCTATCTAAACACAAATAATTTTCTGAACTGACTTGTTTTATGACAATAGGTCAAAGACGTCTAAAATCAAGCTCTCTCCCTGTCTCTCTCATATGACTCTTATGATCTTTTTGGGTTTGCTGCAATTTTTTTAAAAGATGGTTATAAAATTGTGGTGTAGAAATTAACTATTTGCCCATGAAAATTTATATATATATATATATATATATATATATATATATATATATATATATTTCAAAATTCAGGCAACAACTTTCTTACAACCACCACATTTTCACATATTAAGTTAAAAAAAATAACTTTTCACCGCAGAAATATATGAAAGAAGCAAGAAAGTAATTTTCCAAACAAATATATGTTACTTTTTGAAGACAAAATAAACATAAAGTTGTCTATAATCTCCTCATCTTTTCCTTCTTCCTCTCAAATTTAAAGAATAAAATGAGGTTCTAATAGGTATGTATTAAATTATGTAAATATTGCTTGAAATTCAAAGCTTCATAAATTGAAAAATGGAATTCAATGACTCCAATAAACTTATTTGTACAAACATATGCCAATGGCTTAAAATATTTTAGTTGAATAAGCAAGCCTTTGCTTTTACACCTATAGAATTCATATAAATAGGAAACGCTTTATATAGTAAAGCTCACAATACTCTATAATATGATAAAAATAATTATGGATCAAACTTAAAATGAATTCAATAAATATATTTAAAGATTATAAATTAAAATTCTAGCTTATAAATTTTCAAGGGATTTATTAATGTTCCTTAACCAAATATTTATAAAATTATTCAATGATTAAAATAACTTAGAAGTAATTTTAATAAACTAAAACATCATATTTATTAAAATTATATCTATACAAATATAATTAAATAAACATATTTTTTAGAGTATTAGGATAAATTTCAAAACTAGATAAGATATGTGGATATTGCACAGTGATTTTTCATCAAGGTGTGTCATCTTTCCTTTGAGCATCAAATAGTTAAGTATGTGGTTGATGTGTTAGAATCACCCTTACTTCTCTTAATATATAGGAGAAAAGTTCTAATTGGTTAACATATATTACCTTCTCATGATTATAAGGATTCTTATTTATTTATGTATTCATTACTATTATTATTATTATTATTATTATTATTATTATTATTATTATTATTATTATTTAAAGTCATACAACTACAGATGTTCCACAGAAGAAGTAAATGCATAGTAAATATGATAAGATACGTGGAGACTTTCTTTTTAGAAAATATATAAAATTTTGATACACTTCTAATATGATTATAACAATTAAAATATGAACACTTACATAAAAGAGATTAACTGATGACATATCTATCACTTGATAGATTGTTTGTTTCGCATGCATGGGCCATGCAGTTTAGTTTTTGATGATTTTGGCTCCAAATTTTTCGATAATTATTTGAAACCTATTTAAGGATTTAGGACAAGAGATTTGATCTAATTTGTTTAAGTTGTTATCATTTTTTTGATAAAAAGAAAGCTCATTTCATGTTGATCAAATTAATAAATACAAATTGTTGATAAAGTTTTTAGATATAACATAAGAATCTTATGTAATCTTTAGATAATAGAATGTATTACACATTAGACTTTTTATTAATGTGTGTGGGGGTCATAGATAGATAAAATTAGTCTAAGAACATAAACAATAGGCTTATGGTAGTTCTAACTAATCTAATTTAAACATGTTTCTATTTCATACTCACATGTTGGCCATCTATCATCATATTTATATTATTGTTTATATTTTGATATTCAGTATAACAACACTATGCTGCAATAAAAAATAATAACGTTTACCTAAAGCTGACATTTCAATTACAAATTAGAGGGCAGTATGAAGATTTATGAGGAGCAAGGCATATTCATGCTCGTGGTGGTATACATGAATTTAGAAGAGAAATTTTAGTGCCATTCTAAGTTAGATTTTAAGGCAAGTCGATTAGAGATCGAGTTATAGTCATAAAGGATAATTTTTATGGAGAAATGGAGGGAGGAAAACAAGGGGTGAAATTTACAAGTGTATGCAAGGATGTGTGCATACATTTTGACCCTCTATTTATAAATTTAGGGTCAAAATAATGCACTTTTATTTAAGCCACATTTTGAACCCTTTATACACGGAATAATCTATTTTTTAAGTTTTTATAAAATAAGTAATAGTTTTATATGTGCTCACCTTTACTTCATCACATCCTCATGACATAATTCATGCATTGCTTCACGCATGGGTAGAGGATCATATGTGTTTTATGGTATATGGGAGGCTCGAAAAGATTGGGTGGAGTTAAGGCTAGGTGAGGTGCGTGGGGTCTTATTTTGAGAGTTTCTTGAAAAGATAATCAAGAAACTCTCAAATTTTCCCCCTAGGATAAAACTATCAAGCTATCACCATGATTTACACTTAAGCAAAGTACTCTATTGGTTTATTCTATCATCCAGAAATGTTACATGATCTAAATGCAAAGCAAAGGAATAAGATACAATAAATTGTTAAATTTTCGTTATATATAAAATAAGGAAAAAGTGACAACTATTCATTTGAAATCTTAAATTACTTACAATTTTATAAAAAAGTGGTAGAGAATGCATGTGAAAATATAAAAAATATTTTTATTTTTTAATTTAACAAATTATAGGGTTTATTTATATAAAAATTTTTAAATAATTGAAATATTTTTATTTTAAAAATGTTTATATTTTTAAAATATATTTATTTATTTTTATTAAAAATATTTTTTAAATAATTATCATCTTAAAAAATTATTTTGAAAAATATTTTCAAAATAAAAATAGTTTATTCCCTATTATTATTTAAAAATATTCCAATTTAAAAACCTATTAACAACAAAAATTCTTATTTATATAATTATTCCCTGTTATTATTTAAAAAATATTTCAAATTAATTTACAAAATAAAAAATAAAATATTTAAATTTAAAAATATTTTAAATAAAAATAAAAAATAAAAAAATTACCCATGAGGGCTTATTTTTGCAAAGAAAAAAAAAAATTAATGGAACCTAAACTAGCAGTTTATTGCGCTGTTTAGCGTTGTCCAATCAATCAGAGATTCAGAGTTAGCAACAGCTGATTTACATATACAACCCCATAAATTTAGGTAAAACCATAACAAATTTATATGATAGTTTATACAAAATTAAAGGAGATCTACATAAATATCACAATTCCTCTGTATTTACATATCTAACACTTACAACTTAAAGTTTTCCATACATACCATCTTACCCATACATACAAATGTGTATTTTATCTTTTAAAAGCTAAAATGGTGATACTTACGATGTGATATGAAAGATTTCAGGGGTATAAATGTAAGAAAACAAAATTCAAGTGTTAGATATGTAAATACACAGTAGTTGGGTGGAATGTATGTAAATAACCCAAAAATTAATTTAAAACCATCATCTAATGCACCGTTAAACTAGTATAATAATGGGGCTCTAAAGAGGGATTTAAGCATTCAATATACTTCTTCCAGACTACGTTAAAACAGCAAGAACAAGTAAATAAAAAGAAGCAAATAAATTAAAAAACTTGAACTGAAGCGCCTTTAGCAAGCGTCCACCTTAACACTATCACATAAAATTTACATAAAATTGTTACAAAAGTAAAATCTGCAAATTAGATAAAGAAGCCTCCTACCAAACAAACAAAAATAAAAATAAAAAACAAGCATTAATTACAAGTAAAATCATGCCATAGTGACCTACTGAACATACCACTACTCGAAAATCTTCTCCTATTTCTGGTGTATTAACCGATATCAACAAAAACATTTCTGATATTTTCATTATTCATGCAAACAAAACCAGATATCACACTTGCTTGTAGAAGAGAACATAGGCCTGGTCATGGAGCACCTTGTTTATGCCAATGGCGGTGACCGAAGAATCATCGTAGCGGAGCCACCGGCCATTCGAGTATCTACAGTCTGCGGTGTAGTGACCTTTCGAGTGTTCTCGACCATGGTGAGTGATGGTTGCCACGAGTTCAAATTTCCTACCCTACAATCAATTATGATGTTGCAATTAGCATATAATAGCATTTACAATCAGAACTGAACCGACTAAATCATAAGTAGAACCAAATCAAACTAAACAAATTGTAATATAGTTCAATTGATTCGGCTTAGTTTTTGTTTAATTAAAATTTTAACAAGAAGAGAATGAGAAATCAAATATTATTATTAACACGCACACACACACACTGAAATGGCTATATATACATAGATGATAATAGCCAATTTAAGTTTTTGGTTTTGCCTTTTTTTTTTTTTTTTAACTAGACCACACTTTAATAAACTGAACAAAAATAACTAAATATACTTGATTTGGTTTAATTTTTCAATTGAAACAAATTAATCTCTGACACAAGGGACCAGCATAGCAACCATATACATTTAGGCCTTGTTTGAAATCAATATTGACTTTTTTTAATTTTATTTAAGTTTTTCTTTTATTTTTAAAAGCATTTTTGTTCAGTGTGTTTTTCATATATATATATATTCCTACAAAAATTAACATATTTTTGAAAGCACTCAAAACAATTTGTATATTGCTTGGAGTGTTTTTAAAACCATCCATATCTTAATCAAATATGCCAAACATGTTTATTTCAACTTAAAACATAAATAAATAAATAAATAAATAAAAAAAGTGATCCCAAACAGCTCTACTACAATTTTTTCTAAGAAAATAGGAGGAAAAAAATCCTAATGCTACTCGCAGAAATAAACATAAATACAATATATCTATTCTAAAATGGTATCTGAAGAAGAATAATTGATTTTTTAGAAAAAAAGCGTCATATAAGCTGATAATCTATGCAGACCTTCAAAGAGAGTAGCAATAAACGGGCATCCAACATTGTTAAGCATGGTGTTGATAGTGAATTTTTAAGCTTCAGATAAGGTTAAAAAGAATATCTAGTAAAAATATAAACTAAAAAATCATCAGGCACAGGCACACTACCAACTCCGTTGGGAATTAATTTTGTGTGTCAGTCTATTGGGGACTAATTTTTTACCGATAGTGTGTCTATGTCCGATTAATTTTTCTGGTGAGTAATTTTTCTACCGATGTATGGAGAGAAAAATTAATTCCCAGTGAAGTCGATAGTGTGTCTGCCTATTTCTCGAGTTCGGCTAAGATTTTACTAGCAACTTCACTAGGGACTAATTTTTCTCTCCACCTTTGATTAGTAGTTTTATCTTCATACATCTCATTGTAACTCCAAACAAAATAGTTTTTGAACTCTGACAACAATTTAATCGTATCTATAGATTCTTCTTCATTGAGTGGAGAACTAATAAAAGTCGGTATAGACTCTTCTTTAGTTACCATATTAATCTCTTTTAGTTTAGTGATTGTTGATTTAATCTCTTCTTCAAACTCTGGTGAAGCGTCTTTTATTGGAGAATCTTCAAAGTTCTCTGAAGCTTATAAATAATCTTCATTCGGATCAACAGTAACAACCAGACAAAATTTCATATCATCAACTGATCATACTGTGTCAAATCCAATACCTTCTTTCGAGTTAAAAACTCGATTATTGTTGTTCCAAAGCTCTTTAAAGTGGTGCAATTTGTCTTTCGACCATTGTTTAGGCACAAATCTACGTTGAACAAGTTTCTGAACACACGAAGAATACAATTCAACATGCAATTACATTAATTCATAAGAGATATCTTCGTCTAGTTTACATTAGTTTCAGAACTAGAAGATGAAGAACCGCGGTGAAATTTAATTGGCTTTATGCCCACACCATGTACTTCCTTGACTACCAAACCCTCAACTTTAATGAGGATAGATCGAGGTTAAGGTTATGGTTTGTACATAGTGGTTAATTTTATCATATATTGACTTATACTCGCATTCCTCTTTATCTTCAAAGGACATCTCGAACTAAGTCCTCCTTTGATTTATTGTCATTGCACTATTTTTTATTTTTTCTTCCTGAGAACAGTCCTCCAAGTCAATGATGATAATTAGATTTTTCCGTTCAACAACCTTGTTATTTCGTCCTTGCCATCGTTCCCAACCTTGACCTCGAATACAAGTTCTGGAAGAGTATTTACCCCCTCGATATAAAAGAGCAGTGGGAGAATGTCGAATAAGAATTGGACGGTCTTGATCTTGTAAATTTTCTGGATTTTTTACTTTGTTTGGTATAATATCTCTAGAGAAACTTGTCTTCTTCAGGGGAGTGTAATAAGTGCATCCTCGTGAATATCTACTTCAAGTATTGAAAATGGTTGTAAATCTCCTTTTACGCAGTGTTCTTATCCTTCATAACAGTATTTTACGCATTGGTGTAAAGACGAAGGAACCATCCTATACTCATGAATTCATGGTCGAGCGTTGAACGAAGTCCTTGAATCAATGATTTGTAATTTTAAAAGTGTTACTAAATCACTGATTTTCATCAACAATGTAATTGATTTGAGAGTTCTCTCTCCTTTCTGACTCTTAACATCATTTTGTCAGTTGTTAACTTGCAAACATCAATATCCAAGTATGCTAATATTTGTAAATTCATTATATTAATGGATGCTCATGTATCTACAAATATTCTGAAGAGCATGAATTTATCTACGTTGACATAGATATATAGAAGACGAATATGATTGACAGTACTGAGCAACAAGTATTAATGTGTGAAGGTAGCTTTCAACTGTTCCTTCAACGAACAAACCTCGTTTAAGGAAGTTCTAATGAACTGAGCTAAACAAATTTCAGAATCAAGCAAAGCTTTGACCAATGCTTCCCTTATTTCCTTTGATAAAATAAGGGTGTCATAAATGCTTAGCTTAGTTGGTAACTGCCTAAAATGGTACGTTGTAATCCACTCTATTATTCAGTTCTCCAATTTCTTCTCGAACAAGTACTATCAGCGGAACTGGCTCTTTTTGTAGCCACTTGTTTTGCTTTACTCTTTGGAATTATTCTTGGAGATAATACTTTTTCACTTCTTAAATTAACTTTTGTTATCTCCTTCAATTCTTGAACTGGATCTAAAGATACCTTTTTTGGACTTATAATAATTGGTTCTTCTGAAATCTTTTCTGAATCCGAGAATTCTAATTCAATTTCAATCGGTGTTCCCCGAAATTTGAAGGCAGTCGCATCACTTTCTGAGTTGTTGTAACCATTATCATCAATAGCTTCTTCATTGTTGTCATTGAACCCGTTGAAATTTTGTACAATTTGAGAATTGTAATTAGAATGAAATTATTACCCGAATTAAGTTGGTTGTTATGAGTTACATTGTCACTAAAAATAGTCAAAACCTTGCCAAAGTCCGAACTCTTCGCATTATATGACCCCGGAGGGACAAAGAAATAATCATACAGAGTCAAGGGTTTGAGGAATTTCTCCCCCAAATCCGCAACAACCAATCTATGAAAAGTAGTCCCGCACTTTTCGCATTATACGACCCTTGAGGGACAAAGAAATAATCATACAGAGTCAAGGGTTTGAGGAATTCCCCCCCCCAAATTCGCAAGAACCAATCTAGGAAAAGTAGTCCCTACTCTACTCTTCGGCTCTTCACTCTTGTTTTCTTCCACGATCTTCTTCGTCGCCCTTTGAGGTAGTTCTTCTACTGCAATCAATAGTACCGACTTAACCATTTTCAGACTTTGAATTGAAGCTTGCACCGAAGCAATTTGAATCTTATTCAATATTTTCTTCGAGGATTTCGTCCATATCGTAGTCCACCCACCATTGGTTGAATAGGATCGGTCGAAATCACATAATAGAACCTCTTTCATATTGCTTCACGTATTCTTTCGAAATGTTTATGTTCTCGTTCTTGAAATTATTCTCAAGTCAATTCTTGAAAATAAAGCAGTCTTCTATGGTATGTCCGATCAATATATGGTATGAACAATACTTCGAATGATCTTACTTATCAAATTTCTCTTGTTTCTTTGGTTCAAACTTGAACTTGGGTTTCTTAATCAAATTGCGAAAAATCTTTCCCACTGCCTTGTTCTTGAAAGAATATACTCTATTTAATCATTCAGTTATGGTTAAAGATGATTTTCCTTTAGTTTGGGAAAACTTTTGTTGGAATAATAAAGGGGGTTGATAATTCTATTGAGATTTATCAGCATGTATGTGCATCGGTTGTTTATCTTTATCTATTGTAACAAAAATTCCAGTCTTTTTCTCAAAGGTTTTCGCTGGTCTCTGTTTTTCAAGTTTTTCAATAAAACCAAGCTGCTTGGACTTTTTCTTGAAGACTCGCAGCTTTACTGAGTAACTTCTCAAAAACCTTAATTGTAAATCCCTTCAGAAGGAAAGAGACTGGTATGTGAATACTTTTTAATATAATTTCAATTGCATGTTGTTTTTGAAGTTGCGGTTCGCATTTCATACTTAGATTTCTCCATTGCAAAATATAGTCCAACAAAGTCTCCTTCGATCTGTTTCTCTACCACAAGATCACCAACAGTGCTGTGGTGTTGAGCTCTAGCAACCCGTTTAACAAAAAAGTTATCTAATTCTGTGAATATCTTTATAGAACCATTAGATAGATATGCATACCAATCAAAAGCAACTCCTGAAAGACTGCTGACAAACTGACGAAACAACAAGAACTCATTACCCCCCGCATTGTAACAACTTACTCGAAAATGCGCAACATGTTGTCGAGGATTTCCAGTTCCATCAAAAAAACTTTGAATATAGGGGTACAAAACTCTTGAGATATTGTATAACAGGTAAGGTCTACCATTTAGAATCAATGCCCCTCCTTTAGACTGAGTCAGAACTTCTCTCACCGTATTTCTACTATTTACTTGATATCTTTCTCCACTTTCAGACTCTAAGTAGAATACCTCTTTGGTTGATCATCTCTGCTAACAAAGGTAAGCTCTTTCTTCTTATCAGCGATTTGAACAATTTCTGGTTGATTCACCTCTGCAGGCTAGCTATGAAGTGTCATCATGGCAGCGATCATTTCTTCTAATTTCTTTTCCATGAGATTAATCTGCTCATCTTTTTGTTGGACAACTCTTTGTAGTGCTTCAGTGATATTTTCTTCAACATGTAATGAAACATCTAGTAAAGATAATGAAGCTCTAGCCTCAACAACATTAATTTTTCTCTTCTTCTATATAATTTGTCAAATAATCTTCTTCATCAGGTTCATTTTCTCGTTCTTCAGACAATTATTTAATGTCAACTCTAAGTTTTTCCAAAGCAACTTCAATTGATTTCCCTTTAACGATCTTAAGATCAACTGGGGAATTTTGACGAACAGCTTCTCCTGAAACAGGTTCTGAAATGGTAGTAGTGTTAACTGACAAAACATCGGACTTAGAATCCTTATTAGAGACATCATCTTCCAAATTTTCCAAAAGTATTGGCCCAGTGACTTTAAGTTTCCACTCTATCTTCTTCGATACTGATACATTAAGATTGTGTGTTTTACAGGCAGTATCAACTCGTTGAAAGAAAGTATGTTTCCTAACACGTGAACCATATACACAAACGAGTGACCTCTTGTCATCATTTCACATCTTCGACCAGAACAAAAGTTCTTCGTGTGTGACAGCAGGCACCAACCTCGGTCCAAGACGAGACTTAATTGGTACTCATCATGTAGGTATTGGAGAAACAAAAGTAGCAATGGAAATAACAGTAGCAGTAGTAGCTAGACAATCCCCCAAATGGTTTTTAGCGAGAATCTTGGGTTGTGATTGAACAACAGTAGGAGGAACGACAACACGGCCGTCTCCCAGATGGAGATTAGTGGAGATCCATGGAAGCAGTGGAACAACAATAGCAGGGATGGCAACAGTAGGACGGTCTCCTAAACGGAGCTTAGCGGAAATCCGTGGAAGTGAAATTTCTTTTTTCTTCACAAATTGACGGGTTTGAGAGATCGTGAAACAGGCTTATCCTTGTTTAAAATTTAAACTTTCATCAGGTGTAATACTCCCTATTCTTCTCAAAATTTAAGCAACCGAATAATTTTCCTTTTGAGCCAACCTCTTGAAAATGAGACAAACTCGAGTGAGTGGTATGGAATTCAATCTCTTCCCACCACGATCATTGTAGCAAAATGGATGAGGAGGTGTAGCAGCGATCTTAGAAACATCCCCTTCCCCAAGGGCAGCAGACAAATGAGAAAATCTGCTTCTTCCAAGAAGAGATGAGGTCTCAGGCAGTCCTGCTTCTTCCTTGGCAAAAATCCTAATATGAGGAACCACTTCATCAACTTTCACCTTATTAGCTTTAGGAATCCTTCAGTTCCTATTCCTTCTTTGTGTCGGGGTCAACGGTAAAGACTTCGAACTTGATCCAATTTCAAATGTATAAGGTACTGGAGCGAAAGTCAAATCATCTTCATTGATCAGTTCATCATCTACAAAATTTCTTTCCCCTTTGACAACAAAGGTATCATAACAATCCCAGCAATGGAATTAGCAACAACAATAGACTTCTTCTCAATCAAAACCCTTTTCAAAGAGGAGAACTCCTTAAATTCTACTACGGTGCTTAGCAGGCTTGATAGTCTCAGGCCTAACCACAACAACAGTAACATTTCCAAACTTAACATTAGTGTTATTGAATCCTTCTTCAAACTTAATTATCGCTCCATCAGACAGATCATTCTTGTTGACAGCCAAGTCCATCCCAGTAGCAAAAGAGAAGCTTAACTTTGGTGATGACGGTCTTTTAAATTTGAAAATTTTCGAACATTAGTCTCGTTCCATGCTCCATCTTCATTGTAACAGCTTCAGGACGAATATCAAAACTAATAAATTTGTCCCACAAACTGAATGTTTCTTTTGAAACTTATCCAAATAGATTTATACTTGGGTTTTATCTTGTTTAAAATTTTAAGTTTTGTTTTGTTTTAGAGATTTATTTTTATTTTTATTTATTATTTCATACCGACAGAAAGTTTCGAAAAAAAGATACAATTTAGATTGAACTTGTCAAAAACAAGTCGACCTCAAAAAAGGAAATGAAGCGGATATGAAATAAAGGACCTAGTTCTAGAACTGGAGAGGATCAATGTTATTGCAAATTTATTTCAATTTTTTTATTTTATCTAATCAATAACTTATTATTTTATTGAGGTTTCCATTATTTAGAATTAAAGATTCTAGAACTCATCTATTTAAGGGTAATTAAACAAATGAGTTCTAGGATCGAGGAAATTAGTTGATTATACTTGCTCAAGGGAGAAATGAACAAGGTAAATGAATGAAAAAAAATAGTGGTCTACCAGGAACATTGACACACTAACGATGTATGAAGACAAAACCATTAATGAAAGATTTAGAAAAAAATTAGCCCCCAGAGGAGTCGTTAATGTGTCTATATCCGAACAAATCTATTGATTAGTGGTTTTGGTGTGTCGATGTCCGACTAATTTTTCTATGCTAGATGATTAGTCACCAGAAAAATTAGTCGGACATAAACTAAAATATTCATCAGGCATATAGAAGAAAAGGGCATAGGGAATATTAATCATGTCATATTGGCAATTTGAACAATTCTACTATTGCTAGAGATTTTTTTTTCAAATTTCTCTTATTTTGATTAAATTTTTCAAAATCCTTGACCTAACAATAACCCAAGCATTCTGTGAGCCATTTACATACATAACATGCAATTCCTATGTACTTACATAATCTAACAACTAAACTTTATTTCTACATTTATACCAACTAAATCTTTCATATCACAAAAAAAACCACTATTTAACTATAAAAAGTGAAATAAACTTTTTTATGCATATATAAGTTGAAATAAATGTAAAAATTAAAGTTTAGGTGTTAGATATGTAAATACATAGGAATTGAGTGGCATGCATGTAATCTTCCATAAAGTTATCCCTGTGACCTATCATAAAACTGATCTTCATTAGGAAAAAGTTACTCTGAATTTTAACTTAATTTATCCTTTAGTTTGGTCCAGATCTCCTCTCCCACCCTCCCTCTGATTTCTCTTACAAACTCGTAATTAATTTTAAACTAAATTTACCCACTTTCTCTTCATTGCATGCCAAAAAATGTTCAAATCTTCACAAATAGAACTAAGAGAAAAGCCGAGGAAATAGCAATGAGAAACATCTATGATTAAAATAGTTTGGTTTCCATTTGATCAAAATAAGCCGATTATATCCTAATTGAGTTAATGGAACTTTACTTGAGGTAATTGGCCTATATGACCTATTTTAACCTAACATGAACCCATTTGAACCAAATGGACCCATTTCAATCTAAAATATGATCAACCCAACCTTACAATTGCTATCTAAGACTTATGACATAACAAGATAAGAATGAAAAAAATGTGGTTCATAAAAGTGTCGAAATGTCTTCCTAAATTTTTTGTGAATTCTAATGAAAACTTTGTTATGAAATTTCAAAATAATATCTGATTGACCTTTCATACGTATGATATAGTTAGTTCTTTAGTTTTAAAATGTTGATGTGAAAACAACTATTCTAAGCTAATCAAGTCAAAATATTGAATTTTAAAATTAAAATATATATATAATAATAATAATATTTTAATCTGAAATACTCCACAATTGCAAGTAATTCAGTTTTTTTTTCAAAATAATTATACATTTGTTATCTTTTTGTGTGGATCAATTTTGAAAGTATGAACTTTTACCATCAAATTCATAAATAGTTACTTTTTCTCAACTAAAACATAGACATATGGGCTGCATTATGTAAAAAGAGCTCACCTCTGTAGATGGAGTAACGAGCAAATCACGTCCCATAACCAGTTCCAAAGGGAAATGAATTGGTTTGTTCAACTTGGAGCTACCCCTCGTCCCATAGCTAAAGCGCATCAAGTGCAATATCATTATCTTTGATAAAGTCTGTATTTTTACAGACTTGCTAGCATTGACCAGCCCAGCCTGCAAAATAAAAGACATTCAATCAGCACAACCAAGCAGAAATTTTAACAAAAATGGATCGTTAAAAACTGTAAGATAAATTTACACAAACCACCCTTCAAGCAACAGAAATATTGCCATGAAAATTATAGCATGCAGGCCGGGAAGAAATTTATTTCTACTTCATAAAAAAAATACAGAACTAAAGGATTTCTACACAAGAATATGAGAATCGAGCATTCCCAACTCAAACGAAAGGACTTGCTGTTAGAAACTAGTTAGATAATTTACATAGGCATACCTTGCCAGATGGGGCTCTATATCCTTCCAGAGTTGCTGGAGCTGAAAAAAAGCGAAGTGCATCTTCAATTGTATGAATAGCTTCAGGTAAGATATCAAGATGAAGCAGAAGAAAGGGCTGAACTGTAGCTGAAGCTTTGTTGCCTATACCATAGGAGAAATTAAATTCATTAAAAACACAAAGGACATGCAAATTGGATATAGAGAACAAACAACAATAACAACAACAACAACAAAGCCTTAATCCCACTAAGTGGGGTCGAAACAAAAGGTACTAAATATTTGATGACAATATTCTATAAATTTTGAGTATGAATTATAACTCCAAGCTTAGAAAAATTTGCCAATGCAACTTCAAATCACAAAATATATTCTGAAGGTGCAAGTTTCAAGCTCAGAAAAGATTTTTCAATGCAACTTCAAAACACAATAAATTCTGAAGGTGCAAATAAGCAATGAAATAAGCATTAAACTGATCAAAAAAGGATTCAAATTATAAAAAAGACCATTTAGGCAAGGGGCATTTACATACATACCGCCCAATTCTTATGTATTTACATATCTAACATCTAAACTTTGCTTTTTCCATTCAAAACCATCCAAATCTTGCATATCACATAAAAAATAGCACTTCTTTTAACTTTAAAAAAAGAAATACACATTTTCATGCATAGAAAAGGTGGTATATATGTAAAAATTGAAGTTTAGGTAATAGATATGTAAACTAATAGGAAATAAGTGGTACGGATGTAAATCTTCGGTTAAGTTATTAGGCACATTGACAAGGTTATTGATAAATAAACTATATAAAGACGAAAAGTGAATTCATAGATGCAAATTGCATAACAATGTGCTTGTTATAATCATTAACAAAATAGAATTTACACAATACATTTTCTATGAGATCTACTAAAGATACAAGAAAAAAACAAATTGAATTCTAGATTATGGTATTTACCCCTTGCCTTGACAACACTCCTTAACTGTCCCCCAAAGATAGCACTCAATTCAGAAGGAATAAAGCTCTGTGTTCGAGTTATTGCAGATTTATTTTTTGGGCCGATAGTTTCCCAGCCATCATCATCAGAAGCAGCAGTGAGAGACAAATTCTTCCCATTTGAACCAGATAAATTACCGCCAAGCCTCAACAACTCGTCGTGCATTTGATCCATCACAAAACCTAAAAACTCCTGAGCATCCTCTTGCCTGCATAAAGAAATTGTCAGTTAGTCTCAGTTACATTAGAAAAATTAGCAAAATAGCACTGTTGCTGATGGCAATTATAGAAGTCAATAAGAAACAATACTAGTTGTGATATATTCGCCTCAACCTTCATACCATCTTCCACAATGCCACGAAAATAAAACATTGAATAGGTAGCCTATATGCATAATTCTCATCTCACAAGTTAAGAGTGTACAAATTAATCATAGAAGCGTCATTTGAGCTACATTTATGTTGAAGAAATTCTGCTCTCTGCCTCTGAAAACTATAAAAATTGAATGGACTAAAAAAAAAGAGAATTATACATGAAATTTGAAATATAGAGGCATTTTTCAATATTTGAACTTTTGAACTTGTAAATTAAGTGATATGATAGTTCAATGTACATATCCATTCACATCTATATCAACCATAATGACAGAAGTTCTTTCAAGTGATGCTACAATATCAAAATGTAGCATTTCATATCCAAGAGCTGAAATCCCTTGTTCAAAACCAATTTACTCAGGGGTATATTTTCAATTGGGGTTCTGTCTTTTTGGTAACAGTTTCTTTCATCTATTGTGAGAGATCAGTAAAGTTCTCTTTGGCTGATTATACAATTTCTTCTAGCATTTCTTGTTATGGGAAAGGGAGCTTTGTTCTGCAACAAGGATTTTCTTTGAAATTTCATCTTGTAGTGGCCATTGCATTTATTTTCCCATTTGTTGTATTTCTTAACATGTTTAGTTCTTATGTTATGAGATTTTCTTTAAGCGATTAGTTAATTTGTTTAGTTGGTTTTCATTGAGCTTTTTGTACAATTTGCTGAAATTATTTAATATATTTTGGTTTGGCTTTATAAAAGATAAAAGCAACATAAGATTCAATTAAATTCATCAAAGACCTTCGTATTCTTGGATTTTAGTGTTAGCAAGCAACAACTAGGTTTTAAAAAAAACGTATGATAAAGATAACAATTAGAACTTTATATTGCCCTGTCCTTGTATTATAAAGATTAATAGAGCAACTGAAAATAGAATCAAACCTAGGCCTGGCAGACAAGGTACTCTGAATATCTGGGGTGAAATTCTTCAAAACAGTCTCAAACATGATTGGACTGAAAGGCCTCCCTCCCTCAATAGCTTCTCGTCCATCCTTCAAATTTGAACTGCTGGGCAGACAAAACTCTGAAATCAAATCAACAAACGCATGCAATGTTGGATAACCAGCCTGCAAAATAAGTATTTGTACATAAATAACAAAAATTAAATAAGATAGCCTCAAAATTGTTTCAGCTGAAAGAAATAGAGCATTTTAAAGCTCTTACTTTTGGAATACTCCTAGTTTTCAAATCCAACAAAAGCTGAACAAAGGGGGAGCATGACAAAAGTGCCTGCAATGTTGAGTTCAGGAAGCATAAATTTCCCAAATTGATCAGCCCCCGAGGAAGAAGACCCCTAAACAGAGGCGCATGATTGCCTGAATCCTGTATATTCCCTGAATTTTTAACAACTGCGGCTGTGCTGAGAAAACCATTGCCGTTCTTTAACATTTCGAGCCCATTATCTTGGACTGTTGGACAAGGTGGATTTCCGCTGCACGCATCTTCCTCCAAGAATTTGGGAGAATCCGTGCCTTTATGAATTCTTTCATCACCGACCACCTCACCACTAATGGGAGCACAACCATTAGCAGTTATATTAGGTTTTAATTCTTCTGATTGCTTTGTAACTTGATCAGTAGCTGGTTCATCCTTGCCCTTCTTCTCGCTCAAAGTCGCAGTTGGAAAATCTTTTGTTACACTAGATGCATTTTGTTTAAATACAGATTCAAAGCCTTTGACTGAACTAAGAGCATTGATATCCAGAGATCCAAATTGGAGCCCTAGCATTTCAAAAGGGGGCGCTATCATCTGCATTTCCTTGGAAAAACCTTGTTTCATCTTTGGAAAACGATCCAACTATTAACACCTGCTAGTAAAACAAGACACATTTATTGAAGGAAAAAGGATGCAATTCTGTTCCTAAGATATTTAAGGCGCTGTTCAGTAGTCGGATTTGGCCGAGATTTATGCATAATTTAACGTAAATCTTGTCAAATGTTCCAAATGGACGTGCTGAATTCTCTACAGAATCTTAATTTTCGCTTTACCCCCGCTTCCGCATAAATCCCGGATTTACTAAATCCGGGATTTCGGAGAATTTAGATGATATAAATCAGAAACGGCAAAGGGGAGAAACATGAGGGTACCTATTCGATGACTTCGCCTGCAACCGCACGTCCCAACTTCCTTTTCGCTTCCTAGAAATTTTCCAGTTGGAGTAGAAAGGTGAGAAAGATTAGCGTTACGCGCACACCAACACTGAATATCTCTTCTCCTCTATATGCCGCGACGCCATAGCTGCCAAACTCCCGTCGCATCTCCTCCCTTCTCTGTCAACTTAGGGTTTTCCGAAGAGAACGGAAGCGAGCGGAATTACTAGTTAAATAAAATTAGATAAAAAAAAAATAAATCAAATTAATATAAGTATTATTATTAAATAAATCTAGTTAAAAAATTGTAATCAACCTTTTTATTTAACATTAATGACAAAAAAATATATCTTTTTAATACTAAAGCTAATTTAATTTAATTAACATTTATTTTAAAATTTTATTTTTAAAAAATCATTATTAAATAAATTAAATTTAGAAGTCAAATTAGTTTAACTAGTTAATATTAAAAATTAATATTAGTTTTTTAATATTAATTTTTATTTATTTAATTACATGTATGTCATTTATTATAATTTCTTGTTTAATTAGATCAATAAATTATTGGGGTGATGATTAATTATAATGTTATTTTATGCTAATTAATTAATAGTAAAACAATATTTAATAATTAATGTACATAGTTAATCTCTAAAAAAATTTCAATTACATAATTACATAATTAAATCTTAAATAAGTACCTAAATTGTTCATCAATATTTAATTAAATTTAATCTTTATCATGCCAAATAATTTTTAGGATTTAATTAACATAAGATTTACTAAACCTTATATTTAGCTAAACATGACTAAGAAAATAAGAATCAAACATCCTAACTTCTCATCACAAATAGTTGAATAATTATTACAAACAATAAGATTTAGATGCCACATTTTAGGCTGGTTTTTTATTAATGGAATTAATAGAAAACTTGATGATTAATGGTTATGTTTTTGTTTGAAGGAATTGTATGGGATTTAAATGGATTTTATTTCACTGTTTCAGGCTGATTTTTTATTTAATGGAATTAATATAAAACTTGATTAATCTAGAAAATATTAGTAAATGTATTTCAATTCCACAGTCAAACTTAACTGATTGATTTTAATTTAAAAATTTACAATTACTTTATAATTATTAATTAATAAAAAATTTAGTTTTAAATTCATTCAATGAATTTATATGTAATTTTTATTAATATAATTAATATGATTAATAACTAATATGTTAATAAAGATTTACCTACATACCACTAATCCTTTGTCCAAAATAACTGTCATAAAGCAGTTGTCAAACAACTGCAACAAACATTCATTAAGTTTCCTTACAACAGCTTCCCAACAACAACTTCTTGGGACAGTTAAGCTATAGCTCAAAAGCTGAGAAACTGCAGTTGTCCCAAATAGACCCAAAAGCACTAAAACTAAAATTTTCATAAAATTTTATTTAATAATTCAAAAATGAAAAGATCAAACTTTTATCGTACACCTAAAATATAGTATGTACAAATCTCGAGATAATCTAATAGTCAAATTCATCAATCGACCGATGGTCAACCGCCTGAATGACTGACGATCAATTAGAAGACTGTCGATCATCTGATGCCCAATCAGACGACCAAAGGAACACCCATGCCAATACGATACAGGCATCCACGTCAACAATAGAATAAGGGTCTAACCCCCTAAGCTCGCAAGTACCACCCTAAGGCTCCCTCGACAGCTCCCCATAAATGGCTCAAAAATCACTAAGGAACAACAATTAGTCGAGTCGACTAACAGGCCGAAGGCCAATCAGCTCTAATTCTTCGGCATGTCGAACAAGATAGATCTGAATTCAACAGATGTAGAAACAAACAAAAAAACAACAGCATTAAAAATTCTTACACTATTATGCAAAGCAGGAGGACGTATAGGGAGTTATACAAACATGTAACTTATCCTTATTTTCGAATTTTCTTCGAAACTCGAATTTCATTCCTTCTTATTATTTAATAATTAACAGCTCTAAAAATTGTAATTTTCTTTTGTATTTTGTTTTCTTAAGTTGCGTCCAACACTACTCTTGTAAACATACAATATCGAAAATACAAAAATAAATTATATATATCATCATCATCAGCAGCAGCAGCATGTGTTCGAGGAATGTCACGTGAAAAGAATTATGCTCCATCAATCTAACAAAATGCCCATGCAATTGAAATTTCAAAGTTGGTCGCATCTCATAAATGGAAATCACCCATCCAATTACTCTAAAGTTTTTAATATAAAAATTTGGTTGAAAATTTTGAATTAGCCCTTCATCCCCACTATATATTGAGGATTTCATCAAAGAAAAAAATTCACATTCCATCACTAATCTCTTGAGAGCCAGCAATGGCCGCAAGCAGTACTTTCATCTCTACCGTAGCCACTGGATTGCTTCTTAGCTTCATCATTGCAGGTTTCAATTTTTCTCTTTCATCGTAAACATATATATAATTTATTATCATCAAATAATATTATCATCTTCATGAATTCTTTTTTTTTTTTCATATCTTATGACATATTATTTAATAATGGTCGGCAGGAGTGGAATCCATTGGTGTATGCTATGGAAGAGCGGGGAACAATCTCCCTGAATCAAATGAAGTCATCGGCCTCAACAAATCAAATAATATAGGGGGGATTCGAGTTTACAATTACAGTCAAGATGTTTTCCAAGCCCTCAGAGGCACAAACATGGTCGTCATCGTCGACAAGCCTGATCCCTCAGCTTTCTCGTCTGATCCATTTGCCGCTTATTCATGGGTTCAAAACTACATCCAAACCTTCCAAGATGTTAACTTCCGTTACAAAGCTGCTGGCAACGAGCTCATCCCAAGCCCTATCATGCAGAACATTCTTCCTGTAATGCATCATCTGCATAATGCTTTGCAGTCAACCGGACTTCATGATCAGATTAAAGTCTCAGCGTCAATCTCCACCGACGTCTTCAGCAACACCTACCCTCCCTCTGCTGGTGTCTTTTCCTCAGTCGCCCTCGCCACACTCCAACCAATCATCAATTTTCTCGTTGCAAATGGTGCCCCACTCCTCATCAATGTATATATCTCCAAACTGATACAACATGTTGGGCAGGGAACACCCAAGAGGCCCGAGAATTCCATTGAGATATATTTATTTGCCATGTTTGATGAGAACCTTAAACAACCACAAGGGACTAAGAATCGTTATGGCCTCTTCAATCCTGGCAAAGAACCCAAATATTCTCAAAGCTTTTAATAACTATATTTGGGGCACATTGATGAATTCTTAAGTCAGCATATATATATGACTTTTATTTTTCTTTTTGAGCATGAATTTTAGTTTTATTTTACTTCTTGTAATGGTTTATAAGTTGCAATCAAAAAGGTTTTAAACTATATTTGTAATGCAGATTTATGGCTTGATTAAAGTTCTCATGGACAACTAGACCAACTTATAAACTAAGCAAAATAATATTTGTGTTCTTCTTTCTACGCCCTCATCTCCCTCCTCGTTCTTTTCCTATACAAAGAAGAACTAAGGAGGCTGAAGGAGAAGTTACACTAAAGCAGTGTTTGATAGCATAATTTAAAGAGAGTTAGTCATAAATTTAATTTAAATTCAGCTAAACTTCAAAAAAATAAAAATTAAATTCAAAGTTCCATTAAATCGAAATTTGATTTTCACATTTTGTCTTTCTTCTCACTTTCACTCTCCTTTAGGACATAAATCTGGATATAATAAATCCAGTTCAGAGAAGTATTTAAGATTGTATTTCTGCCATTGCTCACAAGTTCATCTCTATCACACTGACAATAGGATTCGTTGGATTTGATAGATCCTATTTAATGTATTCAAGCTGCAGTCAGACGCTGCCTGAATTATTTCTTCTGTTATTGTTTATTTTGATAGCTGGAGGCTATTGGGAGCATGAATCATCAGCAAAAGTGGAAGAAAAAGGAGGAGAAATGGCGTCCAAAGGCGCAGGATTCATCCACAAATAAGAAACTCGGTCGCCGGTCAGCTTCTCCTAGTAATATAATTTTTGTTCTTAGAATAAAAATCTCCTTTTTTGACGAGTGTTGTTCCGTTGTTCTTTTAGGGTTTGTAGTTTTTCTGTGTAGCATTGCTTTTAGAAATTTCTTGCATACCTACCATATAAATTACTTCCATCCTTACCTTAGACCATATGTAAAGTCAGCCTTCTTAAAATTTAATTTTTTCATAAAACTTGCTTTTAATGACACCTCTTAGAATCCTTGGATTCTTAGAATGGTGCCGGAGACAGCAATCCCAACAAAACATTCACTTAGATGTTGTGATAAAACACTAGCTAGTCATGCATTCACTTAGATGTTGTGATATAACACTACGCTAGAAAGTGTGCAAGGCTAGGAACTAGAATGCTAAGTAGTCTTTTTTGATGTCCTAGCTATAGTTTTATGCTGGGTTGGTTAACCTAGCCAGGCATCACTTTTGTGCTTCTATGTGTTTATTTTGGGTGTGAGACGTGCACACTATTATACTATGGGTGGTTTTCTTGCAGAGAGTCGTGCCTAAAACACACACATAAACATGTATAAGGGAGGAGCAAGGAATGATTTGAATGACTAACTATTTTCTACAGGTGGTGCTTAGCTCTCCTCCCACCGGGCATGGCTCACTACGGTAAAAGTAGGTAGCATTATACTGACCTTGTTTTCATGCAGGTCGAGTCCTTTTTTTCTTTACTTTCACTATGTACTTCTTAGAGTCCTTAAATGAGTCTTGTATTTGAAATATGATACAGACATGGGTTCCAAGGCGCAAGACTCGCGGTACCACGTGACGGGGACCAGTAGTTATTTGCTTGTGTCTCGTACCTTAATTAAAAATCTCTTTGATGCATATAATTTGGACCATGTGTGGACTTATGCGGTGCCTGGCCGCCTTTTTCTATCTCTTGGATTGTTGCCAACCAACGACACCCGACCTTTTTATCTTATGTATTTTCTGAGAATCGTGCAAATCACCTAGGATCTCTAGGGATCTAATATTCTAAATTTCTATAAAAGTTTTAAAAAAAATTGAGACTAATTAAAACTTATGCTTAAAACATTCATGATTTTCAAAATCTGCACTTTATTTTCTACATGGCCTTTGAGCCACATTTTAAATGGGTTGCATAATATGACACTCACACGAGTCATAATAAATAAGGCTTTCATGCTTAGAACTTATTAAACAACTACATCATACTTGCATGTCCAGAAGAGAAGTTCACGTGCTTCTCCAACTTAACTGACCCAACATAGATTTCAACCTTTGTGGTCGTCTAGTGCTCTTACGATGTTAACACCTCCCCCAACCCAGACGAGAAATAAGTCATTTATTGAAAGTATTTTTAGCTTTGTAGCTGAACCTCTTCTCTCTTTTCCACTCCAGCGACATCCTCACCACTTCGGCAGGTATAAGTCCCACCCCTGCTCTTTCTACCTCAATTAGATTCTCCTTCTTTTGACCTTAGGGCTACCGAGGACACATTGAACGATGCAATTCACAAATTACTGATAAGGGATCTCTGGTTGTGTTGGGTCGACAAACTTCACAACCAGGTAAATTTTGGGTTCTAATAGTTTAGGATGATATATTTGTGGTACCCTGACCCGACTATCTCTACCTGACTAAGATTAATCTACCTTTCCTTTGCTATCCTCTTCGAGCCCTGTCGCTCCTTTGACATTTGTTGACCTCATTTTTGAGGTCATTCTTTTCTCCTTCTAGCCTAGGATCTAGCCTTAGGGTCTTCCTATTTTAGACTATCTTAGAAGACTAGGCAGGACCCACTATGTTTAGAAATTCGAGCCATTTCCTCGCTCCTCGAAGTTTCATATGGACGGCTCTAAATCCTCGACACTTAGTTGAGTCGATTAAAAGCCGACGTATTGAAACTCTTGTCGAGTTCCTATAAGGATTTGAAAGCCATAGGTGGACCCCACTGCGTGCGACGTTTGACTTTTTGCCACGAGCAATATGCTTGGCTATGGTTCTCGCTTAGGCGAAGACCGGTCATTAATTTGCTCGATAAGTGGCTTCGGTCGAGTCAAAATAAATTCATTTTGCGACGTTACGCAAATTTAATTTAAATTGATGCGACCGTCGGCGAACTTGTCCGAACGGCCCCGGATAACGAAACGGACTGCGCCATTGCGTCCGGAACGTCGATTTTAGCTGGGAAGGACATATAACTTGATGGGGTTTCGAATTGACTCGATTTGCGTGTAAATTCGACGAATTTAAATGAAATAGTAATGTTAAATATTTTTTTATGTGATAGTAATAATAATAATAATAAATGTTTTATTAAAATATATTAACGTTTATATTTACCTAATCGACCGAACGAGCACTGTTCATTCTCCCTCACCTCTCGCGCTAACTCTTTCTTCCCGTGCCCTAACCGGTCCCTATGGTTCCCTTCTTCGGTAGCGGCCAGATTCGAGAAGTTTCCAGCCGGTTTCCCGGTCGCCTCTCCCTTCTCCGATCACAACCGACATTCTTGCCGGTAATAACCGCCGGTCAGGTTCCTGTAACAAACTCTCCCGCCCGAACGAGTCAGGTAACCTTCCCTGTGGCTTGTTTCGGTCGGTTCTCCCGCTAGTAGTAGAGTTCTCGTCACCGTCGGTCTTCACCGACATTCTGCTCCGGCAGTGAGTCTTCTATCCCTGTTGCCTATAAATACCTCTCCTCGTGAGAGAGTAGACGGGGCTGAGATTCTCTTTTCTTAAGTTTGATTTCTCCAAGTGATATTTCTTTCAAGAAGATTTCTGAGTTTTTTTTCTTCTCAAGAGGAATTTTGGGCTGGTGCTTTCTTCTTACGATCTGAGAGTTTTTTTTGTTATAGCTTCTGAAAGTAAGTCTTTCTTCCCTTTTCCCCTTCTTTAGCCGCTAATTATGAAGTTTACTTTCATTTTTGAAAGTCCTTTATAATTTTATTTTTTCGTCGATTGAGAATTAAAGATGGAAATTCAAGTTATGGATTGATAGATTTATATTTTCCTTCTCTGAAAGTATTCATTATCTGGTTAGTTTGATTCAGAATCAATAGAGGCATAAGTTCCACTTCTTGAAGATTGCAGAGTTCTTTTTCTCTTTAATATGGAATATTTGAATCTGTTAAATCTCTCCCGAGTTAAGTTTATGGAAATTTTAGGGTCACATATGTATATGTATATACATATATATATGGTGTTGTATCTGACATTGCCTCATCCTGGGTAAAGTCTCGGATGCTTGCACCTCATATAATTATTATAAGGATGTGCAAACTTTGCACAAGGAAAGAATGTTTGGGATATAACAGAATGGATTCATTTGATTTCTTTAGGAAAGGTTGTTTGTCGTTGTTCTTTTAAATCATCCAATCACTTTCAGAATTCTTGCATGTCTTCTTGTGGATTTGTTTAAAAGGGAATTATAGATGGAGAAAGAAGAGAAAGGATCAACTGATTCAACTAAGTTTTTTTTTTTATTATTCAGTTTATTTGAACACGAAAGTTGTTATTCTTTGTATTTGGTGAGTTTTAATTGTTTGGCATGAAGAAATGTTTGAGTTGGACATTCTGAAATTCTTTATAATACCCCAGCTATATGCTATAAGGATTTATGCTGATATTCAGGAACTTGTTTTTTTTAGCAAAGGGATGCATATATCTCAACCCTTGCGTACCTATATATATACACATATAGTTTAATTTAAAAGAAGAGAAAGTTACTATGTCCTGGCTTAGTTAAACTCTTTTAGACGAATGAAATTTGGATATTATTTATTAAGACTGTAAACCTGGCTTGGTCTAGATGGGCTTCTCTATTTTTTTCTCTGCCTCTTCAATCTTTATATGATAAAAGAGTCTCAATTTGGCTTGAGGTTTATTTGTTCTGCTGACTTTTCTCTTATTCAATTCTCCTAAGAAATTTAAAATCATATTTATTCAAAGTTAAGCGATCCTTACTGTTCTAATAGTAGTGGTATTTATGGAGGCTAAGTTTGTTAAAAATTTATTCAGTTTCATGCTCCCATTTTATATTATTCTTAAAAAAAAAAAAAAAAAAAACAGGAGTGTTTATATACGTTACCAAACAATTCTTATGTATTTACATATTAAATACTCAAAATGTTCCTCTCTACATCTATACCATCCAAGTCTTTCATATTATATTAAAACTATTAAGTTATGTATACATACAGGAATTGGATGGTATGTTTGCAAATATCCTTTCCTTGCTATTACATTGAACTCAATGTATATTTGGGTTTTTTTTAAGCTGCAGCATTAGTTATTCCTTGAATACGGGACTTTTGTATTCTCACTATACTTGGATGTATGGATTTTTTTTACAAATTCAAGATCTATCATCTTTTATTCAATGACAGATTTTTTTTATTCGGATTATTTCTAAGGGAGAAATGTACTATTTGCTATTACTCTCTTTTAACATTGATCGTACTGGTTTAGCAGTCATTGGAATGAGAATATGGCTATATATATTTTGAGATGTTTGCACATGTAATGTAATTGCTTTACATTACATATTTAACACCAGAAATTTACATAAGCGATGAATTCTTTAATATGTGGATATAAGCTGGATAAAATTCATTCATTATTACATAAGAATGGAAATCTCTAAAGTATATTGTTTCAATTATTATTCTTAAGCTTACAGAAAATCGATTCTTATCACTGGCTGTGGCTCGGATTGGGCCTACAATCCTTTAGTTCTTAGCTTGTTTAATACTTCTGATTTTTTTTAGCTTTATAATTAATATTGTTGTAATTTGGAGCTGGGCTCGTTTTCACCCTTTCTATGACCCGGTTTTAGCTCTTCTAATGCTTATAATTTTGGCCTTATACTTGGGTTGTTATAATTGGTAGTTGAGCTGATGTTGATGGTTTGGCTGGATGTCATATGGTGGCTCGGATTTAGCCTTATAGTGGAGCTAATATAGTGTGTGATTGGGCTGGTTTTTGTTAGCAGCATTATGGATTCGATTTTGGGGATTTTCCTTTGCCTAGGTTTACTAAAGCCAAATTTCAGAATTGATTATATGAGATGACTGAAGCTGATTCGTTCGAGTTGTAAGATTTTGAGTCTCCTTTTACTCCAACTTGCTTAAGTGAATCCCTTGGGCTTCATAATTTTGGGATATTTTCTTTGATTTGCTTTAGTGAAGCTAAACTTTGAAATTTTGGGTCTTTCTTTGCTTTAACATGTTGAAGCAGGATTTTGGAAATACGGGAATTGTCATTGTGGTGTTTCCTGAAATCGGAATGTGGTAATTTGTGGTTCTCTTTGTTTAAACCTACTGAAGCTTCTCAAAAATTTTGGGAGTTACTTCTTAGTTTGGCTTTCTGGAATTGTGTATTGAAATTTTGGGTTACCCTTTGCCTTAACTCGTTGAAACAGAACTCGAAAAAGAAAAATCTTCTTCTTGAGAGTTGATGTTGGAATAGCTTACTTGAGACTAAATTAAAGAAATGTTGCAACAACAATCCTTACTTCAGTCAGTTGAAATGATATATTGGAGATACATTGGTTGTTTTTCTTTATCATGGACTGCAGTCTTTCGTAAAGCTTTGTTGTTGATAAACATGTGAAATATCAAAGTGAGGGCATAAGTCGGACATGCGGGGTACAGGCAATGATGCACACTCGAATAATCGTGCTTTATAGCCGAGACAAATAATAAAAAATCAATACTCAATAATAGATGCCCATCTCACCTTGAGTTAGGTAGTTCTAATCCCTACTTTTAAGAAATCCGTGAACCGATAACAGATACTACGACGTCAGATATCACACTGATACAATAACAGATACTTCAATAACTAGATACTACACTGCATTTGCACAACAATAAACACCTCGCTTGCATAACAGATATCACACTGCACCCATACGATAACAGATACTACGCCAACACATCAAATCAAATGTCACACACATAGTACAACGCATATCACATCACACACATAACACATCATACACAACACATTTAGTATATCAAATCAAATACGATATATCAAACACATCGCATCAAACACGACATATATAATTATTAAACTTATTATACACACCCTACACATTAAACATCACATGAACACTATATATATTAACCATCACACATACACACCCTATATATTAAACATCACACACAAACACCATATATTAAATATTACACATACACATCACATATTAAATATCACATACACACACATACCACTTATCAAATCACATACACCACACATTACCCTACTACACACTACCCAATACACACTACACACCATGCACCAGTTAACATACATTACACATAATAGAACAGATACTACAACGTACCAGATATCACACTATTACGGAGTTCAGATACTACAATAACAGATACTTCACTCTCAAAGAATTCAGATACTACAAAACTGGTTCACTCACTAATTAAGTGGTAGGGATTAGGATTGCCTACTCTAAGGTGATTTGCTGGTGACTTTATTTGAGATTGATACAGACTTCGATCTTCGGGTTGCTGTGGGATCGAGATAAAAAAGAAGTCTATAGACTGAGCCTATCCTCAAATAGAATTCTTATTCCCCCACTTTGATATGTTATATGTTTATGGCTAAACTTGATTGTATAGTTGCTTGTAGCTATTAGCTTGCTTCTGAGACATCGACGGAGTTGGCCAGGTACACATTTTTTTGTACAGTTCATTTACTTTCTTTATTACATGCATTTCTTTACTTTTGTATATACATTTACCTGCATTTATGCTTTTCTTTTATGCTTGCCCCTAGGATAGGCCATCTAGGGCATGGTTAGTTTTTTTTATTTACACATGTTTATTTTAATTATTGCTTCTCTTGCATACCTGTACTTGCCCCTAGGATAGGCCATCTAGGGCATGATTAGTTTCTTTTCATTACATATGTTTATTTTTGATTATTGCTATGTTTATTTTTTATTATTGCTTCTCTTGCATACCTGTACTTGCCCCTAGGATAGGCCCTTTAGGGCATGTTTGTTTTCTTTTCATTACACATGTTTTCCCTTATATATACCCTTAGGATAGGCCGTTCGAGGCATGATTTTCTCTTTTCTCTCCTATCTTTATCTCTTCTCAAGACGAGACGACAGAGGACGAATGAAGGATCTTCGATCGGACTTTTGTAGATTTAAATAATATCTATAGGGCGTCGAGGTTGTCATTCGATACGACGTAAATCCTCACACTATCCTTTAGGACTCAGTACGATCGTACATCGTACGATATAAGTCCTAAACTGTTTAGGATTCCGAGGTTGTCGTTTGGCACGACATAAATCCTCTCATATTTTTGGGTCATTTACACATGACATGTAGATATAAATCCCAAATTATCTAAATAATTTGCAAGATCGAAATATAAATACAACTTCATTTTCAAAGATGTCTAGCCCAACTATAGGATAGTTTGAGACATCACTGAAGCTCTTTCAGTATCTTCGACGTCTCCTACTCTTCACTTCTTTGGACTCTGAAAATAACTGTTCCATATTGAACCATTCCCTTTGATTCTCCTACAAGCAATCGTCGAAACCTAAACGTTGAAATTCTTGAAGACGAAGCCCATGATCCTTATCGAGAGTTTCCTTAGGTGACTTGGGTTGCCTAAGATGTAATTAACTATAGGGGCTTGCCTCATAGGGAATTAGGAACCCAGATTAATCTAAACCCCGCCTAATCCGTGCATTAGACGAGGGAATTTGTCAGCTATAAAATACGCGGACCAAAATAGAGTCATTAACCTTTAAGTTTAGATAGTTAAGCCTACTTAACAAGTGGTACGATCATCTTTCAAGATGATGTGTCACTTGTAGTATCGTGCTTCAACTATTTAAACTATTTGATATGAGATCTATCTCAGTCTCTTTATTTTCAAAAATAAAATAACATATCACCATTTTCAAAATCAAAATAAAATACTTTACATATTACATTAAATTTAAATTTTAAAATTTTATTTTCAAAATAAATAAGGAAAAATTAGCCGACAACATTTTATCGATGTCGTCTTACAGGTCTCGATTACAGATATATTACTGTCTATTTGGGATATGGTGATTCACCCTCTACCTTTATGGCCCGGTCAAACCTTGGAAGCATAGTGTAGGCCCTACGGGACAACTCAGTTATTTTATATGCCATGGTCACTGATAAGCCACCATCCGTATGAGATTGTGAGAGACTCAATCTCTGCCTGTATGGATCGACGTGATCTTTGAAGGCGTCAAGACAATCCTGTAAGATAAGAGTCTTTCGTGACACCTTTTACTAGTCGTTATACAAGTGTAAGAAGAATTCTTTTTATAGAAAGAAATTCTTAGGCACACCCAAGTTTTATTCAACCAAAGGTATACGTCTCTTTGGGTGTTGCTCTTGACCCTATAACAAGCACACACACTTGAATTTCTGGTTGTGGGTTGCTTTTGTAAGTCATTCATCGCAGATATATTTCCAAGGCATGTTTGATCCGATTTTGTTTGGACGTACACTTTTGGACTATCACGTTTAGCTTACTTCATGAACGTTCTCCATATTCTTTCTCTTTTATCTTCATTGTCGTATGTCCTTACATTCGGATTTCTCTCATCTCCAGACCATCCATATGATACGGAAGAGAGATTTACTCAGAAAAGGAAATTATACGACGATAGACAAGCAACACTAGGGAAACGATGAGAGATATCTCCAACTCCTATCTCCCAAAAGTGTAAATATATGATTTGTTAGGAATACAACTTTGGGTTTTGTTAATTTGGACCCATCCAAACTTGACTAAGGGCCCGTTTGGGATAGCTTAAAACAGCGGCGGCGTTTTTAAAAACGCCGCCCTGCTGTTTGTTTTACGCTTTTGGATGGCGTTTTGAAAAACTCAGTTCCCATTTTGTGAATAAAGTCGGCCGCGGGATCCTCCCTGCGGCCAGCGTATCTCATCCGCGTTTAGTCCGTAATTCCTTCGCTGCCCTCGAACGGCGATAGAACCCGCTGCCTTCTTCTTCCTTCGCGATCGAGCTCGCACAACCGTCTGCTTCTCTTCGTTCGCGATCGATCGAGCTCGCACTACGCCTGCTTCTCTTCGTTCGCGATCAATCGAGCTCGCACCGCTTTCTTCTCTTCTTTCGCGATCGATCGAGCTCACATCGCCTGCTTCTTCGACACTGCCCTCGGGAGACCCCAATTTCGAAGGAGTGTTTCGAAGGAGGGATCGAGCAACTGATCCGGAGCGGCAGAGAAATATTTACCCGTTATTATCTTCGGTGTTCGGAGTATCAGTCTCTTGCAGGTGCATTTGGAGGTTATTGTTTGGTCAAGCTCTTAGTAGGCAGCACAAAACAATCGCAGCTCAGACATCTCTTTTTCCCTCAGAGATTCGTCTATTGCATTTACTAGTTTGTCTCTTAAGTCGAGGAAAATAATGGTCGCAGGTCTGGAATGTATGCTGAAATATATTTGGCATGGGATAAGTTATCATAAGCTATGGTCAGAAATCTTTTTGATAATGACAAAGAATGAAGTTGAATTCAGAAACAGTTTTTGACAAGTAATAGCAGCAGAGCATATATTTGTCGAAATGCATTAGTTATTTTCAGTAGTTGCACTATAACCTCCATTGTTTGTCTTAACACAGATCTTATAGGTTGATGTTTGCCATAAGCTGCCAACTAGTTTTATGACTCAGTTGTTATTTGGCTTAGAATTGGTGAATTGGTATTCAATTTTTTTTTTGGAATTAACAAAAATGATGATTGAGAACAACGTTTCAACATGAAACTTGATCATGTGTGTCATGGGATTGTTATGAGTATAATTCAGTTTGCTAGCTTAAATTGCATATATGTCAATGTGTAAAAATAATGGTGGGCCAAAGGCTATTTATATAACTGCAATTTCTCTTATTTCATATTTCCTTAGCTACTTCCATTGATTGTTTGGAGACAGTTGCTTTTGTGAGGCCATATTATTTAGAAAGCAGAACAAATGCATGTTATATGGTCTGTTAATGAAATATTGATTATGTTTTTAAACACAACATTACAGAACTAGCTCAAATCAAGTACATATATAAAAGTGAAGCAAAACTTGTCTCAATACCAGCGAGAAACTTATAATGTTATTCATTTCATTTGGTAGCTGTCATACTTTATCATACAATTAACATCCATCCTTCTTAAATCCCACAATGGCAGAAAGCTTTATGCACCCTTGTTGATAAATTAACAATCCAAACTACTAATACTCAGCTTTTATATGCTTATCTTTCTTACTTGTTGAACATTTGTTTAATCATTCTTAACAAATTTACCTGCTATTCTTCTTCCTTACTATTCTCTCTCTCATTCTTAACGTATTTGTAGACAGTACGTCGGTTACAGATGTCGGACCAGTTTGCTCATTGTTCTCTGGTCTAAGAACCGGACAACGAGCATAAATATATCTTTTGTTAAAATAAAATTTTATATTTAAAAATAATTCTTTTTAAATTTAAAATAAGATTTTATATCTTAATAAAATTGTATTAATCTTTTAGAGGAACATAAATTGTTATTTTTCTACAAAAAGCTACAAATAAGCTGTTTTCAAACCGCAGAAACAAAACAGCTTAACAGTTTATTCATTTCAGGGGCGTAATAGTCATTTATCCACAAACAGCTGCAAATCAGTTGTTTTCCAAACACTCAAACCAAACAGACAGACAACTTATCCGGATCAGCTGCTAATCAACGCACTTATCGGAATAGTTCGACTATCTGGATAAGTCGGATAAGCTGCAATTGCCCTAAAACGAACCCTAAATTAGAGAATGAAGGAAGAACATTCCAACCCTAAGAAAACCATGCTAGCACGGTCAAGTTGTCACTAGTGAAGGCGACCCTCTAAGGGATTGTTTTAGATTTTGATAGTTTAGACTTAACCGGCGGAAAACCGGAAAGTTGTAAGCTTCCATCTCAATCATCCAAATGTAGGCACATAACTAACACTGGGCAAACAAGTTTTAAATTTTTATAATTTGTACCCAACCATAAGGCTCAACCAAGGATTGAAGAAAAATGAGTACAATCCTTCCTCTGGAAGATTGGACTTGTGTGAAAGATGGAATGTTTGCCATAATGCATGGCCACCTTATCTCTTTTTCACATCCTTTAAGATAATACACGAATTGCACGGGATAATATACTGATTTTCCTTCTTTTTTTTAGTTAAAGGAGACATGGCTCCCTACGCGTTTCATAAAAAGATAAAAATACAGCCCGGGAAAGAGATCCTATCTACACACAAAACCATACAACTCACGCAAAAAAAAGGAATATAAGGACCTCTTACCAAAAAAGAAAAAAATACAATCCACACTCACACACACGACACGACAAAAACTAAGAAACAAAACAAATTAAGCACAATCAGATAATAAAATCCCCATTAAAGCATGAGGAATATAAGTAGAAATGAGAGGAGAGTTCAGTCGTAAACCACATTTAGCAATCCAAGTGAGCGACTCTTATTTTCATCCCTCTTAACATGCAACCAATGAATAGTGAAGTGTGCAGCCAACCAAAAAATGCGCTTCATAATTACATTGAGCGTCCAATGATGAGGAATATGTAAAGTACAGTACTTTCATAACAATAAAGAGTCAGTTTCAATAACAATAAAATTCCATCCACAGGTAAGAGCCATATACAAACCAAAAACCACTGCTTCTGCTTCAACAATTAAAGGAGAAGAAGAAAGAGTTTTAGAAGCAAACCAGTAAAGGGGAAGCCCCAAAGCATCACGAAAAATGCCCCCAACACTAGCATTCGTAGGCAGCCAACAACCATCGCAGTTGAGCTTAATAAAAGGGGAGCGAGGTTTAGTCCAAGTTAACGTAATCGGTAACATTCGGAGTCTTGCTAGTAGCAGATAATAGGAATATTAAACAATCTCAATAAACCATAAAGCTTACCGCAACCTAATTTAGTACCCTGTAGCCATAATAAGCATTTAATCAAATAACTCCAAATGAGACTGAAAGTATGATGAGTAGAAGCAGCCTTACCATTGTGCTTACACTCATTTCTGGTAATCCAAAGAAACCAGATTACCACAGCAGGAACAGATAAGAAAAAATTCTTACCTAAATTACTCCATTAATGAAAAATCTCATTAAGAGAATTGAAACCATTAGAAGGAAAAGGTAAGTGCACATGATTAAAAACCTGCTTCCAAATACCAGCAGTAAAAACACAATGAATAAAGATATGCTCTAAAGTTTCTTCCTGCATATGACAGAGAGAGCAACGAGAAGGGAGACGTAAACCCTTAAGCTTCATAATATCATCAGTAGGAATAATGTTATGAAAAACCCGCCAAATAAAGAAAGAAATCGAAGGCTTGATCCACTTATTCCAATTCCGGCTAAGATCCATGCCAGCCGGCTGATGAAAAGTATCAGCAAAGGTTTTAGCAATAGAATCACCCAACTTACTTTTAGGTATAGGAACATCCTTCTTATCATTGGTTATAGGAATAATAGCTATGTAATTAGCATCAATGCTATTAAGAATAGAGAAAAGTTTATCCATACACCAACCATTATCAAGCCAAAAGTCCTTGACTTTAACATCAATATCATAAGGCCCCCCATACCGGTTTGCAAGAGGACCAAAACCAGTCCAGTCATCAAACCAAAAAGAGCAATCACCCTTACCCACATCCCAACTGAGTAAATCATCAGTTTGCTTAGCTACACTAAGCATAGTTTTCCAAATAAAGGAAGCCTTATTATAAACAACCTTTAAAGGATGGCACTGAGAATAATATTTATCCTTGAGATAAGAAGCCCAAAGAGAATTGTCCTTACGAAAACGATACCAAAGCTTCATATAATTAATCTTAATAGAGTCACTAAGACTTCTGAAACCAAGACCACCTTTATCGGTGGGCTTACATAGCTTATTCCAACTTTTCCAATGATAAGAGGAATGACCTTTACCATCCCAAAGAAACTTATTAAAAAGTCTTTCTATTTTCCGAATAAGACCGGAAGGCATATGCATAACTTGAAGAGAGTAAAGGGGAAGAGAAGTAAGGATACTTTTAAGAAGAGTAACTCTGCCACCAAAAGAAAGAAAAGAATTTTCCCAATTGAAAATTTTAGTCCTGATTTTCTCAAATAAAGTATTAAAAAGAGCAGTTCTATTTCTGCCCTTGTGAAGCAGAAAGCCCAAATAAGAAAGAGGAAGAGATGCATTCCTGCAACCAGTATAAGTACAAAGCCAGTCTTTCTTGGCAACAGTGATCTTCTTGTCACAATAAAATGAGCATTTAGAAACATTAAAATAAAGACCAGACATAGTCTGGAAAATAGTAAGATCATTCCAAACTTTCTTAATGGAACGTTTATTAGCATTAGTGAAAATAATCAAGTCGTCAGCAAAGCATAAATGAGAAATACTAATATGCCCTTTATGCTTATAGTTTAAAGAAGGAAATCTGTGATATAATCTATTTAATCTTCTAGAAAGGTAATCAAAAGCAAGAATGAATAAATATGGAGAGATAGGATCTCCTTGTTTGATACCCCTATGAGCTTCAAAGAAACCATAACTGTTGCCATTAATAAGGATAGAGTAATAGTTATTCTTAAGAATTCTGGAAATAAGAAAACAAAAAGTATCATTAAAACCAATAGCATGAAGCACATCCATAATGAAATCCCAACAAATGGTATCAAAAGCTTTCTTAATATCCATCTTAAAGAAAACATTACCATCACGATGTCTAGAATCAATGTCCAAGAGTAATTCTTGAACCAGTAAAGCATGATCACAGATATTCCTGTCTTTCAAGAAAGCAGTTTGATTAATGCTAATAATAGAATTAAGAAGGGGTTGCGACTTATTCACAATAATTTTGGAAATAAGTTTAGATATCACAGTGTTAAGGCTTATAGGTCTAAAATCACTCCAATGGGTAGGATTCTTGATTTTAGGAATTAAAACAATATTAGAACTTTTAAAGTACTTAGGTAAATCCTTACCAATGAAGAAATCTTGAATAACCTTAATTACATCTTTATGAATGATATCCCAACCATTTTTATAGAATTCCACGAGTGAACCCATCGAGGCCGACGAAGCACGCCCCTCATCCATAGTATCCAACACAGACCTTAATCTCTGCAGGACTAGGAATAGCGAGTAAGAACATTGTTATTGAAAGCTTTAACATCATGATATAAAGTTTTATCAACAATCTCTAAATAGAGTCGAGTATCACTAAACATATTAGTAAAATAATCAACACCATCCTGAATGATGTCATGAAGATTGGTGAAGCGGGACACCATCCTTATTATACATAGTATGGATAGAAGTGAAGTTCCTGCGAGAAGTAATACAAGCAGTATAATAATTAGTATTCCTGTCACCCTGCAAAAATTTCAGCCTAGAAGCTTTCTGAGCAAGGAGACATTCCTCCTTAGCAATAGCTTCAGACAACAGATTCTGGGCCTGAAGAAGCATATTCATATCAATGAGATCATTAGCATAATCCTTTTCAAGATTTTAAAGATTAGCCTCAAGAGACTCAACATTTCTATGTAAATTACCAAAAGTATGCCAATTCCAGTGCTTAAGATTTTTAGCCAAACCTTTTTGCAACATCCAAAGACGAAAACCATTAGAACCATGTAAATCAGTATGCCAATTATCTCTCAAAAACTTAGTATAATCCTTATGCATAGTCCAAGCTTTTAAAAAACTAAAATGATAAGTATGACTAGAAGAAGGATTGATAATGTTCAGAATAATAGGAGCATGATCAGAAGCATCAATAGCAAGATGAAGAACCTGGTAATGGCCGAAAGACCTCAACCAAAGAGAATTAGCAACAAAACGATCCAAGTCTCTCAAAAGTATGTCTTCTATACCAGGTAAAGGGGTTACCTTTATAGCCCATATCATAAAGACCCGCCTTTAAAAAAGCATTATTAAAACAATCCATAAGATTAAGATTAGGAGCAACACCACCTTTTTTTTCAGTTGGAGAAGAAACCATATTGAAATCGCCTCCCATAAAACATTTTTCATTCTCAGGATTAAGAGTGGAAAAAAGATGCCAAAGATCTAACTTATCCTGCTTCAAACAACTAGCATAGACTAAGGTAAAAAGAAAAGAGTCATTATCACAATGAATTCTAGCATGTAAGAATTGATTGTGATTGATAAGAATCTCAACATCTAAGCAATGCTTCCAAAAAAACCAAATTTTATTATTGTTATTAGTGAAAGAATTATAAGAGCTAAATTTCTTCAAATAGACATCATTATTAGCGATAGCAACTAAAGGTTCCGAATACCAAAGAATAAGAACTTATAAGTACGAATTAAATTCTTTAAACGATTAGATGCATTGTTTTTTGCAATACCCCTAATATTCCAAACCATTGAATTAAGCTTCATGATCTTGATTAACCTTTCCAACCTCTTGTAACCCAGCAACTTGATCTTTCAATTGTGAAGATCTAGTAACATGATAAACAAAGTCAGCCTCTCTGTTACATTTTATCTTCCTTTTCCTTGAAGATTTTTGAACAATCCAATCCTCCTTATCATCACAACCAACAAGGGTCAGATTGGTAGTAGGAGAATTACTCATTTCATCATTCCTGATAGCTTGAAGAGAAACATAATTATCAAGAGCTAAAGAATTATCAATAGTTTGAACAGACGGTGTAAGCTGCTTATCAACATCAATGTGAGGATCAGGAGAAACAGAATTATTCACAAGAATATCAGAAGAAATAATAGGTTTAGGCAAATTAACTTTAATAGAGGTAGAAATAGCATTTTCCCCAGTTAAAGAAGTCTGAGGAATAGAATGAGAAAAAGTATTTAAAAGATTCAGATTAGAGGAGATCATACCATTCAAGATCTTATCAGAAGAGGGATTCATCACAACAAGAGCCAAATCAGAGGCCAAAGCAGATGGACCACCCTTTTCTTGATTGGGTAAGGTAGTATCCGAATTAGGCCCAGTTTCTTGAGTCAAATCTGAATCCAATTTAGATCTTGGTTTGTTCTTACGCAATTCCTGATGAGCATGAAAGCAATTGGAAAATAAGTGGCCAAAAAGTTTACAATGGCTGCAATAGTGGGGGACGAATTCCAATTCAACTTTCTGCCAATATCCGTCATTATTATTGCCCAGCCATATAGAATCATGAAAACCTTCAGTAACATCACGTTCAACCAGGATACGAGCCATAGAAGGTCTGGATAACGAACTAGTGGCCGCATCAAGTTTCAACGGTTTTCCATAAACAGAAGATATAGAATAAAGAACCTTAGGGTTATAATATTGTAATTTGAGTCCGGGAAAACGAATCCAGACAGGAACTACAGGGGGTTCCTCTGCCGGATTGAAATCCGGAGTCCACTTAAGCAATTTCAGATAACACTTCTCAATGGTCAGAACTTTCTTAGCAAAAAGGGAGGTATAATCTTCTTCTAACTGAAGTTTGATCATCATATTCCGACCATCAATGAGGCCTATTTTCCAATCACCTTTCAAATGCATGTCCGAAAAGAACTTACGAAGAACTTCCATACGAGGGTGAGCGTACGAGAACTTGCCAACAAGAGTAAATTTCAAAGGTTCAACAAGGGTAAGAGTTTCTTCTTCCGTAAAAAGAAAAGCAGGTTTACCATTCTTTCGGGTAGCCTTCTTGAGAAGGTTATCCGCACCATTCACCGCAAGTAAGTCCTGAAAATTGGAGGGGAACAAAACTTCCCCCTCATTATAGGGCTTACCTGACGCCACATCGCAATAAGATGGAACATTCACCACCATCGCCGTTAAGGATTAAGAAAATCCAGAGAGACGTGAGGAAAACGAGAGAAGAAAGGGCCGAAAACCACCTAGGGCAAGAAGTGCTCCAAGAAAGCTTTAACCATCATCAAGACATGATGCCTTGTCTCATGAAGGAAAACAAAAAACTTTTTCATTTTGGTTATTTAGACCCAGCCAAAAAGGCTTAATCGGGACTGAAAGAAAAGAAGTATGAATTTTCCTCCTTAGAAAGTTTAGATGTTTTAAAACATGTGACAAAGAGAATGTTTTTCATAATAGTACATGATCATCTTATCACTTTTTGTATCTAAAAGGGAACAAACATATGTCTCACTCGAGGGAAACATGCATCAACGTTGTTTAAGTGCCACACTTTGCGGTCCAAGACGTGCCTCCCTAAGAGGATACTAAAAAGGCTGAATTGGAAAGTGGTGGATTTTGATAAATCGGACTTAGCCGAAAAGGCTAAATTGGAAAGTGGTGGGTTTTGTTATCCCATACCCAATTGAAAGGCTAAACTGGGTGAACAATAATAAGAACTAACCTTCCTCCCTAAATAGTTTGGAAGATTGAATCTGTGTAAGAGAGGGAACATTTGTCAAAACCCACGATTATCATGCTACTGCAAAGTGCAACTAAAAATTGTGCTTATAAGCGGTCTCGTTCACCATCCACAAAAATCATAAAAGATTGTTATGGATTAGCATCACTAAGCATGTAATAATGAAATATGAGATTTATAATTTAATCTTTTTATGCTCAATTTAATATAATTTACAGATTTAGCTCTTATAAAACATAATGATTGAATCGTTAAATTGAGATTTAAATTTGATTGAAAAAGTAATATTTAGAATTAATGCACCATTATTAAAATATATTCATTCAACTTTTCATAATAAAATTTAGACTCTTGATACAACAGGATGATGATGATTCCTCATAAACTTTTTAGCTGATAATTAGTATTTATTTCTATATTTGAAAAATCAAATTTTAAGAAAATAATTAAGATAAATATAATTAATTTGAAGAATTCTTTCATAGTAATGCGACTGAATGTGTTTTTTATATTTTGAGAAAATTGATCGTTTTAGTCATCACAGCAAAACGTAACTTAATATTATTAAAACTATCCAAAATCATAAAAAAATTAAGGGAAAAAAAGGAGAAATGGTGGCCAAAGGACGAAAGATTCATCACAACACTTGATTGCTGGTCGACATCTCCTGGCAATATAATTTTTTTCTTAGGATAAAAATCTCCTTTTAATCAATGATGTTCTGTTGTTCTTTTAGGGTTCGTAGTTCAACATTGTTTTTTTGTTGTGTTGATTGAGTATCAATGATGAAGGAATCATTCGACTGTAATGATGTATGTTGTTTTAGTTTTCACTCAAACTTGAGTTTTTTGTGTAAAAAAAATGAATTTTTTTCTTAAGATGTTAGTGAAATAATATTTTTTGTCTTGATAAAGATTTGAAAGTTACGAATGTAAATATTTAACTTTAGGTATATTTGACATGTAAATACATAAAAACCATGTGGTATTTACGTAAAAGTTCTTTTTTCTCCTAGATCCTATTTTTGGATATTATTTTTGGATGGTGAAGATACTTAGAAATCTTCAAAAATAACATGTTTATTTGATAAAGAGGGGTACATAATAAACAAAGTATATTTTTACTCAATGGTGCATGTTACAACAATAAATCCCACTCCATTTAATTCCGGATTTTACCTTTTTTATTTTTAATTTAATTTATGATTTACTTTCATTAGCATCAAAGACTCACTATGCTATCCGAGTTTTCGTTCACCCTAATTTAGTGTAACTTTGGACTCATATCTATATAAAGAACAAGAGAATCATCAATGAATGGATGATATATTAACTTTCTGACTTAACTCTTTAATAAATTACAGAGCTTTTTTTTAAATCAGTTCCCAACTGGGGGAAGAATTTCTGCAGTCAAATTAAATGGAGAGACTTCTGTAAGAAAAAGAGATGGGTGGATAATTACCCAAATGTGTTAAATTGGGATGACTCTGCTGAAAAAGTGGCATTTGACAATGGTAAAGGTCGCTATTAAGCAAAAATTAAGAAACTAACTTTTGAAATCCCATTTCCAGATTCATATATATATATATATATATATATATCCAAGATATTGATTATGATTCTTATATTGACCCTTTGTGATCGAAGACTTGTACAAATCTCCACCACCTCCTCTGGACACTTCGAACCTTAGACCCCATTTGGTTCCGAATTTTTGCCGCGGCGCGGGCAGTGAAAGCCGCTTCGCTATTTTTTTTTTTTCGTTTGTTTTACGACTTTGCGGCACAATTGCCGCGAAGTTACTTCGAAGCCGACCGCGAGATAACCCTCGCGGCGCGAACTTTCGTCCCGTGATTTTTGACCCTTTACCCTGCTCCTCCTCTCTGCTTCCGCTGTCTCTCTCACGAACCGTATTCCGAACGATCTTCTTAGGAATGGCAAATCCTTCTATTCTCACTTGGTTTTTGCGGATCTGTGATGCGAAGAACGATTTTGATGCATTTTCGATCTGTTATGCTTGCCGATCTGTAGATTGATGGTTTTTGCGTGAAATAGTTTTTGCGGATCTTTTAGGGTTGTGGATCTGTACAGCGATTTTGAATGTCGGCTTTGACAAAGATTTTGTGGATCTGTACATTTGTAGATTTGTACATTAGTGATGACATTTAACTCGTTAGGCTTGCTTCACTGCATTTTTATGGATTCTCGGTTGGGGTCTAGCAAGCAACTTGGGATATGTACATTAGTGATCCAAAAACTGAAAAATTATGCCTCGTTAGGCTTTGCTTGTGGATCTGTACATTTCCTTCTCTTTAATTATTTATTCCGCATTTGTATATATATTATACATTTAATATTACTACACATTATTTTTTTTAACAGTTTTACCAAACAGGGGCAGCTTGGTCATTTCTCCTGAAACAACTACTCACATACTGTTCTCGATACAATTCGTAACTAAATAGATAACTAATTTACCTACATAGCAATTTCACGGCAAGATACAGCAATTGCAGAAAGTTCGAGAAACTATAGCTGCGCCAAACAGATCCTTAGTTTCATTGATATTAAACCAACCAGATGGGAGGTTGAAGCTTCGACTAGTAACATTCCAAAATTTATTGTTATCAAACCAATTTAAGTTAATGACATAGTTGATAGTTATCTTTTAGTTCCATCACCAGCAAGATGGTGTGATGAGAAAAGTATTACACCATCTCCCCGTTACTATCAACTATAGGTGGTGGAATTATCTTTATATATTTCCCATCTCCCCATCATGTAGGTGTGATATATTCCCCATCGACCATTTTGCTGGTGATGGAACTAAAATAGAACTATCAACTATGTCATTAACTTAAATTGTTTTGATAACAATAAATTTTGAAATATTATTAGTCGAAGCTTCAACATCCCATTCGGTTGGTTTAATATCAATGCAACTAAGGTCTGGAGCCTCCGAAGAAGGTAGTGACAACATGTACAAGTCTTTGATCAGCAAATGGTCAATAAAAGGATCATAATCAATATATTGGATATACATATCAAGATCTGGCAATGGGATCTCAAAACAGAGTTTCTTAATTTTTGCCCAATAGCAAGCTATACCATCCACCCATCTACATTTCTTATAGAAGTATCTCCATTTAATTTGATTGCAGAATCTCTTCTTCCATGTGGGAACTGATTTAAAAAAATGCCCTATAATTTATTAAAGAGGTAAGTCATAAAGTTAATATATTTTCCATTCATTCATGATTCTTTAGTTCTTTATATAGAAATGAGTCTAAAGTTACACCAAATTAGGGTGAACAAAAAGTTAAAATTTAATCAAATAAAAATGTTATTTTTGAAGAATTCTAAGTATCTTTAGCATCCACAAATAATAACAAAAAATAGGACTGAGGGAAAAAAAAAGAGTTTTTACATAAATACTACATAAATTTTATGTATTTACATGTCAAATATACCTAAAGTTAAATATTTACATTCATAACTTTCAATTCTTTATGAAGACATAAAAAATATATAATTTTTTACTTAAAAAAAAATTGCGCCTTTTCCGTATGGAATTATAGCACAGAAATGTCATAAATAAAAATACCAAAATTGACAGGTTATTTAAATAATTACGGCCAAATGATTCCTTTATCAACACAACATAAAACAAATAAAAACAATGCTGACACAGAAAAACTACGAACCCTAAAAGAACAATATTCCTTAAAAAAGAGATTTTTGTCCAAAGAAATGACCCCATTTCTCCTCTTGTTTCTGATCCATGTTCTGAACAACTACCAGCTATCAGAATAACCAATAATATAACTTCTGCTTCAGATTTCTTCCTTCTTCTTTATGTAGAAAGAGGAGGGAGATGAGAGCAGAGAAGGAACAACCCGAATATTATGCGTTCATTTGCTCGTTATTGTGTAATTTAGGGTGAATAAAAAATAAAAATCGACACAAAATCAGAAGAAAATATAGAGATTTAATGAGATTCAGCAAGGATGCCAACGTCCTCAGAAGCAGAGCGACGAATTCATTATTTCAGAGGAATTACATAGTTCGGTCCGCATACTTATAGGATTACACATCTATTTATAGAAAAAACCCACAGATAAATTATCAAAGCGCTCTCGCTCCCCCCAACCCCCTTAATTCCAAGAGATTTTCCTTTTCACTATAAGACAAGCCTCTTTATTCCAAAAGACTCCAAATTTTCAATATATTAACACTCATCGCGGGTATTTATAGGTTACAATATTACGTGAGCAATTCAAAATCTAATTATAGAAAGTTTCGTTTTTATTTTGTCTCATTTTCTTAAAATTATTTAATTAAAATCATTGCTATTTTTCTTTTATTTTTTTTCCTTAAATTTTTTTATGATTTCGGATAATTTTAATAAGATTAAATTATGCTTTGTTGCTGTGACGACTTAAGCGTCACATTTAAAATGACTTCACCAAAATATGAAAGCGATAGAACTGAACTTTGCCTTCATCACAAGCTCTTATGCCTGTACCTGCTCATAAGAACTGTACAGAATCTATTTTTTTCTTCTTATTTTTTAGAAGAATTATAGGTCTCGTACATATATATAAACCTGCTCATAACAACAGTAAAGATCTACTTTTTTTCTTTTTCTGGATTTGGTTGACTAGAACAAAAGTTTCAATTTTTATTTCTCCATTGATATTTTTTACGTTGAGTGGCACCGCCATTTCCACATTAACATCATTCACAAGAATTAATTACTTAAGTAGAAAGTCTATTGTCATGTATCATATCTTGTTGCAAGCCTATTCCCGTAGGTGATGCAATGATCATTGTATCTTTCCTATCATCCGATTCTGTTGGTGATGAAATGATTGTAGTATCTCCCCATTTTGTAGATGATGGAATGATCGTAATATCACTCTCATCGACCCTTTGTGTAGGTGTTGTAATGATCATAATATCTCTCTCACTCACACATCCTGTAGGCGGTGGAATGATTGTAGTATTATCATCCATATCACCTGATCCTACAGGTGGTGGAATGATATCAATATTTTCCTTATCTCCCCATCCTATAGGTGGTGGAATGATTGTAGTAGTATCTTTCTCATCAACCGATCCTCTAGGTGGTGGAATGATTGTAGTAGTATTTTCCTCAGCACCCGATGTATGTGTTGGGATGATCTTCGTATTTTCCTCATCTCCCCATTCTGTAAGTGGTGGAATGATTGTAGTAGAATCTTTCTCTTCACCTAATCCTGTAGGTGGTGGAATGATATTAGTATTTTTCTCATCTCCCCATTCTGTAGGTGGCGAAATGATTGTAGTAGTATCTTTCTCATCAACCGATCCTTTAGGTGGTGGAATGATTGTAGTAGTGTCTTCTCCAGCACCCGATGTAGGAGGTGGAATGATCATTGTATTTTTCTCATCTCGCCATCCTATAGGTGGTAGAATGATTGTAGTGGTATCTTCCTTATCAATCGATCCTATAGGTGGTGGAATGATATTAGTATTTTCCTCATCTCCCCATCCTATAGTTGGTGGAATGATTTTAGTAGTATCCTCCTCATCAACCAATCTTATAGGTGATTCTATAGGTAGTGGAACGATCTTAATATCTTCTCCATCTTGGCCCCATCCTATAGGCAATGGCAAGATTGTAGTAGTATCTTCCTCATCACCTGATCCTGTAGGTGGTGGAATGATCTTAGTATTTTCCTCATCTCCCCATCCTTTAGGTGGTGGAATGATTGTAGTATTATCTTTCTCTTCACCTGATCCTGTAGGTGGTGGAATGATATTAGTGTTTTCCTCATCTCCCCATCCCGTAGGTGGTGGAATGATTGTAGTAGTATCTTTCTCATCAACCGATCCTTTAGGTGGTGGAATGATTGTAGCAGTATCATCCCCAGCACCCGATGTAGGAGGTGGAATGATCATTGTATTTTCCTCATCTCCCCATCCTATAGGTGGTGGAATGATTGTAATAGTATCTTCGTTATCAATCGATCCTGTAGGTGGAGGAATGATCTTAGTATTTTCCTCCTCTTCCCATCCTGTAGTTGGTGGAATGATTTTAGTAGTATCTTCCTCATCACCCAATCCTATAGGTGATCCTATAGGTAGTGGAACGATCTTAGTATCTTCCCCATCTTGGCCCCATCCTATAGGCAATGGCAAGATTGTAGTTGTATCTTCCTCATCTGTAGGTGGTGGAATGATCTTAGTATTTTCCTCATCTTCCCATCCTGCAGTTGGTGGAAAGATTTTAGTAGAATCTTCCTCAGCATCCGATCTTATAGGTGGTGGAACGATCTGAGTATCGTCCCCATCTAGGCTCCATCCTATAGGCGATGGCAAGATCGTAGTAGTATCTTCCTCATCACCCGATCCTGTAGGTGGTGGAATGATTTTAGCATTTTCCTCATCTCCCCATCCTATAGGTGGCGGAATGATTGTAGTAGTGTCTTTCTTATCATCCAATCCTGTAGGTGGTGGAATGATCTTAATATCTTCCTCATCTCCCCAACCTGTAGGTGTAATATATTCCTCGTCTCCCCAACCTGTAGGTGTAATATATTCGTCATCGCCCCATCTTACTGGTGATGGAACTAAAATAGAACTATCAACCATTTCATTAAATGGATTTGTTTTGACAACAATAAATTTTGGAATTTTACTTGTCGAAACTTCAACATCCCATCCGGTTGGTTTAATATCAATGTAACTAAGGTCTGGAGTCTCCGGAGGAGGTGGTGGCAGTTTGTACAAGTCTTCGATCAACAAAGGGTCGATATAAGAGTCATAATCAATATCTTGGATATACATATCTGGATCTGGCATTGGGATTTCGAAAGGGAGTTTCTTAATTTTTGCCCAATAGCGAGCTTTACCATTGTCAAAGGCCTCTTTTCCAGCAGAGTCATCCCAATTTAGCACATTTGGATAATTATCCACCCATCTCTTTTTCTTACAGAAGTCTCTCCATTTAATTTGACTACAAAAACTCTTCTCCCAATTGGGTACTGATTTAAAAAAATGCCCTGTAATTTATTAAAGAGTCAAGTCAAAAAATTAATATATTATTCATTCATTGATATTCTCTAGTTGTTTATATAAAAATGAGTCCGAAGTTACACCAAATGGGTGAAGGAAAACTTGGACAGCCTAATGTCTCTTTAAAGTTGATGAAAGAAACTCATAAATTAAGTAAAAGCATGCATGATACAATCTATTTAGGAAAGAATCTACAAAATAATAATAATAATAATAATATATTACCAACTTCTTAAAAAAATGTGCCTTTTCCGCATGGGATTATAGCACCAAAAAGTTATAAATAGAAATACCAAATTTTATAGGCTGTACATATAAATCCAAAAGAATTTCCAATAAAACAAGAAAAATAAAAAATAACCGCATATTAATACTTCTTCATCTTCCTCCAACCACTCACCAAAATCACAAATTTCTTACACAAAAATTCAAATTTAAGCACAAAATTAAAACAAAAAACATCATTACTGCCGAATGATTCCTTCATCATTGATAATCAATCAACACAACAGACAAACTACGAATCCTAAAAGAACAACATAATAACATTCGTTAAAAAGAAGATTTTTATCCTAAGAAAAAATTAAACTACCAGGAGAAGATGACCGGCGATCGAAAGTTGTGATGAATCCTGCGTCCTTTGGCTGCCATTTCTCCTCCTTTTTCTTCCACTTCCGCTGGTGATTCATGCTCCCAACAACCTCCAACTATCAGAATAATCGATAATATAACTTCTTCTTCAGCTTTCTTCCTTCTTCTATATATAGAAAGAGGAAGGAGATGAGAGCAGAAAAAGAGCAACCAGAATATTTTCCGTTCATTTGCTCTTCACGTGGGTATTTATAAGTTTTAATATAATGTGAACAATTCAAAATCTAAATATAGAAAAGTTTAATTTTTATTATGTCTCATTTTTCTAAAACTATTTGAATAAAATTCGGTTGGTTGCACCTACTTTTCTTTTATTTTTTTCCTTATTATTATTTTTTTAATTTCGGATAGTTTTAATAAGATTAAATTATGTTTTATTGCGATGACTAAAACGATCAATTTTCTGAAAATGTACAAAACTTATTTAGTGGCATTACTATGAAAGAATTCTTCTAATCAAATATACTTGTCTTAATTATTTTCTAAAAAAAATTGATTTTTCAACAAGGAATATATTAAATGAAAGAATCATTTAAACACAATCACATATTTTATAATTTAAATAAACTACTACAAATATTAAATCAAATAGAGTAAAAGTGAATCCTTACCTTTCTAGTTTTTCGATTTTGAATGCACTAAAATATTAATTCAAATAAGTAGAAGGAAAGAAAAAAGAAAATTTTAAAATTTCTTTCCTTTATGTGTTTGTGAATCCTTACCATTTCTTTTCATTTCTCTTGGAGAAGCCATTGTATTTTATTTTTCTAATTGTTCATTTGTTTAACTTTTCGGATTAAGGATTTTACCCCTCATTTTCTCAATTATCTCTGTTTTTTCTGAAAAAGTATTGTATCAGGACTCCGTATGCATGTGGAGGCCAATGATAGGGTGCCACGTGGCAAGTGGGTCACGCTGCGGCGCCCCGCCATTGGCCTCCGCACCTACGGAGCCCTGATGCAATATTTTTTCGTTTTTTCCCTCATTTTACTTCTTCGTATTGATATTTACTCGGCCCCGACCCATCTCTTAACTGTAAAGGATTGATCTTTTCTATTCATCTTCCTTTCCTTTTCTTTAATCTCTAATATATCCCTTCTGCATATGATAAGGTGTGTTTCTCCGAAGTAGAAGTTCAAGAAGGTTCAAAATAGTGAAATCTTGGCTTGGTAGAGTATATGCTTAGAAAGAAGTTTTTTATGTTCATTTGTTTCAAGCTATTAAGAAGATATGGAAGCTAAAATATGATATCAAACTTATTTCTCTCACGAAAGTGTTTTCTATATGTAATTTTTTCTGTGTTGAATATTTATATTATGTTATCATTGGGGGACCTTGCCACATGGGTTTATTAATGATAAACTGTTTATTTCTAAAAAATGGTCTCCTGATTTTAGACCTGCAAAAGAAAATTTTTGAAGTGCATGTGTTGTGAAATTCCCTAATCTTTCTCATTGTTGCTGGTATGAGTCTGAAATTTGTGAACTTGCTAGCAAGATAGGCATTCATTTAGTTGTCGGTTCTCTTGCGGCTGAGGGTTTGAGATTAATGGTTGTGAGGATAAGCGTTCAGATTGCTATTGATTTAAATCTACCTGGTCCTATTACATTGGATATTAAAGATAAAGAAAGTGTTTTACCTATTATTTATGAGTGGAAATCCATCCCTTACAAAAACTGTTCTGCCATTGCTCATGACCTCTCGTCTTGCCCCAAGACCTCTACTAATCAATCTACTACTGCTATCCCAACTTTTCGACGGAGAAGTAGATATATGTATATGATCCCAAGATGAAGGAGTAAATCCTCAAGTCTAAACAAATTGTTTCTGTCTGATCATACTGTTAACTTCATTTTGTCGGCACTTGATTTGAATATTCTTGTTGAGGTTTCTTGTAGAATTTTGAGCGTTCTCAAGGTAAAGAGGATGTTTTACATGAATGTTTTACCTTAATAATTCATCCATGGTTAAAGTTTCAGATGTTAATGATAATACATCTTTTTCTCAAATTAATGCTAGAAATATTTTTGTTAATCTTGTTTCCAATAATAATTTTCTGAATCTTGCTATAGCTTACTATCCCAATGGTTTGAAAAACCATAATAAAAAAGCTACATGCTCGAAAAAAGAAAAAAATAAAAAAAAGAAAATGATTGCAACCTATAAACCATAAATCTGCATTACAAATATGATAATAATTGCACTTTTATCAAGCCATAAATTGCATTACAAATACAGATTAACTCCTTTTTGATTGCAACTTATAAACCATTACAAGAGGTAAAATAAAACTAAAATTCATGTTGAAAAAGAAAAATAAATAATTAACAACTCCATTTTAAAAGAAATAGAATATTTGCTTGCATAAGGATTCAATAATGCACCCCAAATATGGTTATTAAAAGCTGAGAGAATATTTGGGTTCTTTGCTAGGATTGAAGAGGCCATAATGATTCTCAGTCCCTTGTGGTTGTTTGAGGTTCTCATCAAACATGGCAAATAAATATGTCTCAGTGTTCCCTGCCCAACATGTTGTATCAATTTGGATATATAGGTCTGCGCATTCTGCTGCGTGGCCGCATCCCCGCCGTCCGATGGCCAGCCACTCTCCGACACCACAATGGTGACAGCGCCACCACCGACCTTCTCGAGCGCCGAGTAGAGAGCATCGATGATTGCATCAAACAGATTCCAATACTGCAGCTGCCCATCATAGACAACTGTGTTGGGTGAATTGAAGAGGGCATAGTCGAGGGAGATATGATTTGGGTCGCCGATGTGGCTGAAGTATGGGTATACGTTGACGAGGAGTGGGGCACCATTTGCAGCAAGGAAATTGATGATTGGTTGGAGCGTGGCGAGAGCGTCTGAGGAAAAGACGCCAGCAGAGGGAGGGTAGGAGTTGCCAAAGACGTCGGTGGAGATTGAAGTTGAGACTTTAATCCGATCATGAAGTCCGGCGGACTGCAAAGCGTTATGCAGATTCTGCATTGCAGGAAGTATGTTCTACGCTATAGGACCTGGGATGAGCTCGTTACCAACGGCTATGTAACGGAAGTTAACATCTTGGAACGCTTGGATGTTGTTCTGAACCCATGAATAAGCAGCGGAGGGATCAGAAGAGAAAGCTGAAGGATCAGGGATGTCGACGATGACGACAATGTTTGTGCCTCTGAGGGCTTGGAAAACATCTTGATTGTAATCGTAGAGTCGAATCCCTCCTATATTATTTGATTTGTAGAGGTTGATGACTTCATTTGGTGGGGGAAGATTGTTCCCCACTCTTCCGTAGCACACACCAATGGATTCCACATCTGTCAAGCATTTATTACATATTAATGTCATAAGATATTAAAAGTAAAAATTCATGAAGATGATAATAATATATGACGATAAATAAATAATATATATGTAACATTAAATGTTATGATAAAAGAGAAAAAATAGAAACCTGCAATGAGGAAGCTAAGAAGCAATCCAGTGGCTACAGTAGAGATGAAAGTATTGTTTGCGGCCATTGCTAGCTCTCGAGAGATTAATGATGGAATGTGAATTTTTTTGTTTGATGAAATCCTCAATATATAGTGGGGTTGAAGGGCTAATTCAAAATTTTCAACTAGATTTTTATATTAAAATTTTATGGTAATTAGCATTTATGGGATGCGACGAATTCCGAAATTTTAATTACTTGTTAAATTGATGGAGCATAACTCTTTTAACGTGACATACCTCAAATACATGCTGATGATATATATATATATATAATTAATTTTATTTATTGGATTTCGGATGTTGTATGTTTATAAGAGGAGTGTTGGACGCAACTTAACAATAGAAAATACAAAGATAATCAAATTTTTAGAGCTGTTAACGTTTAAACAATAGTAAAGAATGAAATTTGAGTTTCGAAGAAAATTCGATAATAAGGATAAGAAACATGTTTGTATTACTCTCTATACTTCCTCCTGTTTTGCATAACGGTGTAAGAATTTTTCAGGTTTTTGTTTTTTGGTATTTATTTTATACTTATTACGACATATTTTTTGTCTGCTTCTATATTTGTTGAATCCAGACTTTTCATGTGAGGCCTCAGAACGGTTGGTCGACTCGACTAATTGTTGTTCCTTGGTGATTTTGGAGCACTTTTATGGGGAGATGTTGAGAGAGCCTCATGATGGTACTTGTGAGCTTAGGGGGTTGACCTTTTGTTCGATCGTTGATGTGGATGTCTAGCTCTTGTTGGCCGGAGTGTTCCTTTGGTCGTCGGACTGTCCTTCAGTCGATCGACAGTCTTTTAGTCGTTCGTCAACCATTCAGTTGGCTGACCATCGGTTAGCTGATGGTTTTCAGGCGGTTGTATTCTTTACGCCTTGTAGCCTTTATTCGATGATCTTGATTGTTAGATTTCTTTGAGATTCGTGCAAATAATTTTAGGTGTACTCTTATTTTCTTTTTCTATTATGATATTTATATTTTCCTAACGTCTGCAACAAAAGGTACTGTATAAGCACTATCGAATGGACTTTCACCGGCCCCATTAAATTTCATTAGGATTTTCTTAGCATTAAGAAAAAAAATAGAGAGCCATACCCAAGAGCAACAAACCATTATAGTACACCAAATTTCTTGGAAGGATCTAGCACTTTAGATATAGAGGAGGAGAAATATTAGATGTGTCGCACGCACTTATCTCCCAATGAGAGGAGAGAGAGGATAGAGACCCACTCACTCTCTCTCTTCTCATTGCATTGTTGTAGGTGAGTACAACCACCTAATAATTTTCCCTTAAAACCTATCATAAAATTGTATAGTTGATTAGGAGATGAAAAAGCCAAATTCGTTGAGTTTAAAATGGACTCAACTAATGAAAAGCTAATACCTTTTTTTTTCTTTTTTTTTTTTTGATAATACTTACATTGCATTTACTTATATTTTCATACTGCTTTTAATCCTTTTTTTTTTCTCTTACATACGAATTTTACCACATTTACTTCTATTTTTGTGTTGTTTTTTATTTCTTATTACAGATGATCTCAGGTGACAACGGTGACTACGTGTTCCCTTGAGATCAATTGTCTCTAGATTCTTTCGCAGAAAGAAGCAGGCAATTTCACGCTATATCCTAATGCCGAGCATGACTGTGACAGTCACCACTACAACCGCTATACTGGTGTCCATCAGGCCAGTTGCTCTACCTCCAGCTATGCAATTCTTCCCCCACCCTTGTAGGCCCAGTACACTAGCTAGCACCTCCGGCTTCCTTTGGGGCAGGCCTCCTTTCATGTATGTCCTACTGTGGGGACATCAAATGCCTTCACATAGAGCTGGATGGAGATTCTTAAGTATTCAATGTTATATTAGTTTGTATTATTTTCTCAATAAATTTAATGATTTTTTCGTATTTTATCCATTAAGGCAGCCTATTCGTAGAATCACAGAGATCATCAAGAATTAGTATGATGCTCCGTATTTTTTGTAGAAGAAGATTTCGATAGAGTTTTGAGACGTGATTTCAGGAGTTCGAGACAAACTATTTAAATTTGAAATACATTTATCATTTATTATTTTTTTTATTATAATAAACTTTGTTTAATTTTTATTTTGCATTATGTTGTGATGCTCATCATCATCAATAGACATGGAAGAACTTCAAGGACAATGGGCAGAAATTCTTGTGAGATATGTTCTTCATTATTCATAAGATCATGTGGAGACGCATGTGGATTAGAATTGAGATTTGGAAGTTGTCCAGAATTTGAGCCTCTTTTGACTATCTTAGGAAGAGGCAAACGACTGAGCAGAGTCGGGCCTCAGATTGTGAGGGCATGAGTACCTCCCTTACACACTAGTGGTTTGATCCCCATAGTGAGTATAAGAAGATTGTGATTTTTATTCAATGCGTTATATTTACATCTATAATTATCTTTTGTTACTCATATTTTATTTTCTATTATCGATATAAGTTCAATATATACTTCTTTTCAATTATGAAATTTATTAATAATCTATGCTAATTATTTCTTATAATTTTTTTGTAGGATGCCTATATGCACTTGAAGAATGCCAAAAATCAGAACTCAGTAGGAGTTGTTAGCTCTAGTGGTAAGGCGCCTGACCAACTAGACTTCAAGAAATGAAGGGAGGCTACTTGAGGGTGGAAGAAGGAGTGGGTGTTCAATCTCGAGATATTGTGATTCGTTCACGAGGTACAACACTCCTGTTTTAGTGAGATGTCGTCATTGGTTAACGATGAACGCACCTGACATGTTAACGCACTGATAGAGGACTTGCAGGCCGAGTATATAAATTTTTAGGTATGGCTCATATACCAAAAATTTGGTGTCTCTTGGAATAAAAAGCTTTCTCCGGGTGAAAATAAGTGTCTCTTGGAATTTAGTGGGTTGGGGGGAGCGAGGGCGTATTTGTAAATTTATCTGTGGGTTTTATCTATAAATAGATGTGTAACCTATGGGTATGAAACCAAACTTGTAACTCCTCTAAAATTGTGAATTCGCCGCTCTGCTCTCGAGGATGTAGGAATCTTTGTCGAACCTCGTTAAATCTTTATGTTCTTCTGGATTTGTGCCGATTCTTGTGTTTCTTTGCCCTAAATTTCTCAACACAACTAATCTACATGATAGAGTCCATGGTGAGGGAGACGGATCAAACTTGGGATGCCAGAGTTGAGAGTCTCGAGGCAACTATTGAGAAGCTACAGTGCCAATTATATCGGCGTGGCAATACATATGTGACCGAAGATGATGAGGATGAGGATGAATTTTTTTTGTTTTTTAATTTCTTTAGATTAGACTCAACTGGGGTTATTTATTTATTTATTTATTGTACTAAAAGTGTTATATTGGATGATTTATGGAGAGGTATTGTTATATTTGTTATGATTTTATCCAATCCAATATTGTTCATTAAATATAAAGATTAAATGGGTTTAAAACCTTTAATTTTTGTAATTAATAAGGAATTAAAAGAAACAACATACTAAAATTCAAGTTGAAAAAAATATAAATAATAACTAGATTTAAGAGATGCGAGTAGAAGGAATTGAACCCCTCAGGTAGGAAAGCGCCTCCTATCGAAGATCGAGGACCTCATTCTGATGTCTTTCTTGGAGCTTTTCTTGCCCTAGGCGAGTTTTCGGTTCCTTTCACCTCTCATCTTCCTCACGACCTCTGGATTTTCTTAATCCTTTGCCACGATGGTGGTGAACGTCCCTTCCTACTGTGATGTAGCGTCAGGTAAGCCCTATATCGCGGGGGAAGTTTTGTTTCCCTCAACTTTTCATGAACTACTTGCGGTGAATGGTGCGGATAGTCTTCTCAAGAAGGCTACTCGGAAGAATGGTAAACCTGCTTTTCTTTTTACTGAAGAAGACACGCTTACTCTTGTTGAACCTTTGAAATATACACTAGTTGGCAAGTTCTCTTATGCTCATCCTCGGATGGAAGTTATTCGGAAATATTTTTCGGATTTACATTTGAAGGGCGATTGGAAAATAGGTCTTATAGATGGTCTAAATATGATGATTAAACTCGAGTTGGAAGATGATTATACCTCTCTTTTTGCTAAAAAAGTCCTGACCATCGAGAAATGTTATCTTAAATTACTTAAATGGACTCCGAATTTTAATCCGGCAGAGGAACCTCCTGTGGTTCCTGTTTGGATTCGTTTTCCGAGTCTCAAATTACGGTATTATAACCTCAAGGTTCTTTATTCTTTAGCTTCTGTTTACGGAAAGCCTCTGAAACTTGATGCGGCTACTAGTTCTTTATCAAGACCTTCTATGGCCCGTATCTTGGTTGAACGTGATGTTACTGCTGCTTTTCACGATTCTATATGGCTGGGTAATACTAATGATGGATATTGGCAGAAGGTTGAGCTTGAATTTGTTCCTCATTACTGCAGTCATTGTAAAATTTTTGGACACTTATTTTCCAACTGTTTCAATGCTCATCCGGAATTGCGTAAGAACAAACCAAGATCTATGCCGACTAAAGAAACCGTGTCTAAAATGGATTCTGATTTACCCCCTCACGAAATGGGTGGCCCTTCTACTTTGGCTTCTGATCTGGCTCTTGTTGTGATGAACCCCTCTTCTGACAAGGTCCCGGGTGGTATGATCTCCTCTAATCTTAATCTTCTAAATAATTCTTCTCATTCTTCTCTTCAGTCTTCCAAATCTGATGACACTGCTATTCCTGCATCTAACAACGTTACTCTGACAAAGCCCATTTTCAATTCTGGTAATATGGTGGATAATTCTTCAGCTGTTGAGAATTCCATCGCTGTTGATAATCAACTTGTTTTTGTGTCTCATGCTAAAGAAATTGATAACTCTTTAAATGTAGATAGTTCTGTTTCTCTTCAAGTTATAAGGAATACTGATGCTAACAATTCCCCTTCTACTACTTCTAACCTTGCTTGTTTGTGATGATAAGGAGGATTGGATTGTTCAAAAATCGTCTAGGAAAAGGAAGATTAAATGCAATCGAGAGGCTGATTTTGTTTACAATGTTACTAGATCTTCTCAATTGAAAGATCAAGCTATTGGGTTACAATTGGTTGGAAAGGTTACTCAAGGTCAGATTACAGATCATGGAGATTAATTCTATGGTGTGGAATATTAGGGGTATTGCTAAAAACAATGCATCTAACCGTTTAAAGAATTTAATTCGTACTTATAAATTCTTTTTCTTTAGTATTTTAGAACCTTTAGTTGATGCTGCTAATAATGATTTCTATTTGAAAAAATTTAGTTCTTATAAATCTTTCACTAATAGCAACAATAAAATTTGGTTTTTTTGGAAAAATTTCTTGGATGTTGAGATTCTTATCAATCACAATCAATTCTTACATGTTAGAATTCATTGTGCTAATGAATCTTTTCGCTTTACTTTAGTATATGCTAGTTGTTTGAAACAGGACAAGCTGGATCTTTGGAATTCTTTTTCTAGTCTTAATACAGAGAATGAAAAATGGCTTATGGGAGGAGATTTTAATATGATTACTTCTCCCTCTGAGAAAAAATGTGGTATTACTCCTAATCTTAATTTAATTGATTGTTTCAATAATGCTTTTTTAATGGCTGGTCTTTATGATATGGGCTTTAAAGGTAACCCTTTTACACGGTATAGGAGGCATACTTTTGAGAGACTTGATCGTTTTGTTGCTAATTCTTTTTGGTTGGGTTCTTTTAGCCATTACCAGGTTCTTCATCTTGCTATTGAAGCCTCTGACCATGCTCCTATTATTCTTAATATTATCAATCAGTCTTCTAGCCATAAGTATCATTTTAGTTTTTTAAAATCTTGGACTCTACACAATGATTATCATAAGTTTTTGTTGGACAATTGGAAAACTACTATACATGGCTCTGCTGGTTACCGTCTCTGGATGCTACATAAAGATTTTGCTAAGCATCTTAAGCATTGGAATTGGCACACCTTTGGTATTTACACAGAAATTTTGAGTCTCTTGAAGCTAATCTTCAAGCTATTGAAAATGATTATGCTAATGATCTTACTGATATGAATATGATTCTTCAGGCTCAAAATCTTTTGACTGAAGCTATTGCTAAGGAAGAGTGCTTCCTTACACAGAAAGCTGCTAAACTTAATTTTTTAGATGGTGATATAAATTCCAAATATTATATTGCTTGTATTAATTCTCGCAGGAATTACACTAACATACATTCTATTTACAATAAGGATGGTGTCTTACTCACCAACCTTAATGATATCATTAAGGATGGAATTTGTTATTTTACTAATATGTTTAGTTGTGATCAGCCCTACTTAGGGACTGTTGATAGAGATTTATATAGGTATGTTAAAGCTTTCAATAATGATTCCCTTACTCGCTATTCCTAGCCATGCTAAGATTAAGGTCGTCTTGGATAACATGGAAGAGGGTCGTGCTGCTTGTCCACGATGGTTTTACTTGTGGAATTTTATAAAACTGGATGGGATATCATCCATAATGATGTTATCCAGGTTATTCAAGACTTCTTTACTGGTAAAGATTTACCTAAGTACTTTAAGAGTTCTAATATTGTTTTGATTCCTAAAATCAAAAATCCCGTCAATTGGAGTGATTTTAGACCTATGAGTCTTAACATCGTGATATCTAAAATCATTTCCAAAATTATTGTGAAAAGATCGCAACCTATTCTTGATTCTATTATCGGTCTTAATCAAACCGCTTTCTTGAAAGATAGAAATATTTGTGATCATGCTTTACTTGTTCAAGAATTAATCTTAGACATTGATTCTAGACATAGAGATGGGAATATTTTTTTCAAGATGGATATTAAAAAGGCTTTTGATACTATTGGTTGGGATTTCATTATGGATGTGTTACATGCTATTGGCTTTAATGATACCTTTTGCTCTTTAATTTCCAGAATTCTTAAGGATAACTATTATTATATTCTTATTAATGGCAATAGTTATGGGTTCTTTAAAGCCTATAAGGGCATCAAGCAAGGTGATCCTATATCTCCTTATTTATTTATCCTTGCTTTTGATTATCTTTCTAGAAGATTAAATTGCTTATATAACAAGTTTCCTTCTTTAAACTATAAGCATAAAGGTCATATAAGCATTTCTCATTTATGCTTTGCTGATGACTTGATTATTTTCACTAATGCTAATAAGCGTTCTATCGAAAAGGTTTGGGTTGATCTTAATATGTTTCGACGATATGTCTGGACTTTACTTTAATGTCTCTAAATGCTCTTTTTACTGTGATAAAAAGCTCACTGTTGCCAAGAGGGATTGGTTAAATGCTTATACAGGTTGCAGGCAAGCTTCTCTGCCTCTTTCTTATTTGGGTTTTCTGCTTAATAAGGGCAGAAATAGAACTGCTCTTTTTGCAAATTTATTTGATAAAATCAGGAATAAATTTTTTTCTTGGGAGAATTCTTTTCTTTCTTTTGGTGGTAGAGTTACTCTTCTTAAGAGTATTCTCACTTCTCTTCCTCTTTACTCTCTTCAAGTTATGAATATGACTTCTAGCCTCATTCAAAAACTGGAAAGACTCTTTAATAAGTTTCTTTGGGATGGTAAAGGTCTTTCTTCTTATCATTGGAAAAGCTGGAATAAGCTTTGTAAACCTACTGATAAAGGTGGTCTTGGTTTCAGAATTCTTAGTGACTCTATTAAGATCAATTATATGAAGCTTTGGTATCGTTTTCGTAAAGGCAATTCTCTTTGGGCTTATTATCTCAAGGATAAATATTGTTCTCGGCTTCATCCTTTAAAGATCACTCGTTTATAGTAAGCCTTCTTTTATTTGGAAAGCCATGCCTAGTGTTGCTAAGCGGATCGATGATTTACTCGGTTGGGATATAGGTAATGGTGATTGCTCCTTCGGTTTGATGACTGGATCTGGTTTTGGTTCTCTTGCCAATTGGTATGGGGGCCCTTATGATATTGATATTAAAGTCGAGGACTTTTGGTCGAATAATGAATGGTGTATGGCTAAACTTTCTTCTTCTCTCCATACCATTGATGCTACTTTCATTGCTACTATTCCCCTATCCAATGATAAGAAGGATGTTCCTAAACCTAAAGGCAAATTGGGAGATTCTATTTCCAGAACTTTTGCTGCTACTTTTCATCAGCCTCAAGGGTTGGATCTTAGCTGGAGTTGGAATAAATGGCTTAAGCCTTCTATATCTTTCTTTATTTGGCGTGTTTTTCATAAAATAATTCCTAATGATGATATTATGAAGCTCAAAGGTTTACGTCTCTCGTCTCGTTGCTATCTTTGTCATCTTCATGAGGAAACTTTAGAACATATTTTCATTAACTGTGCTTTTACTTCTTATATTTGGAAGCAGCTTATTACTAAGCTTCAACTTTCTTTTCCCTCTAATGATTTCAATTCTATTACTGATATTTTTTATTACTGGCACAATTTGGGTAAGAATTTTTTCTCTATTGTTCCTGCTGTGGTCCTTTGGTTTCTTTGGATTGTCAGGAATGATAGTAAGCACAATGATAAAGATGTCTTTGCTAATAATATCTTTAGTCTTATCTTGTGTTACTTGATTAAATGTTTAAAATGGATTCACCTATCTAAATCTGCTTGCAGTAAGCTTACTGGTTTATTGCGATCTTTTAACATTACTATCAATGATTCTAGCTGTTTTTCTGAATCTGTGAAATGGACTAAGCCGACTATTCCCTTTATCAAACTTAATTATGATGGTTGCTGGATGCCTACTCGTGCTAGTGTTGGGGGCATTTTTAGAGATGCTATGGGGCTTCCTATTTGTTGGTTTGCTTCTAGATCTATACCTTCTTCTTCCTTAATTGCTGAAGCAGAGGCTGTTATGTTTGGTTTGTATATTGCTCTTAATCGCGGATGAAATTATATTATTATTGAAGCTGATTCCTTGCTGTTATGGAAGTACTGTACTTTGCAGATTACTCATCATTGGACGCTCAATTTGCTTATGAAACGTATTTTCTGGTTGGCTGCACACTTCACTATTATTTGGATGCATGTGAAGAGGGCTGGAAACAAAGCTGCTCATTGGATTGCTAAATCTGGGTTGCATACGGAATATCCTCTCATTTCTACTACAATTCCTTATGATTTATTTGGTATTTTATTGTCTGACTGTTCTTAATTTTGTTTTGTCTTTGTTGGGTAGTGTGTGTGCGTTGTATTTTTATTTTTTCTAGAAAGAGATCCTTAGATTCCTTTTTTTTAGTGAGTTGTATGGGTTTGTGTTTAGATAGGAACTCTTTCCCGGGTTTGTACTTTTTTCTTTTATGAAACGCGTAGGGAGCCACTAGTCTCCTTTAACTAAAAAAAAGAGATGCGAGTAGAATATTTTATAACATATCAACGAATGTACAATATAATTTGTATTGAATGCAAAACGCAGACACAATTTTGTCAGTCTTGGGCAGCTTATTTCGGTTGGAAGGGACCTCAGTTATAGAAAGCCAACCTTCTCTTATTCTCTATTAATAAATGTATAGACATGCTGCTGATGGCATAATGTTTCATCACTATGCCCTAAATATAGTGATTAAAAGCTAAGAGAATATTTGGGTTGTTTGTCTGGACTGAATAGGCCAAAATTATTTTCACTCCCTCGTGGTTCTTTGAGGTTCTTATCAAATATGGAAAACAAATAGTGTCAACATAATTCTTTGTACTTTTGGGGTTTCCTGGAAATATAAATCTGCGCATTTTGTTGCATGGCCACAGTAACCCCTCCATCTGATGGCCAACCACTCTCCGACACAACAACGGCGACGTCTTGGCCACCCACCTTCTCAAGTGCCGAGTAGATTGCATCGAGCATCAAACAAATTTTAATACTGCAGTTGCCCGTCAAAAAGCAGCGTTCCAAGTGAACTGAAGAGCGCAAAGTCAAGGAAAATTTGTTCTGTGCCACCGAGGAAGCTGTAGTATGGGTATACATTAACGAGGAGCGGGGCACCGTTGGTGGCAAGGTAGTTGATGATTGGTTGGAGAGTGGCCAGGAAGTTTGAGGAGAAGGAGCTGTTAGATTGAGGGTACGAGTTGCCAAAGACGTCGATAGAGATCGATGTCGACATTTTGATTACATGATGAAGTCTGGCGGACTGCAAGGCATTATGCTGATTCTGCATTGCAGGGAGGATGTTTTGCGCTGCAGGGCCTGGTATGAGCTCGTTACCAACTGCTATGTACTGAAAGTTAACGTTTTGGAAGGCTTTAATGTTGTTTTGAGCCCATGAACAAGCGGCTAAGGGATCAGACGAGAAAGCCAAGGGATAGAGGATGTCGACGGTGACGGTGATGTTTGTGCCTGTGAGGGCCTAGAAGGCATCTTGATTGTAATCATAGAGTCGAATCCCTCCTATATTATTTGATTTGTAGAGGCCGGTAACTTCATTTGGTGGAAGGAGATAATTACCCAATCTTCTGTAGCAGACGCCAATGGATTCAACATCTACCAGCCATTTATTAAAATAATAATATCTTCAGATATAAAAAATAAAAATTTGATGATGATGATGATGATAAATCAATTATATACATATGTAACACATATTGTTATGATAGAGGAGAGAAATCGAAACCTGCATTGAGGAAGCTAAGAAGCAATCCAATGGCCACAATAGAGATGAAAACATTGTTTGCGGCCATTGCTAGCTACCAAGAGATTAGTGGTCGAATGTCAATTTACTCTTAGATGAAATCCTCAATGTATAGTGAGGATGAATGAGGATGAAGGACTAGTTCAAAATTTCCAACTATATCAACATATATCAATGAAACTTATGTGTGTGTATATGGTTGTATGTATGTATGTATTCAATTTTTAGAGCTATTAATCAAATGAATAAATAGTAATACAGAAATTTGAGTTTCACATAATAATACAGAAATTTGAGTTTCACATAACATTAGACATTTGATTAGAAGAAGAAAGCTGAAGCAAAAGTTATATTATTCATTTTTATGATAGCTGGAGGTTATTGGGAGCATGGATCATCAGTGGAAGTGGAAGAAAAAAAAAAATTGGCGGCCAAAGGACGTGGGATTCATCACAACTCTCGATCGTGGGTCGGCTTTTCCTAGTAATATTATTGGTGTAACTTTAGACTCATTTCTATATAGAGCACCAGAGGATCACCAATGAATAGAAAATATATTTACATTTTGACTTAAATCTTTAATAAATTACAGGACTTTTTTTTAAATCAGTTCCCAACTGGGAGAAGAGAGCCTGCAATTAAACTAAATAGAGAGACTTCTGTAAGAAGAAGAGATGGGTGGACAAGAGGCTTTTGACAATTCTAAAGCTCTCTATTAGCTAAAAATTAAGAAACACTCTTTCCTAAATTAGGGTGATCGAAAACTTTAACAGCATAATGAGTCTTCGAAATTGACGAAAGAAACTCATAAATTAAACACGAGCATGCATAAAACAATCTATTTAGGAAAGAATCTACATAATAATAATAATAATAATAATAATAATATGTATTTATACGTCTAATGTACCTAAAGTTAAATATTCACATTCATAACTTTCAAATCTTTATCAAGGCATTAAAAAAATTATTTTACTAACATCTTAAAATAAGCTGCACCTTTTCTTTATGGAATTATAGCACCAAAATGAAAATAGAAATACCAAATTTTATAGATAATAGATATATAAATCCAAAAGAATTTCCAATAAAAGAAGAAAAGTAAAAAAGATAACCACTGAGGACCGTTGCATCTCCTTCCAACAACTCAGCAAAATCATAAATTTTTTACACAAAAACCTCAAATTTAAATAAAAAACAAAAATAACAAACATCATTGTATAGAAAGAGGAGGGGGAATGGCTTCCATCCATTCAACCAAATCCATAGATTTAGCGAAGGCGGCAATGGCTTCCATCAGCTCCAAGGCAGTCGCGCTCCTTTCCATCACCGGTGTCGCCTTCATCTTCCTCACCAGCATTGTTTCGGCGGGGGAAGCCTCGGCAACATCCTCTCCTCGGCAGTAATCTTTTTTGAGCCGCTTAGGGCCCGAGGATCATTCATCTTGTCTTCCAGTTCTAAGCTCTTTCAAATCTGCTTTCTGATGCTTTTTTTTTTTGCTATAATGATTCAACAACAATCTCAGTTGTCTAATTACATCAATATTTTGGGTATATATGGAGATGAGGGAGCAGAACGAACAACCCCAATATTTTGGGTTCATTGCTTGTCAAGTGGGTATCTATTATGTAAATAGTTCAATATCTAAATATATAAAACTTTTGTTTTTATTATGTCTTCATCTTTTTAAGCTATTTAACGAAAATTTGGTTGGTTGCACCGGTATCATTTATATTTTTCTTTTATTTTTGATAAGTATACTTTTAATTAAATATATTTAACTTAATTATTTTCTTAAAAAAATTGATTTTTCAAATGTATAAATATAAAGTAACTATCAGCTAAAAAGTTTACGAAGAATCATCATCCTGTTTTATCAAGTTTCTAAATTTTATTATGAAAAGTTGAATGAATATATTTTAATAATGATTCATTAATTATTTAACTGACACTTATTTTATTTTTTAATTTACGCATAAATCAATAATTTAGAAATAAAATTAGATAAGTAGAAAAAAGCAGCGCAACAAATCATACTTTAATTCATAAAATCCCTTCTGTTTTCTTCTTCTAATTGTTTGTTTGCTTCACTTTTCGGTTTGAAGGCTTTAACCCATCTCTTAAATGGAAAGGGTTCTTCGTCTCTATTCTTCTCTCTTCTTCTTCTTCTTCCTCCTCTTTAATCTCTAATATATACCATAAGGCGTGTTTCTGAGAACTAGAAACTCAGGAAGGTTCAAATTGCTATTGATTCAAATCCACCAAACTCTATTACATTGGATGTTAAAAGTAAAGAGAGTGTTTTATCTATTATTTATGAGTGGAAATCCATCCGTTACAAAAATTGTTTTGTCTTTTGCTCATGATCTCTCGACTTGTCCCAAAACTTCTAATAATCAATCCACTATTGTTATCCCAACTTTTCGAAGAAGTAGAAATATATATAAATTTATGATCCCAAGATGAAAGAGTAAAACTCCCAGGTCTAAACAAATTGTTTCTCTCTGATCCAACTGAATTTGAATATTATTGTTGAGATTTCTTCTAGCAATTTTGAGCATTCTAAAGTAAAGAGGATGTTTTACATGCATGCTTTAACTTCATAATTTATTCATGGTTGAAGTTTCATATGTTAATGATAAAACACTTTTTTCTCAAGTTAATGCTAGAAATATTTTTCTAAATCTTTTTTCCAATAATATTCCTTATCACTTGATATGAAATGTTAAGAAGGCTATTATATATATATTTAACATGGAACATTAGGGGGGTTGGGGACCAGGCCTCCCTAAAGCGTCTTAAACATCTTTGCAGGGTTTATAAAGTTAGTCTATTTGCTATTCTGGAACCTATGGTTTCTGTGAATAAAAACAAAGTTTTAGCTTCTTTTAAAAATTTCTTCCATTACTGCAACAAAAATAACAAGATTTGGGTTTTTTGGAGACGAAACATTTATCTTGATGTAATCGAGGATGACAATCAATTTGTCTTAGCATCTTTCTCTAAAGATGAGTATACTAGCTGGATCACTTTTGTTTATGCTAGCACTTTACTTCCTGATAAAATTCAATTGTAGAATAAGCTTATTTTTATGGGAGAGACTATTACTGACAATTGGATATTTGGAGGAGATTTCAATATGGTAATGTCCCCTAATGAAAAGAGGGGAGGTGTGACACGCCTAAAATATATACACTTTTTGCTATATCATTTTACTCATTTTTTGATGATATTATACTTTAAAGGAAGGTATTTTGTATGTTTTTTGGTTTTAAGTACAAGAAATGGTGATTGGAGTAAAAGGAAACAAAAACTATGCAATTTGGAGCAAAAACGAGCAAGAAATGAAATTCTGCCCTGACACCTTTCGATAAGTCTTTTGATGCTTAATCTCTTTTACACTTCTTGCATATTTTTGAATGAGATTACACTTTAAAGAAAGGTTGTTTTTATGCTTATTTTGTAGGGCTATCTGTTACGAACGCAACGCAACTGAAATGGGGCGAAACAGAGTTGAAACGGAGCCAAACGGAGCCAAACGAAGCGAAACGGTGGAGCCGCGCATCAGCCTGCTCGCCGACGGCGAGATTTTCCCGAGACCACCGAAAAGTGCCGAAAAAGGCCGCCGACAGCGGCCTCGAACCCGCCTACAGCGGCCTCAAACCCGCCGACAGCGGCCCTGACGACCATGAACCGACTTTTGGCGGTTTTGAGCCAATATTCGACGTATTTGGACGCTTTTTCGAAGGGGTGCTTAAGGAAACTCTTCGGAATTCGTCCATATTCTTTAAAAATGGCAAATTTGTGTTAGAAATGTGTAGATTAGAGAGGAGAAAAGTGGAGAAAAACTTAGAGGAATGTTTAGGATTCTTAGATTAAGAGTAAAAATGTAGATTTCTACCATTTTGGAGAGATTGAAGAGGAGATTTTGAGAGAATTTGTAAGAGATTTCGCTAGCATTGCATGAATCGTCAGGAGACTTTATGGGAGAGATCTTCGTCTTTCTTTCAAAGGGAAAAAACTAAGTATTGTTCTTCATTATCTTATCATTTTGTAAACATTTATTTAGTGGATTTGCTTTGGTTACATGAAGTTTCCGTTGTGTTTTCTTCGCGCTTTGTGATGTATCTCTCTTACTCTTTCTTCTTCTTTAGAAATAGTGACATGAGAAGATTATGCTATTATTTTCATTTTACTTTTCTTTCGTAATGAGTAGAAATCATGTTTAGGATTTTGTGATGCTTGGTAGAAGTAAATTTAATTATAAATGTGATGGTTTTTACTTGCACTTCATTTACATTGCAATAAGGACCCATTGTAGTGTTAAAATTTGTTGTAATTGCATTGTCCCAAATGGGCGGTGTAATTCTCAACAAAGTGTAACCACATTCAAATTTCATGGATGGTGAAGTTCATGGGGATTGAATGCAAATAAATAGGAAATATAATTATCGGGCGTAGAATTGGAGATTTTAGAGTGACAGTGCTAAAATCCTCAATTCAAGATCTTATCGTTTGGGTGCTAAAGTGTAGATTGTTAGCCCTCGGGCGAGGGAACGTGGGAGCTCCGAAGTGAGAGTCGATATCCTCCCAGCCTAGCCGCAGATTCGATAACTAAGCATAGAATTAGTCAATTTTCTTTATGCCCGGACTAAAGGGTAAAGAATAGGATTGCTCCTATTTGGCACATACAATATTAAATGCATCTCAATCCTATACATTATCTATTTCATTACATAAGAATAGTAGTTTTTAATTTTTCAAAATTCTCCAAACCAACTCATCCAAAAAGGATTATCTTTAGAATTATTATTTGCATTTAGTTATAGTTACTATTACATTTAACACTTACATTTAGGAGTAGTTGCTATATAAAAGACAATTTTAATCTACATTCCAAACTAAGGACTATTAGTAGTAGACTAGAATTTGACTAAAGACCTCTTACTTCACTTGCTCGTGGGATCGATACTGGGGTTTTTAAAGAAAACTCTATATTACTTGAAACGATACGTATACTTGCGTAGTACCCCTAGTGTGTAAAATATTTTCTAAATTTTATATCATTTAAGATTTTGCACACTAGCCGTTATTTATAAATCGGTCAAGTTTTTTGCCATCTTTTGGAAGTTAATTTTCTGCATAATTGCGTGTCGGGTCAAGTTTTTGGCGCCGTTGCCGGGGAAGCTTCGGTAAGAACTTTAGGAGAATTTTAGTTGAAGTAATTAGGCTTAGACTTGGAAAACTGTAGTATAGTAAAAACTGTTTTGTGTGAAAAGTGTTTTTGGTATGAAAAAGTGTTGTGAAAAAACTGTTTGTGTGAAAAATATGGTGTTCGTGAAAATGTTTTGTTGTGTTAAATGTATTTCATATGTTATTTTTTCAATTGTTAATGTATTGTTTGTTATGTTGCGTATACGAAACAAAGGATTTGCAGGACTTGTACCTTATGATCCCGAGTTTGAAGAAAGTAAAAAAATAAAAATACAGAAAGCACTCGAAAAACTAGAAATGGAAATGGAAAACTTTCAAGATAATAACTTAGAAAATCATCATAAATCATTGAGGGATTAAATAAATCCTACGACAGATGAAATTCACTATAAGTATACAAAACCCCGTCGTAGAAGTCGACTCGTTTCGAAATAAATCCTCGATTATCCAACCGGTGCGTAACAATCGGTTGGGGGAACTCCTTCAGAGGAACCGTATTTACACTTATCCAATTTTCTAGAACTTTGTGCTACATTTCGCTATAACGGTATGTCAGACGATGCTGTTAGACTAAGGCTTTTTCCTTTCTCACTAAGGGATAAGGCTAAAATAGGTTATATTCATTAGCACCTGGCTCTATTAAAAATTGGGAGGAGTTAAGTCAAAAATTCCTAGCTAAGTATTTTCCACTTTCAAGAACTACTAAACTTAGAAACGATATTATCTCATTTTTTCAGTATGAAGGGGAATCAATATACAAATCCTGGGAAAGATTTAAGGAACTCCTAAGAAAGTGTCCACACCATGATCTGCCCGATTGGTTAATCATTCAAACATTTTATAATGGGTTAGTGGGATCCCTTAGGTCTATAATTGATGCTACCGCTGGTGGATCATTAATGTCAAAATCATTTGATGAAGCGTATGCATTAATTGAAGAAATGGCTACAAATGAATTTCAATGGTCCTCTGCAAGGGTAAATCTTAAAAAGGTAGCTAGTGTTCATGATACAGATACGATTACAATTCTTGCATCTCAACTTGCTGCAATATCAAGGAAGTTGGACCAATTTGGAATGAACCAACCTCAATTTACTCCTGTAAGTGAGGAAAGTTCATTAGGGCCTAGAATTGATTCTAAATTATCATATGAGACTTTAAATACCATAAACAACCCGTACTCTAACTTTTACAACCTAGGTTGGGAGAACCATCCTAAATTTAACTGGAATCCTACTACTGATGATGGAAAGAAACAATGAGAAAATAATCATGCAAATCATAATGGAAGTTGGAATAATCAGGGGAACACAAACTATAGACTTTCATATCCACCGGACTCTAACAATGATCAACAATTTGAGGATAAGAAAATGTCTATGGAAGAAGTGGTATTGCAAATGGGAAACCAATTGCAAAGTCAAAATGTCTGCGATTAGAAACATAGAGAATAAATCGGGACAAATTGCTAATTCACTTAGCAATAGACACCAAGGAACACTTCCTAGCAACAATGAGATCAACCCTAAAGAGAACACTAATGAACAAATAGAAGCTGTCCAATTAAAAATTGGAAGAGATATAGAGGATGTGATTAGAAAAGAGAAAGATGTTGTGAGAGAAACAAAGGAAACTAAAAGACTTGAAGAAAATGTTTCTAAGGATCTGGAAAAATTAATATCTCCAACTAAAATCAGTTTGGAAAAATCACCACCTCCATTTCCTCAAAGACTTAGACAGCATGAGTTGGATAAAAAATTTTCAAAGTTCATGAAAATACTTAAGAAGTTAACGATAATTATTCCTTTCACTGAAGCTTTGGAACAGATGCCAAGTTATGCAAAGTTTATAAAGGATATATTAAACAAAAAAGGAAATTTGGGGATTACGAGACAATTGCACTAAGTGAGGAGTGCAGTGCCATACTTCAAAAAAATTTTTCTCGGAAACTTAAAGATCATTGTAGCTTTACAATTCCTTGTGCAATTGGAAAAATATTATGTGGAAAAGCTTTATGTAATTTAGGAGTGAACATTAATGTGATGCCTCTATCTATATTTAGAAGGTTATGTTTAATCGATATTTATCTCACTACTGTAACCCTTCTGTTACTGATCGATCTATCATTTATCCAAAAGGAGTTATAGAAGATGTGCTTGTTAAAGTGGATAAATTTATTTTTCCTTTGGACTTTATTGTATTAGGTATGGAGGAAGATAAAGAAATTCCAATTATTTTAGGGAGACCTTTCCTTGTTACTGGACAAGCTATGATAGATGTGCAAAAAGGAGAGTTGACTATAAATATTAATGACCATGAAGTCACTTTTGATGTATTAAAGACTATGAAATATCCGGCTGAGAGAAAAGATGATGATTGTTTTTGGATGGACGAAATTGATTATCTAAGTAAAGAACATTTCCAAGAAAGTTTTGAGAGTAAGTTAACAAATGAGATTGAAATAGACTTTCATGATGAGTCAAAAATGTTATGTAAAGAAGACTGTATGTATGTTCAGGAGAGATTTGAAACGATGGACGCTACCAAAAATAGTAAACTTTTAATTTCATCTGTTGAAAAATCTCATGAACTTAAGATGGATGTACCCCATACAATTTTAAATTCTATCTATTTAGAGAGTTCATCTACACAACCAGTCTTTAAATATTTAGATACGACTCAATCACAAGAAAAACCTCAATTGAATGATGAACAATATAAAATTATTGAACTAAGATTTAGAACAGAATTTAAGGATAAATTTCAAAAGAACATAGAGTTGAGAAAAGAGGATAAGGATATTGGAAAACCATTGGAATAAATTCCTAGGAAATTAGAAAAACTTATTTCCTCAACTAAGATAGATCCTCCATCATTTAATAATTATAAAGGGGAAGAATTGGAAGATAACTTGAATCATAAGAGTGACATAGAAGAATTTGATCTTGAATTTGAATTATTTAAAGAGAATCTGATCCAAAATTTGGGAGATATTGAAGTATCTTATAAAGATCCCTTTCTTATAAATTTCAAGGATGATATTAATATGCAATTTCAGAAAATCAATAGAAGAATATTGTATCTAGAAAGAAATACGAGGAATTATGATATAAATTCATCTAAAAATGAAGAGCTGAATGAAAAATTAAAATTTGAGGATTTTATAGGAATCCCTGGATCTGGAAATGATTGGGCGATTGATCGAGGATTACTTAAATGGAATTTTGATCCAGGTGGAATCATTTGTCGGGCTAATGACGTTAAACCAAGTGCTTTATGGGAGGCAACCCATAGTTATCAGTGTGCTTTGATTTAGTGTGCTTGAGAGTCATGATTGTTAGTGTTGTATGGTGTTTGCATTAGAGTGGATTGAATTGATGTTTATGTGTCATTATGGATTGATCAGTTTGATTGATGATTGGTAGATGTTTGGATTATTAGTAGTTTGATTTGATCTTTGTGTATCATGAGTGAGGTGATTCCTAAACTTCTTATTATGGCTAGACTTGATCTCTTGTAGTAATTGGATTAACGAGTCCACTGTGACTTGGGTCTCACCCAGACTTAAGTTTTACAAGAGAAATCATGAATTTCAAACATTGATAATTCCATCTTAATTTGTTACTCCTTTCTACAACTTTATTTTCATTAGATAGGAGTCATGAACCTATTTGATGAATACCATTAGGAGGATCTCACACTATCTTTATAACTGTTAGAGGTGCTTAATTATAAAGATTAGGTGATGCCTGAGATTGGTGTCCGGAAACCAATTTATTAGGGGTAATCTTATCTTTGGGATTATAATCTATAAAATCATTTTAAAGTACCTAATTTACTAGTGTAGTGATTTTGTTAGAAATTGAAGGTAACGTAGTGAGATTGGTTGAGTTAAAGGATGAATTAACCTCATTTATCATATGTGTGTTTATGTTTGTGTTACAACTTTATTTAGGTATTGAAGAATATTTTTATATTCCCTTACTGATACATGCTATGCTAGTTAGACTTTGGTTTAGTTAATTTCATTCTGGCATGATTAGTTTAGATTTGCTTTCTGCTGCATATTGTTCTGTCCTAATGAATACTTGTAATTGATTTTGATAGACATTTGTGGTAGATAGAATTTCTAAATTGTTTTCTTCCTGCTTATATTTTCTATACTGAATGTTAGATATGTTAAAAATTAAGTTTGGGGGTAGGAAGAAAAGTAAAATTTTAATGTAAAAATACTTCCTTTTAGTGTAATTTTATTACAAGCATGTTTTAGGCTAAATTTACTTTTTCCTACAGTCATTCTATCCTAATTATGCATGATATGAATTTGAAAGGATGTTGTAGTAGTAAGTATATTCAACATTTATTTTTTCTTCCTGCTACATTTTATGGAATTAGTTGCAAAATATTTTAAAATTTAAGTTTGGGGGAAGAAAAATATTAACTCTTATTTGTTCTCAATTATTATATTTTCAAAATTATTAGCATAACTTCTGACAATTGAATCTCGTTTGAGACAACTAAAACTTTTTATTTCAGTTGAATATTATGGAAGGATTGGATGAAAGTTTTTAGTAATAAAGGTTAATTTTATAAGGGTGAGATATTTGGTATGAAAGAATTTGATTATAGTTAACTATTTGAAGTAAAGAAAACTGTATTTTTGAAATCTTAAGAGACTTAAAGTATTGTGTGTTAAGAAGAGATTGTGACTTTATGATGAATAATAAAGCTCATACCTAATTATAAAGTAAGGATGTGTTTCAAGTTTGAACTTTAGAAAGAAGAGAGTGAAGTTCAAAATCATTACAGGCTCTCCAGATATAGTAATCCTCATTAAAAAAATACAGAAAAAGAAAAGAGAGTAAAAAAAGGGGGGATTGAAAATAATCCTGAAAGAAAAGAAAAAAAAAGGAAAGAAAAATATTTATGAGGAGAAACTTGAGGAGATGCCTAATAAAAAATTGGCTTCACTTGAGTCACCCTAAAGGAAGAACTTGATTTCATTTCTGAATTTATATTTAAAGTATTAGTCTACATTCTGATGAAGTTTGCATGAACTCCTTTTTCACATAATCTTTCAAGACACTCTTAATTTAACAAATTATGGTTTATCTTGAAATAAATAAGAATGTAGAACCCTTAGACTTGATTGCTGAATATTCTTATACCTATAGCGTTAACCTGAGTTACTGAATTTTTTTTCTAAAAATCTAACCAATATATTCTTTTGAATGAAAAATTTTAGTGTATTACAGGTAAAAAGTACATTACTTTGAGTTATATTTTTAGGTAGTAAAAGTGTTACTTGAGGACAAGTAACAGTTAAGTTTGGGGGATTTTGACACGCCTAAAATATACACTTTTTGCTATATCATTTTACTCATTTTTTGATGATATTACACTTTAAAGGAAGGTATTTTGTATGTTTTTTGGTTTTAGGTACAAGAAATGGTGATTGGAGTAAAAGGAAACAAAAATTATGCAATTTGGAGCAAAAACGAGCAAGAAATGAAATTCTGCCCTGACACATTTCGATAAGTCTTTTGATGCTTAATCTCTTTTACACTTCTTGCATATTTTTGAATGAGATTACACTTTAAAGAAAAGTTGTTTTTATGCTTATTTTGTAGGGCTATCTGTTACGAACGCAACGCAACTGAAATGGGGCGAAACGGAGTTGAAACGGAGCCAAACGGAGCGAAACAGTGGAGCCGCGCAGCAGCCTGCTCGCCGACGGTGAGATCGATCTCGCCGACGGCGAGATTTTCCCGAGACCACCGAAAAGTGCCCAAAAAGGCCACCGACAGCAGCCTCGAACCCGCCGACAGCGGCCCGGACGACCATGAACCGACTTTTGGCGGTTTTGGGCCAATATTCGACGTATTTGGACGCTTTTTCTAAGGGGTGCTTAAGGAAACTCTTCGGAATTCGTCAATGCTCTTTAAAAATGGCAAATTTGTGTTAGAAATGTGTAGATTAGAGAGGAGAAAAGTGGAGAAAAACTTAGAGGAATGTTTAGGATTCTTAGATTAAGAGTAAAAATGTAGATTTCTACCCTTTTGGAGAGATTGGAGAGGAGATTTTGAGAGAATTTGTAAGAGATTTCGCTAGCATTGCATGGATCGCCAGGAGACTTTATGGGAGAGATCTTCGTCTTTCTTTCAAAGGGAAAAAGCTAAGTATTGTTCTTCATTATCTTATCATTTTGTAAACATTTATTTAGTGGATTTGCTTTGGTTACATGAAGTTTCCATTATGTTTTCTTCGCGCTTTGTGACGTATCTCTCTTACTCTTTCTTCTTCTTTGGAAATAGTGGCATGAGAAGATTATGCCATTATTTTCATTTTACTTTTCTTTTGTAATGAGTAGAAATCATGTTTAGGATTTTGTGATGCATGGTAGAAGTAAATTTAATTATAAATGTGATGGTTTTTACTTGCACTTCATTTACATTGCAATAAGGGCCCATTGTAGTGTTAAAATTCGTTGTAATTGCATTGTCCCAAATGAGCGGTGTAATTCTCAACAAAGTGTAACCACATTCAAATTTCATGGATGGTGAAGTTCATGGGGATTGAATGCAAATAAATAGAGAAATATAATTATCAGGCGTAGAATTGAAGATTTTAGAGTGACAGGCTAAAATCCTCAATTCAGTATTATCGTTTGGGTGCTGAAATGTAGATTGTTAGCCCTCAGGTGAGGGGAATGTGGGAGCTCAGAAGTGAGAGTCGGTATCCTCCCAGCCTAGCCGCAGATTCAGTAACCAAGCATAGGATTAGTCAATGTTCTTTATGCCTGGACCAAAGGGTAAAGAATAGGATTGCTCCTATTTGGCACATACAATATTAAATGCATCTCAATCCTATACATTATTTATTTCATTACATAAGAATAGAAGTTTTTAATATCTCAAAATTCTCCAAACCAACTCATCCAAAAAGGGTTATCTTTAGAATTATTATTTGCATTTAGTTATAGTTACTATTAAATTTAACACTTACATTTAGGAGTAGTTGCTATATAAAAAACAATTTTAATCGACATTCCAAACTAAGAACTATTAGTAATAAACTAGAATTTGACTAAAGACCTCTTACTTCACTTCCTCGTGGGATCGATACTGGGATTTTTAAAGAAAACTCTATATTACTTGAAATGATACGTATACTTGCGTAGTACCCCTAGTGTGTAAAATATTTTCTAATTTTTATATCATTTAAGATTTTGCACACTAGCCGCTATTTATAAATCGGTCAATTTTTTGGCCATCTTTTGGAAGTTAATTTACTGCGTAATTGCGGGTCGGGTCAAGGTGCTAGATTGGATAATACTCTTACTAATCGTTTTTGTGATAGCATCTCCCATGCTGGCCTCTTTGACCTGGGCTACACTGGCTCCCCGTTTACATGGAGAAGGGGATTTTTGTACCAACGTCTGGACATATATTTTGGGAATGCTCTTTTCTTCAAGCACTTTCACATTACTAGAGTGCAACATTTGAGTTATGCTACTTCTGATCATAATCCCATTTTACTTACTTTAGCTTTTCAAAATAAACCTGCCCAAATTTCCTTTAAATTTCTAAATGTTTGGACCACACATGCTTCTTTCCTTGACACGGTTAAAAAACTCTGGCTGTCTAGTAGATGTGGTAATTCTTGGTATGTTTTATGGAAATTTCATAAAATTGTTGCAGCTGGTCTCAAAAAGTGGAATGTTGAGGTTTTTGGTAATGTGCACACTAAGGTAAAGGTTTCTCAAAGAGTGGTTGATGATTTGGAGGCTCAGGTGCAATTAAATCCTTCAGTTCTCCCATCTCTTACTTATGCTCATCAACAATTACTTGCTGACATCTATCTGGAGGAAGATTTCCTACGTCAGAAAGCTCATGATTTGCATTTCTTAAATGGAGACAGAAATACTAAGTTTTTTCAGGCTACTATTAAGAATATAATTAATTTTAATACTATTCTTAAAATTTTCACCCATGAGGGTATAACTATTACTGATCCTGCTCTTATAGGGGGTAATGCTGTAGATTATTTTACTAAGATCTACACTGAAACAGTGCAGGTCTCTCCTGTTGATGCCACTCTTTTTGCTGAGGATTTTTTGCAGGTTGCTTCCTTACAGCTCTCTGATGTTCCTACCGGTGAAGAAATTTACATTGCACTTAAAGACATCAACTCTAATAAGGCCCCTGGCCCGGATGGATTCTCCTCCTCCTTCTATATACATTGCTGGGACATTATTAAGGTTGAAGTCATCTCTGCTATTCAAAGTTTCTTTCTTGGGGAGGACCCCTGTAAGTATTTCACTGCTGCTAAGATAGTTCTTATACAAAAAAATAGTGATAAATCACATTGGCACAATTTTCGACCAATCTCTCTCACAACTGTAATCTAAAAAATTATAAGCAAGATTCTTGTCTCTCGGCTGCAACCACATCTCCCCTTCCTTATTTCTCCTCAACAATCTGGTTTTATTAGAGGTAGGGAGATTTCTGATAATATTTTGTTAGCTCAAGAATTAATTGAAGAGCTTGACAGGAAATGTAGGGGTGGTAATCTTATCATCAAACTTGATATCAAAAAAGCTTTTGACACTATAAGTTGGGATTTCATTATGCATATTTTCATTGCTAGAGGTTTTTCTGCTAGCTTTTGCTCTTTAATTAAACGCTGGTTATGTTGTAACTACTATAGTGTGTTGGTTAATGAAAATTCTTATGGTTTCTTCAATGCTCAGAGAGGTATTAAACAAGGGGACCCACTCTCCCCCACTGTTTTTATAATTGCTTTTGATTATCTCTCTAGACTTCTCCATTCCTATCAGAGTCTACATAAACACACTATTTACATGCATAGAGCAAACTTTTTGGTGTCCCATTTAGCTTATGCTGATGATGCAATTATTTTTACTAATGCATCTAAACCTGCTGTAAAAGCTATACTTAAAGTTTTGGATGAGTTTCAATATGCTTCTGGTCTTACTTTCAATAAAGATAAATGTATATTATTCTTTGGGAAACATGTTAAACCTCACATCTCCACTTGGTCGCTACTTTTACCGGTTTTAAACTTTCACAACTGCCTCTTAAGTATTTTGGGGTAAATTTATTAAGAGGGCGTTGTAAGCAAACACAAATGGATGAGGTTATACATAAAATCAGAGCCAAGATTGATGACTGGAGAAATGTATTTCTCTCCAATGGGGGAAGAATCACCCTGCTTGTCAGTGTTCTTTAAAGTATTCCTCTATATGCACTTTAAGTTTTCAATGCTAAGAAATCTGCATTGATCTTGCTGGAAAATTTTTTTAATAAGTTTCTTTGGGAGAATGGTGGGGCAAAAAAACATTTGCTCACTTGGCAAAAGCTATGTAAGCCAAAGTATTCTGGTGGGTTGGGCTTTAAGGCTTTACAACATGTTGTTGAAATTAATATGCGCAAACTTTGGTATAAGTTTGAATGGCTAATTCCCTCTGGGCAAAATTCATGCACAATAAATATTGTTCTAATATTCATGCTTCACTTGTTGATTGGAAAGTTGGGGATTCTAAATTATGGAAAGCTCTGATTCGAGCCTGTGATACTGCAGCTAATTTTATTTTCTGGGATGTTGGGGAGGGAAATGTTTCTTTCTGGAAGGAGGATTGGGGTGTGGCCGACCTTAAAAACCTCCAACACCAACAAGTTTTTGACTCTTTACTTCTTTCTGATTTTATTACTAATGGGAATTGGACTGTCACTAAGCTTAGAGAAATTGTTGGTGATGATTTTGCTATGAAAATAAACACTATTCCTTTACATAATCAAAAGGACAAGCCTATGTGGAAGAAACCACTATATTTTTCTGCCAGTAAAATGCTATATAATCAGTTGCATCCTTTTCCTAGTTGGTGTTGGAGTTCTTTAATTTGGCAACCTGCTTTTACCCCATCCATCTCCTTTTTTCTGTGGAGACTCTTTTTCTCTCTTCTTCCTTTGGATGACATACTTAAATTAAAGGGGTTAAAGATGGCCTCTATTTGCCCCATCTGTAGACAAGCTGAAGAAAATTTTCACCATCTTTTCTTTAAATGTACATTTGCTAGGGCTGTTTGGCAGCAACTTGGTGAACACTTTGGTTTGCTGTGGGGTACTAACACCTCCATCAGAGCATACCTTATTTGTTGGCGGCAGGTAAACATTTTTGGGAAAAAATTTATGTCTTTTCCTCTTGTTGTATTTTGGTTCCTCTGGATGGCTAGAAACAACTATAAATTTGAAGATGCAGCAATTTCTCCTCTTACTACTTTATCTTTCATATTAGCTTATTTTCACAGAACTACAATGCTTTTTTCTAATGTTACTCCCCCAACTGAGCGTCGGTTACCTATATTGGTTAATTGGCTGCCCCCTCCTATGGGTTGGGTCAAAGTGAACTTTGATGGAAGTTGGACTCCAACTAAAGCTAGAACGGGGGGTGTTTTCAGAAACCACCGTGGCCATCTACTTTGCTATTTCTCTTCTCCCGCTATTGCTGACTGTCCTCTTATGGCAGAAACTTGGGCTTTACGTTTTGCCTTAACTACAGCTGTGTCTTTTCATTTATCTCATATTTGCATTGAAACTGATTCTTCTCTTTTATATGCAATGTTCACTAAAACTGCCCCCATTCCTGGGGATCTTACGTATCTATGTAGACGAGTTTGGAATATTATTGTCGGGAACCATTTGCAGGTCCAATTTGGTTTTATTTATAGGGAGGGCAACTCCCCTGCTGATTGGCTAGCAAAATCAATCACAGGGACTCCTATGGTGGGAACTACTCCTTCTAGACACCTTCTCACACTGCTCAACAGTGATCTGCTTGATATCCCTTATATTACATCCTAACAATACAATTGTGTTTTTGTTGTATGCTTTCTGTTACTTAAGGTTTCTGCATCTGGATTTGTGGTCTCATCTTGACGCAGCGTTCTTTCTTCTGCTCTTGAATGGATACTCTATTCTACGTTGATGTACTTACGGGATCATTTCTCTGCTTAACCGTGGGTTTTTATCTTCGTTGCTGGACTTACTGGTTCACTGCTCTGCTCATCTGGGATTTTCTGCTGAGGCTCTCGGTCATACTTTCCTTACATTTTACTTTTCGTATGCTCTCAGCTCTTGCCTTTTGGAAGTTTCATGTTTCTTCTCTGTTTGATTTGCTATTTCCAATGGTTCAATCTTATTTTGGTTTTTTGGAGACTTTTTTTGCGTGCGTTGTAATGTTGGAGGCGGAACCCCTAGGGGTGAGTGGGTATTGTACGTTTTCTTTTCTTTTAGCTGGGGATCTGCCTCCTAAACCTCTCGTACTCGATTTATTTCTTATCAACGTGTAGGGAGCCTTAAGTGCTCTCCCCCCCCAAAATATATATATATATATATATATATATATATATATATATATATATATGTATATATATATATATATATATATATATATATATATATGTATATATATATATATATATACATACATACATACATACATACATACACACACGCTCGCGCGTGCACACACACACATACTGTATACTAAAAAATGATCTGTATGGATCTCAAAGCAATCTGACAGTCTGAGATAAAGGAACGAGAATTCCTTTTGTCCCTTCTCAAAGCAACCCTAAATATGTAAATTTTATATACTTGTTACCCCTTCTATCTTATATAAATAGGACAGTTTCATTATATAAAAGGGACCTTTGAGCTCCTCAACTTGCAACCTCTATTTTTAAGGGAATAAAATGAGTCCATGAGACTAGAGAACAATCACTATTACCCCCCGTTAGGGAAGTCTTCCTCTTCTCTCTATGTTCCTTTCTCTCTTTCTTTCCCTCTTTCATCTTCTTTCCTCAATCCAACACTAAATTTCTTATGCACGGTCTACCTGACATATTTGGATTCAACATATACATATATATAGATATGTATAGCTACATATATGTAAAGTTTTTTGTCTGTTTTGTGTTTCAGGCCGATACCGCAACTATGTTTGGAGAATTATTTTCTTACTATTTTATAAAAATTTTGTGGCGGAAATCAGTTTCTTTTTCAACCAGACATGTTAACGTGTGGTGATTGTATAAAAAACTGCTATTTGATTGTTTGAAAAAAATATATATTTATATTTCTCACACTAGTTTTCAAAAAAAAAAGATTTTCTCCACCACAGCTTTACTTCGACCTTTTTGAAATGCAACAGCCACCCCAAATAGTAGCCTTTGAATGGGTTTTTGAAAAACTAATATATATATTATTGTTTAACTTGTTAGTCACCTCTTTTCTTCTTAATCATTTTCTAGTTTTTATTTCTATGCCCAAAAATTTAACCAGACGATTTAAAGAGAAAGTTAATAATAATAATAATGTGCTCCTAGTTATAGCTTTGTCGGCTAATTTTTCCTTATTTATTTTGAAAATAAAATTTTAAAATTTAAATTTAATGTAATATGTAAAGTATTTTGTTTTGATTTTGAAAATGGTGATATATTATTTTATTTTTGAAAATAACGAGACCAGATAGATCTCATATCAAATAGTTTAAATAGTTGAGCACGATACTACAAGTGACACATCATCCCGAAGAATGAGCGTATCACTTGTTAGTAGGCTTAACTATCTAAACTTAAAAGTTTGACTCTATTTTGGTCTGCGTATTTTATAACCGACAAATTCCCTGTCTAATGCACAGATTAGGCGGGGTTTAGATTAATCTGGGTTCCTAATTCCCTATAGAGGCGAGCCCCTATAGTTAATTACATCTTAAGCAACCGAAGTCACCTAAGAAAACTCTCGATAAGGATCATGGGTTTCGTCTTCAAGAATATCAACGTTTAGGTTTTCACGATTGGTGGTAGGAAAATCAAAGGGAATGGTTCAATATAGAACAGTTATTTTCAGAGTCTAAAGGTATGAAAAGTAGGAGATGTCGAAGATACTGAAGGAGCTTCAGTGACATTTCAAACTAACCTATGATTGGGCTTTATGTCTTTGAAAGTGAAGTTATGTTTTATGTTTCAATCTTGTAAATTATTTAGATATTTGGGGCTTATGTCTGCACATCATATGCAAATAGCCCAAAGAAATAGGAGGATTTATGTCGTGTCAAACGACTACCTCGGAATCCTAAACGGTTTAGGACTTATATCGTACAATATAAAATCATACTCAGTCCTAAAAGATAGTGTGAGGGTTCACGTCGTATCAAACGACGACCTCAACGTCCTATAGATGTTATTTAAATCTACGAGAATCCGATCGAAGATCCTTCATTCGTCCTCTGTCGTCTCGTCTCGAGAAAGAATAAAGATAGGAGAAAAAAGAGAAAATCATGCCTCAAACGGCCTATCCTAAGGGCATATACAAGAGAAAATGTGTGTAAAGAAAAGAAAAAAAACAAACATGCCCTAAAGGGCCTATCCTAGGGGCAAGTACAGGTGTGCAAGAGAAGCAATAATCAAAATAAACTAACCATGCCCTAGATGGCCTATCCTAGGAGCAAGCACGAGTATGCAAGAGAAGCAATAATCAAAATAAGCTAACCATGCCCTAGATGGCCTATCCTAGGAGCAAGCACAGGTATGCAAGAGAAGCAATAATCAAAATAAACTAACCATGCCCTAGATGGCCTATCCTAGGGGCAAGCATGAAAGAAAAAGTACAAATGCGAGTAAATGTATATACAAAAAGTAAAAGAATGCATGCAATAAAGAAAGTAAATGAACTCGTACAATAAATAAATGTGTACTCGACCAACTCCGTCGATGCCTCCGAAGCAAGCTACAAACAACTATATAATCAAGTTTAGCTATAAACATATAAAAGATCAAAGTGGGGGAATAAGAATTCTATTTGAGGATAGGCTCGATCTATAGACTTCCTTTTATCTCAATCCCACGAGCAACCCGGAAATGCGAAGTCTGTATCAATCTCAAATAAAGTCACCGGCAAATCACCTTAGAGTAGGCTAGCCTAATCCCTACCACTTAATTAGTGAGTGAACCAGTTTGTAGTATCTGAATTCTTTACCAGTGAAGTATCTGTTATTGTAGTATCTGAATTCTTTACCAGTGTGATATCTGGTACATTGTAGTATCTGTTCTGTGATGTGTAATATGTGTTAACTGGTGTATAGTGTATAGTATTTAATGGATAGTGTGTGGTAGGGTAATGTGTAGTATATGTGATTTGATAAATGATATGTGTGTGTGTGTGATATTTAATATGTGATGTGTATATATAACATTTAGTATGTGGTGTTTGTGTGTGATGTTTAATGTGTAGGGTGTGTATGATAAGTTTGATAATTATATGTGTTATATTTGATGCGATGTATTTGATATGTCGTGTTTGGTTTGATGTGTTAAATGTGTTGTGTATGATGCGATGTGTGATATTTGTGTGTGCTTATTTAATATATTGTATGTGTTTGATGTGATATGTGTTTGTCATGACATGTATGTGAGGTAATATGTATTGTGCCATGTATGTGATGCGATATGTGCTATGCTATGTGTGTGAGGTGATATGTGTTGACGTAGTATTCGTTGTCGTGCGAGTGCGAGTGTTTATCGTCGTGCGAGTGCGGTGTAGTATCTCGTCGTTGTAATATCCGTTACTATGTCGATGTAACATCCGGCGTCGTAGTATCTGTTGACGGTTCACGGATTTCTTAAAGGTAGGGATTAGAACTACCTAATTTAAAGTGAGATGGGCATCTATTTCTGAGTATTGATTTTTTTTATTATTTGTCTCGGCTATAAAAGCACGATTATTCGAGTGTGCATCATTGCCTGTACCCCGCATGTCCGACTTATCCACCCACTTTGACATTTTATATGCATAGTCAACCATTTAAATGTTTGCATATCACAAGACCAAAAGAGAGAATTTTCCAAGTAATTGTAAAATACTAGCTTTCCAGATCCTAGTTCAAACTTAAAATATACTCATATAACTAGTGTATACCTTAAGAATTTCTCCAAGGGAAATGTACATGTATTCTTACATTATTTTCATATCCATATATTTCATGCAAGCCGAAAGTAAATTTCACCAAATTTCAGCAAGTGCCAATCCCAATATTCATGCCAACCAAAACAGCATTAATAGTGAATGGAAAGAAAGAGATTAAAAAAAAACTTTATATATATATATATATATATATATATATCAATTTTTTTATAAAGACGACCTATAAATAGAATCCCAAGCACATAGAGGTTGAATGATATATATATCGTGTCGCTGTGAAAAACTTGTAAATTGAATTTTCAGCAAAATTATAATGATTATGTAGAAAGCCCGACATCATTTATTAGGAGAATAGATATTTTGGTAGCTTATAATTAAGTAAATAATTAACATATAAATGTTATAATAACAGAAAGTATTACCTACATACTTCAAAATTCTTAAAAAAAAACCTTAATGAAATTTGCCAATTAATTCTACTAAAAAAAATCCATCTGCCTCTTATTCCCTTTTTTTTTTTAACTGAGGCTTAGATAAAGATAATAATGATTATGTATAACATGTCATTTGTATTACAGCCAAAAAAAAAAAAAAAAAAAAAAAACTATGACAGATTTACATGTATACCACTCAATTCTTATATATTTATATACACCACCGAAATTTCAACTTCAGCAAATGCAGGAGAGATCCAACAATACTAACAAATGAGCAAAATATATCATCAATTTTAATTTCAGCAAACCAAAAGAACCCATAAATTTGCTCATAAATAGCCGTTCAAGCAATGTAAGGCAATCCCCTTAAACATCATATTCTGAAGTTTGATTTCAGCAGCCAAATTGGAAGAAATTATCAAAATTCTGAAATTCAGCTTTAGTGCGCCAAAGTAAAAGATCATTCAGCATTTCTAAATCCCAGTTTCAGAAAATACCACAATGACAATTCCCCTTTTTTTATTTTTTTTAACAAAAAAAAAAAAAGTTGAAATACTCCTTTTCAGGTATGAGTAAGGGACCATGCATATACAGAAATTGAAGTTTAAATGCCAGATATGCAAACGTATAAGAATCGTGAGGTATGTATGTAAATCTTTCAAATCTGAGGGATATTGAAGAATAGCTTGAATTCTTGAAGTGGCAGCTCTCGAAGGAATGAGTTAATTTGAAGAGATTATTATTCTACTTCAATCAGATACAAAACCAACCAATTATTCAAATCAATTCCTCAACCATTGCTTCCACCGAATGTCTCACCTGTTTATCAACTAGAGATCCAATGACTAAAATAAAGACAATAAAGGAATGAAAGAACTAAAAAAAACGAAAAAAAAAAAGGGTTAATACCCAAGAAATATATTCAACCTTCAATATCATACACAAAATATTAGCCGCATTGATATCATAGCACATTGTAATATGTGCAAATGCATTGTTTGGATTCAAGTATCATATTTAGGATTTCAGAAAAACCATATGCATGAATCCAAGTTCTCCAACTGAATTTTTTTTCAAGAGAATAGATCAGATAGCTTTTATAAAGCTCTTGAAACGACCCTTCTTAGAATAACACAAACTGGTGAAATTTGAATCAAGATATTTCATTCAAGAAAATTTTTCTTTTAGGCCAAGAATTCAATATTTAATGATATGAAATCATAATCTTAATGAATAACTAAAATACTTGCAAACCCACTAGTGAAGGATGCGTGCAAAGATATACATGTCCCAAAGGTATAAGTCATCTTGGGAGTGTAAGATAGTAAACAAAAATAAAAAAATAAAAGAAAACAGAGTTGAATATCTCAAAGTAAGCCTTCATGATATACGTATTGAAAGTGTAAGAATGATAACACAACTATACACCCAAATAAAGAGATGAAGACTTGGATTTATCATCATCTCATTTGCAGCAGAAAATAAAGGCATAAGACAATTTTCTTTGCAGCTTATCAGCAAAACCAATACCCAAGAAGCCGATAACTTAATTGAATCCAGAATTATGAAAGAACTGTCATAATCACAGTTTAAGTAAGTTATAAAACAATATCTCAAATTCAAATAGCGTAGGACTAAACCGCCTCCAATCAATTAAACAAGGTTTATGATCTTAAAAGAGATCTGCATCAAAGCTTGAATAGGATAAAGTGAACTGTTTCAGATTTTAATTCAGGGCGGAACTTCTTCGTTATGTCAAGCATCCCTAATTGTGGAATAGTATAAATAAGATTTGCAGAATCTTATCGAGAACTCTCACTAAAAAAAGGGAAGTAAAACACAAGCTAATATCCTTGGGAAGGAATGAAATCTGAAGTAATTCACTTCATAATTATACTTATCTATCTTTAAATCAAATCTCATATAACATCAGAGGAAAACTTACTTCTCGGAAAGCCCGAAAATCCAGAGGGCAATGGCCAACGAAGAAATTCCAACTCTCACGGATGAATTACTTGTTCCAGGCAATTGTAAACTCCGGAGGAAGCAACAAATGAAATCTCAAGCAGGATACAAAAAAAAATCGTCCCTAAAACTTCCACCCCAATGGAGTATTTATAGTCGGGCGAGGGGAAGAGGTGTTTACCAACGGTGAAGACCGAGGGTGAAGAGAACACACCACAAAGGTAAGAAACCAATCAAGATTCACAACAAGGAAGGTCACCCGACCTCGTTTGAGCGGGAAAATCCGTTACAAGAACATTACCGGAAGACAACCGGCGACGAGGGTTCAGAAAGGAGGAAGGTGACCGGCGAAACCGGAAGGAAGCTTCGAGAGAATGGCGAAGTCGGCGTCCGGATCCGAGAGAAGCGACCGGCTAGGGCAAGAAAAACGCGTGCGTGAGTAGGGAGAGTGAATAGTGTGCGTGAGTCGTGAGATTAGATTAAGGGATTTAATATATATTTATCATATAAAAGAAAAAAAATATATATATATTTATTTATATTATCATTTTATTTAAAATCGTCAATTTACGCGCGATTCGAGCCGACTCGAAACCCTATCAAGTTATATGTCTTTCCCGGCTAAAATCGACGTTCCGGACGCATCTGCGCGGTCCATTTCGTCATCCGAGGCCGTTCAGACAAGTTCGCTGACGGTCGTATCAATTTAAATTAAATTTGCGTCACGTGGCAAAATAAATTTACTTTGACTCGACCGAGCCATTTATCGAGCAAATTGATGACCGGTCTTCTCCTAAGTGAGAACCATAGTCAAACACATTGCTCGTGGCAAAAAGTCGAACGTCGCACACAGCGGGGTCCACCTATGGCTTTCAAATCCCTATAGGAACTCATCAAGAGTTTCAATACGTCGGCTTTTAATCGACTCAACTAGGTGTCGAGGATTTAGAGCCGTCCGTATGAAACTTCGAGGAGTGAGGAAATGGCTCGAATTTCTAAACATAGTGGGTCCTAGTCTAGTCCTCTAAGATAGTCCAAAATAGGAAGACCCTAAGGCTAGATCCTAGGCTAGAAGGAGAAAAGAATAACCTCAAAAATGAGGTCAACAAATGGACCCCCAATAGGTGTGGTGTGCTACGCAAGCACACCGCGCCTATTGGCGTTGACCGAAACAATCAACCCAATCGCAAACGAATATTCAAGTAACCATACTTGAAACAAATCAAAGATTGAATCAGAATTGAAGTGAAGTTACGTTCCCGCTGGGGATTAGCAGGTGTACCTTCAATTCAACGATATGAATTTGAATTTCCAAAATGTATGCAAGGAAATGATTCAGAAATATGCATTTGATCATATCCAAATATGTATTGAAAAGGTAGGAGGGAGTAGGATAAAACCTACCTCAAACAATATGAATGTATGGTGAGAAAGAATAGGGCTAAGCCTATCCAAAGGGCATGTATAAACAATATGTATAGATATGTATAAATCATATGTATAATTATGTATAAATCATGTGCATGCTGGATGGGAATCAGAATATGGGTACTGATCCCGAGGTGAGAACTGGAATATGGGTACCAGTCTCGAAATGAGAATCAAAATTTAGGTATCGATCTCAGGAAAATGAGAGTCAGAATATAGGTACTGACCTCAGGAGAAGAGAACTGAAATATCGGTGTCAGTCTCAGGATGAGAATCGGAATATGGGTACCGATCTCAGAAGGTGGGAATCGAATATGGTATCGACCCCGAGATGAGAACCGGAATATGGGTACCAGCCTCGGAATGAGAGTCGAAATTTAGGTATCGATCTCAGGAAGATGAGAGTCAGAATTTAGGTACTGACCTCAGGAGAAGAGAACTGAAATATCGGTATCAGTCTCAGGATGAGAATCGGAATATGGGTACCGATCTCAGAAGGTGGGAATCAGAATATAGGTACTGACCCCGAGATGAGAACTGGAATATGGGTACTAGCCTCGGAATGAGAGTCGAAATTTTGGTATCGATCTCAGGAAAATGAGAGTCAGAATTTAGGTACTGACCTCAGGAGAAGAGAACTGAAATATCGGTATCAGTCTCAGGATGAGAATCGGAATATGGGTACCGATCTCAGAAGGTGGGAATCAGAATATAGGTATCGACCCGAGATGAGAACTGGAATATGGGTACCAGCCTCGGAATGAGAGTCGAAATTTAGGTATCGATCTCAGGAAAATGAGAGTCAGAATTTAGGTACTGACCTCAGGAGAAGAGAACTGAAATATCGGTATCAGTCTCAGGATGAGAATCGGAATATGGGTACCGATCTCAGAAGGTGGGAATCGGAATATAGTATCGACCCCGAGATGAGAACTGGAATATGGGTACCAGCCTCGGAATGAGAGTCGAAATTTAGGTATCGATCTCAGGAAAATGAGAGTCAGAATTTAGGTACTGACCTCAGAAGGAATACGATGTATTGTGAAAATTATGGAGGAATGTGATGACTTGTGGCGTAAATGTGGGAATTGTGTAGAGATGTAGTATTGAATTGTGTAAATTGTGAAGTCTGTGAAATGCAGATGCATATATATAGGAATTGGCAAGAATATGAAACAAAACTCATATTATCATTATTTTATTTAAGATTTTGTTATTCCAAAAATATTTTATTAGGCATTTATTTATATCTATATATATTTTTAATTAATAATTTTTTTTTCAAGGATTATTATATTTCTTATTTTACACATCGTTCTTGCTCCTTAGCCTTTCCAAAATTGCGATAAACCAAATTTATTGGTTTCTTCGACAAACAATCAACCAGATTTGCTTTTAAACTGTCAAAAGGAGTCTGATCATATTTGCTTGAAACTGAATATCATATAATAGTGGATGAAATGCTATTACATCGAATATCAAACATGAAGAACATCACTGCCATCATATAGCAATAATCTGTACACATCTATATGTTTTTTCTGCAATATCTTTGAATGTCAAATCAAATCTGTATATCACTCTGAACATCCACCATTGTCTATCACGTACTTGAACAGTAAGCTGTATAGAGACTAGCCTCATCTTCAACATACATCGGAGAATCTGGAAAGATCCTTCCTATATATAAAGAGGTGTGCTGACTTTAAACAACTTATAGTTCATATGGTCGGAGATTTTCCATTTCCGGATCGGATTTATAACGGAACGGTATCTTGTCCTCATTCATCCTTCGAGAGTGATCGAAATCCTCTCATACGATACACCGAGAATACAATATTTCGCCACATCGGCACCATTTCCTTTTAAGATTAATACCGAGCCCACCGTAAAGGAATTTCAACGAGTCCCCGGAATTCTCCATCTCCAATAATCCGAATTTCGTGCCAAACATGATATTGCATTCGTTGACGAACGAGACGGTACGTAAAGGTCTCTTGAAGTCATGATGGTCAACATGTGGAGGAATACAATCACCCTCCTTATATATATTTATAATACAAATTGTTTGGAATGCAATCGGCAGGAGAACTCGCCGGCTACCATTCGTCCGATCATCCGTTTTATGAATGATGGTAATGGATCAACTTCATCATGGCGAATTATGCCAGGAGGATTACCTTCTCTGTCTTTAGCGAAATTGTAACAGCACCCATATTGTATGGTAATTCGTCCCTTTCCACGTTTCCATTTTCTGGGTTCAGAGTAAGTTCTTCTTCTCAGGCGTCCTGCTTGTCCCATTTGTTGTTCGAGGATAACACAATCCACAATTTCTCTTTGTTCTCGCTCAGAAAATACGTCAGTGTATAATTCTAAGCCTTCCAATATATTGATATAATTTCCCTGGAGTCTTTGAAGATGTTCAAAATTCTGCTTTCTTACTCTTCGATATCTTTCTAGTTCATGTTCGGAATAATTTGCAATCTACGAGGCTCGTCTACGAACCGTGGGACGTATGGCACAACTTCCATATTCCTTTTCCCGATCTCCTTCTTTTGAAGAGTAGGTTTCGAGTATGGCCTTCTCCGGCTTTGGTGGGATTACCTCAACAAGTTGATTTGGAATCTTTTCTTTCAACGACGATCGCCATCCTTTCAACAACATGCCTCATCCTCTCCCCTGTTCTTTCATTTGTTCCAACATCTTGTGTATCCGCCGATTCCGGTTCCTCTTCTGAGTGCGGGTGAGTGTTGCCTTACCTTCCAACTGATCATTGGTAGGGATAGCACCAACAAGCTCGCCTTCAGAGGTCATCACCATTGAATTAATCTTGTTGGTTGTAGTGTAGTCCGTTTCAACCTCATTTATTTTCCTCTTCTTTCCGGAAGAACGTTGATCTTTATTTTTAAATGTTAATATGGGCTTCTGACCACGGAATGCCTCCTGATCTACAATCGTCAGAGCCGAGCTTTCATACTCCAAATTTACTTGTTCAAAGTCCAAATCAAATTCTATAATCGCTCCCTCTTCAAGCTTCTCTTTATTCAGAGCGAAACCAAGTCCATTCTTAAAGACGAAAATCAGCCTTCCTTCTGACATTTTCCTGCACAACACAGGAAAACGGTCAGTATGTCAGGCCGGGCTAAGCAAGAACAATATGTATTAATCTGGAATATATTTGTTTTAATTTATATTTATATATGTGTATATACATATTTTATTTATTTATTTATAAATATAGGGTTTATTATGAAAATTGAAATTCATGTGAAAGGAACGGGAATGATAATCAGATTATGTTTTAGAATATATGAATTTTATTATAGATTGAAAAGGAAATTTTATTCAACAATCTTGTTTCAAATTTTTAAGTTCGGACCCAGTTACAATTGAGGTGTCAGTGCTTCTAAGAACAAGACTTTATTTCTAAAGTTCGCTCTTTTGAAACATCACGACACATAATATTTCTTCAAGTAACGCCCATTAATAGGGAGCATAGGTCTTTCCCCTCGACGATCCACTTAACCGGTATGCTCCTCCGTAGTAAACTTTCTCCACCACAAATGGACCTTCCCAAATTGGTTCGAACTTTCCACCTATCTTGCGATGTGCAAGGATAGGTCTCTTAAGAACAAGTACAAGGTCACCAACTTTGAAAGTCCCTGGGGCGGATCGGCTTATCATGTGCTTCGAATCATTTTAGCTTCGATATAATTCCAAATTTTGTTGTGCTAATAGTCGTCTTCCTTCCAAATTTTCCAGCTCTTCCAGACGGAGTTTAACATTTTCTTCAGTAGTAATTTTACTAGCAACAGCAATTCTGAGAGACAGAAGTTGCACTTCTAAAGGAAGAACGGCTTCGGACCCGTACACGAGGGCATAAGGAGTAGACTGTGTTGGAGTTCTGAACGTTGTTCGGTAGGCCCATAAGGCTTCTAATAACTGCTCGTGCCAATTTCTCTTGTTTTCATTCAGAGTTTTCTTTAGAATTTGGACGAGAGTCTTATTAAAAGCCTCGGCCAGGCCGTTTGCTCGAGGATAATATATTGTAGAGTACCGCCAATCTATTCCATGTCTTCTGACAAAATTATTAATTTTTGTACTCTTGAAAGCGGACCCATTGTCTGAAATTATTCTGCGTGGTACGCCAAAACGATAGACGACCTGGTTTTTGAAGAATTGTAACACATGATACGCTTTCACTTCTCTGAGCGGTATAGCCTCTGCCCATTTTGAAAAGTAATCGGTAGCCGCTAAGATAAATCGGTGTCCTTTTGAAGATGGAGGATCTATAGGACCCACCACATCTGTGCCCCAACACTCAAACGGCCACGACGCGACCGTCGGGTGGAGCACATTAGGGGGTTAGTGTAAGACCACTCCATGTATCTGACATTGATGGCAACTTCGGCGATTTTCATACGATCGGTCATCATCGCAGGCCAGTAGTATCCTAGCCTTTTGATTTTCATTTTCATTTTAGGACTTGACTGATGAGCGCCACAAAGTCCTGAATGTACCTCCTTTACAATTTCTTGAGCTTCCGTGCTGTTTAAGCATCTCAGCCACATTTGATCGAAGGATCTTCGATAAAGAACATTATCAATTAAAGCATATGACAGTGCTCTTTTCTTTATCTGATGAGCTGCTGACTTATCATCTGGTAGTTTTTCAGCCTGTAAATATTCTATGAAAGGCTGACGCCAATCTTCCGTGTCTTCAGCAACTGCCGCTACTGTTTCTTCTTCATTTAATTTGTTTAACGTATCTGTATCGATTTGAGACAAAACTTGAAGTCCTTGTACTGTTATTTCAATAGAATCTTCCTGTAGACATGCAAATTCTTTAGCAAGTTTAGCTAGAGCATCTGCAAGAGCGTTTTCTCCTCTCGGAATTCCGTACGAGTGTCACATTAGGTATTTGTTCCAACAACTTCATTGTATAACGGTGATATCTGTTCCAATCCGGGCTTCAAAATTTTATACTCGCACAGCAACTTGTTGAATTATTAACCGTGAATCTCCATAAATGTTGATATCGGTTATATCCGGGAGTATCGCTAATTGTAATCCCGTTATCGAGCTTCATATTCTCGCCTCATTGTTCGTACACGGCTCGTTAAATGATAAGCATATCTCAACATTCCTCGTTCGGTGTAATGAATATCAATCCAATTCTCGCTTTACCCGGTATTATCGTTTGTAGTTCTTTATTCTTTTGTGCTCGAAGAAGCTCCATCAAAATACAATTCCCAACGTCGAGTATTGGAATTTTTCAAATTCATTATTTGTTCATCCGGTAGATCGTCATTAAGAAGAGAGTCGGCCGGTAACGGATGTGCCGCAAGAAAATCGCTAGAATCCGTCCCTTCATAGCTCGAAGCTGAACAAAGGTAATGTCAAATTGCAATAATATCATGGCCCATCTTGCTAACCTTCCGGAAAGCGTCGGTCGAGCTATCAAATATTGCAACGGATTAAACTTTGAAATCAAATTGATCTTGTGAGAGAGCATGTAATGTCGGAGTTTCTGAACTACGAAAATTAAAGCCAAACAATGCTTCTCAATTGGCGGATACTTTACTTCCGCTGGTATTAGACGACGACTTAAGTAATATAGAGCGTTCTCTTTACCCTCATTATCGACTCGAGCCGGCGAGCTCCGAGGAGTCGTCTAAAGCCGCGGTATAAAGTATCAAAGGCTTACTCGGGATCGGGGCAGCTAGTACAGGAGGTGTCATTAAATATTGTTTAATGCTTTCAAATGCATATTGACATTTATCGTCCCAAGTAAACTTGGCATCTTTTTTGGTCAATGCAGAGAAAGATTGACACCTTCCTGACAAATTAGAAATAAAGCGTCTTAGATATGCCAACTTCCCTTGAAAGGATCGTAATTGCTTTAAGTTCTTAGGGGTGGCATTTCCACAATCGCTTTTATTTTCTCTGGATCAATTTCAATCCCACGGTGACGAACAACAAACCCTAAAAATTTCCCGAAGTCACACCAAATGCGCACTTCGGAGGGTTCATTTTGAGGTTAAATTGTCGTAACCGTTCAAAAACAATTCTCAAATCGTACGGATGATCTTCTTTCGTTTACTTTTGATCACCAAATCATCCACATAACATTCCACTTGATTGTGAATGAGGTCATCAAAAATTCTGGTCATTGCTCGTTGATATGTTGCTCCCGCATTCTTCAACCCAAAAGGCATTACCGTATAGCGATAGAACTCCAATTGGTGTTCGAAAGTCAGTAAATTTTTCATCTTCCGGAGCCATCTTGATCCGATTATAACCGGACGACCCATCCATAAAAGAGAAAATGGCATGAGATGATGCGATATCAACCATCAATTCCGGAATAGGAAGTGGAAATTCATCTTTTGGACATGCCTTATTTAAATCCCCGAAGTCTACACAAATTCGGATTTGACCATTCTTTTTCTTAACCGGTACTATGCTGGCAAGCCATGTAGGATATTGCTCTTCTCGTACGAATTTGGCATCTATCAACTTTTTGACTTCCGTTATAACTTTTTGTTCAATATCCAAGCGCATCCTTCTTGGAGCTTGCTTAACTGGAACTGCAGCAGAATCTAAACCCAATTTATGCACTGCCACATCTGATGCTAATCCTGGCATCTCATTATAACTCCAAGCAAAGCAGTCTTTAAATTCAGTCAACAACTTAATCATGTCTGTAGCTTCTTCTTCATTAAGTAGAGAGCTAATGAAGGTTGGCCTTGGTTCCTCTTCAGTCCCTAAGTTAACCTCTTTCAGCTCATCTACTGTTGATTTAATCTCTTCTTCAAACTCCGGTGGGGCATCATCAATTAAGGAATCTTCATAATTATCCAAAGTCTCCAAACACTCTTCATTTTGTCCATTGGTAACAACTAGGCAAAATTCCACATCATCAACTGGTCCTACCGTGCCGAACCCAAGACCTTGTTTAGAATTGAATGTACGATTGTTATTATTCCAAAGTTTTTCAAAATAATGTGATTGTTCTTTTGACCATTGCTTGGGTACCATACCACGCTGTGCAAGATTTTGAACACAATGAGAATACCATCCAACGGGCAATTCCATTAATTCTGAAGAAAGATCATTTTCTAGTTTTACATTAGTTTCAGAACTAGAAGATGCAGAGCCACGGTGAAACTTTATTGGTTTTCCACCAGCACTATGTACTTCTTTGACCGTCAAACCCTCAATTTTATGAGTATAAATTGGGGTAAGGGCCATAGATTGTACATAACGATTGATTCGATCGTACATTGAACCATGTTCACGCTTTTCTTCGTCTTCTAAACTGATTTGGAACTGGGGTCTTCTTTGGTTGATTGTCATTGCATCTTTCTTAATTTTTTCATCTTCAGAACTGTCTTCTAAATCAATGTTGATAACCGGATTCTTTGATTCAACAACCCTATCGTTCCTTTCTTGACCTCGTCCTCGGCCTCGACCTCGGATGCGAGTTACGGAGAAACTCTCACCCTCTCGTTGTAGAGGGGTGATACGAGATTGTTGAATTGGCGCCGAAAAATCTTGTCTTTGTGTGCTTTACGGATTTTCCGTTCTATTTGCAACAACATCTCGAGATAAAACGAGTCTTTTCGGAGGAGTGTAGTAAGCAGCATCTTCATGAATACCTATTTCATGAACGGAAAACGGTCTGTAAATCTCCTTTTATACAATATTCTTGTCCTTCCTGGCAGTACTTTATACATTGATGTAGTGATGAGGGAACCAATCTGTTTTCGTGAATCCAAGGTCGGCCCGGAAGAGCATTAAATGATGTTTCGAGTCAATGATATGGAATTTTGCGGTTGTTGTCAATTCACTGATTCTCAACAGTAAATTTATCGATCCCAAAGCTCTTTCCCCTTTCTGGTTAAAACCCCTTAACATCATTCTATCAGCGGTCAACTGTCTTGCATCAATATCCAAGTATGCTAGTGTTCTCAGGTTCATTATATTAATGGATGCTCCCGGATTCACTAACACTCTAGATAAGCATAGCATTACCAATGTTGACGGAAATATACAGCGGGCGATTATGATCAGCAGTGCCAAGCAATAAATCATCATCTGTAAAAGTTATCTTTGTCTGTTCCCTCAATGTACAAACCTCATCCAAGGAATCACCAGCGAGCTGAGCCAAACAGATGTCTGGATCAAGCAAAGCTTTCACCAGAGCTTCTCTCATCTCCTTTGATAAGATCAGAGCATCGTATATACTCAACTTCGCTGGTAACTTCCTAAGATGTGCTAATACATTATAATCCACTTTACTTGTTTGGCTTTTCATTTTCTTTTTGAACAAGCACTTCATCAATTGGTGGAGCTTGGATCGTCTATTTGCTTTCCTTTATCCTTCGGACCCACTCTCGGGGGTAATATCTTTCCACTTCTCAAATTTATTTCGTTATCTCTTCCGAGTCCGGAATTAATTCAGAAGTTGTAACCTCGAGAATTGGAGTAGCTGACTCTTTCAAGACCTCTTCTGAATCAGAAAATTCTAGCTCTATTGCAATTGGCGATCCTTGAAACTCTAGAATAAATGTTTCATCTTCCATACAGCAATTGTCATTATCTATATCTCTTTCTGGATCATCATTGCACATATCAGTGTTCTGTACAATTTGAGAATTGTTATCATGATTGAAATTAATATCAGAATTAGGTTGGTTATTGTCAACCACATCACCAACAAAAACGACCAAAACGTAGCCGAAATCAAATTCCATAGTATTACGTGCCCCTGGTGGAGCGAAGAAGAAATCATACAAAGTCAACGGTTTGAGAGATTTCTCTCCCAAATCCGTAACAACTAATCTCGGACCAACAACTCTCATCTTCTGAGCTGACTTTTCAATCTTAGCTTCCATAATTTGCTCATTCTTCTCTTGAGATTTATCTTCTGTTCCAACCAATAACACCGGTTCAACAGGCTTTGGATCTTGAATTACAGCTTGTGTTGAAGCATTCTGGAACTGATTCAATATTTTCTTTGAAGATTTAGTCCATAATGTACTCCACCCATCATCGGTTGTATATGGATCAATTGGAACAATAGGATCAACCGAGATTGTATTGATTGAACCTTTTTCAGGTTCTCTCATATACTCTTTCGGGATCGTTATGTTCCCTTTCATGAGATTATTCTCCAACCAATTCTTGAAAACAAAGCGAGTTCTCTATAGTATGTCCGATCATTCCGTAGTACGGGCAATATAGCGGATGATCCTTCTTATCAACTTCTTCCGGTTTCTTAGGTTCGAGCGATTCGAATTCCGCTTTCTTAACCAAATTCCGAAACATCTTGCCAATCTGCTTCATCTTTGAAGGAATATACCTTACTCAATCGTTCATTAAAGACAAAGTTGGTCTCTCGTTCATTGGAGGAGGTCTCTGTTGTGAAGACTGCGAATTATACTGTTGAAAAGATTGATGGTTCTGTCGAGGTTGTTCTGTCTTTATCTGTATCGGTTGTTTGCCTTTATCAATAGTTGCAACAGTCACAGATTTCTTCTCAAAAGCTTTCATTGGTTTCTGTTTCTCGGTCTTTTCAATAAAACCAAGTTGTTTTGCTTCTTCTTGTAGACTTGCAGCTTTACTCGAGCAATTTCTCAAATGTCTTGATCGTAAAACCTTTAAGGAGGAATGCTACCGGTCCATGAATACTCTTCAATAAAATTTCAATTGCGTGTTGTTCTTGGAGCTGAGGTTCGCACTTCATGCTCAGATTCCTCCATCGCAGAATGTATTCCACCAATGTTTCATCCTGTTTTTGTTTCTCAACCACAAGATCACGAACGGTGATATGGTGTTGAGCTCCAGCAAACCGTTTAACGAAAGATTTTCTAGTTCTGCGAAAGTCTTGACCGATCCATTCGGTAATTCTGCATACCAATCAAATGCAACACCTGAGAGGCTACTCACAAATTGTCGGAACAATAGTGCATCATTTCCTCCTGCATTACAGCAACTGGCCCGAAAATGCGCGACATGTTGTCGTGGATTTCCTGTTCCGTCAAAAGTTTTAAATGAAGGTGGTACGAAGCCTTTGGGGTATTGAACGGCATCGAATTCTTCATGATAAGGTCTACCCTTCAGAATTAACGATCCTCCTTTTGATTGTGCCAAGGCTTCTCTCACCTGTTGTTCTATTAAACTTTTGATATCCTTTTCTGGCATGGTAGCTGGAACAGAATTTTTCATGGGCTGCTCTTCATTATTATTGGAAGATTCTTTATTATTATCAGGAATCTGGATTATTTCTGGTTGATTTATCTCAGCAGGAACCACTATTGGAGTCTGAGGTTGACTTTGTAAAGTCATAATTGCAACCATCATTTCTTCCATCTTTCTTTCCAACCGTTCAATTATTTCATCTTTATCTCGAATAACTCCCCGTAATGTTTCAATAATATTCCCTTCAGCTGGTACTGGGGCTTCTCGTATATTTGAAGATGCTCTGGTTTCGACCATATTTATTTCAGCAAAATCTTCATCCATATAATCCGTCAAATCTTCCTCATCATTCGATTCTTCTTTCCTTTCTTTAGACAACTGTTGAATATCTTCTCTCAACCTTTCTAATTTAACCTCAATTAAATTCACTTTATCTGTTGAATCAACATGGGGTGTATGACAACTAACCCCTTCTGCAGCGGCTTCCGGAGTACCAATTATCCTCTCGGGACTAGAATCATTCTTCTTGTAATTGACTTTGGGCTTCTCCATAGGTATTGGTTCAATAGCCTTAGGTTGCCACACCATTTTCTTTAGCGTTGGTACCTTAAAATCAAATGACTTATTAAAAGCACTAACACATCTAGAAGTGGTGTGCTCCCTAGTCTGAGAACCAGATACTATAGCAGACAACCCTTTATCGTTCCTCAGAGTCTCCTTTCAGAACAGAACTTCCTGTGATCCCATTGAAGGAACTATCCTTGGTCCAAGACGAGATTTTGCAGGTTGGCGTCCTGTGGATTTCTGATGGGTGGTGAAGATATGATCTGTAGAAGTAACTACACGTTTCCCCAGACGTAACTTAGCAGAAACACGGGGCTGTAACGTCTCGTTCCTTCGATCAGACTTATGATGTCGATGGCTGGGTTTATCATCCTTTAAGATTTCAGCTTGTATATGCAGTGGGACAGCACACCCAATTTTCTTCAGTATCTCAGCAACTGAACAACGCTCTCTCTGAGCCAATCTTTCAAACACCCGACGAATTCCAAAGAAAAGAGCAGGTTTCTTCTTTTTTTCATTCTTACAATGAGGTGATACCAATAACGCAAGCGACGAATTCTTGAAGCATCTTCTTCAGCAGGGGCAACGGACAAAGGATGAAACCTGCTTCCTCTAAGAAGGGGTGAGGTTTCAAGAAGTCCAGTTTCCTCCTCAAAAACTTCCACAGGAACGGTGACTTTAGCGGCTTCCAATCTCTTGATTTTGGCTATTTTCCTGTTTTTGTTTCTCCTCTGTGTTCTAGTCAAAGTTGCAGACCTAGAACGGACCCAATTTCAAAAATAGAAGGCGGCGAAGTGAAAGCCAAACTTTCTTCAATTACGGGTTCATCGATCACTAGGACGCCCTTTCCCTTTGCTAATGTTGAAGCGACGGCGGACGTAAGAACAACCAAGTCAACCGGAGCAGCAGAAACATTCTTGGGGTTGTCAGTGATTCTAGTAACAGACTTCACAGCAACAGCAGAGTTATTCTCAACTAGTACTCGTTTCAGCGGAGGGAATTCGTCAACAGACCTCAGATTGAACTCAACAACAGGTTCTACTGACTTATTTGCCACAGACTTTACTACGGCAACTGGAACATTTGCGAACTTGATTTCAACATCGTCAAACCCTTGACCAAACTTGATCATTGTTTTATCAGGCAATTGGTTCTTGCTAACAACGATGTCCTTTCCAGTAGCGAAGGAGAAGATCAGTTTCGGGGAAGACATTTCTGCCATTGGAAATAAACATCAAGATTAACTGGGTGCCCTTTTCAGGTCTTATCCGAACAAATTATAGAAAGTTTTAATTGGTTGATTTATTTTAAAATTAAGGCAAAGCAAATACAAAAAGGTATAGGATCCAATATGAGATTGAAAGACTTATATAAAAGATTAAATTCGCATCGGACTCACTTCGATATACCGCTCCTAACCTACCACACCTATTGGGGGTCCATCCCACCTTAAAGATTTCAAGATTCTGGAACCTCTCTGTTTAAGGATGATTAAACAGTGGCTCCAGAATAAAAAAGGAGTTGACAATACTCGCTCAAGGAAGGAAGAAATGAGCAAAGTACATCAACGGAAGAATGATAGTCTGGCCCACTAGGGATATGGGCGCACTATCGATGTATAAAGACAAATCCTTATGATCCAAGATGGAAAGAAGAATTAGTCCTCAGTGAGTCGCTGTAAATTGTCGGCTAATTTTTCCTTATTTATTTTGAAAATAAAATTTTAAAATTTAAATTTAATGTAATATGTAAAGTATTTTGTTTTGATTTTGAAAATGGTGATATATTATTTTATTTTTGAAAATAACGAGACCAGATAGATCTCATATCAAATAGTTTAAATAGTTGAGCACGATACTACAAGTGACACATCATCCCGAAGAATGAGCGTATCACTTGTTAGTAGGCTTAACTATCTAAACTTAAAAGTTTGACTCTATTTTGGTCGCGTATTTTATAGCTAGACAAATTCCCTCGTCTAATGCACAGATTAGGCGGGGTTTAGATTATACTGGGTTCCTAATTCCCTATAGAGGCGAGCCCACTATAGTTAATTACATCTTAAGCAACCGAAGTCACCTAAGAAAACTCTCGATAAGGATCATGGGTTTCGTCTTCGAGAATATCAACGTTTAGGTTTTCACGATTGGTGGTAGGAAAATCAAAGGGAATGGTTCAATATAGAACAGTTATTTTCAGAGTCTAAAGGTATGAAAAGTAGGAGATGTCGAAGATACTGAAGGAGCTTCAGTGACATTTCAAACTAACCTATGATTGGGCTTTATGTCTTTGAAAGTGAAGTTATGTTTTATGTTTCAATCTTGTAAATTATTTAGATATTTGGGGCTTATGTCTGCACATCATATGCAAATAACCCAAAGAAATAGGAGGATTTATGTCGTGTCAAACGACTACCTCGGAATCCTAAACGGTTTAGGACTTATATCGTACAATATAAAATCATACTCAGTCCTAAAAGATAGTGTGAGGGTTCACGTCGTATCAAACAACGACCTCGACGTCCTATAGATGTTATTTAAATCTACGAAAATCCGATCGAAGATCCTTCATTCGTCCTCTGTCGTCTCGTCTCGAGAAAGAATAAAGATAGGAGAAAAAAGAGAAAATCATGCCTCAAACGGCCTATCCTAAGGGCATATACAAGAGAAAATGTGTGTAAAGAAAAGAAAAAAAAACAAACATGCCCTAAAGGGCCTATCCTAGGGGCAAGTACAGGTGTGCAAGAGAAGCAATAATCAAAATAAACTAACCATGCCCTAGATGGCCTATCCTAGGAGCAAGCACAGGTATGCAAGAGAAGCAATAATCAAAATAAGCTAACCATGCCCTAGATGGCACTATCCTAGGAGCAAGCACGGAGTATGCAAGAGAAGCAATAATCAAAATAAACTAACCATGCCCTAGATGGCCTATCCTAGGGGCAAGCATGAAAGAAAAAGTACAAATGCAGGTAAATGTATATACAAAAAGTAAAAGAATGCATGCGATAAAGAAAGTAAATGAACTGTACAATAAATAAATGTGTACCTGACCAACTCCGTCGATGCCTCCGAAGCAAGCTACAAACAACTATATAATCAAGTTTAGCTATAAACATATAAAAGATCAAAGTGGGGGAATAAGAATTCTATTTGAGGATAGGCTCAGTCTATAGACTTCCTTTTATCTCAATCCCACAGGCAACCCGAAGTACTGAAGTCTGTATCAATCTCAAATAAAGTCACCGGCAAATCACCTTAGAGTAGGCTAGCCTAATCCCTACCACTTAATTAGTGAGTGAACCCGTTTGTAGTATCTGAATTCTTTACCAGTGAAGTATACGTTATTGTAGTATTCGAATTCTTTACCGAGTGTGATATCCGGTACATTGTAGTATACGTTACGTGATGTGTAATATGTGTTAACTCGGTGTATAGTGTATAGTATTTAATGGATAGTGTGTGGTAGGGTAATGTGTAGTATATGTGATTTGATAAATGATATGTGTGTGTGTGTGATATTTAATATGTGATGTGTATATATAGCATTTAGTATGTGGTGTTTGTGTGTGATGTTTAATGTGTAGGGTGTGTATGATAAGTTTGATAATTATATGTGTTATATTTGATGCGATGTATTTGATATGTCGTGTTTGGTTTGATGTGTTAAATGTGTTGTGTATGATGCGATGTGTGATATTTGTGTGTGCTATTTAATATATTGTATGTGTTTGATGTGATATGTGTTTGTCATGACATGTATGTGAGGTAATATGTATTGTGCTATGTATGTGATGCGATATGTGCTATGCTATGTGTGTAAGGTGATATGTGTTGACGTAGTATCTGTTGTCGTGCAGGTGCAGTGTTTATTGTCGTGCAAGTGCGGTGTAGTATCTGTCGTTGTAATATCCGTTACTATGTCAGTGTAACATCTGGCGTCGTAGTATCTGTTGACGGTTCACGGATTTCTTAAAGGTAGGGATTAGAACTACCTAATTTAAAGTGAGATGGGCATCTATTTCTGAGTATTGATTTTTTTATTATTTGTCTCGGCTATAAAAGCACGATTATTCGAGTGTGCATCATTGCTCGTACCCCGCATGTCCGACTTATCCACCCACTTTGACATTTTATATGCATAGTCAACCATTTAAATGTTTGCATATCACAAGACCAAAAGAGAGAATTTTCCAAGTAATTGTAAAATACTAGCTTTCCAGTATCCTAGTTCAAACTTAAAATATACTCATATAACTAGTGTATACCTTAAGAATTTCTCCAAGGGAAATGTACATGTATTCTTACATTATTTTCATATCCATATATTTCATGCAAGCCGAAAGTAAATTTCACCAAATTTCAGCAAGTGCCAATCCCAATATTCATGCCAACCAAAGCAGCATTAATAGTGAATGGAAAGAAAGAGATTAAAAAAAAACTTTATATATATATATATATATATATATATATATATATATATATCAATTTTTTTTTATAAAGACGACCTATAAATAGAATCCCAAGCACATAGAGGTTGAATGATATATATATCGTGTCGCTGTGAAAAACTTGTAAATTGAATTTTCAGCAAAATTATAATGATTATGTAGAAAGCCCGACATCATTTATTAGCAGAATAGATATTTTGGTAGCTTATAATTAAGTAAATAATTAACATATAAATGTTATAATAACAGAAAGTATTACCTACATACTTCAAAATTCTTAAAAAAAAACCTTAATGAAATTTGCCAATTAATTCTACTAAAAAAAATCCATCTGCCTCTTATTCCCTTTTTTTTTTTAACTGAGGCTTAGATAAAGATAATAATGATTATGTATAACATGTCATTTGTATTACAGCCAAAAAAAAAAAAAAAAACAAAAAAACAAAAAAACTATGACAGATTTACATGTATACCACTCAATTCTTATATATTTATATACACCACCGAAATTTCAACTTCAGCAAATGCAGGAGAGATCCAACAATACTAACAAATGAGCAAAATATATCATCAATTTTAATTTCAGCAAACCAAAAGAACCCATAAATTTGCTCATAAATAGCCGTTCAAGCAATGTAAGGCAATCCCCTTAAACATCATATTCTGAAGTTTGATTTCAGCAGCCAAATTGGAAGAAATTATCAAAATTCTGAAATTCAGCTTTAGTGCGCCAAAGTAAAAGATCATTCAGCATTTCTAAATCCCAGTTTCAGAAAATACCACAATGACAATTCCCCTTTTTTTATTTTTTTTAACAAAAAAAAAAAAGTTGAAATACTCCTTTTCAGGTATGAGTAAGGGACCATGCATATACAGAAATTGAAGTTTAAATGCCAGATATGCAAACGTATAAGAATCGTGAGGTATGTATGTAAATCTTTCAAATCTGAGGGATATTGAAGAATAGCTTGAATTCTTGAAGTGGCAGCTCTCGAAGGAATGAGTTAATTTGAAGAGATTATTATTCTACTTCAATCAGATACAAAACCAACCAATTATTCAAATCAATTCCTCAGCCATTGCTTCCACCGAATGTCTCACTGTTTATCAACTAGAGATTCAATGACTAAAATAAAGACAATAAAGGGATGAAAGAACTTAAAAAAAAAAAAAAAAAAAAAGGGTTAATACCCAAGAAATATATTCAACCTTCAATATCATACACAAAATATTAGCCGCATTGATATCATAGCACATTGTAATATGTGCAAATGCATTGTTTGGATTCAAGTATCATATTTAGGATTTCAGAAAAACCATATGCATGAATCCAAGTTCTCCAACTGAATTTTTTTTTCAAGAGAATAGATCAGATAGACTTTTATAAAGCTCTTGAAACGACCCTTCTTAGAATAACACAAACTGGTGAAATTTGAATCAAGATATTTCATTCAAGAAAATTTTTCTTTTAGGCCAAGAATTCAATATTTAATGATATGAAATCATAATCTTAATGAATAACTAAAATACTTGCAAACCCACTAGTGAAGGATGCGTGCAAAGATATACATGTCCCAAAGGTATAAGTCATCTTGGGAGTGTAAGATAGTAAACAAAAATAAAAAAATAAAAGAAAACAGAGTTGAATATCTCAAAGTAAGCCTTCATGATATACGTATTGAAAGTGTAAGAATGATAACACAACTATACACCCAAATAAAGAGATGAAGACTTGGATTTATCATCATCTCATTTGCAGCAGAAAATAAAGGCATAAGACAATTTTCTTTGCAGCTTATCAGCAAAACCAATACCCAAGAAGCCGATAACTTAATTGAATCCAGAATTATGAAAGAACTGTCATAATCACGAGTTTAAGTAAGTTATAAAACAATATCTCAAATTCAAATAGCGTAGGACTAAACCGCCTCCAATCAATTAAACAAGGTTTATGATCTTAAAAGAGATCTGCATCAAAGCTTGAATAGGATAAAGTGAACTGTTTCAGATTTTAATTCAGGGCGGAACTTCTTCGTTATGTCAAGCATCCCTAATTGTGGAATAGTATAAATAAGATTTGCAGAATCTTATCGAGAACTCTCACTAAAAAAAGGGAAGTAAAACACAAGCTAATATCCTTGGGAAGGAATGAAATCTGAAGTAATTCACTTCATAATTATACTTATCTATCTTTAAATCAAATCTCATATAACATCAGAGGAAAACTTACTTCTCGGAAAGCCCGAAAATCCAGAGGCAATGGCCAACGAAGAAATTCCAACTCTCACAGATGAATTACTTGTTCCAGCAATTGTAAACTCCAGAGGAAGCAACAAATGAAATCTCAAGCAGGATACAAAAAAAAATCGTCCCTAAAACTTCCACCCCAATGGAGTATTTATAGTCAGGCGAGGGGAAGAGGTGTTTACCAACAGTGAAGACCGAGGGTGAAGAGAACACACCACAAAGGTAAGAAACCAATCAAGATTCACAAGAAGGAAGGTCACCCGACCTGTTTGAGCGGGAAAATCCGTTACAAGAACATTACCGGAAGACAACCGGCGACGAGGGTTCAGAAAGGAGGAAGGTGACCGGCGAAACCGGAAGGAAGCTTCGAGAGAATGGCGAAGTCGGCGTCCGGATCCGAGAGAAGCGACCGGCTAGGGCAAGAAAACGCGTGCGTGAGTAGGGAGAGTGAATAGTGTGCGTGAGTCGTGAGATTAGATTAAGGGATTTAATATATATTTATCATATAAAAGAAAAAAATATATATATATATTTATTTATATTATCATTTTATTTAAAATCGTCAATTTACGCGCGATTCGAGCCGACTCGAAACCCTATCAAGTTATATGTCTTTCCCGGCTAAAATCGACGTTCCGGACGCATCTGCGCGGTCCATTTCGTCATCCGAGGCCGTTCAGACAAGTTCGCTGACGGTCGTATCAATTTAAATTAAATTTTCGTCACATGGCAAAATAAATTTACTTTGACTCGACCGAGCCATTTATCGAGCAAATTGATGACCGGTCTTCGCCTAAGTGAGAACCATAGTCAAACACATTGCTCGTGGCAAAAAGTCGAACGTCGCACACAGCGGGGTCCACCTATGGCTTTCAAATCCCTATAGGAACTCATCAAGAGTTTCAATACGTCGGCTTTTAATCGACTCAACTAGGTGTCGAGGATTTAGAGCCGTCCATATGAAACTTCGAGAAGCGAGGAAATGGCTCGAATTTCTAAACATAGTGGGTCCTAGTCTAGTCCTCTAAGATAGTCCAAAATAGGAAGACCCTAAGGCTAGATCCTAGGCTAGAAGGAGAAAAGAATAACCTCAAAAATGAGGTCAACAAAGCTTAGTATACGGATGGTAATAATTGCAACTTATAAACCATAAATCTGCATTACAAATATGATAATAATTGCACTTTTATCAAGCCATAAATCTACATTACAAATATAGATTAACTCCTTTTTGATTGCATAAACCATTACAAGAGGTAAAATAAAACTAAAATTCATGTTGAAATAAAAAAAAAAATAAAAACTTCATTTAAAAAGAAATATAATATTTTATAAGCCAACCTTCTCTTATTTTCTGTTAATTAAAATGAAGATACTCATATACGCTGGCTTAAGGATTCAACAATGGGCCCCAAATATAGTAATTAAAAGCTGAGAGAATATTTGGGTTCTTTGCAAGGATTGAAGAGGCCATAATGATTCTCAGTCCCGAGTGGTTGCTTGAGGTTCTCATCAAATAGGGCAAATAAATATGTCTCAATGTAATTCCCAGGTCTCTTGGGTGTTCCTTGCCCAAGATGTTGTATCAGTTTGGAGATATAGGTCTGCGCATTCTGTTGCGTGGCCGCATCCCCACCGTCCTATGGCCAGCCACTCTCCGACACCACAATGGTAACATCGCCACCACCCACCTTCTCGAGCGCCGAGTAGAGAGCATCGATGATTGCATCAAACAGATTCCAATATTGCAGCTGCCCGTCATAGACAACCGTGTTGGGTGAATTGAAGAGGGCATAGTCGAGGGAGATATGATTTGGGTCGCCGATGTGGCTGAAGTATGGGTATACGTTGACGAGGAGTGGGGCACCATTTGCAGCAAGGAAATTGATGATTGGTTGGAGCGTGGCGAGAGCGTCTGAGGAAATGACGCCAGCAGAAGGAGGGTAGGAGTTGCCGAAGACGTCGGTGGAGATTGACGTTGAGACTTAAATCCGATCATGAAGTCCGGCGGACTGCAAAGCGTTATGCAGATTCTGCATTGCAGGAAGAATGTTCTGCGCAATAGGGCCTGGGATGAGCTCGTTACCAACGGCTATGTAACAGAAGTTAACATCTTGGAAGGCTTGGATGTTGTTCTGAACCCATGAATAAGCAGCAGAGGGATCAGACGAGAAAGCTGAGGGATCAGGGATGTCGACGATGACGATAATGTTTGTGCCTCTGAGGGCTTGGAAAACATCTTGATTGTAATCATAGAGTCGAATCCCTCCTATATTATTTGATTTGTAGAGGTCGATAACTTCTTTGGTGAGGGCAGATTGTTCCCCACTCTTCCGTAGTACACACCAATGGATTCCACATCTGTCAAGCATTTATTAAATAACAATGTCATAAGATATTAAAATTAAAAATTCATGAAGATGATAATAATATATGACGATAAATAAATAATATATATGTAACATTAAATGTTATGATAAAAGAGAAAAAATAGAAACCTGCAATGAGGAAGCTAAGAAGCAATCCGGTGGCTACAGTAGAGATGAAAGTATTGTTTGCGGCCATTGCAATCTCTCCAGAGATTAATGAAGAAATGTGAATTTTTTTCGTTTGATGAAATCCTCAATATATAGAGGGGATGAAGGGCAAATTCAATATTTTCAACTAAAATTTTATATTAAAAATTTTAGAGGAATTGGGTGGGTAATTAGCATTTATGAGATGCGACAAACTCTGAAAATTTTAATTGCATGGGAATTTGGTTAAATTGATGGAGCATAACTCTTGTTACATGCTGCTGATATATATATATATATATATATATATATATATATATATATATATATATATATATATATATATATATTAAAGGAAAGAAGCACTTAGGGCTCCCTACGCGTTAATATAATGTAAAAAGTACAAAGGATTAGGAGGCAGATCCCCACTAGAAGAAAAAGAAAAGTATAATACCCCACTCACCCCTAGGGGTTCCGCCTCCATTGATACAACTCACGCAAATAAAAATCTCCAAAGAAAAATACCATGAAAACACCAAGAAACAGGGCATAAAACCTATAAAATGCCAAGTACAAGTAACAGATAACCTGGAAGTAATAGCAGATGAATCCCAGAAGCAGAGCAATAATCCAGTAGAATCAGCAACGTAGACAAAATTCCACAATTGAACAAAGCTTGATCCCTTAAGTCCAGCAAACGAGGAGAAAGACCCACGGTAGAGAAGAGCTGTGATCCCATAATTCCAGAAAACAGTTGCAGAAACCTCAGACCAGAAAACATAATGAAATTTATAGTTAGAATCTAATATAAGGTATATCAAGGAGATCACTATTGAGCAGTGAGAGAAGATGTCTCGGTGGAGTAGTTCCAACCATAGGAGTTTCAGGTATTGATTTTGCTAACCAGTCAGCAGGAGAATTACCTTCCCTTTAAATACAGCTAAATTGGACCTGCAAATGATTCCTGGAAATAGTATTCCATACTCTTCTACATAGATAAGTAAGATCCCAAGAAATAGGTGCAGTTTTAGTAAGCATTGCAAATAAAATAGTAGAGTCTGTTTCAATACAAAGATGAGTGAAATGGAAAGAAATAACTGTAATTAAGGCAAAAAATAAAACCCAAGTTTCTGCCATAAGAGGATAATCAGCAATAACAGGTGAAGAAAAATAACAAAGTAGACGACCACAGTGGTTTCTGAAAACACCCCCCGTTCCGGCTTTAATTTGAGTCCAACTACCATCAAAATTCACTTTGACCCAACCCAAGGGAGGGGGCAGCCATTTAACAAAAACAGGTAGCCGACGCCTAGATGGGGAACTGTCGACATTGAAGAGCCTTGTAGTTCTATGAAAATAGGTTAATATATAAGATAGAGTGGTAATAGGGGAAGAAGCAGCATCCTCATATTTAAAGTTATTTCTAGCCAACCAGATAAACCAAAACACAACTAGAGGAAAGGACTTAAGCTTTTTCCCAAATGTGTTAACCTAATTCCAACAATTAATGTATGCTCTAATGGAGGTGTTAGTACCCCACATTAAGCCAAAATGTTCACCAAGTTGCTGCCAAACAATTTTTGTAAAGGAACATTCAAAGAAAAGATGGGTAAATGTCTCTTCAGCTTGTTTACATATGGGGCAAATAGAAGCCATCCTTAACCCCTTTAATTTAATAATATCATCTAAAGGGAGAAGAGAAAAAAAGAGTCTCCACAGAAAAAAAGAAATGGATGGGGTAAAAGCAGGTTGCCAAATTAAAGAACTCCAACACCAACTAGGAAAAGGGTGTAACTTGTTATAAAGCATTTTGCTAGCAGAAAAGTGTAATGGTTTCTTCCACATAGGCTTATCCTTTTGATTATGTAATGGAATAGTGTTGATTTTCATAGCCAGATCCTCACCCACAATTTCTCTAAGCTTAGTAACATTCCATTCCCCATTAGTAATAAAATCAGATAAAAGAAGGGAGTTAAAAACATGTTGATGTTGGAGATTTTTAAGGCTAGATATTCCCTAATCATCCTTCCAAAAGGAAACATCTCCCTCTCCTATATCCCAGAAAATGAATTTTGCAGCAGTATCACGAGCTCTAGTCAGAGCTTTCCATAGTTTAGAATCCCCAACTTTCCACTCAACAAGAGAAGCATGTACATTAGAACAATATTTATTATGCATGAATTTTGCCCAGAGGGAATTGGCCATTCGAAACTTAAACCATAACTTGCACATATTTATTTCAACTACATGCTGTAAAGCTTTAAATCCCAGCCCACCAGAGAGCTTTGGCTTACATAACTTTTGCCAAGTAAGCCAATGTTTTTTTGCTCTACCATTTTCCCATAGAAACTTATTGAAAATTTTTTCCAGCAAGATCAATGCAGATTTCTTAGCATTGAAAACTTGAAGGGCATAAAGAGGAATACTTTGAAGAACACTAGCAAGCAAGGTTATTCTTCCTCCATTAGAAAGATATACATTTCTCCAGTCATCAATCTTGGCTCTGATTTTATGAATAACCTCATCCATTTGTGTTTGCTTACATCTACCTCTCAACAGATTTATACCAAGGTACTTAAGAGGCAAATGAGAAAGCTTAAAACCAGTAAAGTTAGCAGCCCAAGTGGAGATATGCTGCTGATATATATATATATATATATATATATATATATATATATATATATATATATATAATTTTATATTTTGGGTTTCGGATATTGTATGTTTAGAAGAGTAGTGTTGGACGCAACTTAAGAATAAAAAATACAAAAATAATTACAATTTATAGAGCTGTTAATGATTAAATAATAATAAAGAATGAAATTTGAGTTTCGCAGAAAATTCCAAATTAAGGATAAGGTACATGTTTGTATTATACTCTACACTTCCACCGGTTTTGCATAACGGTGTAAGAATTTTTCAGGTATGTATTTTATATTTATTAAGACTTTTTTTTTTGTTGTTTTGTAATCAATTCTGATTTATTCTATGAGTCATGCCCAAGAACTAGAGCCAGTCGGCCTTAGGACGGCTAGTCGACTCAAGTAATTGTTGTTCCTTGGTGATTTTGGAGCTCTTTTATGGAGAGATGTTGAGAGAGTCTCACGATGGTACTTGTGAGTTTAGGGGGTTAGACCTTTGTTCGATCATTGATGTGGATGTCTGACTTTTGTTGGCGCAGTGTTCTTTTGGTCGTTGAACTGGCCTTTAGTCAATCGTCAGTCCCGCAGTCGACCGTCAACGATGTTAAGTGGTGCCCAATAAAAAGAAATAGAAGGAAAATTTTGCTTGCCGCGTCTCTCCAACTGTTGCCGCCTCCCGTTGAATTTTGCTAACTAATGGCTGCCTTATTCTTTCATACGTCGCTACTTTTGGAATTCGAACAACTGCTGCTTCCTTAAATGGGCCACCCCATTTTGAATGAATTAGCAGTTCCAATTTTTTATTTGCGTATGTGTGAGGCTTAAGGGCTGGAATTAAAATCGCATGCTCAACCTGCTCCATTGGAATTCTTTTTGGGCGTGAAGTTTATACAAAAGAAGAAAAACAAGAGGAAGGATTCGCAAGGTTTGCTCTCCCTGTTATCCTTCTTCTCCTAGGCTCTTGGGTAGATAGAGAGGGAGAAAAAAAGTGAAAGACATTCTTGTAATCATCGAGGCGAACGACGGTGCAATTTCCTTAATTAATAAAATCCTCTGCAACTCCGTGGACGCAAACAAAAATTGCCGAACCATGTAAATTTCTGTCTATTTTTTGTGTGAATTTTTTTCATTCTTATTTTTTGCTTCGTCGTCGATCGTTTTATTTTGTATACCTCCATAACTGGTATCAGAGCCAATGACTACAGACGAAGTGAATGTTTCAGGGATCGAGAAATTTGATGACACATATTTTGATTATTGGAGGATACAGATAGATGACTACCTCTATGGGATGAAACTTCATCTTCTTTATTGGGGAAAATACCAGAAATGATGGATGAAGCTAAATGAAATTTGTTGGATCGACAAGTTCTGAGGGTTATTCGATTGTCCCTATCGAGGTTCGTTGCCCACAACATCGTCAAAGAAAAGACTACTGCAGATCTTATGGCAGCCCTGTCAGGTATGTATGAAAAGTCATCGACGAATAGCAAGATATATCTGATGAAGAAGTTATTTAATTGGAAGATGACAGAATGTACATCTGTTGTACAACACCTGAATGATTTTAATAATATCACAAATCAGTTATCGTATGTAGAACTTGAATTTGATGATGAGATACTTGCACTGATCTTGTTGGCTTCATTGCCAAATAGCTGAGAAGCTATGATGATGGTTGCCAATGATTCTGCAGGTAAATCTAAATTGAAATATGATGATATTCGTGTTTTGATTTTGGCTAAGGAGGTTCACAGGAAAGATTCTGGCGAGATCTCAGGTTCAAGTTCGGAACTAAATGTTGATTCCAGAGAGAGATCACATGATATGAACTCAAATAGAGGAAGATTAAAATCAAAGCACAGAGGCAGAAGCAAGTCAATGCCTGGTTAGAAAGTAACTTGCTAGAATGGTGGCAAAATTTGCCACATAAAGATGAAATGCAAAAATCCCAAGAAGGCGGAAAATGACAGCACAAATGTGGTAACTGAAGAAGCACATGATGCACTACTGCTGGCAGTTCATAGTTCTGTTGATGACTGGATACTAGATTCATGGGCTTCATTCAATACAACTTTCTATCGGGAATTGATGCAGAATTATGTTGTAGGTGACTTTGGGAAAGTATATCTGACAGATGGAGAAGCTTTAAAATGTGTTCGGAATGAGAGACATTGACATCACACTTCCTAACAAGAACAGGTGGACACTGCAAAACGTTAAACACATTCTTGAACTGATGAAGAACCTCATTTCTGTTGGGTAACTTGATGAATGTGGACATTTAGTAGTGTTCTCAGATAGCATCTGGAAGGTTACTAAAGGAGCACTAGTTCTGGCTCAGGGTAAAAAAACATGTAAGCTATATATGACTAATGATTTAATTAACAGTGTTGATACTACTGTTGCAGAGAGCGAAATAGAGTTGTTGCATTGCAGACTTGACCACATGAGTCAGAAGGGCACAAAAGAACTGCAGTCCAGAGGTAAGCTACCAGAATTGAAGTCAGTTGATCTCCGTATATGTGAGAGTTGCATTATGGGGAAATAGAGGAAGGTCAGTTTAAAAGTGGCAGGACGCCAAAGGCAGGAAAGCTGGATTTAGTACACATAGATGTGTGGGGACCTTCTCCAGTGGCATCTCTTGGAGGCTCTCGTTACTACGTCACACATTGATGATCATAGCATAAAGTTATGGGTTTATTTCTTGAAGCATAAATCTGATGTATTTAATGTGTTCAGGACTTGGAAGACCATGGTTGAGATAGAAACATGCTTAAAGCTGAAATGTCTGAGGTCTGATAATGATGGTGAGTACATTGATGGTGGGTTCAAGGAGTATTGTGCAGCTCAGGGCATCAAAATGGAAAAAACCATTCCAGGAACACCACAGCAAAATTGTGTTGCATAGCGCATGAAGAGGACCATTAATGAGCAGGCTAGAAGCATGAGATTGCACGCCGGACCGCCACCTACTTTCTAGGCAGAAGCAGCCAGTACTACAATTTATTTGATAAACAGGGGTCACCTGTTCCATTAAACTGTGAATTACCTGAAAAGATCTAGAGTAGGAAAGATGCTAAATTTTCTCACTTAAGACTTTTTGTTGTCTTTCATATGTTCGTATTAATCCAGACACTCGAAGTAAGCTTGAGGCTAAGTCAAATCAGTGTTATTTCATTGACTATGGAGATGATGCATTTGGATATTGTTTCTGGGATGATGTGGATTGGAAGATCATAAGGAGCAGGAACGTGATTTTCAATGAAAAGGTTATGTACAAGGACAAGTCTAGTACAGTTTCTGAAACACCACTGCACAAATCTGAGCCGGTAAAGTTTGATGATTTACCAGTGCTCACAGTGCAAGGTAGAGATGCAGTTGATGAGGAAAGTGGGTCCGAGGCACCCATTCCTATTGTTCTGTAGTCAGTCTACCCCTGCAGTTGTAGTTCACAGGTCAAAAAGGGCAAGACTTTCTCCACATTGTTATTCTCCTATTTTAAACTACATTCTGTTGACAGATGGTGAAGAATCTCTGAGTTATGAAGAATCCTTACAAGATGAAAATTTGAGCAAGTGGGAGCTAGTCATGAAGGGGAGATGAATTCTCTTCTAGAGAATCAGACTTGGGAGTTGGTAGAACTTCCACCAGGGAAGAAGGCATTGCACAATAAGTGGGTGTACCAGGTGAAGACTGAACATGATGACAGTAAGAGGTATAAGGCTAGACTTGTTGTAAAAGGTTTTCAGCAGAATCATGATATTGATTATGCTGAGATTTTCTCTCCTATGGTGAAGCTTACAACCATCAAATTAGTACTGTCTAAGGTGGTTACTGAAGATCTCTTCATTGAACAGTTAGATGTGAAGACAACTTTTCTTCATGGGGATCTTGAAGAAGACATCTACATACACCAACCTGAAGAATTTGTGGTACAGAAAAATGAAGATTCACTTTGCAGATTGAAGAAGAGCTTGTATGGCCTGAAGCAAGCTCCAAGACAGTGATACAAGAAGTTTGATAAATTCATGCTTAATGCATGGTACAACAGATGTCAGGCAGATCATTGTTGCTACAACAGGTATTTTGACAATTCATATATCATCCTTTTGTTGTATGTGGATGATATGCTTATTGCAGGGGCTAGTATTAATGAGATCAATAATCTAAAGGAGCAGATGTCAGAGCACTTTGCAATGAAGAATTTGGGAGTTGCAAAACAAATCCTTGGCATGAGAATTGTGAGAGATAGAGTCAGAGGCACGTTGAGACTCTCTCAGGCTGAGTATGTGAAAAAGATACCTAGCAGGTTCAACATAAAAACTAAAAAAAAAACATAACACATTAAAGAAAAAAAAAGAAGAAAAAAAGGAATATAATAACAGATAGAATCATTCAAACGCAGTCACATATTTTTTATTTTAAATAAAGTACTATAAATATTAAATCTAATGGAGTAAGAGTGAATCCTTACCTTTCTTGTTTTCCGATTCTGAATGCACTAAAATATTAAATCAAATAAAATTATTTCTATGCTCTCTCATTTCCTCCCTTCATTTCATTCTACTAATAAGTAAAAGAAGAGAAAATGATAATGTTAAAATTTCATTCCTTTATAAAGAAAGGGTCAAAAGTTTGTATTTTCTTATTGTAATAAGGTAGAGAAGGTGTATCATTCATATTTATGTGTGAGGGAGGTTTCAGGTGTTTTCTTCTTCTAACTGTTTGTTTTCTTAACTTTTTGGTTTGAGGGCTTTACCCCATCTCTTAAATGTAAAGGGTTGTTCTTCTCTCTTCCTCTCTCTTCTTCTTCTTCTTTAATCTCTAATATATCACATAAGGCCTGTTTCTCAGAACTAGAAGTTCAGGAAGGTTCAAAATAGTGACATCTGGCATTAGTAGAGTATATGCTTAGAAAGAGGCTTTTTATTTGTTTCAAGCTATTAAGAAGATATGGAAGCTAAAATATGATATCAAATTTATTTCTCTCACGAAAGGGTTTTTTATATTCAAGTTTTTCTGTGTTCAATATTTAGATTATGTTATTATGGGGGGACCTTGCCACCTTGGTTTATTAATGATAAATCGTTTATTTCTAAAAATGTTCTACCGATTTTAAACCTGCAAAAGAAAATTTTAAAGTGCATGTGTGGTGAAATTCCCTAATATTTCTCATTGTTGCTGGTACGAGTCTAAATTTTGCAAAATTGCTAGCAAGCTAGGCATTCATTTAGTTGTTTGCTGTCTTACTGCTGAGGCTTCGAGATTAATGTTTGTTAGGATAAGTGTTCAAATTGCTATTAATTCAAATCCACCAAAATCTATTACATAGGATATTAAGGGTAAAGAAAGTGTTTTATCTATTATTTATGAGTGGAAATCCATCCCTTACAAAAATTGTTTTGCCTTTGCTCATGACCTCTCAACTTGTCCCAAAACTTCTAATAATCAATCCACTACTGTTATCACAACTTTTCGAGGGAGAGGTAGAAATATATATAAATTTATGATCCCAAGATGGAGAAACCCTAAGTCTAAACAAATTGTTTCTCTCTAATCCAACCGTTAATTCTATTTTATCGGCACTTAATTTGAATATTATTGTTGAGATATCTTCTAGCAATTTTGAACATTCTAAAGTAACGAGGACGTTTTACATGCATGTTTTACCTTAATAATATATCCAAGGTTGAAGTTTCATATGTTAATGATAATACACCTTTTTCTCAAGTTAATGTTAGAAATATTTTTCTAAATATTTTTTCCAATAATATTCCTTATCACTTGATATGAAACGTTAAGAAGGCTATAATATTTTTTTTTTTTTTGGGGGGGGAAAGAGCAACGGTGGCTCCCTACGCGTTAATATAAAAGATGGTACAAGGGGGGGGAGTGGATCCCAATCTAAAACCAAATGAAAATACATTAAAAAACTCACCCATAAGGGTTCCACTTCCCCGAGTACAACTCACGCAAAAAAATATCTCCAAAATACAAAGCAAAGTAAGAGCAAAAGGAGAAGCAAAAAGTAAAACTGAGTTGTAATAAAAAATTAAAACCTGCGAGCTCGGACATTGTGTAGAAGTGTAATACAGAAGACATGAGCCAAAAGGAGAAACCCGGTAGTGAAAACAAAGAACAACCTGCAGTGTACCGTGAAGATAGCCTGCATCCGCAACCATAGCCTTCATGCAAAGAAAATCATAATCTGGCCAGCCTGGTGTCCTGCAATCCATAGAGGAAATAACATTTCCCAAAACCCAAACGAAACGATCTCCAACATCCTGTGCAATGCCAAACAGCTCCCAAAACAAAATATTTGGAGACCCAGCAAGAGAATATAACCAAAGCAAGTCTGTCATTAAATAAAACAAAAGCCAAAAAACAGGAGCAGAGAGCATATGAAAGTTAATGGAAGGGAAGTGTAGGCAACAGCATGAAACCATGAGCAGCAGCAAAGAAAAATCCCCAGTTGAGTAAAGCAGGAATCCAGAAAATCCAGAAACGAAAGACAAAATTTCCCAAGTAAGCAGAGTTTTTATCCCGTAGGTACAGCAGGGAAATAGAGGAAGATAACCAATCATTAGCAGAAATAACACAACCTAAGGATGAGCCAGTAAACAAACAGTTGCAGAAATCAAACAAAAGCAAAAACTGTAGGCAAGTTTCCAAGTATAAAGAGTCATCAAGATTAGCATACAGCACCTCACCAGTGTAAAAAGCCCATTCGGTAGAAGGAAAGCAAAGAACTACCAAACCAAAATCAATTGAAAGAAACACAAAAGAAAGAGGAGTTAAAATCTAACATAGGGCAGGTCTAAATTGTCACTATTAAGTAAGATACTGAGCTGCCTTGGAGGAAAAATTCCAACCAAAGGAGCCGTGTCTTTGAGTTTAGACAACCAATCAGCAGGAGCATTGCCTTCCCTGTAAATGAAACTATAATCAACCTAAAGGTTTTGATTGGTAATAAGGTTCCGTGCTCTTTTAAAAAGTTGGGTAAGATGCCATGGAATGTGGGAAGAAGCAGTTAGCATTTCATAAAGTATAGAAGAATCCATTTCAATAATAATCCGAGACATAGAGAAAGAGACAGCAATAGATAAGGCACGATAAAAAGCTCAACATTCGACTTAATAGAGTGCATCGGCAATAACAGGTGAGTGAAAAAAAATGGCTAATTTTCCTTTATCATTTCTCAAAACTCCCCCAATGCTAGCATGAGACGAGGACCAACTACCATCAATGTTAAACTTTATCCAGCCCGTAGGAGGAGGCTGCCATTTAACAAGAATAGGAAGTTTACGTCCAACAGGGGTGGGGTTCACAGCAAATACTCTAGTGATTGTAACATAGTAAGATAAGATATTGGAAAATGCAATAGTAGGTGAGACCTTAGTATCACCAAATTTATGATTATTTACGGCCATCCGGAGGAACCAGAAAACCGGGAGTGGGAAAGAGTTAAACTTTTTCCCCATAGTGTTAACGTGTTTCCGACAACCTAAAACGAGCATTGATAGAGGCCTCACCGCCCCAACTAAAGCCAAAATGAGAGCCCAAATTCAGCCAAACATTCCTTGTAAAAGTGCAAGTGAAAAAGAGATGCTCAAAAATTTCCTCCTCCTGATTACATAAATGGCAAATAGAGGCCAATTTTAAACCTTTAAGCTTGAGGATATCATCTAAAGGGAGAAGTGAGTGAAAAAGTCTCCAAAGGAAAAAGGAAATGGAAGGGGTGAAAACTGGTTGCCAAATAAGATTACTCCAGCACCATCTAGGAAAGGGGTGTAAGTGATTATAGAGCATTTTGCTGGAAGAGCAAAGCATTGATTTCTTCCACATAGGCACATCTTTTTGATTTTGTAAGGGGATGGTATTGATTTTCATTGCATAGTCTTCCCCACAATTTCTCTCGGCTTAGGAACATTCCGGGTTCCATTTAACAAAAAATCAGAAACTAGAAGAGAATCCAGATCCTGATGGTGTTGTATTTCATTGATGTTTTCAACCCCCCAATCCTCCTTCCAAAAAGAAACATTCCCATCACCAATATCCCAAAAAATGAAACTATTAGCAATAGTACGAGATTTAATAATGACTTTCCAGATTTTAGAATCTCCTTTCTTCCAAACCACAGTGGAAGCATGAGAATTAGAACAATACTTTTGATGCATAAAAATGGCCCAAAGTGAATTACCCATACAAAATTTATACCAAAGCTTACACATATTAATATCCACCACATGCTGAAGGGCTTTGAAACCCAAACCACCAGAATGTTTAGGTTTGCACTTTTATGCCAACTAAGCCAATGCTTTTTATTCCCAGCATTCTCCCAAAGAAATTTGTTAAATAACTTTTCTAGAGAAACAAGAGCAGATTTTTTTGCATTGAAAACCTGTAGAGTGTATAGAGGAATACTCAATAAAACACTATTTAATAAAGTTAATCTGCCCCCATTAGAAAGATAGGCATTTCTCCAGTCAACAACCCTATTCTTAATTTTTTGAATCACCTCATCCATTTGGATTTGTTTCCTCCTACCTCTCAAAAGATTTACACCTAAATACTTGAGAGGCAAGTGAGAGAGCTTAAAACCAGTAAAATCGAGTGGCCCAAGTGGTAATGTGAGTTTTAACCTGTTTTCCAAAGAAAAGTTGACACTTAGCAATATTAAAGGAAAGTCCCGAAGCACTTTCAAAATCATCCAGAACTTTAATCATAGCCTTGATGGCAGGCTTGGTGGCTTTGGTAAAAATAATAGCATCATCAGCATAGGCAAGATGGGATATCAAAAAATTTTCCTTATGCATATAATTGGTGTGTCTATGTATGCTTTGATAATTTTGGAGAAGTCTAGAAAGATAATCAAAAGCAATAATGAAAACAATGGGGGAGAGTGGATCCCCTTGCTTAATACCTCTCTTAGCGAGTGAAAAAACCATAGGCATTACCATTAACAAGCACACTATAGCCATTGCGAGTATAACCACCTTTTAATTAAAATACAAAAGTCGGCGAGAGAACCCTTTAGCAGCAAAAACATTGAGAATAAAATCCCAATTAATCGTATCAAAAGCTTTTTTGATGTCAAGTTTGATAACCAGGTTACCACCTCTACACTTTCTATCAAGATCTTCAATCAGTTCTTGGGCCAACAAAATATTGTCAGTAATCTCTCTGCCTTTTATAAAAACAGATTGATGTGGCAATATTAAAAGAGTGAGGTGTGGTTGCAGCCTGGCCACCAGAATCTTACTAATGATTTTGGAGATAACTGTTGTGAGAGAAATTGGTCTAAAATTGTGCCAGTGTGTTTTATCAGCATTCTTGGGAATAAGAACAATCATAGCGACTGTGAAATACTTACGGGGTTTTCTCCCAAGAAAAAACTTTGAATAACAGAAATAACTTCAACCTTAATGATGTCCCAGCAATGAATGTAAAAAGTGGAGGAGAAACCATCCGGACCAAGGGCCTTGTTTGGATTTATATCTAGGAGTGCTTTGTAAATCTCCTCACCCGTGGGCACATCAGCCAGATTTAGAGAGGCCACCTGCAAAAGATCCTCAGCAAAAAGGGAAGTATTAATAGCAGAAACATGAGTTGTATCAGTGAAGATATTGGTAAAATACTCAACAGCATTGGAACCAATTTGATCAGGTTCAGTTAAAATGATCCCATCAGAGGTTAAGATCTTAAGGATAGTATTGGAATTAATTCTGTTTCTGATAGTAGCATGAAAATAACGGGTGTTTCTGTCTCCAGCTAAAAAGTGTGTATCATGAGCTTTTTGTTTCATAAGCTCATCCTCCATACAGATATCAGCAAGCAGCTGCTGATGAGCTTGAGTAAGAGAGTTGAGAAGATCAGGATTGGAGTGTATGCTTGCCTCTAACTCATCCACCACACATTGGGAGTGCTTCACCTTAGAATGGATATTACCAAAAACATCAAAATTCCATCTCCTAAGACCAGCAGCAACGGATTTGTGAAGATTCCAAAGAATGTGCCAAGCATTACCACATCTAATGGGTTGCCAGAGCTGCTTGATTTAATTAAGAAAGGCATCATGCTGAGTCCAGACGTTGAGGAATTTAAAAGGGGACTTAGCAGGTTTGTTTTGAAAAGCGAGAGTAAGTAAGATGGGGTTATGATCAGAAGAGGCATAACTCAAATGCTGAACTCTATTGATGTGAAAATAATTAAGGAAAGAAAGATTTCCAAAGTATCTATCAAGCCTCTGAAATAAGAAGCCTCTTCTCCAGGTGAAGGGAGAGCCCGTGTAGCCTAAGTCATGTAGGCCAGCCAGGGACATGCAATCAGAAAAACGGCTGGAGAGAGTATGGTCCCATCTGGCACCACCCTTACGTTCAGATGGAGACATAATCATATTAAAATCACCACCAACAATCCAATTATCAGTTATATGCTCTCCCAAGGTGATAAGTTTGTTCCACAGTTGTGTCTTATCAGGAAGAGTAGTACTAGCATAGATAAAAGTAATCCAACTAGTGTAATCTTCCATGGAGAAGTGGGCAAGGATGAATTGTCTGTCATCCTCCACAACATTTAATTGAATGTTCCTTTTCCAGAAAACCCAAATCTTATTGTTGCTGTTACTAAAATGCATGAAATTTTTGAAAGAAGATAAGATTTTGTCTTTGTGGATTGTGACCATTGGCTCCAGAATAGCAAAGATCTCAACCTTATGGACCCTGCAAAGATGTTTGAGACGTTTAAGGGAGGCAGGGTCACCAACTCCCCTAATGTTCCAAATTAGAATGTTAAACATGGTGCCTTAGCCCTCCTCTCCTAGTTGACCTAGTGGGAGGGGGTAAGAGATCTCCATCAGAGAAAGAAGGTTCAGGTAGATCAGTTGTAGCAGTTGGTTTCACAAGTGATTGTTTTTGTTTTTTCTTAGTGGATTTTTGAATCTGCCATTCATTTATGAGATTTCCAGTGGCATGGGCCACTGAATTATTGTCAATGATTCCAGAAAAACCCGGAGGAATGGAAGAACTGTCGTCAGAAGGAACCAACTGAGGGGATGCAGGAAAAGGGAAAGGGTCATCAGCAGGTGGAGAAACTCCTGTAGTAAGTATAGGATCAGTGTTCATCCTGGTATTAATATCTTGGCAAACAGCCTCTAAAACAGTGGTGCTAATAAATTTAGTGCAGGGTTCTACATCAGAATTATTGTCACCATGAGAAGACTGTGTGCTTGAAATGTCTTGTGCAGCTGTAGCATCAAAAGCATTAGGCTCAGAAGGGGGAAGGGGAGGGATTGTAGTATGAGGAGAAGTGGGACCTGGATGAGGGGAGTTATCTGCAACGGGAATTAAATCAGTAGTTACCAGAGAAGAAGGCTTGAAGGTAGGCAAAATTGGCTGAAGGTTTTGATCTTCAACAGATTGCTCATTAGTAGAGCTATGATTAGATCTGACATCATCATACTTGAGTGGTAACAAAAAATTCTCAGTAATGTGTAGAGTGGGAGCGGCAACAGCAGTGCCAGAAGGATCGATTGGGACAGTATCCTCAAGAATGTGAGTGTGAGTTTGAAGTGGGGAAATAACAGGTGATTGGGGAGAAATGTGGGGTTCAGTGGGGTTTAAGCAGTCTAAAGTAGGGGGGTCTGGGGGGTGAGAAGGTATAGCAGTGCTTCTGGGAAGGGTTGGGGGTTTGAGATGGGGGTGTAATCTATAACAAATGGAGTTGGAGTGACCAAACATGGCACAATGAGAGCAGTAAGGTGGGTGAGGGCCCAAAATAACCTGCTGCCAGTACCCATTGTGAGAAGAGCCTATCCATACCTCATCAGGGTAGGGCTGGGTGATATCCCTTTCGACTAGAAAACAAGCATCAGCAGGTTTAGATCGTTCAACGGTAGGGTTATCAACACGCAGAGGGTTACCAAAACCTTTCGCCAAAGAGTAAAGAATTTCATGGTTGAAAAGGTGGTATTTGTATTCGGGGAATTTGACCCAAACAGGGATTATAGGGGATTCAGATCGAGGATTAAAATCAACACTCCATTTGAGTAATTTCATGAGTCTGTTTTCTATTTTCATAACCTTGCGCGCAAAGATGTTCGTATAGTCGACATCAGTAGTGAGCTCGATAAGAATGTGCCTACCATCTAAAGAACCAATCTTCCAGGATCCACTAAGTTTTAGTGAATCAAAATCTCTACGAATTAGATCAAGCTTGGGGTGGCCATAAAGGAACTTACCTATCAAAACATAGCGACAGGCAGAAGCCAAAATATTGGTTTCTTCATCAGTGAGATATAGTGCAGGCTTACCATTCTTTCTACCAAGTTTTCTGATGAAACTATAGTCACCACCACCCAACTCCCAAGCATCGTGAAAAGATTGAGGAAAATAACATGAGTGATTCCTATTCGGTGTAGGGTTTCCTCCATTTATCGCATCCGCGTAGGATCTAGCCATAGCAAGCAAAAGAAGAGCGTAAGAGAAGAAGAAAAGAGCAGGGGAAGAGATCACCAGAGCCGGAAGACGCCGATCTCCCAGACGACGCCATAGGAGAGGCGAAACCTAGCCGTTACCATCGCAGATTCGTCTTATTTATCAATAATAAGAAGGCTATAATATATATATATATATATATATATATATATATACATACATACATACATACATACATACATACATACATACATACATACATACATACATACATACACCCATACATCAATGAGTGCGCGCGCGCACACACACACACACTGTATACTAAAAAATGATCTGTATGGATCTCAAAGCAATCTGACAGTCTGAGATAAAGGAACTATAATTCCCTTTGTCCCTCCTCAAAGCAATCCTAAATATGTAAATTTTATATACTTGTTACCACTTTGATCTTATATAAATAGGAGAGTTGCATGATATAAAAGGGACCTTTGAGCTCCTCAACTTGCAACCTCTATTTTTAAGGGAATAAAATGGGTCCACAAGCCTAGAGAACACCCACTATTTATGTCGTTGGGGAAGTCTTCCTCTTCTCTCTCTGTTCCTTTCTCTTTTTCTTTCCCTCTTTCGATCTTCTTTCCTCGATCCAATACTCAATTTCTTATGCATGGTCTACCTGATATATTTGGATTCAATATATACATATATATACATACGTATAACTACAGTTTTTTGTCTGCTTTGTGTTTCAGGCCGACACCACAACTATGTTTGGAGAATTATTTTCTTACTGCTTTATAGAAATTTTGTGGCGAAAATCAATTTCTTTTTCAACCTGACATGTTAACGTGTGGTGATTGTATAAAAAACTGATGTTTGATTGTTTGAAAAAAAAAGAAAAAATTATTTCCCACACTAGTTTTAAAAAAAATAGTTTTCTTCACCACAGCTTTACTTCCACCTTTTTGAAATGCAACTGCCACCCCAAAAGTAGTGTTTGATAATAATTGCTCCTGGTTATAGCCTAGTATCCGGATGGTTTGAAAAACCATAATAAAAAAGCTACATGCTCAAAAAAAAAAAAAAAAAAAGGATAATTGCAACTTATAAACCATAAATCTGCATTACAAATATGATAATAATCGCACTTTTATCAAGCCATAAATCTGCATTACAATTATAGATCAACTCCTTTTTTATTGCAACTTATAAACCATTACAAGAGGTAAAATAAAGCTGAAAATTCATGTTGAAAAAGAAAAATAGATAAATAAATAACTCCATTTAAAAAGAAATAGAATATTTTATAAGCCAACCTACTCTTATTTTTCTGTTAATTAAAATGAAGATACTCATAAGTCTTATATATGCTGGCTTAAGGATTCATCAATGGGCCCCAAATATAGCAATTAAAAGCTGAGAGAATATTTGGGTTCTTTGCTAGGATTGAAGAGGCCATAATGATTCTCAGTCCCCTGTGGTTGCTTGAGGTTCTCATCAAACATGGCGAATAGATATGTCTCAATGTAATTCCCAGGTCTCTTGGGTGTTCCCTGCCCAACATGCTGTATTAGTTTGGATATATAGGTCTGCGCATTCTGCTGCGTGGCCGCATCCCCACCATCCGATGGCCAGCCACTCTCCGACACCACAATAGTGACACCCCCACCACCCACCTTCTCGAGCGCCGAGTAGAGAGCATCGATGATTGCATCAAACAGATTCCAATACTGCAGTTGCCCATCATAGACAACTGTGTTGGGTGAATTGAAGAGGGCATAGTCGAGGGAGATATGATTTGGGTCGCCGATGTGGCTGAAGTATGGGTATACGTTGACGAGGAGAGGGGCACCATTTGCAGCAAGAAAATTGATGATTGGTTGGAGCGTGGCGAGAGCGTCTGAAGAAAAGACGCCAGCAGAGGGAGGGTAGGAGTTGCGAAAGACGTCGGTGGAGATTGAAGTTGAGACTTTAATCTGATCATGAAGTCCGGCGGACTGCAAAGCGTTATGCAGATTCTGCATTGCAGGAAGAATGTTCTGCGCAATAGGGCCTGGGATGAGCTCGTTACCAACGGCTATGTAACGGAAGTTAACATCTTGGAAGGCTTGGATGTTGTTTTGAACCCATGAATAAGCAGCAGAGGGATCAGACGAGAAAGCTGAGGGATCAGGGATGTCGACGATGACGACAATGTTTGTGCCTCTGAGGGCTTGGAAAACATCTTGATTGTAATCGTAGAGTCGAATCCCTCCTATATTATTTGATTTGTAGAGTTCGATAACTTCATTTGGGGAGGGGAGATTGTTCCCCACTCTTCCGTAGCACACACCAACAGATTCAACATCTGTCGACCATTTATTAAATAATAATGTCATAAGATATGAAAAATGAAAATTCATGAAGATGGTAATAATATATGATGATAAATAAATAATATGTATGTAACATTAAATGCTATGTTAAAGGAGAAAAATAGAAACCTGAAATGAGGAAGCTAAGAAGCAATCCAGTGGCTACAGTAGAGATGAAACTGTTGTTTGCGGCCATTGCTTGCTCTCAAGAGATTGATGATGGAATGTGAATTTTTTTTGTTTGATGAAATCCCTAATATATAGAGGGGATGAAGGGCAAAATCAAAATTTTCAACTAAAATTTTATATTAAAAATTTTAGAGGAATTGGATGGGTCATTAGCAAGAAGAGATGCGACAAACTCTGAAATTTTAATTGCATGGGAATTTTGTTAAATTAATGGAGCATAACTCTTTTTACGTGACATACCTCAAATACATGCTGATGATATATATATAAAATTTTATAATCCGGGTTTCGAATATTGTTATGTTTATAAGAGTAGTGTAGGACGCAACTTAAGAATCAAAAATACAAAAATAATTACAATTTATAGAGCTGTTAATGATTAAATAATAATAAAGAATGAAATTTGAGTTTTGCAGAAAATTCGAAGTCAAGGATAAGATACATGTTTGTATTACACTCTACACTTCCACCTGTTTTGCATAACGGTGTAAGAATTTTTCAGGCTTTTGTTTTTTTGGTATGTATTTTATATTTATTAAGACATTTTTTTTTTGTATTTTTCAATATCTGTTGAATCCAAATTTATTCTTTGAGGAATGCCTAAGAATTAGAGCAGGTCGGCTTTTGGACGGCTTGTCGACTCGAGTAATTATTGTTCCCTGGTGATTTTGGAGCTCTTTTATGGGGAGATGTTGAGAGAGCCTCACGATAGTATTTGTGAGCTTTGGGGGTTAGACCTTTATTCGATCATTGATTTGGATGTTTGGCTTTTGTTGGCCTGAGTGTTCCTTTGGTCGTCAGACTTGCCTTTAGTCGATCTGCGGTCCTTCAATCGTCAACTATTCGGTCGGTTGATCATCAGTCGACTGATGGGTTTCAGGCGGTTGGACTCATTACGTCTTGTAACCTTTCTTCTGTGATCTTGATTATTAGATTTTCTTGAGATTCATGCAGAATAATTTTAGGTGTACTCTATTTTTCTTCTTTTTATAATTATATTTATATTTTCCTAGCCGTTGCAATGGAGTTATTATGTAAGCACTATTGAATGGACTTTCAGCGGCCCTTTAAATTACTTTAGGATTTTCTCAACATGAAAAAAAAAAGGGATTTATGTCCAAGAGCAACAACCCATTAAAGTACTCCTAATTTTTTGAAAAGTATGTCATGCACACATCAACTTACCAATAAGTAAATGACAAGAAGGATCTATCAATTTATCTGAAGTGCTATATGATAACAATAAAACATGCTATTTCTTATGAGAAGTGAGATACAATGGGTAGCGGCCTTGCAACTAACAAGAGAAAGCGATATAGAGGAGGAGAAATATTAGATGTGTCGCACGCACTTATGACCTCCCAATGAGAGGAGAGAGAGAGAATAGGGACCCACTCTCTCTCCCCAACCTCTCTCTCTTCTCGTTGCGTTGTCTTAGGTGTGTGCGATCACATAATATTTTTCCCTTAAAACCTAGCATAAAATTGTATAGCTGTTTAGGAGATGAAAAAGCCAAACTTGTTGAGTTTCAAATGGACTCAACTAATGACAAACTAATACCCATTTTGTTTTTTGTGTTTATACTTACATTGCATGTACTTATATTTTCGTACTGCTTTTAATTCTATTTTTTCTCTCACATATGAATTTTCTCACTTTTACTTCTATTTTTTTGTTGTTTCTTATTTCTTATTACAGATGATCTCGGGCGACAAAGGTGCTGGGATGTCCCTTTGAGATCAATTGTCTCTAGATTCTTTCAGAGAAAGAAACAGGAAATTTCACGCTACATCCTAAAGTCGAGCATGATTGTGACAGCCACCACTACAACCGCTATACCGGTGTCCATCAGGCCAGTAGCTCTAACTCCAGTTATGCAATTCTTTCCCCACCCTTGTAGGTCCCAATACGCTAGCTAGCACCTCCGGCTTCCTTTCAGGTTGGCCTCCATTCATGTATGTCCTCCTTTCAGGTTGGCCTTCACATAGAGCTGGATGGAGATTCTTATGTATTTCAAATTATATTAATTTTTTTTTTAGTTAAAGGAGACTAGTGGCTCCCTACGCGTTTCATAAAGGAAAAAAATACAAACCTGGGAAAGAGTTCCTATCTAAACGCAAACCCAAACAACTCACTCAAAAAAAGAGAAATTTAAGGATCTCTTTCCAGAAAAAATAAAAATACAACGCACACACACTACCCAACAAAGACAAAACAAAATTAAGAACAGTCAGACAATAAAATACCAAATAAATCATAAGGAATTGTAGTAGAAATGAGAGGATATTCCGTATGCAACCCAGATTTGGCAATCCAATGAGCAGCTTTGTTTCCAGCCCTCTTCACATGCATCCAAATAATAGTGAAGTGTGCAGCCAACCAGAAAATACGTTTCATAAGCAAATTGAGCGTCCAATGATGAGTAATCTGCAAAGTACAGTACTTCCATAACAGCAAGGAATCAGTTTCAATAATAATATAATTCCATCCGCGATTAAGAGCAATATACAAACCAAACACAACAGCCTCTGCTTCAGCAATTAAGGGAGAAGAAGGTATAGATCTAGAAGCAAACCAACAAATAGGAAGCCCCATAACATCTCTAAAAATGCCCCCAACACTAGCATGAGTAGGCATCCAACAACCATCACAAATAAGTTTGATAAAGGGAAGAGTCGGCTTAGTCCATTTCACAAATTCAGAAAAACAGCTAGAATCATTGATAGTAATGTTAAAAGATCGCAATAAACCAATAAGCTTACTGCAAGCAGATTTAGATAGGTGAATCCATTTTAAACATTTAATCAAGTAACACAAGATAAGACTAAAGATATTATTAGCAGAGACATCTTTATCATTGTGCTTACTATCATTCCTGGCAATCCAAAGAAACCAAAGGACCACAGCAGAAACAATAGAGAAAAAATTCTTACCCAAATTGTGCCAGTAATGAAAAATATCGATAATAGAATTGAAACCATTAGAGGGAAAAGAAAGTTGAAGCTTAGTAATAAGCTGCTTCCAAATATAAGAAGTAAAAGCACAGTTAATGAAAATATGATTTAAAGTTGCCTCATGAAGATGACAAAGATAGCAACGAGACGAGAGACGTAAACCTTTGAGCTTCATAATATCATCAGTAGGAATTATTTTATGAAAAACACGCCAAATAAAGAAAGATATAGAAGGCTTAAGCCATTTATTCCAACTCCAGCTAAGATCCAGCCCTTGAGGCTGATGAAAAGTAGCAGCAAAAGTTCTGGAAATAGAATCTCCCAATTTGCCTTTAGGTTTAGGAACATCCTTCTTATCATTGGATAGGGGAATAGTAGCAATGAAAGTAGCATCAATGGTATGGAGAGAAGAAGAAAGTTTAGCCATACACCATTCATTATTCAGCCAAAAGTCCTTGACTTTAATATCAATATCATAAGGGCCCCCATACCAATTGGCAAGAGAACCAAAACCAGTCCAGTCATCAAACCAGAAGGAGCAATCACCATTACCTATATCCCAACTGAGTAAATCATCAGTCTGCTTAGCAACACTAAGCATGGCTTTCCAAATAAAAGAAGCCTTACTATAAACATTGATCTTTAAAGGATGAAGCTAAGAACAATATTTATCCTTGAGATAATAAGCTCAAAGAGAATTGCCTTTACGAAAACGATACCAAAGCTTCATATAATTAATCTTAATAGAGTCACTAAGACTTCTGAAACCAAGACCACCTTTATCAGTAGGTTTACAAAGCTTATTCCAGCTTTTCCAATGATAAGAAGAATGACCTTTACCATCCCAAAGAAACTTATTAAAGAGTCTTTCCAGTTTTTGAATAAGGCCAGAAGTCATATTCATAACTTGAAGAGAGTAAAGAGGAAGAGAAGTGAGAATACTCTTAAGAAGAGTAACTCTATCACCAAAAGAAAGAAAAGAATTCTCCCAAGAAAAAAATTTATTCGTGAATTTTATCAAATAAATTTGCAAAAAGAGCAGTTCTATTTTTGCCCTTATTAAGCAGAAAACCCAAATAAGAAAGAGGCAGAGAAGCTTGCCGCAACCTATATAAGCATTTAACCAATCCCTCTTGGCAACAGTGAGCTTTTTATCACAGTAAAAAGAGCATTTAGAGACATTAAAGTAAGGTCCAGACATATGTCTGAAACATATTAAGATCGGCCCAAACCTTTTGATAGAACGCTTATTAGCATTAATGAAAATAATCGAGTCATCGGCAAAGCATAAATGAGAAATGCTTATATGACCTTTATGCTTATAGTTTAAAGAAGGAAACTTGTTATATAAGCAATTTAATCTTCTAGAAAGATAATCAAAAGCAAGGATAAATAAATAAGGAGAGATAGGATCACCTTTCTTGATGCCCTTATAGGCTTTAAAGAACCCATAACTATTGCCATTAATAAGAATAGAATAATAGTTATCCTTAAGAATTCTGAAATTAAAGAGCAAAAGGTATCATTAAAGCCAATAGCATGTAGCACATCCATAATGAAATCCCAACAAATAGTATCAAAAGCCTTTTTAATATCCATCTTGAAAAAAATATTCCCATCTCTATGTCTAGAATCAATGTCCAAGATTAATTCTTGAACAAGTAAAGCATGATCACAAATATTTCTATCTTTCAAGAAAGCAGTTTGATTAAGACTGATAATAGAATCAAGAATAGGTTGCATTCTTTTCACAATAATTTTGGAAATGATTTTAGATATCACAGTATTAAGACTAATAGGTCTAAAATCACTCTAATTGACAGGATTTTTGATTTGAGGAATCAAAAAAATATTAGAACTCTTAAAGTACTTAGGTAAATCTTTACCAGTAAAGAAGTCTTGAATAACCTGGATAACATCATTATGGATGATATCCCATCCAGTTTTATAAAATTCCACGAGTAAAACCATCGAGGCACAGAAGACGACCCTCTTCCATGTTATCCAACACGACCTTAATCTCAGCATGGCTAGGAATAGCGAGTAAGGGAATCATTATTGAAAGCTTTAACATCCCTATATAAATCTCTATCAACAGTCCCTAAGTAGGGCTGATCACAACTAAACATATTAGTAAAATAACAAATTCCATCCTTAATGATATCATTAAGGTTGGTGAGTAAGACACCATCCTTATTGTAAATAGAATGGATGTTAGTGTAATTCCTGCGAGAATTAATACAAGCAATATAATATTTGGAATTTCTATCACCATCTAAAAAATTAAGTTTAGCAGCTTTTACGTGCAAGGAAGCACTCTTCCTTAAGCAATAGCTTCGATTAAAAGATTTTGAGCCTGAAGAATCATATTCATATCAGTAAGATCATTAGCATAATCATTTTCAATAGCTTGAAGATTAGCTTCAAGAGACTCAACATTTCTGTGTAAATTACGAAAGGTGTGCCAATTCCAATGCTTAAGATGCTTAGCAAAACCTTTTTGTAGCATCCAGAGACGGTATCCAGCAGAGCCATGTATAGTAGTTTTCCAATTGTCCAACAAAAACTTATGATAATCATTGTGCAGAGTCCAAGCTTTTAAAAAACTAAAATGATACTTATGGCTAGAAGACTGATTGATAATATTAAGAATAATAGGAGCATGGTCAGAGGCTTCAATAGCAAGATGAAGAACTCGGTAATGGCTAAAAGAACCCAACCAAAAAGAATTAGCAACAAAACGATCAAGTCTCTCAAAAGTATGCATCCTATACTGGGTAAAGGGTTACCTTTAAAGCCCATATCATAAAGACCAGCCATTAAAAAGCATTATTGAAACAATCAATTAAATTAAGATTAGGAGTAATACCACCTTTTTTCTTAGAGGGAGAAGTAATCATATTAAAATCTCCTCCCATAAGCCATTTTTCATTCTCTGTATTAAGACTAGAAAAAGAATTCCAAAGATCCAGCTTGTCCTGTTTCAAACAACTAGCATAGACTAAAGTAAAAAGAAAAGATTCATTAGCACAATGAATTCTAACATGTAAGAATTGATTGTGATTGATAAGAATCTCAACATCCAAGAAATTTTTCCAAAAAAATCAAATTTTATTGTTGCTATTAGTGAAAGATTTATAAGAACTAAAATTTTTCAAATAGAAATCATTATTAGCAGCATCAACTAAAGGTTCTAAAATACCAAAGAAAAAGAATTTATAAGTACAAATTAAATTCTTTAAACAGTTAGAGGCATTGTTTTTAGCAATACCCCTAATATTCCACACCATAGAATTAATCTTCATGATCCGTAATCCGAGCTTGAGTAACCTTTCCAACCAATTGTAACCCAAGTAGCTTGATCTTTCAATCGAGAAGATCTAGTAACATTGTAAACAAAATCAGCCTCTCGATTGCATTTAATCTTCCTTTTCCTAGACGATTTTTGAACAATCCAATCCTCCTTATCATCGCAAACAAGCAAGGTTAGAAGTAGTAGAAGGGGAATTGTTAGCATCAGTATTCCTTATAACTTGAAGAGAAACATAACTATCTACATTTAAAGAGTTATCAACTTCTTTAGCAAGAGACACAAAAACAAGTTGATTATCAATAGCGATGGAATTCTCAACAGCTGAAGAATTATCCACCATATTACCAGAATTGAAAAAGGGCTTTGTCAGAGTAACGTTGTTAGATGCAGGAATAGCAGTGTCATCAGATTTGGAAGACAGAAGAGAAGAATGAGAAGAATTATTTAAAAGATTAAGATTAGAGGAGATCATACCACCCGGGACCTTGTCAGAAGAGGGGTTCATCACAACAAGAGCCAGATCAGAAGCCAAAGTAGAAGAGCCACCCATTTCGTGAGGGGGTAAATCAGAATCCATTTTAGACACAGTTTCTTTAGTCGGCATAGATCTTGGTTTGTTCTTACGCAATTCCGGATGAGCATTGAAACAGATTGGAAAATAAGTGTCCAAAAATTTTACAATGATCGCAGATAATGAGGAACAAATTCAAGCTCAACCTTCGCCAATATCCATCATTAGTATTAACCAACCATATAGAATCGTGAAAAGCAGCAGTAACATCACGTTCAACCAAGATACGGGCCATAGAAGGTCTTGATAAAGAACTAGTAGCCGCATCAAGTTTCAGAGGCTTTCCGTAAACAAAAGCTAAAGAATAAAGAACCTTGAGGTTATTATACTGTAATTTGAGACCTGGAAAACGAATCCAAACAGGAACCACAGGAGGTTCCTCTGCCGGATTAAAATCCGGAGTCCATTTAAGTAATTTAAGATAACATTTCTCGATGGTCAGGACTTTTTTAGCAAAAAGAGAGGTATAATCATCTTCCAACTTGAGTTTAATCATCATATTTCGACCATCTATAAGACCTATTTTCCAATCGCCCTTCAAGTGTAAATCCGAAAAATATTTCCAAAGAACTTCCATCCGAGGATGAGCATAAGAGAACTTGCCAACTATGGTATATTTCAAAGGTTCAACAAAAGTAAGCGTGTCTTCTTCAGTAAAAAGAAAAGCATGTTTACCATTCTTCCGAGTAGCCTTCTTGAGAAGACTATCCGCACCATTCACCGCAAGTAGTTCATGAAAAGTTGAGGGAAACAAAATTTCCCCCGCGATATAGGGCTTACCTGACGCTACATCACAGTAGGAAGGGACGTTCACCACCATCGTGGCAAAGGATTAAGAAAATCTAGAGGTCGTGAGGAAGACGAGAGGTGAAAGGAACCGAAAACTCGCCTAGGGCAAGAAAAGCTCCAAGAAAGACATCTTATGCTTCTTTTTTTCCTCAAATTATATTAATTTGTATTATTTACCTATACCTAATGATTTTTTTCATATTTTATCTGTTAAGGCAGTCTATCCTTAGGATCACAGAGATCATCAAGAGTAAGTATGATGCTCTATATCTTTCATAGAAGAAGATTTAGATGGAGTTTCGAGAATGTGGTTCTTGGGGTTCAAGACAAACAATTTAAATTTGAATTAAATTTATCATTTTAAGTTATTTTTTAATAATAATAAACTTTGTTTAATTTTTATTTTGCATTTTGTTGGGATGCACATCATAATCAACAGACCTCGAAGACCTTCAAGGACAATGGGCAGAATTGTTTGTGAGATATGTTCTTTATCATTCAGAAGACCATGTGGAGAACCATGTGAATCGGAATGGAGATTTGGACAGAGTAGTCCAAAACTGAGATTTGGAGATTTGGAGATTTGGCAGACGATGATTGTGATCCCCCATAGTGAGTATAAGAAGATGATTGTGATTTTTATTCAATGCGTTGTATTTATATCTATAACTATCTTTTGTACTCATATTTTATTTGTGAATAGAGCCGGGCACTAGGATGGGAGCCCTCCAACATTGAGTTACATCTACACGAACCAACACTTGGTTGACAACAGATTCCTATCGTCAATTTAAGTTCAATATATTTTTCATTTTAATCATGAAATTTATTAATAATCTTAATTATTCGGTGCTAGTTATATTTTATAATTTTTTGGTAGGATGCCAATATGCACTCGAAGAATGCCTTAAGTCAGAACATAGTAGGAGTTGTTAGCTCTAGAAGTCAAGCACCTGACTAGCCAGACTGTAAGGAATGAAGGGAGGCTACTCAAGGGTGGAAAAAGGAGAGGGTGTTCACAGGACACTGGGATTCGTTTAAGAGGCACAACACTCTTGTTTTAGTCAGATGTCATCATTGGTTGAAGATGATGTCACTTGACATGTTGACACACTTACACTGGACTTGCAGGCCAGCTGGTAACTATGATGGAGTCCATGGTGAAGGAGAGGGATCAAACTTGGGATGCCAAAAATGAGAGTTTCCTGATAACTATTCAGAAGCTATAGTGCCAATATATCGCCGTGGCAAGACATATGTGACCGATGATGATCAAGAAATACGTGACTGACGATGATGAGGATGAGGATAAAGATGATGTCCTCGAAAACAATTAGTTTTTTTTTTTTTTTGGTGGTCTTTTTCTTTTCTAATGTCTTTAGATTAGGCTCAATTAGGATTTTTTTATTTATTGTACTAAAAGTGTTATATTGGACGATTTACGGAGATGTACTGTTATAATTCAATAATGTCATTAAATATAAAGATTAAATGGGTTTAAAAAAAGCCTTTAATTATTGCAACTATTAAGGAATTAAAAGAAGTAACATAAAACTAAAATTTATGTTGAAAAAAATATATATATAAGAACTAGATTTGAAGAGATGTGCGTGGAATATTTTATAACATACCAATGGTTGTACAGTATAATTCGTATCGAATGCAAAAATACAGACGTTTTCGCCAGTCTTGGGCAGCTTATTTAAGTTGGAAGGGACTTCATTTATAGAAAGCCAACCTTCTCTTATTCTCTATTAATAAATGTGTAGACATGCTGCTGATGGCATAACGTTTCATCACTGTGCCCTAAATATAGTAATTAAAAGCTAAGAGAATATTTGGGTTGTTTGTCAGGACTGAACAGGCCAAAATGATTTTCAGTCCCTTGCGGTTGTTTGAGGTTCTCATCAAACATGGCAAATAAATAAGTTTCAATATAATTCTCTGGTTTTTTGGGGGTTCCCCTCCGCCCAACGTGTTGTATCAAGTTGGAAATATAGATCTGCGCATTTTGTTGTGTGGCCGCGCTAACCCCGCCATCTGATGGCCAACCAGTCTCCGACACAACAACGGCGACGTCGTGGCCACCCACCTTCTCAAGCGCCGAGTAGATTGCGTCTACGATCGCGTCAAATAAATTTTGATACTGCAGTTGCCCGTCAAAAAACACCGTTCCAGGTGAAGTGAAGAGCGCGAAGTCAAGGGAGATATGTTCTGTGTCACTCAGGTAGCTGTAGTATGGGTATGCGTTGACGAGGAGTGGGGCACCATTGGTAGCAAGGAAGTTGATGATTGGTTGGAGAGTGGCCAGGGCGTCTGAGGAGAAGGAGCCGTTCGAGGGAAGATAGGAGTTGCCAAAGACGCCGGTGGACACTGACGTCGACACTTTGATCACATCATGAAGTCCGGCGGACTGCAAGGCGTCATGCACATTCTGCATTGCAGGGAGGATGGTTTGCGCTGCAGAACCTGGGATGAGCTCATTACCAACTGCTATGTAACGAAAGTTAACATCTTGGAAGGCTTGAATGTAGTTCTGAACCCAGGAATAAGCGGCCGAGGGATCAGACGAGAAAGCCCAGGGATCGGAGATGTCGATGATGACGGTGATGTTTGTGCCTTTGAGGGCCTGTAAGGAATCTTGTTTGTAATCATATAGTCGAATCCCTCCTATATTATTTGATTTGTAGAGGCTGATAACTTCATCTGGTGGAGGGAGATTATTCCCCAGTCTTCCATAGCAAACGCCAATGGATTCCACATCTATCAGCCATTCATTAAATAATAATGTCATTAAGATATAAAAAATAAAAATGTTGTGATGATGATAAAGCAATCATGTACAAATGTAACACACAATGTTATGATAGAGGAGAGAAATTGAAACCTGTATTGAGGAAGCTAAGAAGCAATCCAATGGCCACAATAGAGATGAAAACATTGTTTGCCGCCATTGCTAGCTCTGGAGAGATTAATGGTGGAATGTCAATTTTTCTCTAAGATGAAATCCTCAATATATAGCGAAGATGAAGGACTGGTTCCAAATTTCCAAATAAATTTTTTATATTAAAATTTCAGAAGAATTGAATGAATAGTCTATTATTGGGGCATACCACCCAAATCCTAGTTCAAATAATAATGAATTTAGTGTGTGTACATACATATATCACTGAATACTTATATGTTTTAGAGCTGTTAATCAAATGAATAAATAAAAATACAGAATTAAATTTGAGTTTTACATAAGATTAGAAATTAGGGAGGAGATATGCTTTTTATTTCTCCCTACACTTCCTCCTGTTCAATAATTTTTAAAAGAGTCGTAACTAAAAAAGATAAAAGAACGGAATTTTGTAAAACAGGGATATAGCTACCGTTTTTTCTGTTTGAGTTAGTTGAAAATAGGGATGTTGGTGACCGATTTAAGGTAACCGATTTAAGGTAATTATTACCTCAATAATCGAAGCTGTGGTAAGCAAATACGGGTTTCTTCACGTTTCACGCATTTTTTTCTGCTCTATTGTGTCTATAAAAGGGGACTCTGGAGTTTAATAATGGGGTGCCACGTGTCAAGTGAACCTTACCGTCATACACTTTGAATAGTCAGAGTATATGATGGTGGATGATGGGGCACCACGTGTCAAGTGGGCCTCACCGTCATACACTCTAAATGGTCAGAGTATACGATGGTGGGGCCCACTTGACACGTGCTGCCTTACTATTGGACTTCAGATGTAATATTTTTTCTAGGAGAGCACCCTAATTTTGAGGAAATTTTCGACATATATTGTTAATATTCTTTAACTGTTTAAAGCTTTCAATTTACTTATTTAGCATTTTTTTTAAAATATTTTTTTAGCTTTATTAATATTTTGTTAACTACTTTTAGCTATTTTAATTATTTTCGCTTTTAATAATAATAATAATAAATAAATAAATAATATTTAATAATATTAAAATTTTATAATTATGAATAATAGTGAAGCGTGTAGAAGATTCCTGTCGGTGAAGTAATAATTTAGCGTTTTGACTTTGGACAAAGATTCAACACATTAAAATGACAGATAGAGTCACTATAAGTTCTTATGTGGAAAACTCTTGAAAACAACCAGGAGACATAGCCCTTTGATATAATCTACTATAGTGGTGAGTATAAATGCTAACACCTCTTGAGTTAGAGATGAAATAATAAATTTGATGTACAAAAGTATTTTAGCAATAATGGTCATAATGGGCCGTGAAGGCCAGTCCATTGTTATTGAGGTAATAGTCCCTTGCAAATGTTGTACACAGTGACTATAACACCAACTTGTCATAGAGGTCGTAATTGAATGCCATTGTTGTAGTTGACTATGTGGGTCGTAGATGGTTGCTTTAGGACTGTATGCTACAAAGACCATACTAGAGAGCTGCATAATCTGTGAGCCACATAGGTCGATATAGTTGGTCACATAGACCATAGTAGTGAGGTGGGATATCATTTGTATGCCACAGAAACCAGAGTTAGAGCTTGCATGAGTTGTGGACCATATAAGTTTTTGTTGGCATGTACGTTGTAATGGTGAGCAGCGATAACATATATAGGCCACAGAGGCCAGAATTATAAGCTGCATGAGTTGTGAACCACCTAGGCCGTAGTTGGTGAGCTGTGATAACTTCTGTAAGACACAAAAGCTGAACTTGTGTGCTGCATGAGTGGTGAACCATGTAGGCCATAATAGGACATGTAAAGTGAGCTGCCATAATATCCATAAGTCATATAGGCAGAAGTTGGCCGCATAAGCCGTGGTCACTTAGATCATAGTTGGTCATATAGGCCATAGTAGGAAGTTGTAATAATGTCCGTAGGCTGCAAAGACTAGAGTTGGGAGATGCATGAGCGGTGATAACATTCATAGGCTATAAAGGCCAGAGTTGGGAGATACACGAGTTAGATAATGTCTTAGGATGTAGAGGCCAGAATTACGAGCTGTATGAGCTGTGATAATATCCCAAGGACATAAAGGATAAAGTTGGGAGCTGCAAGAGCCAAGGAGCTCACATGATACAGTTGGTCATGTAGACCATTGTGGTGGGTTGCAAGGAGAGAGCTTCATAACTCTTAAGAAAGTCATTGTATCTTGAAGATGATAATTGTAAGCAATTATTACGAGGCATATTGTTACATTGTCTTTGGGAGACGTTATTGCAATGTATGCAGGACACGTGATTACAGCATTTTTTTGGGTGTATTGTTGCACAATGGTCAGAGCAATGTGTTGCTTGAGGTGCTTTTTTTACTTTTCAACATTGGTCCCTACCGTACACAATGCTTGGTTACTCTGTAATGTTAGTCATTATTTAATATGGTACTTTGTTACTCTGCAACATACATCAAGAATATGTAGCATGCAACGTGATTCTACAAGGGCCTCGTTGCAACGAGCAGGGGACAGCGATGGTTATTGACAATGGCTGGAGAGTGGTGGTTGATAGTTGTAGAAGCGGGTGGCGTTTCCTAGACCTTTGGTGTAAAACACTGAATCTCAGCTCCTCCAAGTCCTAGGCTTCCTCCAATTCAAGATTTAGGTCTCTCTCCCATTTTCATGAAGAGGGCAGGGTTCCATTTATATAGTGTAAGAGATGCCTCCTAACAAGTAAGGAAAAGACCCAGATTGCTCTATCAGATGACCTAAAAAGATTCTCTCGATTGGATGGTGATTTGTAAACATTTTTGTGTTCTAACAATGTTAGAATTAAGTGATCTTGAGCTTGTTACATTTGCCTCATAAAGAAGCTTGATTTGCATGGTATGCATTTGACCTTACAATTAGAAACTGGAAGCTTCCAGAAATGTCAAATTTGGGATTCATCATATCGACTTTGGTGTCATTGATTTTGTCTCGTTGAGCCAACTAGTTTACTGTAAGTTTTCTATAATCAACGTTTTGAAGAAATTTTAATTGTAGGTTGAATGTTTCCTGCTTAAAAAATTTTCTTGGGGTTTGAGTTATGCCTCGAGATTTGTGTACAATGATGAAAATTCATTTTGGCAAATCAGTTGCCCCTATGTTTGGGCAAGGGGCAAGACTCACATTAGCATCATAAAATATCAAATTCTAAATTTAGCATGAATCTCAAGACAACTGATATGTCATCAACAAAGTTATCATGACATGATTATGAAGTCATACACGAATATTGATGCAACATTTTGAGCAAAAAATGTTTAAATTTTGCTTAAAAATCATTCAAAACTTTGATTTTAACAAACTTATAATCAAACTGATTGTCACAATAAAACAGACCTAATGATACCAAAATTAGTCCAAGATGTGCCAAATCAACCCGCTAAACCACTTTTAAAAGCCTTTATTGCATAATTGGAAAGTCAAACAAAATCAAAATTTGACAAATTTATAATCAAATCGAGCACCTCAACGAGACGAACCTATGAGCCCAAAATCACTCAAATATCATAAAGGCATTTAATTGTTCAATGAACATCGTCTGATTGATTGAATCTCTCAATGTTATTCGATGGGGTGGTCTGAATTTCTTCTTTATTTGCAAAGAGGCCTCATCAAATTTTATAAATAAAGCCCACCTCCCTCTTGAGAGGAGACCAAGATCTAAATCTTGATGAAGTCCAAAGCTTGGAGAAGAAGGAGTTAAAGTTCAACATGATTTATATACCAAAAATCTGACATATTTCTCTTGATCCTGGAGCCGCCGACCATTGCCGACCACCACTTGTTAGCCATTGTCTACCACTGTCAGTTGTCCATACCACCAACCATCATCATCACCACTTGCTCCTTGCAGTGATGACCCTTGTGAAGTCATAATTTTCATTACAAATACTTAGTGTATGTTGTAGAATAACGAAACACCCGGTTAAGTAATATATCGTCCAATACGCTGTGCAATGACACACTACAAAGACAGTGTAATAATACGCCACAAATACGGTGCAACAACATAACCTAATGATGATGTAACCACGCACTCCAATAAAAGTGCAACGACGCCTTCAAAATACGGTGCAATAATGTACCCCAAAGATAGTGACCTTCTATGGACTCCTAATGATATCTCCTCATAACTTATCTTTATAGTCTACATGAATGACTAATACTTATATGTCTTATAGCTTATGTAGCTCTCAACTCCGACCTTTATTTCCTACGGATGTTATCACAGCTTGCCACTATAAACTAGGTGACCAACTAAGGTCTTCATGGCTCATAACTTTTGTAGCTCCCGGGTTCGGCCCCTACGACCTACAAACATCATCACAACTCACCACTATGACCTACGTAACCGACTACAATCTACATAGTTCACAACTTATGCAGCTCACAACTCTGACCCCTACAACCAATGGAGATTATCATAACTTTTAACTCTAACCACTACGATCTATGGGCGTTATAAAAGTCACCACTACAACATATGTAACTAATTATGACCTATATGACCCACAACTCTTGTTGCTCTGGACTTTAGCTTCTCGGGCTTACGCACGTCATCACAACTCATCAATGCGGCCTATGTGACCATCTATTATCTACATGACTCACAACACGTGCAACTTCTGACTCTCCCCCTGCGGTCTATGAATGTCATCACAATTCACTACTATATTCTATGTGGCCAACTATGGCTTACGTTGTCCACAACATGTTTTGCTCTCGACTCCAACCTCTGTGTTCACATATGTCATAACAGTTCACCACTACAACCTACATGATCAAATATGACATACATGGCTCATAATTCTTGCAGCTTCCTACTACGACCTGTAAGTCTAATCAATGCTCATAAAGCAACCATTTGCGATCCACATAACCAACTATTACCATGGCCTTAAACAGTAGCTTATATGAAAAACTGAAACTATAGCCACCATTCACAACATTCATGGCGATCTACTGCCTTCATAGTCATCGATCACATCCTTTGCAACCCTTTATAGCTATTATTATTAACTTGTCATTGTATATCAACTTTGTAACTCCATCTTCTCTAATTCTGAAGAAGAGTGAGTGGATCCATGTACTCAAAGACACAGTGAATTATTTAAAATGGGCTAGGCTTAATGGTTTTTTCTTCTTTCCAATATTTCCATGTAAAAACTCAATATGTCTCTTCTTCTCTTTAATTACTTGAGTGTATGTTGAGTTTTTGTGCAATACTAAGATGATAATTCATTACCCTCCCTCCTCAGATCCTCCAACACGCATCAGATACATTACAAAAAAATAGATAATTGAAAATTTTTTAAAAATTTTATCAAATCAAGATTAAATATTTATATTAATTCTCATAATTTAGAACACAAAAATATTGAATTAGAAGCCCATCAATTTCATGATCATCCTCTCCAACAAATTTTTAATTGAAATGAACCTTTCAATGACCTTCGAGTTGATGTTGAATCCAATATTTTTTATTTTGTGTAACCTTTTAGGACATTTGAGCTGCACATGTTTGATGCTAGTTCAAACCCAAATTAAATTTGCATGCTTTCTTGGCCTTTCAAAATACAAAATTTTCTTCAAAATATTTCATAAAGTATCTCAATGTTGTACAACATCAAACGTAATGCATGCATAAAAACATACACGTTGTTGTTACTCTTATTTAACTTATTTAAGTTCTGGAAGGGACTTCATTTATAGAAAGCAACCCTTCCCTTATTCTCTATTGATAAATATATAGCCGCTTATGTCTTGGCATACCAATATAGTAATTAAAAGCTGAGAGAATATTTGGGTTGTTTGTTAGGACTGAACAGCCCATAATGATTCTCAGTCCCCTGCGGTTCTTTGAGGTTCTCATCAAACATGGCAAATAAATATGTTTCAATGAATTTCCCAGGTCTCTTGGGGGTTCCCTGATCAACATGTTTTATGAGGTTGGAGATATAGGTTTGTGCATTCTGTGGCGTGGCCACACCATTTCCTTCCGACGGCCAACCGCTCTCCGACACCACAATGGTGATGCCTCCGCCACCCACCTTCTCGAGCGCCGAGTAGAGTGCGTCCATGATCGCGTCAAATAGATTTTGATACTGCAGTTGCCCGTCTTGAACCACTGTTCCAGGTGAAGTGAATAGCGCGAAGTCAAGGGAGATATGATCCGTGTCACCGAGATAACTAAAGTATGGGTATACGTTGACGAGGAGTGGGGACTCAGTTGCATCGAGGAAACCGATGATTGGTTGGAGGGTGGCGAGGGCGTCTGAGGAGAAGACACCGGCAGACGGAGGGAAGGAGTTACCGAAAACACCAGTGGAGACCGACGTCGAGACTTTGATCCGATCTTGAAGTCCAGCAGCCTGCAAAGCGTTATGCAGATTTTGCATGGCTGGGAGGATGTTGTGCGCATCCGGGCCAGGGATGAGCTCATTACCAACTGCTATGTAATGGAAGTTAACATCTTGGAAGGCTTTGATGTTGTTGTCCACCCATGCAAATGCGTCAGAGGGATTGGATGCGAAAGCTGAGGGATCAGGGATGTCGACGATGACTTCGATGTTTGAGCCTCTAAGGGCTTGAAAGGCATCTTGGTTGAAATCGTACAGTCGGATCGCTTTTATATTGCTCGATTTGTAGATGTCGATGACTTCATTCGGTGAAGGGAGATTGTTCCCATCTCTGCCGTAGCACACACCAATGGATTCCACATCTGACCATTTATTAAACATTCATATCTTAAGATACAGATATAAAAAAATAAAAACTTTATCATGATGATAACAAAATATGATAATAATTCAGTTATATGTATATATATTTATATGTATGCAATCCAAACCTGCAATGAGGAAGCTAAGAAGCAATCCAATGGCCACAATAGAGGTGAAACTATTGTTTGCGGCCATTGCTATCTTTCAAGGTTAATGGCCGAATGTGAATTCTTTTCTATGATGAAATCCTCAATATATAGTGCAAATGGAGGACTAATTCAAAAATTTCAATTTAATTTTCCATACTAAATTTTTAGAATAATACAAAGATCACAAAATATGGAATTTTAGTTAAGGTGGGTTCTATGAACATTTATGAAATGGGACAAAATCTGGAATTTTAATTCTATGGGCATTTTTTAAAGGTCATTTACATACATATCACTCAATTCTTATGTATTTACATAGCTAACACCTAAAATTTACTCTTTTTTTTTTCTTACATGTTTGCCCACCCAAATCATTCATATATTCATCAACAATATCACATTTCAACTTTCAAAAAGAGAAATACATCTTTCCAAGTATAGGTATGGTAGCATGTATGTAAAAATTAAATTTTAGGTGTGGTATATATATGTAAATACAAAGAAGTTGAGTGTTATGTATGTAAATCATTATTTTATAAACATATACATAAAATTCATTTATTTTTACTTCATTGAAGCTTAGTTAATGATCTTCTTTCTAAAGAGTACATGGTAATTATTTTAAGGTTAAAAACACATTTCAAACGGCTAGCTACAGATAACAATTTACTTTTAAAAGTTAAATTAATAATTTTTTTTTTTTGGTGATATGAAAGATTTTAGTTGTATAAATGTGGAAAGATAAAATTTAATTGTAATATATGTAAATTCATAGGAATTGGGTGGTATTTATGTAATTGCCTCAAATATTTAATCTCAGGTTGATCTAATACTGGGATCTACCTAATTAAAACTCATAATCTAAACATAATATATTAAAATAAGAAAACTCAAATCAAATCCAATTCATTTATAGCTTGCAATATAAATATTTATCTTAGAAAGAGTTCGACATATCATTAGCAATAATATATATGCATACATATAATAAGCCACCATGGCCCCCAGTCGAAATCCTCTTAAAATGTTGAATTGTTTTAGGACGTCGGGACCCGTGTTGTGTATGATTCCACATAATTTGGGACAAACCAGTGTAGACAGGGTGAAAGAATAGTTCTACTCATGATCGTCTTTACAATGGTCTTTCTCTTAGCATAACGTAGGAGATGAACTAGTCTCTTACACATAAACTCGAGAAAAACCGGTGTCAAAGAGAGAGATAGAGGAAAAGACGGAAGAAACCATTCTTCTTCTATCTCGCCCCTCAAAACATAAAGAGGAAAAAAAAAATATAAAATTATGATTTATATGGTACTAAATTTGTCAACGGTGTCTTGCTAAAATGATCGAGACACGGATCATTACTGATGATGGACCTATTGTCAATCATTTTAATGATGATCTGTACTTTGGCTATTTGTCAATCCCGATGATCACTAGCTCGAGTGAACTCGTTAGACCGATCTACTTCAATCAGTCAGGCTGATTCGACAAATCTGTCCTCCATGTCAATCTGGTAGATGGTCTTGATAGGCCTCGCGAGGCATAGTGAGTCATGATGACGGGCTCTGAGTTGCACGATTCTTCAGGTTTCCATTCAATGGGAACTGGTCCAATAAAGTCCATGAATAAATAATAATAAAGAATTAGTTTGAGTTAATATCAGCGGCAGAAAATTAGAATGGATCAGAGACATGATGTTCTTATTTCTCCGTCCAGTTAGGCATGTTGGTGCAAGACTTTTGAGGCTTATATTTGTTTTTATTTATTTTATATTTGTTTAGCCACTTTTTTTCAATTTGTCTTTTTCTTTTTCCCTTTTTTGTAGTAATATTTATGTTTAAATTTTCTCGAGCGCTGACCCATGCAACGAGAAGAAAGTATGGGTTTTTATGAGCAAAATGTTATGTGTGATGTTTGTATATGCAGATATCTATTCAGAGAGGAACATGTGTAGTACACATTATACTCTTCTATGATTAGTTGTTCGCACTTACGTACAACTTTTACGTAATAATCATTCTTTTATGTGCCGGCGATTGTAATTTGAATATGATTCAATTTTAAATTAATTTATGTTTAATTCTATTTTTATGTTAAGTTTGAGGCATATAATTCATATCATGATGATGATATATCAAATAAATTTTGGGAAACTGATAATATACTTCATTTTAAAACACATAACAAATGAAAATTTTGAGAAAAATCAAATAAATTAATAAATAATCAGAGTTACTTTCTAATAAATAAATAAATTTATTCAGGGAAATATATTAAAGGTTTGAGTTATATTCAAAATTATTGGCATATATCGTAATTAGTTCATTCCAGTTCATTTAAATTGTTTAAATTTGTAAATAATTGAATGAGTGAGTAATAAATAAAATTATCATAAAAGTTAAATTTGGTTTTAATTAATGGATGATAATAAGGAAAAAAAACAAAAACAAAGTGTATATTTTTTTTCTTCTTGTTTTGTTTAGCAAATTTTGGTGCAATAATTAAATTTTCTTTTCAATTTTTTCCTCATATCTGACAACCTGCGATAGAAAATGAAAAGACATACAATCCCATGTCTTCAATGGGAAAATATTACTTGTGGAGTTAGGATGTAGGAAAATATCGAAACTTCAATTACGAAATATCACGTGTACATTTTTGTTAGGTATGACTTATATACCGGGGATGCATTTCTCATAAGGGGCTAGATATTTGCAAAGGTGGAGATTTGTTAGATATGACTCATATACCGAAAATTTAGAGTCTCTTGGAATGAAGAGGGTATGTGATCCACTGAAAATTTGATAACTTTTTACAGTCCATTTCAAACCTACTTTTGATGATATTGCACTTAAAAAAAAAAGTATTTTTCATGATTTCATACAAGTACAATGATTTTAGGCCTTTAGAGCAAAAGGAAGCGAAATGGAGCAAATTTGGAGCAAAATGGGGCAAAAGTGAATTATATTGAACTAGCGTTGAACGACGCTGTCACCAGCGCCAGCGCCGGACCGCTCCAATTTACAGAGAATATGGACTCAAAAGGGGAAAAATAGCGTCGGACGACGCCCTATCCTGCGCCGGACCACGCCCTATCCCGAATTCAAACTAGATTCAATGTATTTGGCCGGATTTTGGAGGTTTGCTTGAAGAAACTCTTGAGAAATCAGTTATGGCCGGATTTAAACTACTTTGGAGCCAAATTTAGAGAGGGGGAAAGAGTTTAGAGTTTAGAGAGAGTGAACAGTAAGTGTCTTTTCATTTTGTTTAGGAAATCTAGGGTTTGTGTGTTCTCTTCTAAGGAGTGTAGGATGAGAGGGAAAGTGAGAGATGTTAGGTATGACTCATATCTAGGGAGTTGAAGTTCCTTGGTGAAGAGGTGTGACTCCTGGTGAAAATGAGTGTCTCTTGGAAGTTAGTAGGTTGGTGGGAGCGAGGGCGTGATTGTAATTTTACATGTGGGTTTAATATATGTCTATATATATGTGTAACCTGTGGGATGTAAAATTGAACTCCTCTTAAATAGTGCATTCGTCGACTCGCTCCTGAGGACGTAGGCAATTCTTTGCAGAACCTCGTTAAATCTCTGTATTCTTCCTTTAGTAGAAATGAAATATTCCTTTATTCCTCCTTCCTCGTTCCTCGCCACCCGTTGCCTAGACCGCGCGCCAACTGCAGCCCCTCAACTTTGAATCTTCCAAACCGTCGCGCCTTGCGCTGGTTCCGCCTGCCAACCGTCGCGGCTGTTCACAACCGCTGACTGTTCCCGCAAACTCTCCCGTCCGAGCCAACCGCCCGAATTGCCTCGTGTTAGGTATGGCTCATATCTAATGAGTTGGAGTTTTTTTGAAATGAATAGGTGTGTCTCTTCATTAAAGGGGTTGAGGGGGAGCGAGGGCGAGTTAGTAATTTATCCTTGGGTTTTATCTATAAATAGATGTGTAATCCTATGGGTATGTGAACCGAACTATGTAACTCCTCTGAAATAGTGCATTCGTCGGCTCGCTCCCGAGGACGTAGGCAATTCTTTGCCGAACCTCGTTAAATCTCTGTGTGTTCTTCTGATTTGTGTCGATTCTTGTTTTACTCCGCGCAATTTTTCATAACAATTGGTATCAGAGCCTCGTTCGAGGAAACAGGAGGAGATCGACGCGGGAGATCGGAGAAGAAAAGAAGATTTGGCTTCGAGGTTCAAAGAATTGCGGTGTTCTAGGCAAGGGAGTTTAGCGTGGAGCGGCAGTTCCCGGTGAGGCGTCGTTTCTGGTCCGCAAGCGGAGTTCCGGGAGTTCGTGGAAGGCAGCAGAACAGCAGGCGGTGGATCGGGAGGGAATCTGTCCTTCCTGGGAGGTCCACCAGAAGTTTTGCGTCGTTGTCGCAATCAGGAACAAGGAACGGTTGGCGCGGACAGTTCACGGCCGCAAGGGTTCGTCGCAGCAGGGAGTTCGCAAACTTGACAGGAGCGTAGGTGTTCGTGGTTTTAATCGCGACAGAGGGAGCCGCTCTTAGTCCCGTGCCGCTTGGCTCAGAGAGGTATTGGCGAACAGGGCAAAAGTTCGCGCCTGGGGAAGCAGTTGGCGGCAGTTTTCGGGACTGTGAGGAGCAGTTCGGCTGTTGGATGTGAGCAGTTGGCGAGGAGGCTCCATCGCGAAGCAGTTTCACGACGCGACCAGGCTTCAGAAGTTCACGCAACGCAGGCAGATCGATCAGCGGCAGCTCGCGATCCGGGCGGGAACGAGTTCGCGGCACAGAGGCGACGGACGGTTCCTGCGGTTGCGGCGGTTCCAGGAGGTTCAGGCGGTTGCGGCGGTTGAGGCGCGAACAGGTTCTCGAGCGGCGGTTCCAGGCGGTTGCGGCAGTTTGAGGAGCGAACAGGGTCGTGAACGGCAGTTCGAAGGTGTGTTCGGCGATCTGCGATCGGGGTTGGCTTAGGCAGATAAGGCTCAGCGTGGGAACTACCAGGAAGAATATTTCCTGAGAAAGGGAAAGGCCAAGGCGCGAAGGAGAGCAGGCAGGGGAAGGAAGACGGAATCTCTTTTTCACAGCAGGGGAGAAAATTAATTCTGTCAGCATTCTAGGAAGAAGGAAATCAAAAGGATCCAGAATTAATTTCTGTTGGTGGCTCTGTTAACCGAGAAAATTAATTCCTTGGTGAAGGAATTCTTAATTCCTGTAAATAATTACTGCTACTGACGGAGAAAATTTGTATCGCTGTGCGGAGAGAATTTTTTAAATTCCCACAGAGGAGTTCGGTCAGTTCAAAAATCCGCGGGAAACAGAGGTTGTCCACCGCGAACAGGAGCCTCGTTTTGCGGTAAATTGAGGTGTTCAACCAGTTAAATTCACCGGTTCGTTGCAGGAGATTTTACGACAGGTGGAGTTCGGCAAGGTGCAGGTGGCGAGCAGACACAATTATTTCGTGAACAAGAGTTTCGTGGAGGTTTTCCTCGAACAGGTGCGAAGAGATTCATGGCTCGCGGAAACAGCAATTGACCGAGGTACTGGTACGAACAGGAATTGTGTTTTGTGTGGAAAATTTAATTCACGAATCACAGGAGAATCACGGGATAGTTGCTGCATTTGACAGAGAAAATTTTAGGTTTCTTTGAATTTATTTGCGAAGTATTTCCTTTTGTTATTTGAAGCAAGGCAGGAAAATACGGTGCAGGATTAAATTTGGATGGCCATGTCTGGTGCAAAATTCGAGATAGTGAAGTTCGGTGGAACCGGGAACTTCGGATTGTGGCGAACAAAGGTGAAAGATTTGTTGGCACGACAAGGAATTTTGAAGGCATTGCGGGCTTTGAAACCTGATGGTACTATCTATCAACTGTTGGGGAGTACAGCTGTAGGTGGAGTACACTCTGTCAGATCATATATTGCAGTAGGATCTTTAACCAAGCTAGGTTAGATGGTTTGGTTGCCCAACCCACTGGTGTAAGAAACTCCATGATCTATTTTCTCCTAAGGGGCTGAATATTCACAAAGGTGGAGATTGTTAGATGTATTTCTCCTAAGGGGTTGGATATTTGCTAAGGTGAAGATTTGTTTGGTAGACACATATACCGGGTGAAGCATTTCTCCTAAGGTGCTTGATATTCGCCAAGGTGAAGAATTGTTAGGTATGGCTCATATCTAGGGAGTTGGAGTTTCTTGGTGAAGATGTGTGACTCTTGGTGAAAAGGAGTGTCTCTTGGAAGTTAGTGGGTTGGGGGGAGTGAGGGCGTGTTTGTAATTTATCCTTGGGTTTTATCTATAAATAGATGTGTAAACCTATGAGTATTTAACTCCTCTGAAATAGTGAAATTCGCCGGCTCGCTCCCGAGGATGTAGGCAATTCTTTGCCGAACCTCGTTAAATCTCTTGTGTTCTTCTGATTTGTGTCGATTCTTGTTTTACTCCCCGTAATTTGTCATAACACCTCGAAACCGCCCGCCGCTTCGCCTCTTGAGCGAACTTCGGCGCTGAACTGCTTCCGGCGAGCCGGACTCCGCCCTCCGCTTGCTCCGCACCACAGCCTGCCGAAGCCACCTCCGCGAACTGCTGCCTTGCCGCGATCGCAAACCGTCGCCCTGTTCCGCGAACTGCCGTCCACTGAACTCCACCTGCGACGAGGGCCGAACTCGCGATGAACGCCTCACTTGTGCCGGGAGAGGAAGAACTCTCCTCTTTCGGGCTTCCACAGCTCGGACAAATCGCAGCCGGCCCTGGAACTCCTATTTTCTCAAACCGAAATCACCGAGTGCTCCTTCCCGCGGCACCAAACTTTTCCACAAGTCCGGTCGAACTGCCGCAAACCAATCTTCTCTCCCAAATCTTCTTCCAGCGTCGATCTTCTCATGTGCCCTCGAACGAGGCTCTGATACCAATTGTTATGAAAATACGGACGAACACAACGCAATCCAGAAGAAGATCTCCGAGATTTAACGAGGTTCGACAAAGAATTGCCTACGTCCTCGGGAGCGAGCCGGTGAATACACTATTTCAGAGGAGTTCATACCCATATGTTTACACATCTATTTATAGAAAAAACCCATGAATAAATTACAAACACGCCCTCGCTCCTCCCAACCCAACCGACTTTAGTGCAAGAAATTCCATGTAGTATTTCTCCTAAGGAGCATATTCGCAAGGTGGAGATTTTCTCTTAAGGGTTGAATATTTGCAAAGGTAGAGATTTGACAGATGTAGTTATTCTAAGGGGCGGGATATTCGCTAAGGTAGAGATTTGTTTGGTAGACACATATATCAGGTGAAGCATATCTTCTAAGGAGCTGTATATTCGCCAATGTGGAGAATTGTTAGATATGACTCATATCTATGGAGGGAGTTTCTTGGTGAAGCGACGTGTCTCCTGAAATGGAGAGGTGTGTCTCTTGGAAGTTAGCAGTAATATATATGTATACAAATAACTAGCCACCATGGCCTCCAGAAGAAATTCTCTTAGGATGTTGAATTCTTTTAGGACGTCGAGACCCGTATTGTCTATGAGTCCACATAATTCGGGACAAACCAGTGTAGATAGGGTGAAAGAAGAGTTCTACACATGATCGTCTTTACAATGGTCTTTCTCTTAGCATAACGTAGGAGATGAATTAGTCTCTTACACATAAACACGAGATAAACCGGTGTCAAAGAGATAGATAGAGGAAAAGAGGGAAGAAACCATTCTTCATCAATTCCGCCCCTCAAAACATAAAGATGAAAAAAATATAAAATTATGATTTATATGGTGCTAAATCTGTCTACGGTGTCTTGCTGAAATGATCGCGACAAGGATCATTACTGATGATGGACCTGTTGTCAATCTTTTTATTGATGATCTGTACTTTGGCTATTTGTCAATCCTGATGATTACTAGCTCGAGTGAACTCGTTAGACCGATCTACTTCAATCAGTCAAGTGCCAGTCCTCCATTTCAATCTAGTAGATGGTCTTGATAGGCCTCGCGAAGCATAGTAAGTCATGACGACGGGCTCTGAGTTGCATGATTCTTCAGGTTTCCATTCGATGGGAACTGGTCCAATAAAGTCCATGAATAAATAATAATAAAGAAATAGTTTGAGTTAATATCAGTTGCACAAAATTAGAATGGATCAGAGACATGATGTTCTTATTTCTCCGTCCAGCTTGGCTGTTAGTGCAAGAATTTTGAGCCTTATATTTGTTTTTTATTTATTTATATTTGTTGAGCCACTTTTTTTCAATTTGTCTTTTTCTTAATAATATTTATGTCTAAATTTTCTCGAGCGCTGACCCATGCAACAAGAAGAATGTGCTGGTTTTTATGAGCAAGATATTATGTGTGATGTCTGTATGTCGGTATGTGCGGATATCTATTTAGAGAGGAACATATCTAGTACACTTTATACTCCTCTCTGATTGGTTGTTCGCACTATGCCGGCGATTGTAATTTGAATATGATTCAATTTTAAATTAATTTATGTTTAATTCTATTTCTATGTTAAGTTTGAGCCATATAATTCATATAATGATGATAATATATCAAATATAATTCATTTTAAAACGCATACCAAATGAAAATTTTGAGAAAAATCAAATAAATTAATATATAATCAGAGTTACTTTCTAAAAAATAAATAAATTTATTCAGGGAAATATATTAAAGGTTTTATTTATAATCAAAATTATTGGCATATATCGAAATTAGTTCATGCCAGTTCATTTAAATTGTTTAAATTTGTAAATAATTGAAAGAGTGAGTAATAAATAAAAGTATCATAAAAGTTAAATTTGGTTTTAATTAGTCGATGAACATAAGGAAAAAAAAAAAACAAAGTATATTTTTTTTCTTCTAATGTTTTGTTTTGTTTAGCAAATTTTGGTATAATAATTAAATTTTCTTTTTAATTTTTTCCTCGGATCTGACAACCTGCGATAGAAAATGAAGACATAAAATCCCGTGTCTTCAATAGGAAAATGTTACGTGCAGAGTTAGGATGTAGGAAAATGTCGGAACTTCAATTACAAAATGTCACGTGTACATCTTTGTTAGGTATGACTCATATACCGGGTGATGCATTTCTCATAAGAGGCTAGATATTTGCTAAGATGGAGATTTGTAGGTATGGCTTATATATCAAAAATTTAAAGTCTTTTAGAATAAAGAGGGTTAGGGGGAGTAATCCACTGAAAATTTGATAGCTTTTTACTATCTATTTCATAATTATTTTTGATGATATTGCACTTTAAAAAAAGATATTTTTCATGATTTCATGCAGGTACAATTATTTTAGGCCTTTAGAACAAAAAGAAGCGAAATGGAGCAAATTTGGAGCAAAATGGGGCAAAAGTGCATTTTAATGAACTAGCGTTGTATGACACTGTCACCAGCACCGGACCGCGCCAATTTATAGAGACTTTTGACTCACAAGGCGGAAAATAACGTCGGACGGCGCCCTATCCAGCGCCGGACCGCGCCCTATCCCGAATTCAAACTAGATTCAATGTATTTGGCCGGATTTTGGAGGGTTACTTGAAAAAACTCTTGAGAAATAAGTTATGGCCGGATTTAAACTACTTTGGACCCAAATTTAGAGGGGAAGAGAGTTTAAAGTGTAGAGAGAGTGAAGAGTGAGTATCTTTTCATTTTGTTTAGGAAATCTAGGGTTTGTGTGTTCTCTTCGAATGAGTGTAAGAATAGAGGGAAAGTGAGAGATTTCTTCTTCCTTACTTATCTAAAGAGATAATTGTGTGTTGCTGTGAAGAAATAAGAGGAGTCAAAGGAATTCCTTGAGATTCGCTTGGGGAAGAGTTTGAGATAAGTTGTCTTTTCTTTACTCTGTTTGTATGACGTTGCTTTTATATATAAAATCCATGTTTTGTCATCTTTTCCTCATGAGTTTTGAGTAGATTTCTTTGTCTTCCTCCTTTTCATGTGATGTGTTGATGTTGTGATATGGAAATAATGTGCCGATTTATTATGGAGAACTTATGATGACATTTTCACTTCAAACTTCATTTACTTTATGATCTCACCAATTAACTTGTTATAACTTGTTGGGAAATATATGTTCCGAAAGGATCATAAGTTCCACAACAAAAGTGAAGGTCACATTCAATGTCCCTGAATGAGTGATGTAGTTCATGGGGGTTGAGTGCAAATAAATAGAGAAATATACTTTGATGAGCTTTGAATTAGAGATTTCAGAGTGACAGGCTGAAATGTTCAATTTGGTCATAGGAGAAACTAAAACGAGAGTTAGTCTTCAGGGGAAGGAAGTGGGAGCTCTGGAGTGAAAGTCAGTATCCTCCCAGTCTAACCACAGATTTGAGGACTAAACTTAGGATTAACCAATGTTCTTTATGCGCTTGGAAAAAGGGTAAATGAATATGAATGCTCCTATTTGACACAATACATTTGCATCACTGATCTATGTTAGGGCTGTCAAAACGGCTCGTTGTTCGCGAACAGCTCGTGTTCGGCTCGTTAAGAAGCTTGTGTTTGGCTCGTTCGCTAAGTTAACAAGTCTTAACGAGTCGAACATGAAAAAGAATTGTTTGTTCGTGTTCGGCTCGTTTTGGCTCGAAATACTATTCCTCAATTATATATATATATATATATATATATATATATATATATATATATATATATATATATTATTGAGTAGTATTTTAAAAAAATTTAAAAGATTTATAATCAATTAAAATTATTTATTAAGTAAATATAATAAAAAATATTAAATTAGATTCAATTGATGTTTTAATATAAACTATAATTCTTAAATCTTGCCTCAACCCTTAACATTTTATGCTTACGTGATTAGGATTGTCAAAGGAACTCTTTGTTCGTGAACAACTCGTGTTCAGCTCGTTAAGCAAACGAGTCGAACACAAACACACTTTTTGGTCTTGAAATATAAACGAGACGAAAACGAGCTGAGGCTTGGCTCGCTCGTGTTCGCTTGCTCGTGTTCGGCTCGTTTACACCCCTAATCTATGTTACAAAAATCATCATATTATAATTGGAGAGGAGGAATATTCTTTCTTACAATTGAACTTTGTTATAAATTTAGTTTTGTGTTAGTTTAACTTGCTAGAATGTTAGAACGTACTTTGGTAGAAGTAGTAACTTCAACTGTTGTCTTTATTTTAAGAATTGAAATTACTTGCAATTGTGTTGTGATTCGAGAAGTGATTTCTGTGCTACACCATAAAATTAATTGCCTCAATGTCGGATCGATATCCAGGACTCCACTAGAGTCCTGCATTACTTGAGTGATACGTATACTTACGTTTAATTGTGTGACTCAATAGAAAACTAAATCAATATAAATATAAATCTGAGTTCATAAATTTTCACAAATTTAAAAAGTCGCACCAGGGAGCGAGGGCATTTTAGTAATTTATCTGTGGGTTTTATCTTTAAATAGATGTGTGACCCTATGGGTATTAACCGAACTTGCAACTCCTCTGAAATAGTGAATTCGCTGCTCTGCTCCTAAGGATGTAGGCATCTTTGCTGAATCTCGTTAAATCTCTGTGTTCTTCTAGATTTGTGTCGATTCTTGCGTTTCTTTGCCCTAAATTTCTCAACAAGTGGTATCAAAGTCTGGTTTTAGGGCGGAGGAGATCGAAGCAGGGAAGAAGAAGGTTTTTTTAGATTTGGTTCGCAGCAGAGGAGGGATATGTACATACATATATCAATGAATACACTTGTGTGTGTATGTATGTATGTAAGCATATAAGTGTTAGATCTGTTAATTAAATGAATAAATAATAATACATAATTAAATTTGAGTTTTACATAAGATTAGAAATGAGGGAGGAGATGTGCTTTTTATTTGTCCCTACACTTCCTCCTGTTCAATAATTTTTAAAAGAAAGAGTCGTAACTAAAAAAGATTAAAAAAACGTAATTTTGTAAAATTGGGATATAGCTACCATTTTTTCTGTTGAATTAGTTAAAAATGGGGATATTAGTGACCGATTTAAGGCAATGATTACCTCAATAATCGAAGCCATGGTAAGCAAATACATGTCTCTTCACGTTTCACTATTGCGCCTATAAAGGAGGACTCTGGAGTTTAATGGCGGGGCGTCACTTTTTCAAATGAGCCTCACTGTCATACACTACGAATGATCAGAGTATATGATAGTGGGGCCCACTTGACACGTGGCGCTCCACCATTGGATTCCACATGCAATATTTTTTGGGGAGAGCACCCAAATTTCAAGGAAAATTTTGACATATATTGTTAATATTCTTCAATTTACTTCTTTAGCATTTTTTTTAAACATTTTTTTAGCTTTATTAATTTTTAGTTAACTATTTTTTGCTTTTTTTTTACTGTTTCCGCTTTCAATAATAATAATAATAAATAAATAAATAATATTTAATAATATTAATAATTTATAATTATAATTAATAGTGAAGCGTGTAGATGATTCACGGTGGTGAAGTAATAATTTAGCGTCTTAACATTGGACAAAAATTTAACACACAATCAGATGATTAAAATGAGAGATAGAGTCGCTATAAGTTCTTATGTGAAAAACTCTTATAAGAAAAATAATCACGAGACATAAAAACATGCACGTCTAAATATTTCAAAATCCAAAATTTTCTTCTAAATATTTCATCAAGCATCTCAACGTTGTACAACATCATACGTAATGCATGAATAAAAACATACAACTCGTTGTTACTCTTATTCAGCTTATTTAGGTTCTGGAAGGGACTTCATTTATAGAAAGCAACCCTTCCCTTATTCTCTATTGATAAATATATAGCCGCTTATGTCTTAGCATACCAATGTAGTTATTAAAAGCTTAGAGAATATTTGGGTTGTTTGTTAGGACTGAACAACCCATAATGATTCTCAGTCCCCTGTGGTTCTTTGAGGTTCTCATCAAACATAGCAAATAAATATGTTTCAATGAATTTCCCAGGTCTCTTGGGGGTTCCCCGATCAACATGTTGCATGAGGTTGGAGATATAAGTCTGTGCATTCTGTGGTGTGGCCACACCATTGCCTTCCGACGGCCAACCACTCTCCGACACCACAATGGTGATGCCTCTGCCACCAACCTTCTCTAGCGCCGAGTAGAGTGCGTCCATGATCGCGTCAAATAGATTTTGATACTGCAGTTGCCCGTCATGAACCACCGTTTCAGGTGAAGTGAAGAGCGCAAAGTCAAGGGAGATATGATCCGTGTCACCGAGATAGCTAAAGTATGGGTATACGTTGACGAGGAGTGGGGAGCCATTGGCATCGAGGAAGCCGATGATTGGTTGGAGGGTGGCGAGGGCGTCTGAAGAGAAGACACCGGCAGATGGAGGGAAGGAGTTACCGAAAACACCAGTGGAGACCGACGTCGAGACTTTGATCCGATCTTGAAGTCCAGCAGCCTGCAAAGCGTTATGCAGATTTTGCATGGCTGGTAGGATGTTGTGAGCATCCGGGCCAGGGATGAGCTCATTACCAACTGCTATGTAATGGAATTTAACATCTTGGAAGGCTTTGATGTTGTTGTCAACCCATGCAAATGCGGCAGAGGGATTGGATGCAAAAGCTGAGGGATCAGGGATGTCGACGATGACTTCGATGTTTGAGCCTCTAAGGGCTTGGAAGGCATCTTGGTTGAAATCGTATAGTCGGATCCCTTTTATATTATTCGATTTGTAGATGTCGATGACTTCATTCGGTGAAGGGAGATTGTTCCCATCTCTGCCGTAGCACACACCAATGGATTCCACATCTGACCATTTATTAAACATTCATATCTTAAGATATAGATATAAGAAAATAAAAACTTTATGTTGATGATAAAAAATATGATAATAATTCAGTTATATATATATATATATATATGTATATATATTTATATATATGCAATCCAAACCTGCAATGAGGAAGCTAAGAAGCAATCCAATGGCCACAATAGAGGTGAAACTATTGTTTGCAGCCATTGCTAGCTTTCAAGGTTAATGGCCGAATGTGAATTCTTTTCTACGATGAAATTCTCAATATATAGTGGAAATGGTGGACTAATTCAAAATTTTCAATTTAATTTTCCATACTAAATTTTTAGAATAATTGGGGCATTCATGAGATGCGACAAAATTCCTGTATGGATAAGAATGTAAAGACAATTCATATTGAAAAATTTCTTATATGGAATCCCAAAATATGAAATTTTAGTTAAGGTGGGTTCTATGTAAATACAAAGAAGTTGAGTGTTATGTATGTAAATCATTATTTTATAAACATATACATAAAATTCATTTATTTTTACTTTATTGAAGCTTAGTTAATGATCCTCTTTCTAAAGAGGACATGGTAATTATTTTAAGTTTAAAAACACATTGCAAACGGCTAGCTAGAGATATTTATGTAATTGCCTCAAATATTTAATCTCAGGTTGATCTAATTTTGGGATCTACCTAATAAAAACTCATAATCTAAACATAATATATTAAAATAATAAAACTGAAATCAAGTCCAATTCATTTATAGCTAGCAATATAAAGTATTTATCTTAGAAAGACTTGAAATATCATTAGCAATAATATATATGTATATGGATAATTAGCCACCATGGCCTCCAGTAGAAATTCTTTTAGAATGTTGAATTCTTTTAGGACGTAGATACTGTATTGTCTATGATTCCACATAATTCGGGACAGAGCAGTGTAGATAGGGTGAAAGAAGAGAATGGAGGTGCTTCTACGCATGATCGTCTTTACAATGGCATTTCTCTCAGCATAACATAAGAGACGAACTAGTATCTTACACATAAACACGAGAAAAATCGGTGTCAAAGAGAGAGATAGAGGAAAAGAGGGAAGAAACCATTCTTCATTAATCTCAGCCTTCAAAACATAATGAGGAAAAAAAATATAAAATTGTGATTTGTATGGTACTAAATTTGTCTGCGGTGTCTTGCTGAAATAATCGAGACACGGATCATTATTGATGATGGACATGTTGTCAATCATTTTAAAGATGTTCTTTATTTTGGCTATTTGTCAATCCCAATGATCACTAGCTCGAGTGAACTCCATAGACCCGTCTACTTCAATCAGTCATGTTGAGTCGACAAGTCAGTCCTCCAGATAAATCTGGTAGATGGTCTTGATAGGCCTCGCGAGGCATAGTGAGTCATGACGAAGGGCTCTGAGTTGCACGATTCTTCAGGTTTCCATTCGATGGGAACTGATCCAATAAAGTCCATGAATAAATAATAATAAAGAATTAGTTTGAGTTAATATCAGTGGCAGAAAATTAGAATGGATCAGAGACATGATGTTCTTATTTCTCCGTCCAGTTTGCCATGTTGGTGCAAGACTTTTGAGGCTTATATTTGTTTTTATTTATTTTATATTTGTTTAGCCACTTTTTTTCTATTTGTCTTTTTCTTTTTCCATTTTTTGTAGTAATATTTATGTCTAAATTTTCTAGAGCGCTGACCCATGCAATGAGAAGAAAGTGATGTGTGAGCAAAATGTTATGTGTGATGTCTGTATGTGCGGATATCTATTCAGAGAGAAACATATGTAGCACACTTTATACTCCTCTTTGATTGGTTGTTCGCACTTATGTACAACTTTTACGTAATAATCATTCTTTTCTATGCCGGCGATTGTAATTTGAATATGATTCAATTTTAAATTAATTTATGTTTAATTCTATTTTTATTTTAAATTTGAGCCATATATTTCATATGATGATGATATATCAAATAAATTTTAGTGAAACTGATTATATACTTCATTTTAAAACGTATACTAAATGAAAATTTTGAGAAAAATCAAATAAATTAATAAATAATCAGAGTTACTTTCTAGTAAATAAATAAATTTTTTCAGGGAAATATTTTGAAGGTTTGAGTTATATTCAAAATTATTGGCATATATGTTAATTAGTTCATTCCAGTTCATTTAAATTGTTTAAATTTGTAAATAATTGAATGAGTGAGTAATAAATAAAATTATTATAAAAGTTAAATTTGGTTTTAATTAGGCGAAGATAATAAGGAAAAAAAAAAACAAAGTATATATATATTTTTCTTCTAATGTTTTGTTTTGTTTAACAAATTTTGATGCAATAATTTAATTTTATTTTCAATTTTTTTCCTCGGATCTGACAACCTGCGATAGAAAATGAAAAAAAATAATGCAATCCCATGTGTTCAATAGGAAAGATATTATGTGCAGTGTTAGGGTGAAGAAAAATGTCGGAACTCCAATTACGAAATGTCACGTTTACATCTTAAATTTAATTCATTTTTGTAATGAATGACGAACTTTACCCAACCCAAGACTAACCCATAATTTATATACTCCCATCGTATCGCATTTGAAATGCACTTTACCTCCAATTTTTCAGTTTCTTCCATTTTCGACATTTTTATCACCTTCACTTCGTCGCTTTTCATCGACATTCTTTGGATTTCAAGCATACTTCCTCTTTCATCTAGAACCGATCACAAATGTTTCTCTATAGGTGGTAGCTCGAACATTGCTTCTATTTCAAGGGCATCACCATTATCTTACGTAGGAAGTCAAATTTTCATTATTGAGGTAAAAGTTGTTGATTATAATGTCTGGAACAACAAGTGCTCATATTCGCCTATCATACAACTTGGTTGTAGCCCTTAATGATGAAATTTGAATTTATTTTGTTTTTAAAATGTGTTGTCCTAAATTTTTGTGTATAAAAAAAATATTTAATATGTTAGACAACACGAATTCGAGGCAGCTTAATTTATTTTTGATAAATGCTGATGTTTATTTCTTCAATACAACCTAAGTTTTAACATCTTTTCTTTTAGAACATTAAAATAACAAATTATTTGTTTTATGTTCAATTGAGAAAATCAAAAGATTATTATTATTGTCTTAAAGAAAAACTTAGCGGTTAGCTAAGGTGATCAAATATAGGAGTTGTAACAAAAGATGCCCCGAGTTGCCCATGAAACTTAAAACCCTTGGAATCCCTTATGGACCCTAGAAACCTCAACAACAACAACAACAAAGCTTTAATCCCACTAAGTGGGGTCGGCAACATGAATCCTTTTTCTCCATTGCGTCCTATTTAGTGTCAAATTTTCGTTTAATTCTAATAAATTTAGATCATTTTTTATGCAATAAGCCCAAGTTTTCCTAGGTCTGCCTCCGCCTTTCTTAACATAAGTTGTATTTAAAACATCTACTCTCCTAATCGGATCATCAGGTGGTCGACGTTTAATGTGACCAAACCATCTAAGGCGACTCTCTCTAATTTTATCCGTCACTGGTGCAACTCCATTCCTATTACGGATATATTCATTTCACATTTTGTCTCTAAGTGTAAAGCCACTCATCGATCTAATCATTCTCATCTCGGCAACACTTAACTTAACATTATGCTTCTCTTTTAAAGGCCAACATTCAGCACCATAGAGCATTGAAGGTCTCACCACCATCTTATAAAATTTTCCTTTCAATCTAAGCGGTACTTTTCTATCACACAATAGGCCGGAAGCATTCCTCCACTTCAACCAACCAACCTGAATTCTACTATTAACATCCCCATCTATATCACCATCACTTTGAACAATGGACCCGAGATATCTAAATCGTTCACACTTTTTAATAATTTGATCACCCAAAGTTACACTTCTGTCACTAGACCTACTATTACTAAAATTACATTCCATGTATTCAGTTTTAGTTCTACTCAAACGAATACCTTTAGACTCCAATGTCGACCTCCATAATTCAAGTTTTTCTTATACTTTTTCTCTTGTATTATCCACAAGTAGGATATCATCAGCAAAAAGCATACACCAAGGTACATCCTCTTATAAATGGCCAGTAAGACCATCCATAAATAAAGCAAAAAGATATGGGCTTAAAGCCGATCCTTGATGTAAACCAACAGAAATAGTAAAATACTTGGTCAATCCTCCTTCAGTTCGAACATATGTAACAGCTCTAGCATACATATCTTTAATGGCTTGAATATAAGTCATATCAACACCTTTCTTCTCAAGGACTCTCCAAAGAACATCTCTAGGAACCATATCGCAAGCTTTTTCTAAATCAATAAAAATCAAATGTAGATCCTCCTTATTATCTCTGTACTTCTCCATCAAACCTCTCAATAAATGTATAGCTTCCATGGTAGACCTGCCCGACATAAATCAAAATTGATTATGAGAAATCTTCGTAATACGTCTTAACCTATGTTCAATTACCCCCTCCCATAACTTTAAAGTATGATACATCAATTTAATTCCTCTATAATTTGCACACTCTCGTGCATCTCCTTTATTCTTAAAAATGGGAACCAAAATGCTCTTTCTCCACTCCTCAGGCATCTTTTTTGTTTTTAAAATAATATTAAAAAGTTTAGTAAGCCAGGAAACCCCAAATCACCTAAACATTTACACACTTCAATTGAGATATCATCAGGTCCTACAGACTTTCCCCCCTTGGTTTTCTTTAAAGCCTCATCAATTTCTTTTTTACTAATGCGACTGTAAAAATGAAAAGTTTTATTATTATTAACGATATTAAGATCACTAAGGTCGATCGTACTTTCAGCATCATCATTAAAAAGTTTATCAAAATAACTCACCCACCGATGTTGAATATCTTTTTCTAAGAAAATCACTTTTTGATTTTCATCTTTAATACACTTTACTTGAGTTAAATCTTTACTTTTCTTTGGTCTTTGTTTGGCTGTCGGCTAATTTTTCCTTATTTATTTATTTTGAAAATAAAATTTAAAAATTTAAATTTAATGTAATATGTAAAGTATTTTATTTTGATTTTGAAAATGGTAATATATTATTTTATTTTTTTGAAAATAACGAGACCAGATAGATCTCATATCAAATAGTTTAAATAATTGAGCACGATACTACAAGTGACACATCATCCCGAAAAATGAGCGTACCACTTGTTAGTAGAGCTTAACTATCTAAACTTAAAAGTTTGACTCTATTTTGGTCTGCGTATTTTATAGCCGACAAATTCCCCTGTCTAATGCACAGATTAGGCAGGGTTTAGATTAATCTGGGTTCCTAATTCCCTATAGAGGCAAGCCCCTATAGTTAATTACATCTTAGGCAACCGAAGTCACCTAAGAAAACTCTCGATAAGGATCATGGGCTTCGTCTTCAAGAATTTCAACGTTTAGGTTTCCAAGATTGCTTGTAGGAGAATCAAAGGGAATGGTTCAATGTGGAACAGCTATTCTCAGAATCCAAAGATATGAAAAGTAGGAAATGTCGAAGATACTGAAAGAGCTTCAGTGACATCTCAAACTATCCTATGATTGGGCTTTATATCTTTGAAAGTGAAGTTATATTTTATGTTTCAATCTTGTAAATTATTTAGATATTTGGGGCTTATGTCTGCACATCACATACAAATAGCCCAAAGAAAGAGGAGGATTTATGTCGTGTCAAACGACTACCTCGGAATCCTAAACGGTTTAGGACTTGTATCGTACGATATACGATCGTACTCAGTCCTAAAAGATAGTGTGAGGGTTTACGTCGTATCAAACGACGACCTCAACGTCCTATAGATGTTATTTAAATCTACGAAAGTCCGATCGAAGATCCTTCATTCGTCCTCTGTCGTCTCGCCTCGAGAAAGAATAGAGATAGGAGAGAAAGGAGAAAACCATGCCTCGAACGGCCTATCCTAGGGGGCATATATAAGGGAAAATGTGTGTAAAGAAAAGAAAAACAAACATGCCCTAAAGGGCCTATCCTAGGGGCAAGTACAGGTATGCAAGAGAAATAGTAATTAAAAATAAACATGTGTAATAAAAAGAAACTAACCATGCCCTAGATGGCCTATCCTAGGGGCAAGTACAGGTATGCAAGAGAAATAGTAATTAAAAATAAACATGTGTAATAAAAAGAAACTAACCATGCCCTAGATGGCCTATCCTAGGGGCAAGTACAGGTATGCAAGAGAAATAGTAATTAAAAATAAACATGTGTAATAAAAAGAAACTAACCATGCCCTAGATGGCCTATCCTAGGGGCAAGTACAGGTATGCAAGAGAAGCAATAATCAAAATAAACTAACCGTGCCCTAGATGGCCTATCCTAGGGGCAAGTACAGGTATGCAAGAGAAGCAATAATCAAAATAAACTAACCGTGCCCTAGATGGCCTATCCTAGGGGCAAGCATAAAAGAAAAAAAGTATAAATGCAGGTAAATGTATATACAGAAAGTAAAAGAATGCATGCAATAAAGAAAGTAAATGAACTGTACAATAAATAAATGTGTACCTGGCCAACTCCGTCGATGCCTCAGAAGCAAGCTACAAACAACTATATAATCAAGTTTAGTCATAAACATATAAAATGTCAAAGTGGGGGAATAAGAATTCTATTTGAGGATAGGCTCAGTCTGTAGACTTCTTTTTCTATCTCGATCCCACAGGCAACCCGAAATCGGAGTCTGTATCAATCTCAAATCAAGTCACCAGCAAATCACCCTAGAGTAGGCAATCCTAATCCCTACCACTTAATTAGTGAGTGAACCAGTTTGTAGTATCTGAGTTTTGAGAGTGGAGTATCTGTTATTAAAGTATCTGAATTGTTTACCAGTGTAATATCTGATATGTTGTAGTATCTGTTCTATGATGTGTAATGTGCGTTAACTGGTGTATAGTGTATAGTGTTTATTGGGTAGTGTGTAGTGTGTGTGATTTGGTAAATGGTATGTGTGTATGTGTGATGGTTAATATATATAGTGTTCATGTGATGTTTAATGTGTAGGGTGTGTATAATAAGTTTAATAATTATATGTGTTGTGTTTGATGCGATGTGTTTGATTCGATGTGTTAAATATGTTGTGTATGATATGCTATGGGTGACATTTGTGTGTGCTATTTAATATGTTGTATGTGTTTGATGTGATATGTGTTTGTTGTGACATGTATGTGAGGTAATATGTGTTGCACTATGTGTGTGATGTTTGATTTGATGGGTTAGTGTAGTATTTGTTATCGTATGGGTGCAGTGTAGTATTATCGTGCAAGTGCAATGTAGTATCTGTTGTGTAAGCGAAGTGTTTATTGTTGTAAGGGTGTAATATCCGTTATTGAAGTATCTGTTACTGAACCAGTATAATATCTAGTGTCGTAGTATCTGTTTATCGGTCCACGGATTTTTAAAAGTAGGGATTAGAACTACCTAACTCAAGGTGAGATGGGCATCTAATATTGAGTATTGATTTTTATTATTTGTCTCGGCTATAAAAGCACGATTATTAGTCTGTGCATCATTGCCTGTACCCCGCATGTCCGACTTATGCCTCCACTTTGAAATTTTATATGCTTATCAATAATGAAGCTTTACGAAAAGCTACAATCAACATGTTTCCAATACGTCCTTTCAGCTAATTAAAGTAAAGATAGTTATTGAATTTTCAAGACTTGGCCTCATACAAGCCATGCTCATGTCAATTTCCAAATTTCCAAATCTCTGCTTCAATGGGTTAAGGCAAAAGAAAGGAAGCTCACATTTCAGTTTCAGCAAAGAAGGTCCAAAAGGAAACATATTCAAGCTTTAGATCAAGCTAAGTTTAAGGTTTTAATAAAGAAAGTCTCAATAAAAGATCTTTCAATAAGAACGAATATAATAAATCATTCTTTCTTTTAACACAAACCATAATTATATAGTTCCAAAGCATATAAGTATATACAAGTGAATCCAGCAATTGAAAACGAGTTTGGTCATGAACTTTAACTTTAATAATGATGGATAAACTTAGTAATTAAATTTGAATTCCCATTGAAAACCAGTTTTTTTTTTTATTGGTAGCTATTAAATAAAAAAAAAAACACGCATACCACTCAGTTCTCATGCATTCACATTTCCAATTTCTAATGCATAAAGTCAATTCAAGTAAGTTAAAACTTGCCCATGTGTTCAAATCAAAGAAATCAGTTTTAGTAAAAAAAAACGAAGCCACCATGATTCAGCTCCAAGAACAAAAAAAAACTGCTTTAGCTTATTAAAGCAAAGTGAAAGAAAACAAAGTCCAGCTCTAATAAACTGAGCAAAAGAAGCCTCATAAATTTCCAAAAAAAAATTCTGTTGTAGCAGACCAAGAACACAGGAAAATGAGATTAAATTAATTTCCTGTAATGCCGTAATTTTAAATATCAAAATCCAGAGAATCGGGTTTCAACAGGCCAGCCCAATTCTTCACTATAGTAGCTTCACTACAAAGCTAACCCGAGTCACCATATGACATATAATTGAGCCAACAACATCAGCCCAAAGGAATCCCCAGGATTTTCAAAATTCGGCCTCAATACACCGGACCAAAGAAACTTAGAGATTACCAAAACTTTATTTCAGCGAGACAAAGGGAGAAACATTATAGCTTCAAAGCTCAATTCCAGTAAACTAAAGCAAAGGAAATCCCCATAATAGAATCCAACTACCACGAGGGAAAGAGAAAAAAAAATTTACAAACAATACCACCTAATTCTCATATATTTACGTACAAGTAGCTTAATAATTTGATATGACACAAAATATTTGGGTGGTATAAATTGAATAAATAAAATTTACTTGTTAGATATGTAAGTATATAAGGATCGGGTGGTATGTATGTAAATTTCCCTCAAGCTAAAGGTCAAGCTTTCAAACCCTTATGAATCAAGAACCATAAAAGAATTTCAGGCTTTCAATTTCATCAAATAAAATACTAAAGCCATAAGTCAAAACCATCTCCCAAAACAAGTGTTTGAGTAATGAAAATGACGGTCCACAAAGGGATATCAGAAGAACCTTAAAACAATTCAACAATACAACTTGAAATGGTGCTCAATTAAATGTCCAACCATCTCAAAGTATTTTATGCATATAATTGTATAACAAAAGTGTATGCTCGATATAAAGGAACCCATCACACTTAATTCCATCAATGAATAATGAATCTAACAGTTAAGAATTAAATTCAGCAACTGAAAAGACACTCAGCCGTGGATTCCAAACTTAACAATGAAAGTATATGTATTCAATAATTAAAATAATCTCAATGAGTAAAGATCCATTTAATTACTAAATCATCTTAATGATCTGGACTCCATTAATCAACAATGGCTACCCTCTCAAATGACCACATGAAGCAGTTAAGAGAAAGGGAAGAAATCCCTTTTGCACTCTTAAACCACTACAATAAGAAGAAGAATAAGAACAAGAAAATTCTTACTGTTTTGGCTTGAATAATCGAAGGAAAAGAATAAGACAAGATTTCGAATGAACCAGCAACGACAATCCAGCGAACCCCCAAACCCTTCTCCTTATTTCTTTTTTTTTAGAAATCTGTAGCAGTTTTATAAAAGTAATACCAGATAGAGTATGATTCATATGACCAAATCAAATTCCTTGTAAACTCAATCATAATAGGGACTTAACTATTTCAAGCATTCTATATCAAAAGATATCCCCAAGACTGTCAGAAAACAAAATTTGTGTATTCTCAGATTTCAGCACCATAAAAACTCAACCAAAATTTATTCCAACAGAATTTCACAAAGAAAGAGAGGAAAAGGGAGAAATCTCTTTCGTAAGTCATGAGAAATTATGCAAATGTCAATTTACCTTTCTCCATCAATTCATGAAAGATATATAATACCTTTAGAAGGACAACATCAAAACATAATCCCCATAACTAAACTACAGATTTCCATTAACTTAAATGCAGTGGAGCCTTATTTGTTCTAGAAATTCCATATCATCAAAAAAAAACATCATCTGAATCATAAATCGTATATAAGAAAAATAGTTTATGGCATATGATGATCCAACTCTTACCCATCAAGAGTATAAAAACTATCACGAAAACAATTATAAGCTTCAGCGACTTATTAATTCTCAATTATCAACATGAGATTTCTTGAAAATATTCCATTAAACGACTAGAGAAAGCGGAAGAAAGACTTACTTCCAGAAATCGTGAGAGCAAACTTAAAAAAACTGAAATCGCAAGAAGGAGCACCAGCCTGAAATTCTCCTTTAATGTAAAAAAAAAATCCAAGCCCTCAATTCTCCCCGTGCAGGGGTATTTATAGCCGAACAAAGGAGCGAGACCTACCGGCGGTGAGAAACAAGGCGGTGAGGAGAACCCCACGACAGGTAAGAAAACTAGCCAAGAATGGCAAGAAGGAAGGTCACCCGACTCATTTGAGCGGGAGAAACAGTTAAAGAAAGTGACTGGAAGTTACAACCGGAAGGCACGCTGTTTATGATCGGAGAAGGGAGAGGTGACCGGAAAACCGGTAAGAGAAGCTTCTCGAATCCAGCCGCTATCGAAGAAGGAAACAGCGAGGACCGGTTAGGGCACGGGAAAGGGGACCGAAGGCGTGCGTGAGATAGGAGATAGTGAACAGTGATCGTGCCCCGTGAATCGTAGGATTAGGGTAAGGGTTATAAGGTTAAAGTATAGATTTAATATATATTATTATAAAAAAAATTATTATTATTATTCTATTTAAATTCTTCGATTTTGCACGCAAATCGAGTCGATTCGAAACCCTATCGAATTATATGTCCTTCTCGGCTAAAATCGACGTTCCGGACGCAACGGCGCAGTCCGTTTCGTCATCCGGGGCCGTTCGGACAAGTTCGCCAACGGTCGCATCAATTTAAATTAAATTTGCGTAACGTCGCAAAAATGAATTTATTTTGACCCGACCGAAGCCACTTATCGAGCAAATTAATGACCGGTCTTCGCCTAAGCGAGAACCATAGTTAAACATATTGCTCGTGGCCAAAAGTCAAACGTCGCACGCAGCGGGGTCCACCTATGGCTTTCAAATTCTTATGGGAACTCGACAAGAGTTTCAATATGTCGGTTTTTTTAATCGACTCAACTAAGTGTCGAGGATTTAGAGCCGTCCATATGAAACTTCGAGGAGCGAGGAAATGGCTCGAATTTCTAAACATAGTGGGTCCCAATCTAGTCCTCTAAGATAGTCCAAAATAGGAAGATCCTAAGGCTAGATCCTGAGTTAGAAGGAGAAAAGAATGACCTAAAAATGAGGTCAACAAATGGACCTCCGATAGGTGTGGTGTGCTATACGAGCACGCCGCGCCTATCGAGCGTTGACCGAAATGATCAACCCAATCGCAAATGAATGTTCAAGTAACCATACTTGAAACAAATCAAAGATTGAATTAGAATTGAAGTGAAGTTACGTTCCCGTTGGGGATTAGCAGGTGTACCTTCAATTCAATGATGTGAGTTTGAATTTCCAAAATGTATGCAAGGAAATGATTCAGAAATATGCATTTGATCAAAGAGAATGTGACGAGGAAGGTATAGGACTAAGCCTATCCAAATATGTATTGAAAAGGTAGGAGGGAGTAGGATAAAACCTATCTTAAACAGTATGAATGTATGGTGAGAAAGAATAGGGCTAAGCCTATCCAAAGGGCATGTATAAACAATATGTATAAATATGTTTAAATCATATGTATAATTATGTATAAATCATGTGTATGCTGGATGGGAATCAGAATATGGGTACTGATCCCGAGGTGAGAACTGGAATATGGGTACCAGTCTCGAAGTGAGAATCGAAATTTAGGTATCGATCTCAGGAGGATGAGAGTCAGAATATAGGTACTGACCTCAGGAGAAGAGAACTGAAATATCGGTATCAGTCTCGAAATGAGAATCGGAATATGGGTACCGATCTCAGGAGATGGGAATCGGAATATAGTGCGCGACCCGGGATGAGAACGGAATATGGGTACCAGCCTCGGAATGAGAATCGAAATTTAGGTATCGATCTCGGAAAATGAGAATCGGAATATAGTGCTGACCTCGGGAGAAGAGGCGAAATATCGGTGTCGGTCTCGAAATGAGAATCGAATATGAGTACCGATCTCGGGAGATGGGAATCGAATATAGTGCGACCGGGATGAGAGCTGGAATATGGGTACCGGCCTCGGAATGAGAATCGAAATTTGGGTATCGATCTCGGAAAAATGAGAGTCGAATATAGACGACGACCTCAAAAGGAGTACGATGTATTGTGAAAATTATGGAGGAATGTGATGACTTGTGGCGTAAATGTGGGAATTGTGTAGAGATGTAGTATTGAATTGTGTAAATTGTGAAGTCTGTGAAATGCAGATGCATATATATAGGAATTGGCAAGAATATGAAACAAAACTCATATTATCATTATTTTATTTAAGATTTTGTTATTCCAAAAATACTTTATTAGGCATTTATTTATATCTATATATATATTTTTTTATTTTTTTCAAGAATTATTATATTTCTTATTTTACACATCGTTCTTACTCCTCGGCCTTTTCAAAATTGCGATAAACCAAATTTATTGGTTTCTTCGACAAACAATCAACCAGATTTGCTTTTAAAGCGTCAAAAGGAGTCGATCATATTTGCTTGAAGCTGAATATCATATAATAGTGGATGAAATGCTATTACATCGAATATCGAACATGAAGAACATTCTTTGCCATCATATAGCAATAATCTGTACACATCTATATGTTTTTCCGCAATATCTTTGAATGTCAAATCAAATACGTGTATCATTCGAACATCCACCACTGTCTATCATGTACTTAAACGATGAATCGTATAGAGACTAGCCTCACCTTCAACATACATCGGAGAATCTGGAAAGATCCTTCCTATATATAAAGAGGTGTCTCGACTTTAAACAACTTATAGTTCATATGGTCGGAGATTCTCCATTTACGGATCGGATTTATAACGGAACGGTATCTTGTCCTCATTCATCCTTCCGAGAGTGATTGAAATCCTCTCATACGATACACCAGGAATACAATGTTTCGCCACATCGGCACCATTTCCTTTTAAGATTAATACCGAGCCCACCGGTAAAGGAATTTCAACGGGTCCCTGGAATTCTCCATCTCCGATAATCCGAATTTCGTGCCAAACATGATATTGCATTCGTTGACGAATGAGACGGTACAGAAAGGTCTCTTGAAGTCATGATGGTCAACATGTGGAGGAATACAATCACCCTCCTTATATATATTTATAATACAGCTGTTTTGAATGCAATCGGTGGGGAGCACTCGCCAGGCTACCATCCGTCTGATCATCCGTTTTATGAATGATGGTAATGGGTCAACTTCATCGTGGCGAATTATGCCAGGAGGATTACCTTCTCTGTCTTTAGCGAAATTGTAATGACACCCATATTGTATGGTAATTCGTCCCTTTCCACGTTTCCATTTTCCGGGTTCGGAGTAAGTTCTTCTTCTCGGACGTCCGACTTGTCCCATTTGTTGCTCGAGGATGACGCAATCCACGATTTCTCTTTGTTCTCGCTCGGAAAATACGTCGGTGTATAATTCTAAGCCTTCCAATATATTGATGTACTTTCCCGGAGTCTTTGAAGATGTTCAAAGTTCGCTTTCTTACTCTTTGATATCTTTCTAGTTCATGTTCCGGAATGATTTGTAATCTACGAGGCACTGTCCACGAAGCGTGGGACGTATGGCACAACCTACATATTCCTTTTCCCGATCTCCTTCTTTTGAAGAGTAGGTTTCGATGCGACCTTCTCTCGGCTTTGGTGGGATTACCTCGACGAGGTTGATTTGAAATCTTTTCTTTCAGCACGACTGCCATCCTTTCAACAACAGCCTCATCCTCTCCCTGTTCTTTCATCTGTTCTAACATCTTGTGTATCTGCCGATTCCGGTTCCTCTTCGAGTGCGGGTGAGTGTTGCCTTACCTTCCAGCCGATCATTGGTAGGGATAGCACCAACAAGCTCGCCTTCGAAGTCATCACCATTGAATTAATCTTGTTGGTTGTAGTGTAGTCTGTTTCAACCTCATTTATTTTCCTCTTCTTTCCGGAAGAATGTTGATCTTTGTTTTTAAATGTCAATATGGGCTTCTGACCACGGAATGCTTCCTGATCTACAATCGTCAGAGCCGAGCTTTCATACTCCAAATTCACTTTTTCAAAGTCCAAATCAAATTCTATAACTGCTCCCTCTTCAAGTTTCTCTTTATTCAGAGCGAAACCAAGTCCATTCTTAAAGACGAAAATCAGCCTTCCTTCTGACATTTTCATGCACAAACACAGGAAAACGGTCAGTATGTCAGGCCGGGCTAAGCAAGAACAATATGTATTAATCTGGAATATATTTGTTTTAATTTATATATATATGTGTGTATATACATATTTTATTTATTTATTTATAAATATAAGGCTTATTATGAAGATTGAAATTCATATGAAAGGAACGGGAATGATGATCAGATTACGTTTTAGAATATATGAATTTTATTATAGATTAAAAAAAAGGAAATTTTATTCAACAATCTTGTTTCAAATTTAAGTTCGGACCCAGTTACAATTGAGGTGTCAGTGCTTCTAAGAACAAGACTTTATTTCTAAAGTTTGCTCTTTTGAAACATCACGACACATAATATTTCTTCAAGTAACGCCCATTAATAGGGAGCATAGGTCTATCCCCTTGACAGTCCACTAACTGGTATGCCCCTCCGAAGTAAACTTTCTCCACCACAAATGGACCTTCCCAAATTGGTTCGAACTTTCCACCTATCTTGCGATGTGCGAGGATAGGTCTCTTAAGAACAAGTACGAGGTCACCAACTTTGAAAGTCCTGGGCGGATCGGTTTATCATGTGCTTGAATCATTTTAGCTTGATATAATTCCAAACTTTGTTGTCTTAATAGTCGTCTTCCTTCCAAATTTTCCGGCTCTTCCGGACGGAGTTTAGCATTTTATTCGAGTAGTAATTTCTTCGGCAACATCGATTCGAGAGACGGAAGTTGCACTTCTAAAGGAAGAACGGCTTCGGACCCGTACACGAGGGCATAAGGAGTAGGTCGTGTTGGAGTTACGAACGTTGTTCGGTAGGCCTATAAGGCTTCTAATAGCTGCTCGTGCCAATTCCTCTTGTTCTCGTTCGAGTTTTCTTTAGAATTTGGACGAGAGTCTTATTAAAAGCCTCGGCCGGCCCGTTTGCTCGAGGATAATATATTGTAGAGTACCGCCGATCTATTCCATGTCTTCGACAAAATTATTAATTTTTGTACTCTTGAAAGCGGACCCATTGTACGAAGTTATTACGTGTGGTACGCCAAAATGATAGACGACCTGATTTTTGAAGAATTGTAACACATGATACGATTTCACTTCTCTGAGCGGTATAGCCTGCGCCCATTTTGAAAAGTAATCGGTAGCCGCTAAGATAAATCGGTGTCCTTTTGAAGATGGAGGATCTATAGGACCCACCACATACGTGCCCCAACACTCGAACGGCCGCGACGCGACCGTCGGGTGGAGCACATTAGGGGGTTGGTGTAAGACCACTCCATGTATCCGACATTGATGGCAACTTTTGGCGATTTTCATACGAGTCGGTCATCATCGCGAGCCGGTAGTATCCTAGCCTTTTGATTTTCATTTTCATTTTAGGACTGATCGATGAGCGCCACAAAGTCTTGAATGTACCTCATTTACAATTTCTTGAGCCTCTGTCTTTGTTTAAGCATCTCGACCACATTTGATCGAAGGATCTTCGATAAAGAACATTATCAATTAAAGCATATGACGGTTGCTCTCTTCTTTATTTGATGAGTTGCTTGACTTATCATCCGGTAGTTTCCTGCACTGTAAATATTCTATGAAGGGTTGACGCCTTGATCTTACGTGTCTTCGAGCAATCGCTCGCTTACTTGTTTGTTCTTCATTTAATTTGTTTAACGTATCCGTATCAATTTGAGACAAAACTTGAAGTCCTTGTACTGTTATTTCAATAGAATCTTCCTGTAGACATGCAAATTCTTTAGCAAGTTTAGCTAGAGCATCTGCAAGAGCGTTTTCTCCTCTCGGAATTCTGTACAGTGTCACATTAGGTATTTGTTCCAATAACTTCATTGTATAATGATGATATTGTTCCAATCTGGGCTTCAGAATTTTATATTGGCCGGCAACTTGTTGAATTATTAATTGTGAATCTCCATAAATGTTGATATCAGTTATATCCAGGAGTATCGCTAATTGTAATCCTGTTATCAGAGCTTCATATTCTGCCTCATTATTCGTACACGGCTCTGTTAAATAATAAGCATACTTCAACATTCATCGTTCTGGTGTAATGAATATTAATTCAATTCCTGCTTTACCGGGTATTATCGTTTGTAGTTCTTTATTCTTTTGTGCTGAAGAGGCTCCATCAAAATACAATTCCCAACGTTGAGTATTGGAATTTTCCAAATTCATTATTTGTTCATCTGGTAGATCGTCATTAAGAAGAGAGTCGGCTGGTAACGGATGTGCCGCAAGAAAATCTGCTAGAATCTGTCCCTTTATGGCTCGAAGCGGAACAAAGGTAATGTCAAATTGCAATAATAGCATGGCCCATCTTGCTAGCCTTCCGGAAAGCGTCGGTCGAGCTATCAAATACTGCAACGGATTAAACTTTGAAATCAAATTGATCTTGTGAGAGAGCATGTAGTGTCGGAGTTTCTGAACTGCGAAAATTAAAGCCAAACAATGCTTCTCAATTGGCGGATATTTTACCTCTGCTGGTATTAGACGACGACTTAAGTAATATAGAGCATTCTCTTTACCCTCATCATTGACACGAGCCGACGGAGCTCGAGGGAGTCGTCTAAAGCCGCGGTATAAAGTATCAAAGGCTTACACAGGATCGGGGCGGCTAGTACGGGAGGTGTCATTAGATATTGTTTAATGCTTTCAAATGCATATTGACATTTATCGTCCCAAGTAAACTTGGCATCTTTTTTGGTCGATGCGGAGAAAGGTTGACACCTTCACGACAAATTAGAAATAAAGCGTCTTAGATATGCCAACTTCCCTTGAAAGGATCGTAATTGCTTTAAGTTCTTAGGGGGTGGCATTTCCAAAATCGCTTTTATTTTCTCTGGATCAATTTCAATCCCACGGTGATGAACGACAAACCCTAAAAATTTCCCAGAAGTCACACCAAATGCGCACTTCAAAGGGTTCATTTTAAGGTTAAATTGTCGTAACCGTTCAAAAACAATTCTCAAATCGTACAGATGATCTTCTTTACGTTTACTTTTGATCACCAAATCATCCACATAACATTCCACTTGATTGTGAATGAGGTCATCAAAAATTCTGGTCATTGCTCGTTGATATGTTGCTCCTGCATTCTTCGACCCAAAAGGCATTACTTGTATAGCGAGTAAACTCCGATTGGCGTTCGAAAGTCTGTAAACTTTTCATCTTCTGGAGCCATCTTGATCTGATTATAACCGGATGACCCATCCATAAAAGAGAAAATGGCATGAGATGATGCGATATCAACCATCAATTCTGGAATCGGAAGTGGAAATTCATCTTTTGGACATGCCTTATTTAAATCCCTGAAGTCTACACAAATTCGGATTTGACCATTCTTTTTCTTAACCGGTACTTATGCTTTGGCAAGCCATGTAGGATATTGCTCTTCTCGTACGAATTTGGCATCTATCAGCTTTTTGACTTCCGTTATGACTTTTTGTTCAATATCCAAGCGCATCCTTCTTGGAGCTTGCTTAACTGGAACTGCCGCAGAATCTAAACAGAATTTATGTACTGCCACATCTGATGCTAATCCTGGCATCTCATCCAAGCAAAGCAATCTTTAAATTCAGTCAACAACTTAATCATGCCTGTAGCTTCTTCTTCATTAAGTAGGGAGCTAATGAAGGTTGGCCTTGGTTCCTCTTCAGTCCCTAAGTTAACCTCTTTCAGCTCATCTACTGTTGATTTAATCTCTTCTTCAAACTCTGGTGGGGCATCATCAATTAGAGAGTCTTCATAATTATCCAAAGTTTCCAAACATTCTCCATTTTGTTCATTAGTAACAACTAGGCAAAATTCCACATCATCAACTGGTCCTACCGTGCCGAACCCAAGACCTTGTTTAGAATTGAATGTACGATTGTTATTATTCCAAAGTTTTTCAAAATAATGTGATTGTTCTTTTGACCATTGCTTGGGTACCATACCACGCTGTGCAAGATTTTGAACACAATGAGAATACCATTCAACGGGCAATTCCATTAATTCTGAAGAAAGATCGTTTTCTAGTTTTACATTAGTTTCAGAACTAGAAGATGCAGAGCCACGGTGAAACTTTATTGGTTTTCCACCAGCGACTATGTACTTCTTTGATCATCGAACCCTCGATTTTATGAGTATAAATTGGGGTAAGGGCCATAGATTGTACATATCGATTGATTCGATCGTACATTGAACTATGTTCACGCTTTTCTTCATCTTCTAAAGCGATTTGGAGCCGGGGTCTTCTTTGGTTGATTGTCATTGCATCTTTCTTAATTTTTTCATCTTCGAATCGTCTTCTAAATCAATGTTGATAACCGGATTCTTTGATTCAACAACCACTATCGTTCCTTTGTTGACCTCGTCCCCGGCCTCGACCTCGGATGCGAGTTACGGAGAAACTCTCACCCTCTTGTTGTAGAGGGGTGATACGAGATTGTTGAATTGGCGGCGAAAAATCTTGTCTTTGTGTGCTTTACGGATTTTACGTTCTATTTGCAACAACATCTCGAGATAAAACGATCCTTTTCGGAGGAGTGTAGTAAGCGGCATCTTCATGAATACCTATTTCATGAATAGAAAACGGCTGTAAATCTCCTTTTATACAATATTCTTGTCCTTCACAGCGATACTTTATACATTGATGTAGTGATGAGGGAACCAATCTGTTTTCGTGAATCCGAGGTCGGCCCGGAAGAGCATTAAATGATGTTTCGAGTCGATGATATGGAATTTTGCGATTGTTGTCGATTCAGCCGATTCTCGACGAGTAAAGTTATCGATCCCAAAGCTCTTTCTCCTTTCCGGTTAAAACCCCTTAACATCATTCTATCGTCGGTCAACTGTCTTGCATCAATATCCAAGTATGCTTAGTGTTCTCGGAGTTCATTATATTAATGGATGCTCCGGATCCACTAACACTCTAGATAGCATAGCATTACCAATGTTGACAGAAATATACGGCGGACGATTATGATCGGCGAGTGCCAAGCGATAAATCATCATCCGTAAAAGTTATCTTTGTACGTTCCCTCGATGTACAAACCTCATCCAAGGAATCACCGGCGAGTCGAGCCGAACGGATGTCCGGATCAAGCAAAGCTTTCACCGAAGCTTCTCTCATCTCCTTTGATAAGATCGAGCATCGTATATACTCAACTTCGTCTGGTAACTTCCTAAGATGTGCTAATACATTATAATCCACTTTATTGTTTGGCTTTTCATTTTCTTTTTGAACAAGCACTTCATCGATTGGTGGAGCTCGGATCGTCTATTGCTTTCCTTTATCCTTCGGACCCACTCTCGGGGGTAATATCTTTCCACTTCTCAAATTTATTTACGTTATCTCTTCCGAGTCCGGAATTAATTCGAAGTTGTAACCTCGGGAATTGAAGTAGTCGACTCTTTCAAGACCTCTTCGAATCGGAAAATTCTAGCTCATTGCAATTGGCGATCCTTGAAACTCTAGAATAAATGTTTCATCTTCCATACAGCAATTGTCATTATCTATATCTCTTTCTGGATCATCATTGCACATATCAGTGTTCTGTACGATTTGAGAATTGTTATCATGATTGGAATTAATATCAGAATTAGGTTGGTTATTGTCAACCACATCACCAACAGAAACAGCCAAAACGTAGCCGAAATCAAATTCCATAGTATTACGTGCTCTGGTGGAGCGAAGAAGAAATCATACAAAGTCGACGGTTTGAGAGATTTCTCTCCCAAATCCGTAACAACTAATCTCGGACCAACAACTCTCATATTACGAGTGACTTTTCAATCTTATCTTCCATAACTTGCTCATTCTTCTCTTGAGATTTATCTTCCGCTCCAACCAATAACACCGGTTCAACGAGGCTTTGGATCTTGAATTACGACTTGTGTTGAAGCATTCAGAACCGATTCAATATTTTCTTTGAAGATTTGGTCCATATTGTACTCCACCCATCATCGGTTGTATATGGATCAATTGGAACAATAGGATCGACCGAGATTGTATTGATTGAACCTTTTCGGAGTTCTCTCATATACTCTTTCGGGATCGTTATGTTCCCTTTCATGAGATTATTCTCCAACCAATTCTTGAAAACAAAGCAGTTCTCTATAGTATGTCCGACCATTCTGTGGTATGGGCAATATAGCGGATGATCCTTCTTATCAACCTCTTCAGGTTTCTTAGGTTCGGGCAGTTTGAATTCCGCTTTCTTAACCAAATTCTGAAACATCTTGCCAACTGCTTCATCTTTGAAGGAATATACCCTACTTAATCGTTCGTTAAAGACAAAGTTGGTCTCTCGTTCATTGGAGGAGGTCTCGTTGTGAAGACTGCGAATTATACTTGTTGAAAAGATTGATGGTTCTGTCGAGGTTGTTCCGCATTTATCCGTATCGGTTGTTTGCCTTTATCGATAGTTGCGACGAGTCGTGATTTCTTCTCAAAAGCTTTCATTGGTTTCGTTTCTCGGTCTTTTCAATAAAACCAAGTTGTTTTGCTTCTTCTTGTAGACTTGCGGCTTTGCTGAGCAATTTCTCGAATGTCTTGATCGTAAAACCTTTAAGGAGGAATGCTACCGGTCCATGAATACTCTTCGATAAAATTTCGATTGTGTGTTGTTCTTGGAGCCGAGGTTCGCACTTCATGCTCGGATTCCTCCATCGCAAAATGTATTCCACCAATGTTTCGTCCGGTTTTATTTCTCGACCACGAAGATCACCGACGGTGATATGGTGTTGAGCTCCAGCAAACCGTTTAACGAAAAGATTTTCTAATTCTGCGAAAGTCTTGACCGATCCATTCGGTAATTCTGCATACCAATCAAATGCAACACCTGAGAGGCTACTCACAAATTGTCGGAACAATAGTGCATCGTTTCCTCCTGCATTACAACAGCGGCCCGAAAATGCGCGACATGTTGTCGTGGATTTCTGTTCCGTCAAAAGTTTTAAACGAATGTGGTACGAAGCCTTTGGGGTATTGAACGGCGTCGAATTCTTCGGGATAAGGTCTACCCTTCGAATTAACGATCCTCCTTTAGATTGTGCCAAGGCTTCTCTCACTTGTTGTTCTATTAAACTTTTGATATCCTTTTACGGCATGGTAGCTGGAACGAGAATCTTTCATGGGTCTGCTCTTCATTATTATTGGAAGATTCTTTATTATTATTAGGAATGCGGATTATTTACGGTTGATTTACCTCGGCGGGAACCACTTATTGGAGTACGAGGTTGACTTTGTAAAGTCATAATTGCGGCCATCATTTCTTCCATCTTTCTTTCCAACCGTTCGATTATTTCATCTTTATCTCGAATAACTCCCAGTAATGTTTCAATAATATTCCCTTCGAGTGAGTATCGGGGCTTCTCGTATATTTGAGGATGCTGCGGTTTCGACCATATTTATTTCGAGCAAAATCTTCCTCCATATAATCCGTCAAATCTTCCTCATCATTCGATTCTTCTTTCCTTTCCTTAGACGAATGTTGAATATCTTCTCTCGACCTTTCCAATTTAACTTCAATTAAATTCACTTTATCTCGTTGAATCCACATGGGGTGTCCGACAACTAACCCCTTCTACAGGCGGCTTCGGAGTGCCAATTATCCTCTCGGGACTAGAATCATTCTTCTTGTAATTGACTTTGGGCTTCTCCATAGGTATTGGTTCAATAGCCTTAGGTTGCCACACCATTTTCTTTAGCGTTGGTGCTTTAAAATCAAATGGTTTATTAAAAGCACTAACACATCTAGAAGTGGTGTGCTCCACTAGTCTGAGAACCAGATACTATAGTAGACAACCCTTTATCGTTCCTCAAAGTCTCCTTTCGGAACAGAACTTCCTGTGATCCAATTGAAGGAACTATCCTTGGTCCAAGACGAGATTTTGCAGGTTGGAGTCCTGTGACTTTCTGATGGGTGGTGAAGATATGATCTGTAGAAGTAATTATACGTTTCCCCAGACATAACTTAGCAGAAACACGGGGCTGTAACGTCTCGTTCCTTTGATCAGACTTATGATGTCGATGGCTGGGTTTATCATCCTTTAAGATTTCAGCTTGTATATGCGGTGGGACGGCACACCCAATTTTCTTCGGTATCTCGACAGAGTCGAACAACGCTCTCTGCGAGCCGATCTTTCAAACACCGACGAATTTCGAGGAAAAGAGCGGGTTTCTTCTTTTTCTCATTCTTACAATGAGGTGATACCGATAACGCAGCGACAATTCTTGAAGCATCTTCTTCGGCGGGGCAACGGACAAAGGATGAAACCTGCTTCCTCTAAGAAGGGGTGAGGTTTCAAGAAGTCCGAGTTTCCTCCTCGAAAACTTCCACATGAACGGTAACTTTAGCGGCTTCCAATCTCTTGATTTTGGCTATTTTCCGTTTCGTTTCTCCTCCGTGTTCTAGTCGAAGTTGCGGACCTAGAACGAGACCCGATTTCAAAAACGGAAGGTAGCGAAGTGAAAGCCGAACTTTTTTCAATTACGGGTTCATCGATCACTAGGACGCCCTTTCCTTTTGCTAATGTTGAAGCGACGGCGAGACGTAAGAACAACCGAGTCAGCCGGAGTAGCGAGAAACATTCTTGGGGTTGTCGAGTGATTCTAGTAACGGACTCGACAGGCAACGGCGGGGTTATTCTCAACTAGTACTCGATTCAGCAGAGGAAATTCGTCGACAGACCTCAGGTTGAACTCAACAACAGGTTCTACTGACTTATTTGCCACGGACCTCACTACGGCAATTGGAACATTTGCGAACATGATTTCAACATCGTCAAACCCTTGACCAAACTTGATCATTGTCTTATCAGGCAATTGGTTCTTGCTAACAACGATGTCCTTTCCAGTAGTGAAGGAGAAGATCAGTTTCGGAGAAGACATTTCTGCCATTGGAAATAAACATCAAGATTAACTGGGTGCCCTTTTCAGGTCTTATCCGAACAAATTATAGAAAGTTTTAATTGGTTGATTTATTTTAAAATTAAGGCAAAGCAAATACAAAAAGTATAGGATCCAATATGAGATTGAAAGACTTATATAAAAGGTTAAATTCGTATCGGACTCACTTCGATATACTGCTCCTAACCTACCACACCTATTGGGAGTCCATCCCACTTTCAGGATTTCAAGATTCTGGAACCTCTCTGTTTAAGGATGATTAAACAGTGGCTCCAGAATCAAAAGGGAGTTGACAATACTTGCTCGAGGAAGAAATGAGCGAAGCACATCAACGGAAGAATGATAGTCTGGCCCACTAGGGACATGGGCACACTATCGATGTATGAAAACAAATCCTTATGATCCAAAATGGAGAGAAGAATTAGTCCCCAGCGGAGTCGCCAGAAATTGTCGGCTAATTTTTCCTTATTTATTTATTTTGAAAATAAAATTTAAAAATTTAAATTTAATGTAATATGTAAAGTATTTTATTTTGATTTTGAAAATGGTAATATATTATTTTATTTTTTGAAAATAACGAGACCAGATAGATCTCATATCAAATAGTTTAAATAATTGAGCACGATACTACAAGTGACACATCATCCCGAAAAATGAGCGTACCACTTGTTAGTAGGCTTAACTATCTAAACTTAAAAGTTTGACTCTATTTTGGTCTGCGTATTTTATAGCCGACAAATTCCCCTGTCTAATGCACAGATTAGGCAGGGTTTAGATTAATACGGGTTCCTAATTCCCTATAGAGGCAAGCCCCTATAGTTAATTACATCTTAGGCAACCGAAGTCACCTAAGAAAACTCTCGATAAGGATCATGGGCTTCGTCTTCAAGAATTTCAACGTTTAAGTTTCCAAGATTGCTTGTAGGAGAATCAAAGGGAATGGTTCAATGTGGAACAGCTATTCTCAGAATCCAAAGATATGAAAAGTAGGAAATGTCGAAGATACTGAAAAAGCTTCAGTGACATCTCAAACTATCCTATGATTGGGCTTTATATCTTTGAAAGTGAAGTTATATTTTATGTTTCAATCTTGTAAATTATTTAGATATTTGGGGCTTATGTCTGCACATCACATACAAATAGCCCAAAGAAAGATGAGGATTTATGTCGTGTCAAACGACTACCTCGGAATCCTAAACGGTTTAGGACTTGTATCGTACGATATACGATCGTACTCAGTCCTAAAAGATAGTGTGAGGGTTTACGTCGTATCAAACGACGACCTCGACGTCCTATAGATGTTATTTAAATCTACGAAAGTCCGATCGAAGATCCTTCATTCGTCCTCTGTCGTCTCGCCTCGAGAAAGAATAGAGATAGGAGAGAAAGGAGAAAACCATGCCTCGAACGGCCTATCCTAGGGGCATATATAAGGGAAAATGTGTGTAAAGAAAAGAAAAACAAACATGCCACTAAAGGGCCTATCCTAGGGGCAAGTACGAGTATGCAAGAGAAATAGTAATTAAAAATAAACATGTGTAATAAAAAGAAACTAACCATGCCACTAGATGGCCTATCCTAGGGCAAGTACGAGTATGCAAGAGAAATAGTAATTAAAAATAAACATGTGTAATAAAAAGAAACTAACCATGCCACTAGATGGCACTATCCTAGGGGCAAGTACGAGTATGCAAGAGAAATAGTAATTAAAAATAAACATGTGTAATAAAAAGAAACTAACCATGCCACTAGATGGCACTATCACTAGGGGCAAGTACATGTATGCAAGAGAAATAGTAATTAAAAATAAACATGTGTAATAAAAAGAAACTAACCATGCCACTAGATGGCTCTATCCTAGAGGCAAGTACGAGTATGCAAGAGAAGCAATAATCAAAATAAACTAACCGTGCACTAGATGGCCTATCCTGAGGCGAGTACGAGTATGCAAGAGAAGCAATAATCAAAATAAACTAACCGTGCCCTAGATGGCCTATCCTAGGGGCAAGTATAAAAAGAAAAAAAGTATAAATGCGAGTAAATGTATATACGGAAAGTATAAGAATGCATGCGATAAAGAAAGTAAATGAACCGTACGATAAATAAATGTGTACTGCCAACTCCGTCGATGCCTCGAAGCAAGCTACAAACAACTATATAATCAAGTTTAGTCATAAACATATAAAATGTCAAAGTGGGGGAATAAGAATTCTATTTGAGGATAGGCTCGGTACGTAGACATCTTTTTCTATCTCGATCCCACGAGCGACCCGAAGTGCGAAGTACGTATCAATCTCGAATCAAGTCACCAAGAAATCACCCTAGAGTAGGCAATCCTAATCCCTACCACTTAATTAGTGAGTGAACCAGTTTGTAGTATCTGAGTTTTGAGAGTGGAGTATCTGTTATTAAATTATCTGAATTGTTTACCAGTGTAATATCTGATACGTTGTAGTATTTGTTCTATGATGTGTAATGTGCGTTAACTGGTGTATAGTGTATAGTGTTTATTGGGTAGTGTGTAGTGTGTGTGATTTGGTAAATGGTATGTGTGTATGTGTGATGGTTAATATATATAGTGTTCATGTGATGTTTAATGTGTAGGGTGTGTATAATAAGTTTAATAATTATATGTGTTGTGTTTGATGCGATGTGTTTGATTCGATGTGTTAAATATGTTGTGTATGATATGCTTATGGGTGACATTTGTGTGTGCTTATTTAATATGTTGTATGTGTTTGATGTGATATGTGTTTGTTGTGACATGTATGTGAGGTAATATGTGTTGCACTATGTGTGTGATGTTTGATTTGATGGGTTAGTGTAGTATTTGTTATCGTATGGGTGCAGTGTAGTATTATCGTGCAAGTGCAATGTAGTATCTGTTGTGCAAGCGAGGTGTTTATTGTTGTAAGGGTGTAGTATCCGTTATTGAAGTATCTGTTACTGAATCAGTATAATATCTAGTGTCGTAGTATCTGTTTATCGGTCCACGGATTTTTAAAAGTAGGGATTAAAACTACCTAACTCAAGGTGAGATGGGCATCTAATATTGAGTATTGATTTTTATTATTTGTCTCGGCTATAAAAGCACGATTATTAGTCTGTGCATCATTGCCTGTACCCCGCATGTCCGACTTATGCCTCCACTTTGAAATTTTATATGCTTATCAATAATGAAGCTTTACGAAAAGCTACAATCAACATGTTTCCAATACGTCCTTTCAGCTAATTAAAGTAAAGATAGTTATTGAATTTTCAAGACTTGGCCTCATACAAGCCATGCTCATGTCAATTTCCAAATTTCCAAATCTCTCGCTTCAATGGGTTAAGGCAAAAGAAAGGAAGCTCACATTTCAGTTTTAGCAAAGAAGGTCCAAAAGGAAACATATTCAAGCTTTAGATCAAGCTAAGTTTAAGGTTTTAATAAAGAAAGTCTCAATAAAAGATCTTTCAATAAGAACGAATATAATAAATCATTCTTTCTTTTAACACAAACCATAATTATATAGTTCCAAAGCATATAAGTATATACAAGTGAATCCAGCAATTGAAAACGAGTTTGGTCATGAACTTTAACTTTAATAATGATGGATAAACTTAGTAATTAAATTTGAATTCCCATTGAAAACCAGTTTTTTTTTTTATTGGTAGCTATTAAATAAAAAAAAAAACACGCATACCACTCAGTTCTCATGCATTCACATTTCCCATTTCTAATGCATAAAGTCAATTCAAGTAAGTTAAAACTTGCCCATGTGTTCAAATCAAAGAAATCAGTTTTAGTAAAAAAAAACGAAGCCACCATGATTCATCTCCAAGAACAAAAAAAACTACTTTAGCTTATTAAAGCAAAGTGAAAGAAAACAAAGTTCAGCTCTAATAAACTGAGCAAAAGAAGCCTCATAAATTTCCAAAAAAAAAAATTCTGTTGTAGCAGACCAAGAACACAGAAAAATGAGATTAAATTAATTTCCTGTAATGCTGTAATTTTAAATATCAAAATCCAGAGAACCGGGTTTCAACAGGCCAGCCCAATTCTTCACTATAGTAGCTTCACTACAAAGCTAACCCGAGTTCTCTACGCTTTTACATTTTATATTTTTCCCAGTTCTCTACGCTTTTACATTTAAACCAATTTTTAAAACATAACTTCTTATATTTTATCTTTTCTTAAACATTATTATTCCACCACCAACTATTTTTATTTATATAAACTTTTTCTTTTGATTCTCCAAGTACATCTTTAGCCACTTGTTTAATTGTATTAGTTAATTTTTCTCACATAACATTCGCGTCTTCATGAATATCCCAAATATTTAAATCTTGAATTTTACTCATAAAAATAATTTTATTTGTGTCTTTTAGGTGCCCACATCTTATTCTACGATGTTGAATCCTAGTATTCTTTATTTTACAACTCTTCATCTTAAAATCTAGAACTAATAATCGATGTTGGGTACTTAATTGCTCACTTGGAATGACCTTACAATCCTTACAATCACGACGATCACTTCTTCTCATAAGAAAATAATCGATTTGTGTTTTATTAGATCCATTCTTATAAGTAATAAGATGCTCATCTCTTTTCTTGAATAAAGTATTAGTAATAATCATATCATACGCTAAAGCAAAATCTAAAATGGCTCTACCTTCTTCATTAATCGCTCCATAACCGTAGCTACCATGAATATTTCTGAAATCTTCTACCACTCTACTGACATGTCCATTTAAATCTCCTCCAATAAAAATTTTTTCTTCAAGAGGTATCAAGTGCATTAAGTCTTCTAAATCATTCCAGAATTTATCTTTAGAGCTTATATCTAAACCAACTTGAGGAGCATAAGCACTTATAATATTAAAAATCTTAGTATCAATAACAATCTTAAGTGCTATAATTCTATCTCCAACTCTATTAATTTTAACAACATTATCTTTCAAACTTTTATTTATAATTATACCTACACCATTTTTAGTACGACTCTTACCAGAATACCATAGTTTAAAACCTAAGTTATCAATTTCCTTAGCTTTTTCTCCAACCCATTTAGTTCTTGAATACATAGGATATTCATCTTTCTATGGATCATAATATCAACAATTCCATTAATTTACCATTGAGAGTACCTATATTCCAAGATCCTATTCTAATACTAGTATCATGGACTAACTTCATTACCCGCATCTGTCCGTAATGTGGGAACCATTCCTTACTTGACACTACACCCGGGCGCCGGTGTAGCGGCCCTTGCACACTTTCCACTGTATTTAGGCCATACAGCCCGTCGCTTCCAGGGGACGCCCTAACACTTACACAATGATCAAAAGGATTCATGTCATGATTTTTTCGACAAGTTTTAAGCTGGCTGTCGACTACCTAACGCAACCCTCCACTTTTCACATCCGGGCTTGGGACCGACAACATCAGTGTTTAGAAACCTCATGACACCAACATTTACAAAGGGAAGGAGCATCTACCCAAATTGATCCTTGGCCTCATCTAAGGCCTTCCCAACCTCAATTAACCCTGAAATTGACATGGAGCACACCAACTCGATCCTGAAAGACACTAAACACCTTGGGTTATTAAAGCCAAATTGGGCCCAAGTCAACATGGGTCTACTACTAGACAATTAAACCTATGATAACAAAATATAGCTTGGCTCAAGATGGTTAAGGTCCAAGACCACTTAGGAGTCAAATTTGCATTAAGGATGTGGCCTTTATAACTAACCTAACCATTCAATTGATTAGGCTAATTACAAAGGCCCACTAAACCTAAGTGGGCCAAACCTAAGGACATTTAGGCTAAGCTTAACCCTAAAGATCCATGTGGCCATGAGGGAGCTCATTTCCCATCCTCCATAACCCATATCCTATGGCCCAACTCTCATGGCCCATTCCACATGGGTCAATCATGACTCATCATGACACACATCTAACCCATCATAACCCATCATGACACTACAACCTAAATAAAAGTTAATTAAAATATAATGAAGCATAGGATAAGCACAAAGGAGAATCCATTCACTCTTCACCATGGGGGGAGACACTTGACACCCAAGTCAAACCCACCCATGTTCAAACCTTGGGGGAACCAAACCCAGGCCTAGGTGGATCAAACCAGACCAACTCTAGTCCTAGCCACCCCAACAAATTCTACCCCATACACTCCAAGCTCTCCTTCATGCTAGCATCACCTCCATTGGTGCCACCATGCCCAAGACATAAAAAATGGAGAATGCTTCTATCCCTCCTAGCAAAAGTCATTGTAATTCTCTTGCGCATCCTGTATGAAACCTTCAAGGATCCCCTATGCAGGTCATGGCCTCCCCTTGGCTTCCTATGACTATAAATAACCTTAAACGGAGAGCTCCACAAGCACACCAAATTCCCTAGGTATCCATCTAAGCCCTTTGCTCCTAGCACAAAAAATGCTCCCATAGACCAAAGCAACTCATCCCCCACCTTCCTCATGCCATCTCCACCACCTCCACCAAATCTTAATTTCACCGATAAAGTTTAGGTGTTTTTAAGGCCTCGATACAAATCTCTCAAAAACTCAAACTTAACTCTCCCAAAAACTTCACAAAGATCTAGCTTCACTTCCCCAATTAAAAATAGGCCTTCCCACAATCTCTATGATAGTCCAATACCAAACCAAGGGTCCGTTTGTTCTAGCTTATAACAAGGGCCAATTCCAATCCAAATTGAAGCAAGGAGGAGATGCACAACCTCAAGTTGACACTCTCTGTCAAGCCCAACTGAGGCCTCACCTCTTGGGATAAGTTATGGGTTCAAACTCTTTAAAATGACGCTCGGTTTGGTCATTTATGAAAAAACCAACCATGCATGTCCACTTAACCGTATAAATATGTTCGTCTCAATTAGATGAAGCTATAGGAACAAATCTCTTTCGATCTACTTAAGTGTAGATCGAGATCTTAGGGTTTGATAGCAGACTGCTCTCAGTTTCTTTGTCCCGCTGGGACGATTAAACGATGTTGTCTATTTCTGTATATTAGAAAGATACTGCAGAGATTGAACCGGATCACGAAACCATGTGGGAGAAGAGCGCTGGATCGAGGCCACCATAACAGTCACATGGAAAGTGTTGCGAACTAGAAAACGTCGAGTGGAGCTTCGGCTGGTATGAGGAATGACGCGGCGCTGACTCACGTAAGTAGGAAATTCCTATTTATCTATTCAATTAAATCTTGTAAATGCTTAAAAACTTTAAAAATTCATAACTCAATGAGAAAAAAAATCATAACAACAAAATTAAATTACCTCTGAACACAGGAAACATAGGAGAATATGATAAAAATAAAAATAATTATTATAAGTATAATCCAAAGAATAATTTAATTATTAAAAATTAAATATAAGGCATAAAATGTGAAATTTTCAAAAAGTGTTCCATCTGTCATTAGGGACATTTCCTTATTTTTTCAAAGTCTGGGGATCTCCCTAACACCAAAATGCATAATTTCCATTAAAAAATCATTATTATTTTGAAAAAAAATTATAAAAATTGAAATAAAAATCAGAAAAATATGAATGGAAATTAAAAATAAATTTAGAACAGTAACCCTAAATATTAAAATGACAATTTTAATCTTTGAAAATCTAAAAAAGAAATTAAGTTACTATGGGAAAAATGTGTAAAAATTGAAATTTTGCATTTTAGTCTAAGTTGTCCCCTAAATCAAGTTGAAAAAAAAAACTAACTTAGGTAACCTAGCCTAATAAAAATATTGAAGGGTTGACATCATAATCCCTTTAATTATGAAGTCACCCTTAACAAACCTTGGTCTAGTCCAAATGGACATAACCACATCAAATTTGGTTAAGCCTTACCCAAATTAGACCTAGCCCAAGTGGACTTGATGTGGACCCAACCCAATTTAAGTCAACTTAGGTCTAACTCATATTAGACCTAACCCAACCCAATTTAACCTTCGGATCGACCTAGGATTAGCCCCTATTGAACCTTGCTCAACGTAAGTAATTCCAAGCCTTATTTAGGTCCAAATCCAATCTAGACCGAATCCAAGCCAAACTCTGCTTCAATTAAACCCAGCCTTAGGAACTAGCCTAGGTCTGGCCCAAATTGGACTTGGCTCAACTAAACTTAAATTCCAAACTCATTTTATGTTTAACTAAACATAGAGTTGGTCAAATCCGAGCTAACCGACCCAACTCAAGTTGACCCAAACCAACCAAAAACATCCTGAGTCAACTCAACCTAACTCGGGTTAACCCAAATCAACTTGAACATATTCACGCTAACCAAATCTAATTCAGGTTAATCCAAACGAATCTAAGAAACCCCAAGTCAACCCGAACTAACTCGGGTTAACCCAAATCAACTAAAGCAAACCCTGGTCATTCCGACCTAACTCAGGTTAACCTAAATCAACTTAAACAAATCCGGGCCAACATGAACTAACTCAAGTCAACCAAAAGCAACCTAACACGGTTTAACTCAAATCAACTAAAGTAAACTCTAGCTGACCTAACGTAACTCAGGTTAACTCAAACTAACTAAAGGAAATCCGGGCTAACTCGACCTATATCGGGTTAACCCCAAAACAACTGAAATACTTCATATCAACCTGACCTAACTCGGGTTAACTCAAAACAACTAGAACAAATCATGGCTGACTTGACCATTACATTATTCAATCTAATAATGTGTAATGACAATTATTGCATTATTCAGTCTAATAATGATAAATAAACAAGATGCCAACAATCTATTGATATCTAACAGTATCAAAATTAGTATCATTTAAATTCCAACTGTTCCCAGTCACTGATGAACACAATCTATATAGTAAGACTAGTCGACAACAACAAGATTAGTGTATGAAAAAATCAAAGCCAACAAATTAAACACTATAGTGAAGAAATCATATAAAATCATTCTATTAGAGAAATCATATGAAATGACAATTTAGTACAGCTTAGGGAGAATTCTTTCTAGGAGGATGTGATATTAATGACTTTAGTGAATATTCTTAATAAGATCTATTTTTTTAACAAATTCAAAAAAGGAAATCATAATTAAAACAATTTTATTTACTTGAAACAAAGAATACAATAAAATCCAATTCATATAAAGCTGGATGTAGAAAATATGTAAGCTTAGGAGGATTTGAAAATCATTTTTTTAGAAAATGGCATTGTTTTTTAGTAATAATGATAATTAAGTATGCAATTATGAATTTATATATATACATATGTATTTTATATAGAACATCTCAGCCTTGATTTGACATTTGTCATTTGTAAGAGGTATTGACAGTAAATTTACATGTGTGTGTGCGCGCGCATGCATGTATATATATATATACCACACAATTCTGATGTATTTACGTATATATTCTAACACCTAAAATTTGATATTTATTCTTATAACATATTAGTGTCATAAATTTACTTATAGAAATATTTATTTCTCGTTATAAAGATAGGGCTGATAATTTTGATATTTTGTTAAAGAATTGAGTGGTATGCATGTAAATATGAAATGTATAGGTGTTGATATGTAAATACATAACTATTGTGTGGTATGAATGTTAAAATATTATTATTAGTCAAAATAAATAATTAACTAGTAAAATGTGAGTTTCAGCCGCGGAAAATTGGAAAGAATGTCTTTATTCTTTTGGCTCGAAATAATTATATATATATATATATATATATATAATAATTTATTTAAATTATTTAATTAACTAGAAGGCTATAAGGATTATAATCAATTAAAATTATTAATTAAAAATAGAATAAAAATAATTAAATTTTATTTTAATTTTGAAATTATATTAAAATTTTTAATTGAATTTGAGTCATAACTTATGTGATGTTAAATTAATTAAAATTTGGTTGAGTATAAAATTTTTGCAATGAGTATAATATAATAGTTACATTTATCATAAATAAATTAAATCCTGAAACCCTTCTTCTATAGTATTGACGAGAACAAAGGGACCATTTTTCCTCTAATTTTTACAATCAAAATTGTGACCAATTCATTCTATATAATCTTTTTTTTTCCCCCAAAATTTTAAAACTAATAAATCACAAAAAAAAGCATAGAAATTTACATACATACCAATGAATTTGTATCTATTTACATATCTAATACCTAAATTTCAATTTTTATTTACTTGTGCATGAAAAGGTGTGGTATTAAATATTAATGATGTGATTTGAATGATTTGGGGGTATACATGCAAAAAAGCAAAGTTTTGGTGATAGATTTTAAATAGTAATTTAGTGGTTTGTTTTTGTTAATTAAACGGCTAAAATTTTATATAATATACTTCATTTCTTAATTTATAACATATGAAAAACTTTACAAAAAATATAATAAACCAATAATTAATCAAAGCCATTTGCTAAATAATAAATGAATTTAGTCATGGAAATAGTTAAATAGTTAAATTTTGTTTTAATTAGTGGAAGGTGAATTGGATAAAAGACGGCAAAATATTTTCTTCTAATACTTCGTTTTGTCCAGCGAATTTTGTACAAGAACTGTTATCGGGCTTTTAATTTTTTTTATTATTTATTTTTTTTAGTTTTATTTTAAAAAAAATTTCTTGAGAACAGGCAACCTGCAATAGAAATTCGAGAAGCAGTCCCATGTCCTTGATAGAGATTCCTTTTTTTTTTTTAAGGAAGAACATTTTCATTGCCGGTCCCAAGTATGGATATGAAAAGTAGATGTTCATTAGGTAGTCGACAGCCAGCGAAAAACTTGTCAAAAAAAAATCATGACATGAATCTTTTTTATCATTGTGTAAGTGCTAGGGTGTTCTATAGAAGCGACGCGTTGTATAACCTGAATACAGTAGAAAGGGTGCAAGAGCTGCTACATCGGCGCCCTGGTGTAGTGTCAAATAAGCAAGGGTTCCCACATTACGGACGAATGCAAGTAAAGAAGTTAGTCCATCATGCTAGTATTAGGATAGGATCTTAGAATATATTACTCTCAATGGTAAAATAATGGAATTAGTTGATATTATGATTCATAGAAAGATAAATATCCTATGTATTCAAGAAACTAAATGGGTGGAGAAAAAACTAAGGAGATTGATAACTTAGGTTTTAAACTATGGTATTCTAGCAAGAGTTGCATTGTAAATGGTGTATGTGTAATTATAGATAAGAGTTTGAAAGATAATGTTGTAAAAATTAATAGAGTTGGAGATAAAATTATAGCACTTAAGATTATTATTGATACTAAGATTTTTAATATTATAAGTGCTTATACTCTCTCAAGTAGGTTTGGATATAGAGCTTTAAAGATAAATCACTGGAATGACTTGAAAACTTAATTCGACTGATACTATAGAAGAAATAATTTTCTTGAATGAGATTTAAATGGACATGTCGGCAGAGTAGTAAAAGATTTCAGAAATATTCATGGTGGCTACGGTTATGAATAGATTAATGAAGATGGTAGAGTCATATTAGACTTTGTTTTAGTGTATGATTTAATTATTACTTATACTTTATTCAAGAAAAGATTTGAACATCTCATTACTTATAAGAATTGATCTAATAAAACACAAATTGATTATTTTCTTATGAGAATAAGAGATCGTCGAGATTGCAAGGATTGTAAGGTCATTGCAAGTGAGGAATTAAGTAACTAACATTGATTATTAGTTCTAGATTGTAAGATGAAGAGTTGTAAAATAAATAATACTAGGATTCAACGTCGTAGAATTAGATGGAGATACATAAAAGACACAAATAAAATTACTTTTATGAGTAAAACTCAAGATTGACACATTTAGGATGTTCATGAAGAAGAAAATGTTATATGAGAAAAAATAACAAATATTATTAAAAAAAGTAGCAAAAGATGTAATTGGAGAATCAAAAGAAAAAGTTTTTATAAATAAAAATAGTTGGTGGTGGAATAATAATGTGCAAGAAAAAATAAAATATAATAAGTTATGTTATAAAAGTTGGTTTAAATGTAAAAGCGTAGAGAACCCGAAAAAATATAAAATGGCCTGTAGGGAGTTTAAAAGAATAATTTGTGACGCTAAAAATTCTGCTTTTGATGATATTTATAACATGTTAAATACTGAGGAAAGTGAAAAATATATGTATAAACTAGCTAAACAAAGAGAAAAGAAAAGTAAAGATTTAACTTAAGTGAAGTGCATTAAAGTTGAAAATCAAAATATGCTTTTCTTAGAAAAAGATATTCAACATAGGTGGGTGAGTTATTTTGATAAACTTTTAAATAAAGATTCTGAAAATACGATCGATTTTCATATTTACCAGCGCATTAGTAGAAAAGAAGTTGATGAGGCTTTAATGGAAACTAAGGGTGGAAAGTCTGTAGAATCTGATGATATCCCAATTGAATTGTGGAAATGTTTAGGTGATTTGGGAGTTTCGCTTACTAAACTTTTTAATATTATTTTAAAAACTAAAAAGATGCCTGAGAAGTGGAGGATGAGTATTTTGTTCCCCATTTTTAAGAATAAAGGGGATGCATAAGAGTGTTCAAATTATATTGGAATTAAATTGATGTGTCATACTTTAAAATTATGGGAGAGGGTAGTTGAACATTGGTTAAGACGTATTACCAAGATTTCCCATAATTAATTTGGATTTATGTCGAGCAGGTCTACTATGAAAGCTATACATTTATTGAGAGGTTTGATGGAGAAGTACATAGATATTACGGAGGATCTACATTTGATTTTTATTGATTTAGAAAAAGCTTACGATAAGGTTTCATGAGATGTTCTTTGGAGAGTTCTTGAAAAGAAATGTGTTAATATGAATTATATTCAAGTCATTAAAGATATGTATACTAGAGCTGTTACATGTGTTCAAACTGAATGAGGATTGACCAAATATTTTATTATTTCTGATGGTTTACATCATGGATCGGCTTTAAGCCCATATCTTTTGCTTTATTTATGGATGTTGTTACTGGACATTTACAAGAAGATGTACCTTGGTGTATGTTTTTTGTTGATGATAACCTCCTTGTGGATAAGACGAGAGAAAAAACTCACGAAAAACTTGAATTATGGAGGTCTACATTGGAGTCTAAAAATCTTCATTTGAGTAGAACTAAAACTAAATACATGTAATGTAATTTTAGTAATAGTAGCTCTAGTGACATAAGTGTAACTTTGGGTGATCAAATTATTAAAAGGTGTGAACGATTTAGATATCTCGGATCTATTGTTCAAAGCGATGGTGATATTGACGAGGATGTTAATAGTAGAATTTAGGTTGGTTGGTTGAAGTAGAAGAATGATTCCGACTAAAGAGATTGACTCAGTCGACTAAGTCGAGCTGATTGGCTAGTCAAAATACATAACTATTGTGTGGTATGAATGTTAAAATAAATAATTGAGTAGTAAAATGTGAGTTTCAGCCGAGGAAAATTGGAAAGAATGTCTTCATTCTTTTGACGAGAGGCTCTGAGTTGCAGGATTCGTCAGCTTTCTATTCGATGGTCCAATAAAGTCCATGAATAAATAATAATAAAGAATTAGTTTGAGTTAATATCAGTTGCAGAAAATTAGAATGGATCAGAGACATGATGCTCTTATTTCTCTGTCCAGTTTGGCATGTTAGTGCAAGAATTTTGAGCCTTATATTTGTTATTTATTTATTTTATATTTGTTGAGCCACTTTTTTCAATTTGTCTTCTTCTTAGTAATATTTATGTCTAAATTTTCTCGAGCGCTGACTCATGCAACGAGAAGAAAGCACGGATTTTTATGAGCAAAATATTATGTGTGATGTTTGTATGTCTGTATGTGCGGATATCTATTCAGAGAGGAACATATGTAGTACACTTTATACTCCTCTCTGATTAGTTGTTCGCTAGGTAATGATCATTCTTCTCTATGTCCGGCGATTGTAATTTGAATATGATTCAATTTTAAATTAATTTATGTTTAATTCTATTTTTATGTTAAGTTTGAGCCATATAATTCATACGATGATGATAATATATCAGATAAAATTTTGGTGAAACTGATAATATACTTCATTTTAAAACGCATAGCAAACGAAAATTTTGAGAAAAATCAGATAAATTAATAAATAATCAGAGTTACTTACTTAAAAATAAATAAATCTATTCGAAGAAATATATTAAAGGTTTGAGTTATATTCAAAATTAGTGGCATGTATGAGCCAGTTCATTTAAATTGTTTAAATTTGTAAATAATTGAATGAGTGAGTAATAAATAAAATTATCATAAAAGTTAAATTTGATTTTAATTAGTCGATGATAATAAGAAAAAAAAAAAAGAAAGAGTATATATTTTTTTTTTTCTAATGTTTTGTTTTGTTTAGCAAATTTTGGTGCAATAACTTAATTTTCTTTTCAATTTTTTTCCTCGGATCCGCCAACCTTCGATAGAAAATGTAAAGACATACAATCCCATGTCTTTGATAGGAAAAATATTACGTGTAGAGTTAGGATCTAGAAAATTGTTGAAACTTCAATTACGAAATGTTAGTGTGCATCTTAAATTTTAATTCTTTTCGGTTGTAAATGACGAAATTTACCCGACCCAAGGCTAGCCCATAATTTATATACTACCAACGTATCGCATTTAGATCGCACTTTACCTTCATTTTTTTAGTTTCTTCCATTTTCGACATTTTTATCACCCTCATTTCGTCGGTTTTCATCAACATTCTTTGGATTTCAAGCATGCTTCCTCTTTCATCTAGAACCGGTCACAAATGTTCCTCTGTAGTTGGTAGCTCGAACATTGCTTCTATTTCAAGGGCATCACAATTATCTTACACAGGAAGTCAGATTTTCATTATTGAGGTAAAATTTGGTGATTATAATGTTTGGAACAACAAGTGCTCATATTTACCTATCATAAAACTTGGTTGTAGCCCTTAATGATGAATTTAAATTAATTTTGTTTATAAAATGTGTTGTCCTAAATTTGTGTTTATCGAAAAAAATATTTAATTTGTTAGAAATCACGAATCTGAGGCAGCTTAATTTATTTTTTGATAAATGCTGATGTTTATTTCTTCAATACAACCTAAGTTTTAACATCTTTTCTTTTAGAACATTAAAATAACAAATTATTTGTTTTATGTTCAATTGAGAAAATCAAAAGATTACTATTATTGTCTTAGAGAAAAACTTGGGGGTTAGCTAAGGTGATCAAATATAGGAGTTGTAAGAAAAGATGCCCCGAGTTGCCCATGAAACTTAAAACCCTTGGAATCCCTTATGGACCCTAGAAACCTCATGACACCAAAATTTACAAAGGGAAGGAGCATCTACCCAAATTGATCCTTGGCCTCATCTAAGGCCTTCCCAACCTCAATTAACCCTGAAATTGACATGGAGCACACCAACTCGATCCTGAAAGACAGTTAACACCTAAGGTTATTAAAGCCTAATTGGGCCCAAGTGAACATGGGTCTACTACTAGACAATTAAACCTATCATAACAAAATATAGCTTGGGTCAAGATGGTTAAGGCCCAAGACCACTTAGGAGTCAAATTTGCATTAAGGATGTGGCCTTTATAACTAACCTAACCATTCAATTGATTAGGCTAATTACAAAGGCCCACTAAACCTAAGTGGGCCAAACCTAAGGACATTTAGGCTAAGCTTAACCCTAAAGATCCACGTGGCCATGAGGGAGCTCATTTCCCATCCTCCATAACACATATCCTATGGCCTAACTCTCATGGCCCATTCCACATGGGTCAATCATGACTCATCATGACACACATCTAACCCATCATAACCTATCATGACACTACAACCTAAATAAAAGTTAATTAAAATAGAATTAAGCATAGGACAAGCACAAAGGAGAATCCATTCACTCTTCACCATGGGGGGAGACACTTGGCACCCAAGTCAAACCCACCCATGTTCAAACCTTAGGGGAACCAAACCCAGGCCTAGGTGGATCAAACCAGACCAACTCTAGTCCTAGCCACCCCAACAAATTCTACCCCAATCACTCCAAGCTTTACTTCATGCTAGCCTCACCTACAATGGTGCCACCATGCCCAAGACATAAAAAATGGAGAATGCTTCTATCCCCCCTAGCAAAAGTCATTGTAATTCTCTTGCACATCCAATGTGAAACCTTCAAGGATCCCCCATGCAGGTCATGGCCTCCCCATGGCTTCCTATAACTATAAATAACCTTAAACTGAGAGCTCCACAAGCACACCAAATTCCCTAGGTATCCATCTAAGCCCTTTGCTCCCAGCAAAAAAAATGCTCCCATAGACCAAAGCAACTCGTCCCCACCTTCCTCATGCCATCTCCACCACCTCCACCAAACCTTAATTTCACCACTAAAGTTTAGGTGTTTTTATGGCCTTGACACAAATCTCTCCAAAACTCAAACTTAACTCTCCCAAAAACTTCATAAAGACCTAGCTTCACTTCCCGAATTAAAAATAGGTCTTCCCGCAATCTCTACCATACTCCAATCCCAAACCATGGGCCCGTTTGTTCTAGCTTATAGCTAGGGCCAATTCCAATCCAAATTGAAGCAAGGAGAAGCTGCACAACCTCAAGTCGACACTCTCTGTCAGGCCCAACTGAGGCCTCATCTCTTGGGATAAGTTATGGGTTCAAACTTTTTAAAATGACTCTCGGTTTGGTCTTTTATAAAAGAAACCAACCATGCATGTCCACTTAACCATATAAATATGTTTGTCTCAATTAGATGAAGCTATAGGAACAAATCTCATTCGATTTAGTTAAGAGTAGATCTAGATCTTTGGGTTTGATTGCAGACTGCTCTCAGTTTCTTTGTCCCGCTGGGAGGATTAACTAATGTCGTCCATTTCTATATATTAGAAAGAGTCGACAGAGATTGAACCCGATCACGAAACCACGCGGGAGAAGAGCGCTGGATCGAGGCCACCACAACAGTCAGGTGGAAAGCGCGGCAAATCAGAAAGCGCCTCGTGGAGCTTCGACTGGTATGAGGAATGACGCGGCGTTGACCCACGTAAGTAGGAAATTCCTATTTATCTATTTATTTATATCTAGTAAATATTTAAAAACTTTAAAAATTCATAACTTAATGAGAAAAAAATCATAAAAACAAAATTAAATTACCTCTGAACTTAGGGAACATAGGAGAAAATAATAAAAATAAAAATAATTAACGTAAATATAATCCAAAGAGTAATTTAATTATTAAAAATTAAATATAAGGCATAAAATGTGAAATTTTCAGGAATTGTTCCATCTGTCATTAGAGACATTTCCTTATTTTTTCAAAGTCTGGGGATCTCTCTAACACCAAAATGCCTAATTTCCATTGAAAAATTATAATTATTTTGAAAAAAAATATATAAAAATTGAAATAAAAATCAGAAAAATATGAATGGAAATTAAAAATAAATTTCGAAGAGTAACCCTAAATATTAAAATGACAATTTTAATCTTTTCAAATCTAAAAATGAAATTAAGTTACCATGGAAAAATGTGTACAAATTGAAATTTTGCATTTTAGTCTGAGTTGTCCCCTAAATCAAGTTGAAAAAAAAAACAAAAAAACTAACTTAGGTAACCTAGCCTAAAGAAAATACCGAAGGGTTGACATCATAATCCCTTTAATTATGAAGTCACCCTTAACAAACCTTGGTCTAGTCCAAATGGACCTAACTAAATCAAATTTGGTTAAGTCTGACAAATTCGACCTAGCCTAAGTGGACTTGAATTGGACCAAACCCAATTAAATTCAACTAAGGTCTAACTCATATTAGACCTAACCCAACCCAATTTAAACTTAGGATTGACCTAGGTTTAGCCCCAATTGGACCTTGCTCAACATAAGTAATTCCATGCCTTATTTAGGTCCAAATTCAATTTAGACCTAATCCAAGCCAAACTCTGCTTCAACTAAACTTGGCCTCAGGAACTAGCCTAGGTCTGGCCGAAATTGGACCTGGCTCAACTCAACTTAAATTCCAAACTCATTTTATGTCTAACCAAATTTAGAACTGGTCCAACCAACTTGAATTTAGATCTAACCCAATTTAGTTCTAAACCAATTTAGACTCGATTCAACCAAGACACTGAACTTAAAGTAACATGAGTCTAACCCAACTTAGACCTAATTCCGTTTAGCTTCAACCCTAGTTGGGCCTAACCTAAATTAGACTTACGCTTAACCCAATCTCACTTAAGCCTAGCCCAAACTAGGCCTGATTTAGCTAAATTCAATCTTCAAATCTGAATCTACCCTAGACCTAACCTGATTTTGGCCTAGTCTGACAAAAATGCACTCGGCCAACCTGACCTAACTGTGGTTAACCCAAATTAACTTAAACAAATCTGAGCTTACCTGACACAATTCAAGTTGACCCAAACCAACCAAAAACATCCTGAGTCAACCCGATCTAACTCTGGATAACCCAAATCAACTTAAACAAATTCGTGCTAACCCAATCTAATTCAGGTTAACCCAAACCAATCTAAGAAACCCCAAGTCAACCCGAAATAACTCAGGTTAACCCAAATCAACAAAAGCGAACCCTGGTCATTCCGACCTAACTCGGGTTAACCTAAATCAACTTAAACAAATTCGGGCTAACCCGACCTAACTCAAGTTAACCAGAAGCAACCTAAAACCCTGGGTCAACCCGACCTAACACAGTTTAACTCAAATCAACGAAAATAAACTTGAGCTAACTCAACGTAACTCAGGTTAACTCAAATCAGCTAAAGGAAATCCAAGCTAACCCGACCTATATCGGGTTAACCCCAAAACAACTGAAATAATTCATATCAACCTGACCTAACTCGGGTTAACCCAAAACAACTAAAACAAATCCTGGCTGACTTCACCGTTACATTATTCAATCTAATAATGTGTAATGACAATTATTGCATTATTCAATCTAATAATGACAAATAAACAAGATGCCAACAATCTATGGATATCTAACAGTATCAAAATTAGTATCATTTAAATTACAACTGTTCCCAGTCATTGATGAACACAACCTATATAATAAGACTAGTCAACAACAACAAGATTATTGTATGAAAAAATCAAAGCCACCAAATTTAACACTATAGTGAAGAAATCATATAAAAGCATTCTATTGGAGAAATCATATGAAATGACAATTTAGTATAGCTAGGGTTGTCAAAACGGCTCGTTGTTCTCGAACAGCTCGTGTTCGGCTCGTTAAGAAGCTCGTGCTGGGCTCGTTCGCTACGTTAAGAAGACATAACGAGCCGAACACGAACAAAGATTTGTTTGTTCGTGATCGGCTCGTTTTGGCTCGAAATACTTATTTCTCGATTATATATATACATATATATGTATGTATGTAAGTATGAATTTATATATATATATATATATATATATATATATATATTGATGAGAAGTATTTTTAAAAAATTTTAAAGATTTATAATCAATGAAAATTATTAATTAAATATAATAAAAATTATTAAATTAGATTCAAATGATGTTTTAATATAAACAATAATTCTTAAATCTTGCCACAACCCTTAACATCTTATGGTTACATAATTAGAGTTGTCAATACGGCTATTTGTTCGTGAACAGCTCGTGTTCGACTCGCTAAGCAAACGAGCTGAACACGAACACATTTTTTGGGCTCGAAATATAAACGAGCCGAACACGAGCTAACCTGAGCTCGCTCGTGTTCGGCTCGTTTACACTCCTAAGTATAGCTTAGGGAGAATGCTTTCTTGGAGGATGTGATATTAATGACTTTAGTGAATTTTCTCAATAAGATCTATATTTTTAACAAATTTAAAAAAGGAAATCCTAATTAAAACAATTTTATTTACTTGAAACAAAGAATACAATAAAATCCAATTCATATAAAGCTGGACGTAGAAAATATGTAAGCTTAAGAGGATTTGAAAATCATTTTTTTTAGAAAATGGCATTATTTTTTTAGTAATAGTGATAATTAAGTATGCAATTATGAATTTATTCTTATAACATATTGGTGTCATAAATATACTTATAGAAATATTTATTTCTCGTTATAAAGATAGTGATGAAAACAAATTTGATATTTTGTTAAAGATTTGAGTGGTATGCATGTAAATATGAAATGTATAGGTGTTGATATGTAAGTAAATACATAACTATTGTGTGGTATGAATGTTAAAATATTATATTTAGTCAAAATAAATAATTGAGTAGTAAAATGTGAGTTTCAGCCGCGGAAAATTAGAAAGAATGTCTTCATTCTTTTGACTGAGGGGCTCTGAGTTGCACGATTTGTCAGCTTTCTATTCGATGGGAACTGGTCCAATAAAGTCCTTGAATAATTAATAATAAATAATTAGTTTTAGTTAATATCAGTTGGAGAAAATTAGAATGGATCAGAGACATGATGTTCTTATTTTTCCGTCCAAGTTGGTGCGAGACTTTTGAGGCTTATATTTGTTTTTATTTATTTTATATTTGTTTAGCCACTTTTTTCCAATTTGTCTTTTTCTTTTTCCTATTTTTGTAGTAATATTTATGTCTAAATTTTCTCGAGCGCTGACCCATGCAATGAGAAGAAAGTGATGTGTGAGCAAAATGTTATGTGTGATGTCTGTATGTGCGGATATCTATTCAGAGAGAAACATATGTAGCACACTTTATACTCCTCTTTGATTGGTTGTTCGCACTTATGTACAACTTTTACGTAATAATCATTCTTTTCTATGCCGGCGATTGTAATTTGAATATGATTCAATTTTAAATTAATTTATGTTTAATTCTATTTTTATGTTAAATTTGAGCCATATAATTCATATGATAATGATCATATATCAAAAAAATTTTGGTGAAACTGAATATATTTCATTTTAAAACGCATAACAAACGAAAATTTTGAGAATAATCAGATGAATTAATAAAAATCAGAGTTACTTTCTGAAAAATAAATAAATCTATTCAAAGAAATATATTAAAGGTTTGAGTTATATTCAAAATTAGTGGCATATATGAGCCAGTTCATTTAAATTGTTTAATTTGTAAATAATTGAATGAGTGAGTAATAAATAAAATTATCATAAAAGTTAAATTTGGTTTTAATTAGTCGATGATAATAAGAAAAAAAAGTGTATATTTTTTTTTCTTCTAATATTTTGTTTTGTTTTTTTTAGCAAATTTTGGTGCAATAACTTAATTTTCTTTTCAATTTTTTTCCTCGGATCCGCCAACCTGCGATAGAAAATGAAAAACATGCAATCCCACGTCTTCAATAGGAAAGATATTACGTGCGGAGTTAGGATGAAGGAAAATGTTGGAACTCCAATTACAAAATGTCACGTTTACATCTTCAATTTTAATTCTTTTCGGTAATAAATAACGAACTTTACCCGACCCAAGGCTAGCCCATAATTTACATACTACCAACGTATCGCATTTGAAACGCACTTTACCTTCATTTTTTTATTTTCTTCCATTTTCGACATTTTTATCACCCTCATTTCGTGGTAGCTCAAACATTGCTTCTATTTCAAGGGCATCACCATTATCTTAGACAGGAAGTCAAATTTTCCTTATTGAGGTAAAATTTGTTCATTATAATTTCTGGAACAACCAGTGCTCATATTTGTCTATCATACAACTTGGTTGTAGCCCTTAATGATTAATTTTGTTTATTGAAAATAATATTTAATCTGTTAGAAAACAAGAATCCAAGGTTGCTTAATTTTTTTAGAAAATTTTGATGTTTTTTTTCTTCAATACAATCTAAGTTTTAACATCTTATCTTTTAGAACCTTAAAATAACAAATTATTAGTTTTATGTTCAATTGAGAAAATAAAAAGATTATTGTTACTGTCTTAAAGAAAAACTTAGGTGTTAGCTAACAAAAGATGCCCCGAGTTGCCCATGAAACTTAAAACCCTTGGAATCCCTCATGGACCCTAGAAACCCCATGCATCAAAATTTACAAAGGGAAGGAGCATCTAGCCAACTTGATCCTTGGCCTCATCTAAGGCCTTCCCAACCTCAATTAACCCTGAAATTGACATGGAGCACACCAACTTGATCCTGAAAAATAGTGAACACCAAGGGTTATTAAGGCCTAATTGGAAAAGTCAACATGGGTCAATTACAAGAAAATTAAACCTATGATAACAAAAATATAGCTTGCCTCAAGATGGTTAAGGCCCAAGACCACTTAGGAGTCAAATTTGCATTATGTATGTGGCCTTTATAACTAACCTAACTATTCAATTGATTAGGCTAAACTAAACCTAGGTGGGCCAAACCTAAGGACATTGTGCTAAGCTTAACCCTAAAGATTCACGTGGCCATGAGGGAGCCCATTTCCCATCCTCCATAACCCATATCCTATGGCCCATTCCACATGGGTCGATCATGAATCATCATGACACACACCCAACCGATCATAACTCATCATGACACTGCAACAAAAATAAAAGTTAACTAAAATAGATATAAGCATAAGACAAACACAAAGGACAAACCATTCACTCTTCACCATCGGGGGAGACACTTGGCACCCAAGTCAATCCCACCCATGTTAAAACCTTGGGGAACCAAACCCAGGCCTTGGTGGATCAAGCCAGACCAACTCTAGTAACAAATTATTAGTTTTATGTTCAATTGAGAAAATAAAAGATTACTATTAATGTCCTAAAGAAAAACTTATGTGTTAGATAAGGTGATCAAATAGAGGAGTTATAACAAAAGATGCCCCAACCTGCCCATGAAACTTAACACCCTTGGAAGATCCTAGAAACTCCATGACACCAAAATTTATAAAGGGAAGGTGCATCTACCCAAATTGATCCATGGCCTCACCTAAGACCTTCCAACCTCAATTAACCCTAAAATTGAAAAGGAGCACACCAACTCAATCTTGAAATACAGAGAACACCAACGAATATTAAAGCCCAATTGGCCCAAGTCAACATGGGTCAATTACTACACAATTAAACCTATCATAACAAAAAATAGCTTGGCTCAAGATAGTTAAGGCCCAAGACCACTCAATAGTCAAATTTGCATTAAGGAGGTGGCCTTTATAACTAACCTAATTATTCAATTTATTAGGCTAATTACAAAGGCCCACTAAACTTAAGTGGGCCAAACCTAAGGACATTTGGGCTAAGCTTAACCCTAAAGATCCATGTGGCCATGAGGGAGCCAATTGCCCATCCTCCATAACCCATATCCTATGGCCAAACTCTCAAAGCCCATTCCACATGGGTCGATCATGAATCATCATGACACACATCCAACCCATCAAAACCCATCATGACACTACAACCTAAATAAAAGTTAATTAAAATAGAATTAAGCATAGGACAAGCACAAAGGAAAAACCATTCACTCTTCACCATGGGGGGAGACACTTGGCACCCAAGTCAAACCCAACCATGTTCAAACCTTGGGGGAACCAAACCCAGGCCTAGGTGGATCAAACGAGACCAACTCTAGTCCTAGCCACCCCAACAAATTCTACCACAATCACTCCAAGCTCTCCTTCATGCTACCCTCACCTCCACTGGTGCCACCATGCCCAAGACATAAAAAATGGAGAATGCTTCTATCCCCCTAGCAGAAGTCATTGTAATTCTCTTGCACATCCTATGTGAAACCTTCAAGGATCCCCCATGCAGGTCATGGCCTCCATGGCTTCCTATGACTATAAATAGCCTTAAACTGAGAGCTCCACAAGCACACCAAATTCCCTAGGTATCCATCTAAGCCCTTTGCTCCGAGCACAAAAAATGCTCCCATAGACCAAAGCAACTCATCCCCACCTTCCTCATGCCATCTCCACAACCTCCACCAAACCATAATTTCACCACTAAAGTTTAGGTGTTTTTATGGCCTCGACACAAATCTCTCCAAAACTCAAACTTAACACCCCAAAAACTTCACAAAGACCTAGCTTCACTTCCCCAATTAAAAATAGGCCTTCCCGCAATCTCTACCATACTCCAATCCCAAACCATGGGCCCGTTTGTTCTAGCTTAAAGCTAGGGCCAATTCCAATCCAAATTGAAGCAAGGAGGAGCTGCACAACCTCAAGTCGACACTCTCTGACAGGCCCAACTGAGGCCTCATCTCTTGGGATAAGTTATGGGTTCAAACTTCTTAAAATGAATCTCGGTTTGGTTTTTTATAAAAGAAACCAACCATGCATGTCCACTTAACCGTATAAATATGTTCGTCTCAATTAGATAAAGCTATAGGGACAAATCTCATTCGATTTAGTTAAGTATAGATCAAGATCTTAGGGTTTGATCACGGCTCGCTCTCGGTTTCTTTGTCTTGCTGGGTGGATTGGCCGATGTCGTCCATTTTTATATATTAGAAAGAGACGGCAGAGATTGAACCGGATCACGAAACCACGCGGGAGAAGAGTGCTGGATCGAGGCCACCACAACAGTCAGGTGGAAAGCGCTGTGAATCAAAAAGCTCCTCGTGGAGCTTCAACTGGTATGAGGAATGACGCGACGCTGACTCACGTTAGTAGGAAATTCCTATTTATCTATTTATTTATATCTAGTAAATATTTAAAAACTTTAAAAATTCATAACTTAATGAGAAAAAAATCATAAAAAAAAAATTAAATTACCTCTGAACTTAGGGAACATAGGAGAAAATAATAAAAATAAAAATAATTAAAGTAAATATAATCCAAAGAGTAATTTAATTATTAAAAATTAAGGCATAAAGTGCGAAATTTTCAGGAATTGTCCCATCTGTCATTAGGGACATTTCCTTATTTTTCCAAAGTCTAGGGATCTCCCTAACACCAAAATGCCTAATTTCCATTGAAAAATTATAATTATTTTGAAAAAAAATTATAAAAATTGAAATAAAAATCAAAAAATTATGAGTGGAAATCAAAAATAAATTTCGAACAGCAACCCTAAATATTAAAATGACAATTTTAATCTTTTAAAATCTAAAAATGAAATTAAGTTACTATGGAAAATTGTGTACAAATTGAAATTTTGCATTTTAGTCTAAGTTGTCCCCTAAATCAAGTTGAAAAAAAAAACAAAAAAACTAACTTAGGTAACCTAGCCTAAAGAAAATACCGAAGGGTTGACATCATAATCCATTTAATTATGAAGTCACCCTTAACAAACCTTGGTCTAGTCCAAATGGACCTAACTAAATCAAATTTGGTTAAGTCTAACAAATTAGACCTAGCCTAAGTGGACTTGAATTGGACCCAACCCAATTAAATTCAACTAAGGTCTAACTCATATTAGACCTAACCCAACCCAATTTAAACTTAGGATTGACCTAGGTTTAGCCCCTTGGACCCTGCTCAACATAAGTAATTCCAGGCCTTATTTAGGTCCAAATCCAATCTAGACCTAATCCAAGCCAAACTCTGCTTCAACTAAACTTGGCCTCAGAAACTAGCCTAGGTCTGGCCGAAATTAGACCTGGCTAAACTCAACTTAAATTCCAAAGTCATTTTATGTCTAACCAAATTTAGAAATGGTCCAACCAACTTGAATTTAGATCTAACCCAATTTAGTTCTAACCCAATTTAGACTCGATTCAACCAATACACTGAACTTAAAGTAACATAAGTCTAACCCAACTTAGACCTAATTTCGTTTAACTTCAACCCTAGTTGGGCCTAACCTAAATTAGACTTACGCTTAACCCAATCTCACTTAATCCTAGCCCAAACTAGGCCTAATTTTACTAAATTCAATCTTCAAATCTGAATATACCCTAGACCTAACCTGATTTAGGCCTAGTCTGACAAAAATGCACCCGGTCAACCCGACCTAACTCTGGTTAACCCAAATTAACTTAAACAAATCTGAGCTAACCTGACCCAACTCAAGTTGACCCAAACCAACCAAAAACATCCTGAGTCAACCCGACCTAACTCGGGATAGCCCAAATCAACTTAAACAAATTCGTCCTAACCCAATCTAATTCAAGTTAACCCAAACCAATCTAAGAAACCTTGATTCAACCCGAACTAACTTGGGTTAACCCAAATCAACTAAAGCAAACCCTGGTTAGTCCGACCAAACTTGGGTTAACCTAATTAACCTTAAACAAATCCGGGCTAACCCGACCTAACTCAGGTCAACCGAAAGCAACCTAAAACCCTGGGTCAACCCGTCCTAACACGGGTTAACTCAAATCAACTAAACTAAAACCGAGCTAACCCAATGTAACTCAGGTTAACTCAAATCAAATAAAGGAAATCCGGGCTAACCCGACCTATATCGGGTTAACCCCAAAACAACTGAAACACTCCAGATCAACCTGACCTAACTCATGTTAACCCAAAACAACTAAAACAAACACTGGCTGACTTGACCATTACATTATTCAATCTATTAATGTGAAATGAAAATTATTGCATTATTCAATCTAATAATGACAAATAAACAAGATGACAACAATCTATGGATATCTAACAGTATTAAAATTAGTATCATTTAAATTCCAACTGTTCCCAGTCATTGATGAACACAACCTACATAGTAAAACTAGTCAACAACAACTAGATTAGTGTATGAAAAAATGAAAGCCACCAAATTAAACACTATAGTGAAGAAATCATGTAAAATCATTCTATTAGAGAAATCATATGAAATGACAATTTTATTTAGTACAGCTTAGGGAGAATTCTTTCTTGGAGAATGTGATATTAATGACTTTAGTGAATTTTCTAATAAGAACTTTTTTTTTAACAAATAAAAAAAAAGAAAATACTAATTAAAACAATTTTATTTACTTAAAACAAAAAATACAATAAAATCCAATTCATATAAAGCTGGATGTAGAAAATATGTACCTTAGGTGGATTTGAAAATCATTTTTTTTAGAAAATGGCATTAATTTTAACGTGCAAATTCTAAGTTTGCACGATAGTAATAATGATAATTAAGGATGCAATTATGAATTTATATATATATACATATATATTTTATATAGAACATCTGAACTTTTATTTGACATTTGTCATTTGTAAGAGGGCTTGATCGTAAATTTACATATATTTACGTGTTTATATATGCATGTGTATATATATACCACACAATTCTGATGTATTTACGTATATATTCTAACACCTAAAATTATATATTTATTCTTATAACATATTGGTGTCATAAATTTACTTATAGAAATATTTATTTCTCCTTATAAAGATAGTGATGATAACAATTTTGATATTTTGTTAAAGATTTTAGTTGTATGCATGTAAATATGAAATGTATAGGTGTTGATATGTAAATACATAACTATTGTGTGGTATGAATGTTAAAATATTATATTTAGTCAAAATAAAGAATTAAGTAGTAAAATGTGAGTTTCAGCCACGGAAAATTAGAAAGAATGTCTTTATTTTTTGGCTCGAAATAATTTATATATATATATATATATATATATATATATATATATATATATATATATATATATATTATAATAATAATAATAATTTATTTAAATTATTTAATTGACTAGAAGGCTATAAGGATTATAATCAATTAAAATTACTAATTAAAAATAGAATAAAAAAAATTAAATTTTATTTAAATTTTGAAATTATATTAAAATATTTTAATTGAATTCGAGTCATAGCTTATGTGATGTTAAATTAATTAAAATTTGGTTGAGTATAAAATTTTTGCAATGAGTATAATATAATAGTTACATTTATCATAAATAAATTAAATCCTAAAACCCTTCTTCTATAGTATTGATGAGAACAAAGGGACCCATTTTTTCTCTAATTTTTACAGTCAAAATTGTGACCAATTCATTCTATATAATCTTTTTTTTTTTCCCCAAAATTTTAAAACTAATAAATCACAAAAAATAGCATAGAAATTTACATACGTACCAATGAATTTGTATGTATTTACATATCTAACACCTAAATTTCAATTTTTATTTACTTGTGAATGAAAATGTGTGGTATTAAATATTAATGATGTGATTTGAATGATTTGGGGGTATAAATGCAAAAAAGCAAAGTTTTGGAGATAGATTTTAAATAGTAATTTAGTGGTGTGTTTTTGTTAATTAAACGGCTAAAATTTTATATAATATACTTCATTTCTTAATTTATAACATATGACAAAACTTGACAAAAAATATAATAAACCAATAATTAATCAAAGCCATTTGCAAATAATAAATGAATTTAGTCATGGAAATATACATAAGTTAATATTAAATTTATTTTTTTTTTGTAGGATTCGTTCATAAAATTTTATTTAAATAGCTCAATTTTGGAAATAGTTAAATTTTGTTTTAATTAGTCGAAGGTGAATTGGATAAAAGACGGCAAAATATTTTCTTCTAATACTTCGTTTTGTTCAGCGTATTTTGTGCAAGAATTGATATCGGGTTTTCAATTTTTTTTATTATTTATTTTTTTAGTTTTATTTTTAAAAAATTTCTTGAGATCAGACAACCTGCAATAGAAATTCGAGAAGCAGTCCCATGTCCTTGATAGGGATTCCCTTTTTCTTTTTTTTTAAGGAAGAACATTGTCATTGCCGGTCTCAAATCTGGATGTGAAAAGTAGAGGTTCATTAGGTAGTCGACAGCCAGTGTAAAACTTGTAAAAAAAAAATCAAGCATGAATCTTTTTTATTATTGTGTAAATGTTAGGGCGTTCTATAGAAACGACGCGTTGTATGGCCTGAATACAGTAGAAAGGGTGCAAGGACTGCTGCACCGGCGCCCAGGTGTAGTGTCAAATAAGCAAGGGTTCTCACATTACAGACGAATACAGGTAAAGAAGTTAGTCCATCATACTAGTATTAGGATAGGATCTTAGAATATATTACTCTCAATGGTAAAATAATGGAATTTGTTGATATTATGATTCATAAAAAAATAAATATCCTATGTATTCAAGAAACTAAATGGGTTGGAGAAAAAACTAAGGAGATTGATAACTTAGGTATTAAACTATGGTATTCTAGTAAGAGTTGCACTGTAAATGGTGTGCGTGTAATTATAGATAAGAGTTTGAAAGATAATGTTGTAAAAATTAATAGAGTTGGAGATAAAATTATAGCACTTAAGATTATTATTTATACTAAGATTTTTAATATTATAAGTGCTTGTACTCCTCAAGTAGGTTTGGATATAGGCTTTAAAGATAAATCCTGGAATGACTTAGAAAACTTAATTCACTGATCATCTCTTGAAGAAAGAATTTTTATTGAATGAGATTTAAATGGTCATGTCGGCAGAGTGGTAAAAGATTTTAGAAATATTCATGGTAGCTACGGTTATGGATAGACTAATGAAGATGGTAGAGTCATATTAGATTTTGTTTTAGTGTATGATTTAATTATTACTTATACTTTATTCAAGAAAAGATTTGAGCATCTCATTAGTTAAAAGAATTGATCTAATAAAACACAAATTGATTATTTTCTTATGAGAATAAGAGATCATCGAGATTGTAAGAATTGTAAGGTCATTACAAGTGAGGAATTAATTAACTAACTTGATTATTAGTTCTAGATTGTAAGATGAAGAGTTGTAAAATAAATAATACTAGGATTCAACGTCGTAGAATTAGATGAGGATACCTAAAAGACACAAATAAAATTAATTTTATGAGTAAAGCTCAAGATTTAAACATTTAGGATGTTCATGAAGACGCAAATGCAATATGGGAAAAAGTAACAAATACCATTAAACAAGTAGCAAAAGATGTAATTGAAGAATCAAAAGAAAAATATTTTATAAAAAAAAAATAGTTGGTGGTGGAATAATAATGTGCAAAAAAAGATAAAATATAATAAGTTATGTTATAAAAATTAGTTTAAATGTAAAAGCGTAGAGAACCAGAAAAAATATAAAATGGCTTATAGGGAGTCTAAAAGAATAATTTGTGACGCTAAAAATTCTGCTCTTAATGATCCTTATAACATGTTAAATACTGAGGAGAGTGAAAAATATATGTATAAACTAGCTAAACAAAAATAAAAGAAAAGTAAAGATTTAACTAAGTGAAATGCATTAAAGATGAAAATCAAAATGTGTTTTTCTTAGAAAAAGATATTCAACATAGGTGGGTGAGTTATTTTGGTAATTTTTTTAATAAAGATTCTGAAAATATGATCGATTTAAGTGATCTTAATATCGTTAATAATAATAAAACATTTCATTTTTACCAGCGCATTAGTAGAAAAGAAGTTGATGAGGCTTTAAAGGAAACTAAGGGTGGAAAGTCTGTAGAATCTGATGATATCCCAATTGAAGTGGGGAAATGTTTAGGTGATTTGGGAGTTTCTGGCTTATTAAACTTTTTAATATTATTTTAAAAACTAAAAATATGCCTGAGGAGTGGAGGATGAGTGTTTTGGTCCCTATTTTTAAGAATAAAGGGGATGCATAAGAGTGTGCAAATTATATTGGAATTAAAATGATGTGTCATACTTCAAAATTATGGGAGAGGGTAGTTGAACATTGGTTAAGACGTATTACCAAGATTTCCCATAATTAATTTGGATTTATGTCGGGCAGGTCTACCATGGAGGCTATACATTTATTGAGAGGTTTGATGGAGAAGTACATAGATATTACGGAGGATCTACATTTGATTTTTATTGATTTAGAAAAAACTTACGATAAGGTTTCATGAGATGTTCTTTGGAGAGTTTTTGAAAAGAAATGTGTTGATATGACTTATATTCAAGTCTTTAAAGATCTGTATACTAGAGCTGTTACATGTGTTCAATAAGATCTATTTTTTTAACAAATTCAAAAAAGGAATTCCTAATTAAAACAATTTTATTTACTTGAAACAAAGAATACAATAAAATCCAATTCATATAAAGCTGGATGTAGAAATTATGTAAGCTTAGGAGGATTTGAAAATCATTTTTTTTAGAAAATGGCATTATTTTTTTAGAAATAATGATAATTAAGTATGCAATTATGAAATTATATATATATACATATATATTTTATATCGAACATCTCAGCCTTGATTTGAGATTTGTCATTTGTAGGAGGCCTTGATCGTAAATTTACACATATTATATATATATATATATATATATATATATATATATATATATATATATATATATATATATATATATATATATACACCACACAATTCTGATGTATTTACGTATATATTCTAACACCTAAAATTTGATATTTATTCTTATAACATATTGGTGTCATAAATATACTTATAGAAATATTTATTTCTCCTTATAAAGATTGTGATGATAACAATTTTGATATTTTGTTAAAGATTTTAGTGGTATGCATGTAAATATGAAATGTATTGGTGTTGATATGTAAATACATAACAATTGTGTGGTATGAATGTTAAAATATTATATTTAGTCAAAATAAATAATTGAGTAGTAAAATGTGAGTTTCAGCCGCGGAAAATTGGAAAGAATGTCTTCATTCTTTTGACGAGGGGCTCTGAGTAGCACGATTCGTCAGCTTTCTATTCGATGGGAACTGGTCCAATAAAGTCCTCGAATAAATAATAATAAAGAATTAGTTTGAGTTAATATCAATTGCAGAAAATTAGAATGGATCAGAGACATGATGTTCTTATTTCTCCGTCCAGTTTGGCATGTTAGTGCAAGAATTTTGAGCCTTATATTTGTTTTTTATTTATTTTATATTTGTTGAGCCATTTTTTTCAATTTGTCTTTTTCTTATTAATATTTATGTCTAAATTTTCTTGAGCACTGACCCATGCAACCAAAAGAATGTGCGGGTTTTTATGAATAAAATATTATGTGTGATATCTATATGTCTGTATGTGCGGATATCTATTCAGAGATGAACATATATATTACACTTTATACTCCTCCCTGATTGGTTGTTCGCTACGTAATGATCATTCTTCTCGCGATTGTAATTTGAATATGATTCAATTTTAAATTAATTTATGTTTAATTCTTTTTTTATGTTATGTTTGAGCCATATAATTCATATGATGATGATAATATATCAGATAAATTTTGGGGAAACTGATAATATACTTCATTTTAAAACGCATAACAAACGAAAATTTTGAGAAAAATCAGATAAATTAATAAATAATCAGAGTTACTTTCTTAAAAATAAATAAATTTATTCAGGGAAATATATTAAAGGTTTGAGTTATATTCAAAATTATTGGCATATATGGTAATTAGTTCATGCCAGTTCATTTAAATTGTTTAAATTTGTAAATAATTGAATGAGTGAGTAATAAATAAAATTATCATAAAAGTTAAATTTGGTTTTAATTAGTCGATGATAATAAGAAAAAAAAAAGAAAGTGTATATTTTTTTCTTCTAATGTTTTGTTTTGTTAAGCAAATTTTGGTGCAATAACTTAATTTTCTTTTCAATTTTTTTCCTCAGATCCGCCAACCTGCGATAGGAAATGAAAAAACACGCAATCCCATGTCTTCAATAGGAAAGATATTACGTGCGGAGTTAGGATGAAGGAAAATGTTGGAACTCCATTTACGACTGGAGGATGAAAGAACATTTCAATCATTCTGGACATCTTGAAGCTAGTTTCATACGACTTATGAGAAAGAAAGGATAGATAGAAGAAGATTCTACTAAAGAGTTTCCACACAGACCCTTCTACAATTTTTTTGTTCATTTACGTTTAATGGGTGATATTAGAGATAAGTTTATCACTGATTCTGATGAGTAGAAGACGTTCGTAACTGCTTATGTGTTGAATTAGTTTGGATTTAAATGTGTGTGATTTGCACTTTATGTTATTTTAGATTTTGATATTTGATCTCAGTATAGATGAGATTATGCATAAATTGTTTGTTTTTAGCGTTTTGAGTGTTGTGGTTTGGAATGCGACGCTGAATTGGATGAATTAAGATTGAGAAAATACCTTGTTATAGTATATCGTGAACGAATATTGTAAAAACTTGGATTTTATATATAAATTGTGATGTTTGTGTTGTGTAAATCTATTTGAGTTAAAATAATATCTAATCACAATAAAATATGTTTAAATCGATTGATCGGACGTTAACGAGGCTTAAAATGAATTAAAAATACAAAAATTTAAAATTTAAAAATTTTTTGAAAAGGCCCGCCAACGGCGACCTTGACGCCGCCGACGGCGGCTTTTTCCAGAAATTTGAGCCTACTTGAATTAATTAGCCCGCCAACGGTGAGATTTTTCCCGCCGACGGCGAGGACCCGAAAAACACCTTTATTTGACCGGTCAACCGCCACTTTTCACCATCCCCTACCTCTAAACTCCGAAAAAACCGACTTAGGGCTTGAAAGATCTTGGATTTGAAGCGTTTTCAACCTATTTTGACGCCGGATTTCATCTTCCCTTGATAAGAGCTTCACTCCCATGCAAAAAAATTTTTTTTTGATTTTTACCGTGTATTTCTTCCACATTTAAGAATTTTGGAAAAATCGAAAATGTGGAGAAAATAGTTGGAAGAAATTCATGGAATACATTTTAGATTACTTTAAGTCACCTTTGGAAGCCATTCTAGTGTTGTTTTGGAATTTAGTTGAGATTTTTGTAAATTTAATAGCTCGAGAAATGGCTCCACGATAAAAGAGGTGACTCGACTCTGACGAGACTCGATTTGTAAACACTAAGGCTCAGTCAAGGTACAACTCTATCATCAAAAAGAAAAAATGCATTCAGGATAGAGTTTTCGAGAACCCTTGAGGAGAAGTGGAACAGACTATTAAGGAGCGAAATTGGGAAAATTTTTGTTATTCGACAAACAGAACTGCAGTAGAAGTTGTAAAGGAGTTTTACGCCAACCTGACCCAGATAGAGGACGTGCCTATAAAGGTCAGAGGATTTTTAGTTGATTTTAATGCTGCTTGGATAAATTCTTTCTACGAAATGCAAGATCCTTATGCCAGCGATTATGAGACGTTTGGAACAATGGAAGGTCCGCTGAAGAATGTGATTGACTTTCTCACTGATGGGAAAGGAACTTGGAAAATGAAGCAGTGTGAATGGGTAAACTTCCCTCTTTCTATGATGAATGCCACCTCTAAAGCTTGGCACTATTTTATTTGCTCTACTTTATTACCTACTTATCATCATAGTGAAGTTTCGAGGGATAGAACAGTTCTGAATTTTTGTATTCAGAACAACAGAAGTATAAATGTGAGAAATATTATTTATAGAAACATATTAAACATTGCAAAAAGTGAAACAGGAGGAGGACTGGGACATCCTGGTCTGATATATGCACTCTGCTAGTTGTCTAGAGTGGAGGCTAGAGATGATGAGGAATGGGTTCATCCTATGAAATCCATTACAAAGGCTAATATAAAGACTTATGAATCCCACGAAGGATGGAGATCTCGGACAAGGAACTCTGCACCTTCGACTAGTAGGGATATTCCCTCTATTAGTTATGACCCTCCTGCCTATAGTTCTCCTATACTCCATGACTTGATGAATGAACTGACTCTGCAGCGAAAAAGTTTTGAGAAGTTTGATGAAAGGTTGGAGCATATAGATCAGAGGATTGGAGGATTAGAGCGGAGGCACGATTATGATAGTGAATATCTCCAGAGGCATTTTGAGTTTGAAATAGCTTACTATGATGCTGAGAATCACTATAGGAGAGGAGAACTTAATGTGACATTTCCGGAGTGCCCTCGTTATACACACTACCAGCCCAGTCCACCTGCTAACCAGGGAGATGAGGATATTGGATGGGATTTTGATATTTGACCTTAGATTCTGTGATTAGATGTTGTTGTTATGTGTGTATGTTTGTTTTATTTGATTTAGTATTTTTGATATGTATTTGTATTTTTAATTATTATGTTGTTGATATTATTTAAATTAGTTGCAGCTTCTTAGTTTTTATTATTGCAAACTGTGATTGTAACTCTAAAAGTGAAATTAGTAAATTGTTTGAGGTTGTTTTTGTGAAATGTGCTTAGTACTTTAATTTATAGAGTAATTAATTGTGATATGTACTATGTACTTATTTCAAAAATTTTTTACCCAGCAAATTTTAATGTTATATGTGTGTAGAAAGTTCTTAACAGTACAGGTTAATTAAGTGATGAGATGTGAAAAGAACCTACAAAAACTTAAAAAAAAGGGGGGGGGGAATACCTAAAGCACAAAGGTATGATTTAAATTTACAGTATCTTTTCTTTTCACCTATATGATTAAATAGAAAAATTTAAGTTTGGGGGAGAGAAAAACAAGATTAACTATTAAATGTTCTCAATTAAATATTTTCAAGAAATTATTATAGAAATGATTTTCTATAGTGAATTTAATTCAATAAACTAGAATTAATTTATTTAACTATTATAGAAGGTTAAAAGAAATATTTTTAGTGATTAAATTAATTTTGTGGATTAAGATATTTGGAATAAGAGGATAAGAATATAGTTAACTATTTAAAGTAAGGAGAACTAGATTTTGAAATATTAAATTCTTAAGTATTTAGTTTAGAAAGAAAATATTGGAACTCAATGATGTAAAAACTATGAAATACATATAAGGTAAGGAAATGTTTCAAGTTTCAAATTTAGGAAGGGGAAAGTAAAGTTCAAAATCATTAACAGGATATCCAGATACAGTAATTCTCACTTGAAAAAAGAAAAAGAAGGATTGAAAAACAATCCCTAAAAAAAAAGAATATATATATATATATATATATATATAGGATTGAAATGCAATCCAAATAAAAATAAAAAGTAAGTGAGGAGAAGCTTGAGGAGATGTCTTATCAAAAATTGAGCTTCATCCGAATCGACCTAAATGGTAGACTCGATTACATTTCTGAACTTATATATATGTATTAGTATTTTTACTAAGTAGTGTTTTCATGAATTTCCTATCATCTAATATCCTAAGTAATTTAATATTGCAAGATATAGTCATTCTTGAAATGAATAGAAGACTAGAACTCTTAAATTTGATGACTAGATAGTCTTACATCTATAGAGTTAATTTAATTATCTGAAAATCTTTCTAATAAGCTTTACTATAATATTTATTTAAATCAAATTCATAGAATTTCTGAATTAAAGCTTTACTACAGACAATCATTACTTTTATATAGTATCAAGATTACTTGAGGACAAGTAATAGTTAAGTTTGGGGGATTTTGACCAAAAAAAATATATTGAGAAATTCATATCGATTTGACATTGATTTTAATGATATTGCAGTTTAAAGAAAGGTATTTTCTATGTTTTGTTGCAGGAATGAAGATTAATAGACAATGGAGCAAACAGATGCGAAAAGGAGCCAATCTGGATAAAAAAGGACCAAAAGAGACATAAGTTGATCTTGGCTGCCGACGGCGAGTAATAGACCACCGACGGCGCATTTTTCCAGAGAATATAGACAATATTATAAGGGAGCCCGCCGACAGTGAGCCTTAGCAGTTGGCCCAAGTTCTAGAAGCCCGCCGATGGCAAGAAGGTCGGTTCAGGCAAAGATTCATCGAATGTGGATGCCTTTTGAAGAGGTTCTTAAGCAACCTTTGGAGATTTGTCTACCTCTTTAAAAGAGACAAATTTAGGCTGAAAAGGGAGTCCAAGGAGAGTTTGTGTGTGTCTTAGAGAGTTCAAAAAGAGTTAGTACAGTGTCTTTGAAGAGTTTAATAGTGAGTAAATGAGTTTAGTTGAGTGTGTTGTACAATAAGGAAGAGTCAGAGGAACTTCAAGGAGTATGCTTGGGGAGAAATTTGAGATAAGTTGTGTTTACTATTTTGTAACTTTGATTTTATATATGAAATCCAAGTTCTGTGTTATTTTTCCTATGCATTATGAGTAGTCTTCTCTGTCTTTCTCCTTGTTTTGAGATTTTGTGAAATGGAAAATTGAATTAGTTGTGCCTAAAATATTCAATAAAAATTGTGATAATCTTTTTACTTAAATCTTAATTTACTTTCAATCCGGCCAATCGATCCGTTAAAATATGTTGATTTCACAACTAAAGTAAAGATTACATCCGAGATTTGGGGAGGTCAAAGTCCTTGAAAGGATGGTGCAAATAAATAGGGAAATATTATTTATCGGGCGTAGAATTGGAGATTTTAGAATGACAGACTAAAATCCTCAATTCGGTCCTATCGTTTGGGTGCTGAAGTGTAGACGTTAGCTCCCAGGCGAGGGGAACGTGAGAGCTCCAAAGTGAGAGTCGGTATCCTCCCAGCCTAGCCGCATATTCAGTACCAAGCATAGGATTAGTCAATATTCTTTATGCCTGGACCAAAGGGTAAAAAATAGGAATGCTCTTATCTGACACAATATAATTCTAACTAATTTAATTATCCGTTCACTTAATTCTCTTAATAAGTGGGAGGATACTTTTCTATATTGCAACTTTTTATTCAACAATAGTAGTAGAATTTAGTATATTTGTTCTTTATTTACGTTTACTAGATAGTTATTTCAACTGTTGTAATTAGTTCGTAATCTCTAAACTTCCCTGTGGGATCGATATCCAGGACTACATTAGAGCCCTGTATTACTTGAACGATATGTATACTTGCATTGATAAGGGGTAACTTTGCTATTATTGAATATTTATTTTTACACTTGTTAACACTTATAAAGTTACGCATCTCCCTGTCACCCAATTTTGACCTGATTTAACCAAGACACTGAACTTAAAGTAACATAAGTCTAACCCAACTCAGACCTAGTTCAGTTTAGCTTCAACCCTAGTTGGGCCTAACCTAAATTAGACTTACGCTTAACCCAATCTCACTTAAGCCTAGCCCAAACTGGGCCTGATTTAACTAAATTCAATCTTCAAATGTGAATCTACCATAGACCTAACCTTAAGAGGATTTGAAAATCATTTTTTTTAGAAAATGGCATTATTTTTTTAGTAATAATGATAATTAAGTATGCAATTATGAATTTATATATATACATATGTATTTTATATAGAACATCTCAGCCTTGATTTGACATTTGTCATTTGTAAGAGGTATTGATCCTAAATTTACATAAATTTACATATATATACCACACAATTCTGATGTATTTACGTATATATTCTAACACCTAAAATTTGATATTTATTCTTATAACATATTGGTGTCATAAATATACTTATAGAAATATTTATTTCTCGTTATAAAGATAGTGATGAAAACAAATTTGATATTTTGTTAAAGATTTGAGTGGTATGCATGTAAATATGAAATGTATAGGTGTTGATATGTAAGTAAATACATAACTATTGTGTGGTATGAATGTTAAAATATTATATTTAGTCAAAATAAATAATTGAGTAGTAAAATGTGAGTTTCAGCCGCGGAAAATTAGAAAGAATGTCTTCATTCTTTTGACTGAGGGGCTCTGAGTTGCACGATTTGTCAGCTTTCTATTCGATGGGAACTGGTCCAATAAAGTCCTTGAATAATTAATAATAAAGAATTAGTTTTAGTTAATATCAGTTGGAGAAAATTAGAATGGATCAGAGACATGATGTTCTTATTTCTCCGTCCAGTTTGGCATGTTGGTGCAAGACTTTTGAGGCTTATATTTGTTTTTATTTTTTTTATATTTATTTAGCCACTTTTTTTCAATTTGTCTTTTTCTTAGTAATTTTTATGTCTAAATTTTCTTGAGCACTGACCCATGCAATCAGAAGAATGTGCGGGTTTTTATGAGCAAAATATTATGTGTGATGTCTATATGTTTGTATGTGTGGATATCTATTCAGAGATGAACATATATATAATACACTTTCTACTCCTATCTGATTGGTTGTTCGCTACGTAATGATCATTCTTCTCTATGCCGGCGATTGTAATTTGAATATGATTCAATTTTAAATTAATTTATGTTTAATGATGTGATTTGAATGATTTGGGGGTATAAATGCAAAAAAGCAAAGTTTTGGTGATAAATTGTAAATAGGAATTTAGTGGTATGTTTTTGTTAATTAAACGGCTAAAATTTTATATAATGTACTTCATTTCTTAATTTATAATGTATGAAAAACTTAACAAAAAATATAATAAACCAATAATTAATCAAAGCCATTTGCTAAATAATAAATGAATTTAGTCATGGGAATATACATAAGTTAATATTAAAATTTATTTTTGTTATGGGATTCGTTCATAAAATTTTATTTTTTTGGAAATAGTTAAATTTTGTTTTAATTAGTGGAAGGTGAATTGGATAAAAGACGGCAAAATATTTTCTTCTAATACTTCATTTTGTTCAGCGTATTTTGTACAAGAATTGTTATTGGGCTTTTAATTTTTTTTATTATTTATTTTTTTAGTTTTATTTTAACAAAAATTCTTGAGATCAGACAACCTGCAATAGAAATTCGAGAAGCAGTCCCATGTCCTTGATAGAGATTTCTTTTTTTTTTTTTTTTGTAGGAAAAACATTGTCATTACCGGTCCTAAGCCCAGATGTGAAAAGTGGAGGGTTGTGTTAGGTAGTCAACAACCAACGTAAAACTTGTCGAAAAAAAATCATGATATGAATCCTTTTGATCATTGTGTAAGTGCTAGATCGTCTCATGGAAGCGATGTGTTGTATGGCCTGAATACAGTAGAACGTGTACAAGGGCCGCTACACCGGCGCCTGGGTGTAGTGTTAAATAAGTAAGGGTTCCCACATTATGGACGAATGAAGATAAAGAAGTTAGTCCATGATACTAGTATTATGATATGATCTTAGAATAGAAGTACTCTCAATGGTAAAATAATGAAATTAGTTAATATTATGATTCATAGAAAGATAAATATCCTATGTATTCAAGAAACTAAATGGGTTGGAGAAAAAACTAAGGAGATTGATAACTTAGGTTTTAAACTATGGTATTCTAGTAAGAGTTGCACTGTAAATGGTGTAGGTGTAATTATAGATAAGAGTTTGAAAGAAAATGTTGTAAAAATTAATAGAGTTGGAGATAAAATTATAGCACTTAAGATTATTATCGATATTAAGATTTTTAATATTATAAGTGCTTCTACTCCTCAAGTAGGTTTGGATATAGGCTTTAAAGATAAATCCTGGAATGACTTAGAAAACTTAATTCACTTGATACCTCTTGAAGAAAGAATTTTTATTGAATGAGATTTAAATGGACATGTCGGCAGAGTGGTAAAAGATTTCAGAAATATTCATGGTGGCTACGGTTATGGATAGATTAATGAAGATGGTAGTCATATTAGATTTTGCTTTAGTGTATGATTTAATTATTACTTATATTTTATTCAAGAAAAGATTTGAGCATCTCATTACTTATAAGAATTGATCTAATAAAACACAAATTGATTATTTTCTTATTAAGAGATCGTTGAGATTGTAAGGATTGTAAGGTCATTACAAGTGAGGAATTAAGTAACTAACATTGATTATTAGTTCTAGATTGTAAGATAAAGAGTTGTAAAATAAATAATACTAGGATTCAAAGTCGTAAAATTAGATGGGGATACCTAGAAGACACAAATAAAATTACTTTTATGAGTAAAACTCAAGATTTAAACATTTAGGATGTTCATGAAGAAGCAAATGCTATATGGGAAAAAGTAACAAATACTATTAAAAAAGTAGCAAAAGATGTAATTGGATAATCAAAAGAAAAAGTTTTTATAAATAAAAATAGTTGGTGATGGAATAATAATGTTGAAGAAAAAATAAAATATAATAAGTTATGTTATAAAAATTGATTTAAATGTAAAAGCGTAAAGAACCGGAAAAAATATAAAATGACCCTCAGGGAGTCTAAAAAAATAATTTGTGTCTCTAAAAATTCTGCTTTTAATGTTCTTTATAACATGTTAAATACTGAGGAGATTGAAAAATATATGTATAAACTAGCCAAAAAAAAAGAAAAGAAAAGTAAAAATTTAACTCAAGTGAAGTGCATTAAAGATGAAAATCAAAATGTGATTTTCTTAGAAAAAGATATTCAACATAGGTGGGTGAGTTATTTTGATAAACGTTTTAATAAAGATTCTGAAAATACGATCGATTTTAGTGATCTTAATATCGTTAATAATAATAAAATGTTTCATTATTATCGGCGCATTACTAAAACAGAAGTTGATGAAGCTTTAAAGGAAACTATGGGTGGAAAGTCTGTAGAATCTGATGATATCCCAATTGAAGTGTGGAAAGGTTTAGGTGATTTGGGAGTTTCTGACTTACTAAACTTTTTAATATTATTTTAAAAACTAAAAAGATGCCTGAGGAGTGGAGGATGAGTATTTTGGTCCCCATTTTTAAGAATAAATGGGATGCATAATAGTGTGCAAATTATATTGGAATTAAATTGATGTGTCCTACTTTAAAATTATGGGAGAGGGTAGTTGAACATAGGTTAAGACGTATTACCAAGATTTCCCATAATTAATTTGGATTTATGTCGGGAAGGTCTCCTATGGAAGCTATACATTTATTGAGAGGTTTGATGGAGATGTACAGAGATATTAAGGAGGATCAACATTTGATTTTTATTGATTTAGAAAAAGCTTACGATAAGGTTTCATGAGATGTTCTTTAGAGAGTTCTTGAAAAGAAATGTGTTGATATGACTTATATTCAACTCATTAAAGATATGTATACTATAGCTGTTACATGTGTTCAAACTGAATGAGGATTGACCAAATATTTTACTATTTATATTGGTTTACATCAGGGATCAGCTTTTAGCCCATACCTTTTGCTTTATTTATGGATGGTCTTACTAGACATTTACAAGAGGATGTACCTTGGTGTATGCTTTTTGTTGATGATATCCTCCTTGTGGATAAGACGAGAGAAAAAGCTAAGGAAAAACTTGAATTATGGAAGTCCACATTGGAGTCTAAAGGTCTTCGCTTGAGTAGAACTAAAACTAAATACATGGAATGTAATTTTAATAATAGTAGCTCTAGTGACATAAGTGTAACTTTGGGTGATCAAATTATTAAAAGGTGTGAACGATTTAGATATTCGAGTCTATTGTTCAAAGCGATGGTAATTTAGATAGGGATGTTAATAGTAGAATTAAGGTTGGTTGGTTGAAGTCGAGGAATGCGTCCGACTAACAGGATTGACTCAGTCGACTAAGTCGAACTGATTGGCTAGTCAATTCTGATTCTGGTCGCTAACGCTCAATCCCTGATGAGGAGCTCCCGTCAACATAGCAAAGCTAGACTATTGGGATGAGGGCAAATCACCGTAACCAAATGGATAATTGCAACTCGTCTCACTAATTCTCGATAATCTTCGTGGATGCTATTAGATGCCTCCGATAGAATTGTATGCCCCAAGGATTTTGCTTCCCTCTTATGTATTAGTCTTGGTCTTGATAGTTCTGATTAGACAATTAGACTTCCAAATCTCCTATTAGTTTGACTCTCGTTTGATATAACTTATCAGCTCTCCTCCGGGTTTGCGCTGACATTTTTCTCCACAAGCATAAACAAAATTATCTTTTGCTTTGTCCAGACGAATGAGTAATCAAATTTAATCTTACCAAATATAAATATCAAACTTTAAACACATAAAATTTCTGTGACATTAAAATCAAATTCATCATACTTGACCTTAGATTGTTCAGACATTTCTCTGTTTTCCTATCCGCATCAAATCCACCAAAGATAATGAAACGAGACGAAACTTAGTTTATTTATTTCTTATTTGGGTAAAACAAAATGCTGCATGTCAGCACACAGACTTGAAACGTCAAACAGTCTTCATGAGAGCTTGCGCCAGTCACTCCTCATGGCTTATTCAAGACTACATAGATATATAGAACCCGACAATCCCCCATTTCTCACATATAAGACCGTAATTAAAAATTCAGAGAATATTTGGGCTGCTTGTTCGTATTAAACAACCCATAATGATTCTCTGTTCCCTGCGGCTGTTTGAGGTTCTCATCAAAGATAGCAAAGATATAAGCTTCAATGCTCCCAGGCTTCTTCGGTGTTCCCGACCCAACATGATTTATCAAATTTGTCAAATAAGTTTGCGCATTAGCTATCGTCGCCGCCGGCCCGCCCTCCGACGGCCACCCGCTCTCCGACACCACCACACTAACCCCGGGTCCTCCCGCCTTCTCCAGAGCACAGTACAGTGCATCCAGTATCGCGTCGAACAGATTCTGATACCGCAGCTGCCCATCGGTGACCACCGTTTTCGACGAAGTGAAGAGCGCGTACTCAATAGAGATGTCTTTAGGATTGCTGCTGTAGCTGATATAAGGGTAGACGTTAGCGAGGAGTGGAGAGCCGTTGGATGCTAGGAATGCGATGATGGGTCGGAGAATGGTCAGCGCGTCGTCGGAGAATACGCCGGCGGAAGGAGGGAATGAGTTTCCGAGCACGCCGGTGGAGACTGCAGTCGAGACCTTTATTCTGTCCTGCAGGCCCAAGGACTTCAGGGCGACTTGCACGTTCTGCATGGCGGGGAGGATGTTCTGCGCATCAGAGCCGGAGGTGATTTGGTTGCCCACAGCAATGTAGCGGAAAGCTACGTCGGATGAGAAGGGCTGGACGTTGTTTTGCACCCACGAGTTGGCGGCGGAGGGATCGGAAGCGAGAGAGGAGATGGCGGAATTAGGGACGCCGAGGATGACGGGAATGTTGGAGCCTTTGAGGGCTTTGAGGGCGTCCTGGTTGGGGTTGTACAGACGAATGCCTCTGATGTTGTTGGATTTGTAGAGATTTATGACATCTGCTGGGGGAGGAAGATTGTTCCCGTTGTCGCCGTAGCAGACGCCGATGGATTTCACGCCTGTTGGAATATGTAAAATCAGTTCATTTGTAGATCACAAGTAAGGGTGTAAACCAATGGAACATGAACGAATAGAACTAGTATTCGTGTTAGAAATGTTCAAACACATCACTGTTCATATTTGGTCGTTTAACAAACCGAACGAAAAAAAAAATTATTCGTGTTCGTCTCGTTTGCTTATCGAATGAATCGAACACGAACTTCTTAGCGAACCTAACATGAACTGTTGGCGAACAACGAGCTTTTTTGACAGCCCTAGCTTTGATAGCATACTTCCTCAAAATGAAGTAAATTGATCAGGTATTCCGTGCACATCAAGTAATCCATGAAACAAATTGAATAAGGTGTTTAGGGTTTTATTTTAATATATAGTATATTATATTGATTATAATATTATAATATTTATATTAATATAATTAATATTATAATATTATTATTGTTATTAAAAATTTATCATATACTATAATCTATAGAAGTTTAATTATTTAACATGTGAAGAATTTTTATAATATATAATTATTTTTAAAATATCATAAATTTTTTATATATAATTATTTTAAATTATTTTATATTTCGAACAATAACGAATCGAACACGAACGAACGCATCATTGTTCGTGTTTGGTTTGTTTAACAAAGCGAACGAAAAAAAATTGTTCGTGTTCGTCTCGTTTGCTTATCGAATGAATCGAACACGAACTTTTTGGCGAACCGAACAAGAACTGTTCACGAACAACGATCTTTTTTGATAGCCCTAATTACAAGTTCGTGAGATTTATAAGTCCAGTTGGTATTTATGGAACAAGACCCCCCTTAGATTGGGAAAAAATTTGCATCCGGCAAGTGTACGCAGCGCTGCGTCTGGTAAGCCCGGTTACAAACAGGTTACAGCAGGTTATAAGGAGGTATTTTTAGTGTTTTACCTCATGTAACATCCTTGTAACTTTCCTGTAACTTTCATGTAAATTCTTACATTCATTGTAATATAGCACGGAGTTTACACAGAAATTACATGAAGGTTACAAGGAAGTTATATGAACTAAAACACTGAAAATACCTCGTTATACCCTGTTTTAACCTCCTTTTAACCTGATTTTACGTACGCAACGCTGCGTACGCTTGCCAGACGCAATTTTTTTCCCTTAGATTGGGGTTAGAATCCTCTCTCTAAAAGAGATATACTCAAATTATTAGACATATTAAGGGTGATTGGAGACTCTTATAATAGCCTCTCATCATTTCTTTTGATATCAAATCTTTAATATCACATAAAAAATAACATTTTTATCAACTTTTAAAAGTGAAATATACTGTTTTAATGCATATTATAAAAATTAAAAAAAAAATCAATTTATTGCTATTTCAATTTTATTTGTTCACAGATCCCATCCTAAAGTGTGATTATGATTAAAAGAATGGTAGCTAAGAAACGAGAGCAATTCAAACCTGTAACATGGCAGCTAAGAAGCAATCCTATCGCCATAATAGAGGATAAACTAATGAAGTTTTCCATTAATGCTAGCTCTTACAGAACTCTCAAGAACGGGGATAAAATTTCTTTTTATATATATATATATTTTTTCTTATGATCGAAATAGAGTAAGTTGCACCTCTTTAAATAGAGTTGAACTGAGGGCTAGTTCAAAATATTTCACAATAAAATTGTAGAGTTATTGAATACAGCTAGCTTGCATGAGAATTGGTAAAATGGTACAAATTAAAATTCCAGGAATTCTATATGGAAGAATTTACAATAATTGTTTAAGATGTGTGCATAAGAATGGGACAAAGCTTTTTGAATAAATTTCTTGGGGAACATCTTATGATTTGTTTTATTTTTAAGAGACATCTGCTCCATGCAGATCTTATGACATTATATCATTCTAAATTCTAAGGCATATATTAGTTTTATAAGTTTCCCTTATAATATATATATATTATGTAGATATTAAATATTAAACTTAAGGTTCACACACACACACACACACATATATATACAAATATATATATATATATATATATATATATATATATATATATATATATATATATATATATATATATATTTTAAGGGAAAGAGCACCATAGGCTCCCTACGTGTTAATATTCCAAAAAATGTTACAAAACGGAGGAGGTGAGGGAGCGAGGTCCTCACTACAAAACCCAAAAATACGAGTAACTCACACCTAGAGGTCCCGTTACCCTACAAATATATATATATATATATATATATATATATATATATATATATATATATATGATATTTCTCAAATTACAAATAAATTTTATTTTAATGAATTTAGGGATATAAAAAAGATACTCTTAAAATGTTAGTGAGATTGTTACTTATGACTCTCAATTGGCTAAGGGGGGGTATTCTTGTATTTTGTCCACCCCTTGTGCCTCCTTCTTTCACCTTATGTTATATATAGGGGTGAGTGGGTGAGGCTTTGTATGAGGTAAGAGGTCTTTTGGTGAGAGCCTAGAGAAATTCTGTCCAAGAATTCTAGAGGGTGAGAATAGCTTGAGACTAGGTGAGGAGTGCATCTAAGGTGGGTCTTGGGAGTCAAGAAGATCCATGAAGATGAGGGCTCATCTTGAAGCTATGTATTCTCTCACAAAAGTCTTAGTAAGATTGTTGATGTTTTCCCTCCCGTGGATGTAGATCCTTTTGGATCGAACCACGTAAATTTTGCTTGTGTTCTTTGCGTCTTGTTTGCGTTCTTTATTTTTCTAGCCAAGACGATCTTCTCACAACAATTGGCGCCGTCTGTGGGAAGAACGACAGTTCTCGGCTAGAGGTGTTTTCGGCTGGAATCAAGAAGAAGGGATTACAAGAACTTTGGCGATCAAGAACCGCGACGAAGGAGGAAGTGGAGCTCGGCACTGCGGAGGAGATTTCGGTCTCGGATTTTCTTCGGCTACAAGAATCGACCTTCGCGATTCTTTCCCGACTTTTTCATTCCGGCCATTTCGGCCATAAGAGAATCGATTTTTACGTACGGCTAGAAAGCTGAAACTATTCGAGTACGCGAGGGAGTTCGGGCATCTTGCGGAAAGGGCATTCTCCACTTGTTGCCTTCATTCGGCTTCCGGGCTCTTGGGAGGAGGAAGGGAATACGGCAAATATCAAGGCTACGAGAACGACGAGGAGTTCGGCATTTGCTGCCATTTCCATTCGGCGACTAAGAACCGTCCGGAAGGTGTTCGGCGAGCTGCGGGAAGTATTCGAGCACTTCTTGGTACGGCATTCCTGATTCTTGGAAGGTGTCCAGCAATCGAAGGCTATAAAACAGCCGAACCTAGCTAGGATTTAGATAAGCAGCAGGTTGGAAGCAGTTTTTTCCATCGGCAGACAAGCAGGGAGTTTCTTGGAAGCAGTTTTTTTCCATCGGCAGACAAGCAGGGAGTTTCTTGGAAGCAGTTTTTTCCTTCGGCAGACAAGCAGCAGGGAGTTTCTTCTTCGAGTCGTCTTGCAGAAACCTAGCTAGGATTTCGACACTCTCGTGGAAGGGAATTCGGTGCCTAGCGGAATTCCCTGCGAACCGCGAGCGAGCGGGATCCATTAGGCTTGCAAAGCTACGGCGATCTTGCGAGGCGATCATCCGGACCCGAGGCAATCTTCGACCTGTTGGATACCTTGATTGCGAGTGGTATTCGGCCGGCATATCATCCCTTCGAATTCAGCAAAAGGTGCTCGGCGGGGTAGACTTAAGGCAAGTTGAGAAATCTACCACTTGCTCGGCTGGTTGATAAAAGTCTTGGAGGCGAAGACGGCTATGACGCATCCGTGATAATCCGGCCACGAGAATGAGTTCCGCCAAATTTGACATCGAGAAATTTACGGGGAAAAATGACTTCGGCTTGTGGAGAGTGAAGATGAAGGCTCTGTTGGTTCGGCGGGGCGTTGCGAAAGCCTGCGAGGTTCGGCGGCATTGCCGGCCGACCCGACCGAGAAGGAGAAGAACGTCATCCTGGACGGGGCTCACGGTCGATAGTTCGAGTTTTGGCGACAAAGTGCGAGGGAGGTGTCGAGGAGACAACCGCACAATCACTCTGGGCTAAACTCGAGGTACTTTATATGACTAAATCTTTGGCTAACAGACTTTTTCTGAAGCAGCGCTTATACTCATTCAAAATGCACGAGGACAAGTCAGTTTCGGAGCAGATTGACGAGTTCAACAAGATAATAGATGATCTCGAGAACATTGATGTCAAGATGGATGACGAGGATAAAGCGTTACTGCTGTTAAACTCTATTCCTAAGAGCTACGAGCATTTCGAGGATGCGATGCTCTATGGTAGGGTACAGACTATTACCTTGGAAGAGGTTCGATCTGCGATCGGAGCCAAGGAACTTCGAAGAAGCACGACATGAAAGAAGAGGCTAGTGGAGACGGTCGACGGTTAGAGGAAGGCCGGAGCAAGAAAAGTTCCAAAAGCGATCGAACGGATCAAAATCCGGAAAGAAGAGCGAAGTCGGTCTTCAATAGATCTAACAAGTGTTACCACTTGCCACGAAGAAGGTCACTTCGGAGAAGCTGTCCGGATAGAAAGAAGAACTTTCGGGAGAAGCCCAAGATTCGGAGAAGCAAGTGTAGCCTCGGATGGCTATGATTCGGCGAAGCTTTGGTGATATCCGAATCGGAATCCGACAAGGAGTGGATCCTCGACTCCGGGTGCTCCTTCCACATGTGCCCTCACAAAAATTGGTTCGAGACACGCAGGCGGCAAACGGTGGGTGCGTACTTACTTGGAGATAATAAAGCTTGCGGGGTACTTGGCGGCGGAACGGTCGAATAAAGATGTTCGATGGAGGCGAGCGGATACTTCAACACGTCGGGTATGTTCCGAGCTCGAAAGAAATCGATCTCTTTAGGTACTGCGGAGTCGAGCGGATACACGTTCGAGGCGAGAGAATGGTTGCATCGAGTAGTCGAAGGTTCTCTCATTGTCATGAAAGGGGTCGAAAGAACGGGTTATACTCTCTAATTGGAAGAGCTGTCATCGGCAACTACTCGAAATGCGGTTCGATCGGAGACGGACGAGGACCGGATTATGGCATATGAGGCGGGGCATGTAAGTGAAAGAGGCTTACAAGAGCCGTCCGAGCGGGAATTTGTTATGCGGAGATCGAGTCGGCAAATTAGGATTACGTGAACGGTGTGTCGTGGGGAAGGCTACCGGGGTGAAATTCTCTACGGAAATCACACATCGAAGAAGCCACTTGATTACGTACACGGCGATTTGTGGGGACCGACCAGGACTCAGACTCATGGAGGAGGCAGATACTTCATGTCTATTATCGACGACTACACCAGGAAGGTATGGGTCTTCATCCTTAAAACTAAAGATGAAGCTTTTCAGCGTTTCAGGGACTGGTTAACTCTCACCGAAAACAAGACAGGAGCAAAACTGAAGCATTTGAGAACTGATAATGGTCTAGAGTATTGTTCAGAACAGTTTGAAGAGCTGTGCAGAAAGAACGGCATTACAAGACACAAGACGGTCCGAATACTCCTCGACGAGAATGGCCTAGGCGAGAGGATGAACGGGACTCTCCTGAGAGAGTGAGATGTATGCTTCGAATGCGGAGTCTACCCGAAAGTTTACGGGGCGAGCCGTGTCAGTTGCTCGCCACCTTATCGACGGATGTCCATCGACAGCTATCGATATGAAGACTCCTTTGGAGATGTGGTACGGGAAACCGAGTAACTACGATAACTTGAAAGTTTTTGGATGTATTGCTTACGCTCATGTCGGACGAGGATAAGGCTGGAAGCAAGAGCTTTGAAGTGCATTTTCATTGGATATCCACTCGGAACCGAGGGTTACAAACTTTGGTGTCTAGATCGACAAAAATGCATCATCGGCGAGAGACGTGACTTTTGATGAATCCAAAATGGCAAATTTGCGAAGCTACGTTACCAAAAACGGTGCCGCTAAGGAGGGTTCTTCAATTGAGGTGGAGGCTGCAACAACTACGGACTTTGGCGATCGAAGGACCGTCGTGAACAATCGGGATGAAGTGAGCGAGAACCGACGAGAGACGAGCCGGAAAACGGATCGGATGATTACGAGGCGACGAGAGACGGACAAAGAAGAATTATCGGACCGCCGAGAGAGATACGGTCGTGCGGATATGATCTTCTACGCCTTGAGTGTTCTTTGAAGAAATAGAAGAAAGCTGAACCAAACAACTATAAGGAAGCCTTAAAGAGCGAGGAAAGAAACGGATGGGTTGACGCCATGAATGAGGAAATGGCCTCTACGATGAAGAACAAGACTTGGGAACTTGTGGATCGACCAACAAACAAACGTGTAGTTGGTTGCAAGTGGACCTTTAAGAAAAAGGAAGGCACACCAGGTATTGAAAAGATCAGATACAAAGCCAGACTAGTTGCGAAGGGATTCACTCAGGTAGAAGGAATCGACTTCGACGAAATTTTCTCGCCGTGGTAAAGCATTGCTCCATTAGGATGGTTTTAGCATTAGCGGTTCAATTCGATTTGGAATTAGAGCGGCTAGATGTTAAAGCTGCGTTCCTACATGGAGAGCTTGAAGAAACCATCTACATGAATCGGCCGGATGGGTACGACACACCGGAGACTAAGGACGAGGTTTGCCTGTCGAAGAAAGCTTTGTACGGATTAAAACAAAGCCCTAGACAATGGTACAAACGATTTGATGAATTTATGCTGAAAATCGGCTTTGTCAGAAGCAGCTACGACAGTTGTGTATATATGAAGTGGCAGGACAGTGAAATAAGTACGTACTTGCTCTTATATGTAGATGATATGTTAGTAGCAAGCAGAAGCAGGGAGGAAGTCCAGAAGATCAAAGGTATGCTTAATTCTGAATTCGATATGAAAGACCTAGGACCTGCTACAAAGATCCTAGGAATGGAGATCAAGAGGGACAGAAAAAGGGCGGCTTATTCTTATCTCGAAGTCTTATATTCGGAAAGTTACGGCAAGGTTCAATATGCACGAGGCAAAGCGGGTTGCAACACCGATTGGTCGGCATTTCAAATTATCGAACTCTCGAGCACTCGAGGCCGAAGCGAGAGAAGGAATACATGGAGTGTATCCCCCATGCCAGTGGGGTCGGTAGCATCATGTACGGTATGGTGTGCAGCAGACCAGATCTAGCCTACGCCGTCAGTGTTGTTAGCAGATTCATGGCCAATCCAGGGCAGACTCACTGGGAAGCTCTGAAGTGGATTCTGAGATACTTAAGAAGTACTACAGACTTGGGGCTACTCTTTAAAAGACAGGAAGGCAACGAAGAAAAGCTTGTTGGTTACGTGGATTCCGATTATGCTTGGAAGCATCGACACCGGGAAATCACTCGACCGGATTCATCTTCAGCTGTCTTCGGCACTTCGCTGTCGGTTGGAAGTCTAATCTTCGATCCGTCGTAGCTCTCTCAACTACGAAGCCGAGTACATCGCTGTGGTCGAAGCAATCAAGGAAGCCATGTGGCTAAAAGGCATGGTCGAAGAGCTCGGGATACCTCAAAAGGTGGTTGCTTGTGTTCTGCGACAATCGAGTACTATTCATCTCACCGGGAATCGAGTCTTTCATGAAAGGTCCAACCACATTGATGTGAAGCTTCATTTTGTAAGGGACGTCGTCGCGAAGGCTGCATAGTGGTGGAGAAGATACCTACTGAAGAGAATCCTGCTGACATGCTCACCAAGGCGCTACCTATAGCTAAGTTCAAACATTGTTTGGACTTAGTGAACTTTACCACGGGCTGAGGGCTCCCTCTGAGGGGGCCAGGTGGAGGGAATCATCTTTTTTTCAGAACTTTGAAATTGAGAGTCAAGGTGGAGAATTGTTACTTATGACTCTCAATTGGCTAAGGGGGGGTATTCTTGTATTTTGTCCACCCCTTGTGCCTCCTTCTTTCACCTTATGTTATATATAGGGGTGAGTGGGTGAGGCTTTGTATGAGGTAAGAGGTCTTTTGGTGAGAGCCTAGAGGAAATTCGTCCGAGAATTCTAGAGGGTGAGAATAGCTTGAGGCTAGGTGAGGAGTGCATCTAAGGTGGGTCTTGGGAGTCAAGAAGATCCATGAAGATGAGGGCTCATCTTGAAGCTATGTATTCTCTCACAAAAGTCTTAGTAAGATTGTTGATGTTTTCCCTCCCGTGGATGTAGATCCTTTTGGATCGAACCACGTAAATTTTGCTTGTGTTCTTTACGTCTTGTTTGCGTTCTTTATTTTTCTAGCCAAGACGATCTTCTCACAACAGAGATCATTTGAGAATTGAAGCTCAAAAGAATCACACGTTTTGAGAACCTCTATATAATGTCTAATTTATGTTAATATTAGCAAAGATAAGAAAGACATACATATGTTCTTTTATTGATTATTTAATTAGATTGATATTAACATTTTTTATTTCAACAATAATAACTAAACATAAATTTATAACTGTGAATAATTTTAGAGATAAAGTTTCAAAATAAAAAGAAAAAAAAAAAAAAATCTTCCAAGATTTTTGATAACTTTTAATAATAAAAAGATATTGTAATGAGTTTCCATTTAGAATTAATGATTAATAATTTTGATGTAACGAAGAAGCATTGAACATAATTTAAGATAAATAATCATAATGATTTTATTAAAAGATATATGTTTTCTTACTTTAGAAGTTATTTGTAGCTATTTTTTTATTTATCTTATTTAGTTATTATTTCATTTTTTGAGAAGTAAATTTTTAATTTTTGATTTATTTCAACTAATTTTTTATTGAGCCCCCACTTTCCTCAAATTTCAAATGTGTTGCTGGTGGTACATTTCTCTTAGATGGAGCAATGCAAATCATTGAATCAAACTTGATCAGGAGTATACATGACAACATTAATGATTATCATTTTATTATTTCTCTTAGATGGCACCCCATATTGCATGAATTCATCTAAGGCATTTGCGTTTCAACATAGTAGGAAGAATTCATGGTTTGACTGTCACTGTATGTTTCTAGATGCTGAACATCCCTTCAAGAGGAATATGAATGTATTTAGAAGAAACAAAATTGAGAAATCCTCACAACCTTCAAGAATATCTTGGGAAGATATAATGCAGATAGTTAGTGTCACATAAGCTTTATTTTGCAGCAACTACCTGTCAGCAACACATAAATTTTGTGTTAAGGTATTGTCTGTAATCTTTTTTTTTCAATTGAATATAAAATTAACAAATTATTATTTTAAGGTTCTACCCCCCAACCGAGACTATTCATATCATTCGGGATATCATTCGGAGCAAGTACGACTCAACATATTTTAGGAGTTTGCGATAAGTATCGTTCACAAATAACTTAAATTATTATTATTTCTTTATCAATCGAACATAATCCCTTTAATATTTGTAGAACAATTCTCCTGACGCCATTAGCACAAGGTGCACATCCGACGCAACTTTGAGCTCAGGGGCAGCGATCACCTGCAGGACATGTTTAGCGATATCTAGAAATCACAATAGCGTGCTCAGTGGCTCAGAGAGGATCTTTTTACCGCACTGCCTAGGGCCCGAGATTCTCCAGACTACTAGAAGAAGAGGTAGCAGGCAAAGTAGAACGGACAGTCAGACTGTGGAGGCATGGGTCCCTCCAAGCACACTGGTGGGGTGCTCCCACATACGGTATACAAGCGGAGGCCGTTAAGATTTCATTCATTCTATAAGGTTTTCTATTGTTCAAATATGTATTCTAACAATTTCAATTTATAAACACGCCGGAGAGCATTGATGCTTATATATTTGATAAAAATTTCAAACAGCTGCATGGATCAGAGAATCATTATGGGTTGTTTTATCCTTCAAAGCAGCCCAAAAATTCTTTTGAGTTTTTAATTACGGTCTTATATAAGAGAAATGAGGTATTGTGGGGTTCTATATATCTATGTAGTTTTGAATAAGCCATGGGGAGTAACTGGGGCAAGCTCTCATGAAGCTTGTTTGACGTTTCAAGTCTATGTTTTGAAATGCAGCATTTTGTTTTGCCCAAATATGAAATAAATAAACTTAATTTGGCTCGTTTCAATATCTTCGGTGAATTTGAGGGGGATAGAAAAACAAAGAAAGGTCTGAACAATGTAAGGTCAAGTATGATGAATTTGATTTTAGGTTCATGTCACAAAAATTTTATTTTTTTATACATGTAGTATGTAAAGTTTGATATTTATATTTAGTAAGATTAAATTTGATTGCTCATTCGACTAGTCAAATGTAAAAGATAATTTTGTATGTGTATGCGAAAAATAATGTCAGTACGAATCTGAAAAAAATCTATAAATGCTGGTGAGATAGGGCATATCAAAGGAGGGTCAACGAATAGAAGATATGGAGGTCCAATTGTCTAATCAGAACTATCAAGATCAAGACAATTCATAAGGGGGAAGCAAACCCCTTGGGTAACAATTCTATCAGAGGCATCTAATAGCCTCCCCAAACTTCATAAAGAATTAGTGAGACGAGTCTCAACCATTTCTCGAAAACACTTCATCTAAGGGCGATTTCCTATTAGAGTACGGTGATTTTCCCTCAGCCTAATAGTCTAGCTCTATTATGTTGATGTGAGCTCCTCATTAAGGATCGAGCATCAGCGGTCAGAACCAGAATTGACCAGCCAATCAACTCGACTCAATCGATTGAGTCAACTCGACTCAATCGATTAAGCCTTTACCGTGAACCTTTTTTTATTATCAATGAGTTATAGATGTTTTTTAAGTTACGGATTTGATTTCATATGCCATATCATATCCCTCCATATAATGAAATAATTAGTTAATATAATTAACATACTGACCAAATACACCTTAATTATTAGACAGTAACAGCACCTTTCTGTTGTAGTAATCATTTTTATAAATATCCAATAATTTAGTAATGTTATGATGTGATTGTTTATGTGTGAAATTAAAGATAAATATCATAAAAATACATAAATGATAATCAAAAGATGATAATAACAATAAATAAATAAATGAAAATACATACAATTAATGTTCTTGAGAAAACAATACAAAACAATCAGTGAGATAACCAGAAAATTTAAAACTAGAAAATATTAGTAGAAAAAAAAGAAAAAGAAAGTAGAAGTAAATGAGAGTCTAAATTCAACATTTATTATCAAGAGTTGAAAACAAAATTATAAATCGAGGGTGAACAAAATTCTACAATTTAATATCTCTCTACATAGACAAAAAAATTTGAAGGCAATCACTTACTATCAACTGGTTCAATCATTAAGATAAATTATTGTCATCACTAATCTCTTTACTATATAAAATTATTTACCTATTAAATAAAATATATATTATAGAGATTTTATTTTTTAAAGGTTGAGATGAACACTTGAAAATCTTAAAATTTTTCTTCTTATTATCTTCTCATTGACAGAGTACATTGAAATTATTCATACCTACGTTTGATTCTCTTTATGCAGAAACAAATACTGCACTTGAATGCATAACTTCAAACAACAAACAAACTTTAAAGAAATTATTGTATTAGGAGCTTTGATGCAGTTTTGTATCCAGACTTCAATTAAGATCTATCACATGTACAGACAAACACCCAATTTAATACATTTGTGTACTGTACTAGCAGACCTTAATTGGAATCATGATGCAAAACTTCACGAGAGCTTATTTCAAATACTAGATGATAAGTTGTAATTAAAAACTTAGAGAGTATTTAGGTTGCTTATTAGGGTAAAACAATCCATAATGATTCTCCGTTCCCTGTGGTTGCTTGGTATCTTCATCAAACATCTCAAATATGTAAGCTTCAATGCTCCCGGGCTTCTTCGGCGTTCCCGATCCAACATGCTTTATCAAGTTGGACATGTAAGTTTGCGCATTAGCTGCGGTCGCCGCCAGCCCGCCGTCCGACGGCCACCCACTCTCCGAAACCACCACGGCGATGTTAGATCTTCCAAAAAACTCCAGAGCGGAGTAGACTGCATCAACTATCGCGTCGAAGAGATTCTGATACTGCAGCTGCCCATCGGTGACCACCGTTTCCGGCGAAGTGAAGAGCGCGTAGTCGAGGGAGATATCCTTGGGATTGGTACTGTAGCTGTTATAGGGGTAGACATTAACGAGCAAGGGAGCTCCGTTAGCGGCGAGGAAGTTAATGATGGGTTGGAGAATGGGTATTGCCTTGAAAGCGAAAGTGCCATGGGAGGGAGGAAATGAGCTACCGAGGACATCGGTACCGACGGCAGTAGAGACCTTTATAGTACCTTGGAGGCCGGCGGACTGCAGGGCATTCTGCACATTCTGCATTGCAGGGAGAATGTTTCGGGCGTTCTCACCGTATATTTGTTGGTTGCCGACAGCGATGTAACGGAATGTGACATCCGGCAGGAAGGACAGGACATTGTTTTGGATCCACGAGGTGGCTGCGGCGGGATTGGAAGCGAGAGAGGGGATATCAGAATCAGGGACGCCGAGGATGACGGCAATGTTGGAGTTTCTGAGGGCTTTGAGAGCGTCTTGATTGGGGCCGTAGAGACGGATACCTCCGATGTGGTTGGATTTGTAGAGATCTATGACTTCGTTTGGTGGAGGGAGATTGTCACCATTCTCTCCGTAGCAGACGCCAATGGATTTCACGCCTGAGTTGCAGATCAATGGTGGAATCAAAATGATGTTAATTAGACTTTTGCATAATTTGAGACAATTTTATTAGCTGAATGCTGCAACAGTTTTTTGTACGAGTAAGAATTATGGAAATGTTTACGTGAATCAAAACATGCTACAAAGGCAGATTTTTATTGTTTTTATTATTTTTTTGCACATAATTCTATTTAAAGAAAAAAAAGGAATTCCTAATGTTAGAATAAGGCAGACTGTCAAATTAGGGCCCGTTTGGTTAGACTTTTTCGCTGCGACGCTGTGCCGCGCCGCGAATCTACGAAATATTTCGCCGCTATCTGCGAAATATTTCGCCTTTGTTAGCTACTAGTTTGCTTCAGAAGATGATACATATAACCTTAAAAAACAAAATAATAATAATAATAATAATAATAACAAATAAATAATAAATAGTATAATAAAAAAATCGTATCTTTAGTGTTGATAATACTTTTGGATTCTACAATTTCAATATTATTAATTAAAATATTCCAACATAGAAGTGTTATAATAAAGAAAGCTGGGTGTGCTCGATAGAATAATACAATAGAAATGCAAATAATTGTTACATGTAAGTAATTGTATGTGCGCACAACCAAACATAGGGCCCGTTTAGGGCAGTTTATTTGGTGCGGTTGCGTTTTGAAAACGCACCAGATATGTTTGGGTAATTGCATTTTGACAACTTATGTGCAGCTTTCTGGCTGCAATTTGGCTTTTCAAAATATATATATATATATATATATATATATATATATATATATATATATATATATATATATATATATATTTACCACCGCACCTAACTTATTAGCAGATTATTTTTAATAAGCTTATCAGCAAATTATTCAATAAATTACAACTGCCCCAAACAGACTCATAGCGGAGTACACTATGTACTCTGCGGTGTACTCCACCATGATTGGTTTTGTTCAGACATAATATTTTCCCGTAAAAACACGAGAGCAACTCGAACCTGTGACAAGGAAGCTAAAAAACAATCCAATCCCCATAATAGTAAATGAACTAGTAAAGTTTGCCATCGCTAGCTCTTACAAAATGCTCAAGAATGAGGATATGTGTATTTTTTTTTTATCTTTCCTTATGATCAAAGTAGAGCAGCGTACCGCCTCATTAAATAGGGTTACATTAACGACCAGTTCCAAAAATTTAACAATGAAATTGTAGAGAATTGATTACAGCTTGCATGAGATACCATGAAATGGTACAAAATTTTAGGAATTCCATAAAGAAAAATAATTTGTAAGAACTGATTTTTAGATGTGTGCATGAGAAAGGGACAAAATTTTGAAGAGAAATTTCTTGTAGAACATTTTATTGTTTATATTTTAATCTTTTTCTAAAAGATGTGGGTTATAATAATCATTTTGAATTCAAATTCTAAGCCATTAATTTTCAACATTGCTAGCTCTATCATTTTTAAATATATTAAAATAAATTATCTTTTGAACGACGTCAATTTTTATTATTTTATGCAAAATTTATTATCATTATAAGAGAATAAAAAAAAGAAATTATTTAAAATTAACGGTTCAGGCTTTGTTGAGTTGTAATTGTTAGAGTTTAGTCTAAGACATTGAAAGAAGAAACAACATACATAATAGGGCTTAAGGTGGGCTAGGTTGATGTCGTGTTGATAACAAGCATGCACATGCTTGTAAGGGCATTCACAACCATTAGCATATATAGACATTCATATATATGTTTATGTAGCAATATGCACGGGACCTCGCCACATGTGTAACTATGCACATTGCAGAGAGTAGGCCAAGAACCCATTCATAAGAGCTCTTTTTACGTCTCTTCTCTAAAAATATGGAGAACTGCTATGATGCACGAGCTTACATTTCTTCTCTTAATAGAGATTCTCTTACTTGTTAAATAGACAATGCATAATTCTCCTTTGGTATTCTCTTAATTCTTTTCTCTATATTGAGGTTTGATACTATCTTGAATAGGGAAAGAATGTTTCCTTTCAGTATCTGGTGCTTCTATACCACGATCACTCAATCGTGTTATATTGATGATTATGAGTAATTTTAATTTTACTATAATCATGTGTGATCATCTTCCATTTAAAAGTTACTGCCAATAAAGTCCAGGTTGATTATTATATTAGATGATAGACTAAGAAATTCTCACAAGTTATTAAAGATGCATAATGTGATATGGACGATTATTAGTGTTGCTTCGATATTATTAAAAAAAAGAAATAATATTCCTCAATGACTTATGGTTATGCCTTATTTAAGGTTATAAATAGCCTTTATAGACGAGAGCAAGTCTTAACTTTTCTTAGGATTTTGTGATATGCACAATCCTACTGAGACAAAATATAATTTCTTTCCATAGAATTTTGTGTGTCTATAGAAAAAGTAAAAAGCTATCACACATATATGGGCTGAGTTTGGTGATAATCAAGATCTATAATGCTCTACTGCTTCATTCCTCCCCCGAAAGAAGCGTCGATTATTTTTGTTGGATGGACTGGAATTGAATTATTTTTGATATGGACATCAAATGCAAAATTAGTGATGCCAGCATTGACCTCGGTTTTGATGCATTTAACTCATGTGAGTCCATCTATGAGATATGCTTGCTATGAACATTAAGGAGAAATAAACAACCTATTCAAAGCTACTATGCAAATTTGTAGGTTATAAAAGGTTTCAAATAGTCTCTAACAATATTGATGAAGAGTACAGTGATATGATATAAATTCAATAATTTTCTATTTTATGAGAAAAAAGGGCATTTCATTTATCATGCTCTCATTCTTTTTATATGTTGAATCACACAATTAAGTTGTTGAAAGTAATAATGCATAATAAATTCTCATTTGTTATAATCAGAGAGTAAACTAGATTTTTAAGAACTAATAACACATAAGAGAAAAAGACATTTATATTTTCTTCAGATATATAAAGTTTCTTAGTGTTCTAATATTCTATAATAGAGATATTGGCCTCAATAAAATCATAGTGACTTTCATTTCTTTTGAGATTTAAGCCTTCTGAAATTAAAATCATGTGTCTTTTAAGCCATTAGCTTTTTAGAGGTTGAAGACTCCTTAGTATATTTTGTAATAAACATGTATCTTAGAAGGATTAATTTTTCTTCTAAAATTTTTTTAGATATACATGTCCCTTTTAAGCTTTTGATTTCTAAGATATATATATATATATATATATATATATATATATATATATATATATATATATATTTAAGGCGTATACCTTCTGAAAATTTTTAATATACTATTTTTTTCTTCCTGTGATGTTTGGGATTTTTTTATTAGCTATATCTTTAGCGGCTTATTTTGTCTAAGATTTTAATATATTCATATCTTTTAAGAATTCAATTTTTTACTCTTGCTATTAGTCCATATCTTCTTAGGCTTTTAGCCTACTAAGACTTTAGATGTACCTATATCTCCCGAGACTTGCGGTCTTTTGAAATTTTTTTGATAAATTTTGTGTAACTTATACTCCCTTAAACTTTTAGATTTACATGTACTTTCTAAAGTTATGCCATCATAGTTTTTTTTGTTTATGATCCTCTACTTTTTGAGACTTATGTTTTCTCATAATTTTTAATGAGAAAAAAAATCTTTTGTGTCACTTGCTTTCATGAATTTTTTAGTGATGGCCCTATCTGCTTCTTCTTTTCCATCAAGACTCGTTCACGAGCTAGTCATTCAAGAGGTTTGTGTGGATCGAGGCTGTATATGCCACTTACCTTCATGGGACCCTTCCAATATGTGTGCTTTCCATTACTATCAAGTCATCAAGGCTAACTCAATAGTATGCGTCTTCTCCTGGGTTTTGTGAGACATTGCTAATAATAAATAAATTTAGTCATATTAAGTATTTTTTTAAAGTATGATTAGCTCTCTCAAAAATTTAACTAAAATGAGAAAGTCAACTTTTTTGAGTTACTTTAGAGAAAATGTTTCTTTTTTTTTTATTTTTCTTTTTTAAGTAGGACGACTAATAGTCTATGATGGAACTTCCTTAAAAGCTTATAGAAAGGAAAATGTTAAATTTGAGGGTCACATAGACACATATTTGATCATGATTCCCCTACAAGCTTTAAAATATATCCTGGTCGAAATAGATAATTTCAATAAGATCTAAAATTAGGTTAACCTTTGAGAGTTAGGTTCTTAAGGTAATAAGAATAGCTTGAAATCTCAGTAATTATATGCTAAAAAATACTAGTGCTCAAACTCCTCTTCTCCTTGGACAAATTTGAGTTGAGCTATTGTGCTTCGCTATTCTTGAGTACCTATTTTGAATTATGTATTTTTTACGACCATTCTTTAGTTTTAGTTGTGGTACTTTAAGCCTTCCTAATCTTCTGGTGGATTACAAATATATGGCAGACCTTCTGACAAGTCATATTTGCTTAATAAGCAAAATGATAAAGATTCAATTAAATTATTAAAGAGTGATCTCTTGATTTATTGAAATTTTCTCAAAGAAAATAAATTAATCATTATCTCTTCATCCAGTTCACATTCCTAAGAATGTGTTCCTAGAATTTTATTGTAAAAATTGTTGATTTGGAGCTGTTATAAATCTTAGGGAGTCTGTCCTTTGGTAATATGTTTACTCTGATCTTTGTTCTCATCTCTTGCTCTACATCAAAGTTGTCGTAATATTTCTATTATTGATATGTTAGTTATTTAAGGTGGCCTGTGTTAGAAAATATCAGAGAAGCTTCATTCTTTAGGGATAAATAACAGCTAGGATACCTTTCATAGGGCTGTCAGAAAAGCTCGTTATTTGAGAAAAACTCGAGTTCGGCTCATTAAGTAGTTCGTGTTTGAATAGTTTGCTAAGTAATTCTTAGGATAAATATGTAAATTTCAGCAATCTAATTTTATGTATGATGAACAAATTTATTATGAGGTTCACTTTTTATATTTGGTAAGGCATGCATTTCAAGGAAGTAACAATATTTATCAGATCAAGAGTCACTCGAACTCCATTATAGGAGATGAAGCTTGCCGAAACAATAATGCCTTCATTAATTTTTAATATACTAAATTTTATTCTTATAAAGATATAAAAAATAAAATTGTGCTTTAATATACAAAACTATAATTTTTTTCTTATGGTTTTCAATGTAACAAACACAACAATGCTCTTTCATTCAACTTGTAATTATGAATGTTCTGAAAGTCAATCTTTTCACTTAGGTATGGAAGATTTTTTTACTTACCTGGACGCCAAAATCTACATATATATTATCTGTATGTAATGAATGCAGTTTTGTTTCTGGACTCCAATAAGATCATGTCACGTATAACACCACAATAACGCCCCAATAACACCGTGACAACACCACAATAACCCCCACAAAAATAACTCCAATAACACCACAGTGTTATTGCCCTGTTATTAACATTTTTTATGGGTGTTATTGCGGTGTTATGTGGTGTTATTGGAGTTTTTTTTCGGGGGTTATTGCGATGTTACCACGGTGTTACTTGTGTGGTCCTCTAGGCGGTGTTATTGGCACTGATTAACGGTGTTATTTTAGTGTTATTATGGTGTTATTCAAGTTGTTTTGCAAGGTTATGGAGCGGAACTGCGATGTTATTTGTGTGGTCCTTCTGGTGGTGTTATTGGTGATATTCACTGGTAGTATTTGTGGTGTTATTGTGGTGAGATTAGAATTATTTTACAATAATGACATAATAAGCATATTTTTGTCATTTTTTAGGTGGGCTCGTCACATACACGTGGCAAGATTTTATTGAAGTCCTGAGGCAAAGCCACGTGCAAACCCTGCAAGTAAGATTTTTTCCAGGTAAATACACTCTAAGTACACCAAATGCACATATATGGATCAAGTTAACTTTAGAGTTAGTTACAAACACTAATCCAAAATGTAATATTTAAAATTATTAGGTAAGTTCGTGCGATTTTAATCCCAAATGTAATATTTGAAATTTCGGGCAATTGCATGTAGACAACCCGAAACTAGCTATGTACAAATCAACCAACCTATGTCATCTATTTTTCAAATTCTCGCCCAAGTACCAAAATTCATGATAAAATCCCAAGCTATAATTTTCATCTTTTACAAATTCTCATCGGTTTGATCGTGGCACGTGTAAATATATTCCCTCGGCATTGAAATAGACATGGTGGAGACTCGAGTCACGAGCAACCTCATCTTCATGAGAGGTGTCGTTCTTGAAATAAACATAGTATAGGTACGAGCCACCTCATCTTCACGAGAGGTGCCACCACCGAACAATGAAGAATTGACAAAATAATTGCGAAGCATCATACAGTAACGAGATAAGCAAATCTGTCGTCTCCAGAAGAAATTTAAAGAAATGATGACTGCGCTAGCAACTTCGCCAGCCGCTGAAACGGAAGAATTAAACATGGCGGTGACCCGAGCCACTCGTAGTTGATTTATACTATTGTTGGCTCATCTTCGTCTTTTTGTAAGTGTAGTATTCATGTAGCCATATCCACCAGGCTGACATTTTTGAATCGTATGTGAAATTTAAATATTAAATAGGATAATTATTAATAAACCAACTCGAAAGTATTCATAATTTAATAATTTTAATTTTTTTATAAGAGAATTAGTTGAATCAGTTCCTTAAAAAAAATATTTGTCAATCCATATTTCCTTTTATCACTACTTGCTTCACCGCATGTAGACAAACATGTCATTATTTGTATGGTTGTAATAATAAAGTCAAGTCCACGAAACCAATAAAAGTCAAAAATTATTATTATTATTATTATTATTATCATGAAGGCGACATAAATTAATTTCATTACTCAAAACGGCATGAATTGAATATCCAGTGTTATACATTCAAATATTATTTACATATTAGTTTATATTTTAATAGAAAATAGAAATTTAAAAATTGTAGAAGAGACATTTGCTCATTTTAAACCATCATCTATACTTTTAAAATAACCACGAACACAAACAAACAAGCTTTAATATAATATTCGGCCAAAAGTCAAAGATTGTGAATTGAATATATATATATATATATATATATATATATATATATATATATATATATATAATTATTATTATTATTATTATTATTATTATTATTATTATTATTGTGTGCCAGAAAATTTGTGATGATATAGTGATAATTTAATGTCTCTGCATTGTACCAAAATTTAGTTCACATGATTGACAAGTAGTAGGATAAGACAACACAATTTTCTACGTGGAAAAATCAGAAATCAAAAATAACCACAGAGCTTTGCGTAGACAAAGTATTGTACTATATATGTGTAATTACAAAAATGCACTCTTATCACACTATTGGGAAGGAAGTGTTGCAACGCTACACCAAGTACAAAATTTATTTGATCATAATATACAGAACAATTTAAGAGTATGCAGAAAGTCGTCGTATTGTGAGTACAACAATTGAAAGCATTCGCCAATGAAAGTTACCACTGGATCTCCAATACATTATCATTCAATATGAAGTATGCTTCGTAAACCCTTTTTCATGATATCTTATTAATTAATATTCTAGATACTTTGTTGCACTATATGTAGGGATAAATTATTACAACAACAAAGTTTATCAATGGCGGTGAGCATAGGATGACCTTTGGTGGTCGAAGATGGCCAACGAGCGGTGGTTGATGGTGGTCAGCGGGGGTGGTAGACGATGGCCCGAAACTATCATCAGATCTTCAATCCAAAATAACAGTAAAATTTGGCTCATTTTTCTCCTTTCTCAAGTGAAGAGAGAACATTTATTTATATGTTCCAAGAGAGGGTCATGGTGATTCAACTTATAACTCCCACAACCACCTAATCGAATGACCTATATTGATTCACCTTGATCACATGATTTTTTTTTTTTTTTTTTATTTGAGGTTCTTAGTGACCTCAAAATTAAGAGAGCTTGAGCTCATTGGACTCTTCTTTTGTAGATTTTCGATTTAACTACATATAAGTAAGTCAAAATTAGAGTTCATTCAACTCTTCTCTCAACTACACCAAGCTTGAGCTCTTTTCAGATATAGTGGTGCTATATTTATAAATTTTGGGAGACGACATCAAATAAAAAAAAACTGAAGACAAAATTCTTTTTATAGAAGTATTTAATTATGATCTGTCCATGAATTACACCCAAAAAAAAGAGTGTAAGACAGGAGGGAGGGATGGAGGGAAGGAGGGAGAGAGAGAGAGAGAGAAAGAGAAGAGAAATACATAGTAGTTAACAGTAATTTATAACAAGCATGTAACCTACAGAGCAAGAATTAATGGTTAACAACTATCGACCTTCCAATAGCTTGAATCACAAATTCTCAACCGGGTACTATGGTAGAGGAAGTTTGGGTCGATGATAGATGAGCTCTTGGTGTCCTCAGATGCCCAGGAAGCTGTACAAAAGAAGGCAGCTACTGCTTGGGCCCACTAAGAAAATACCATGAGGGAGGCCCCCCAACCTAATGTTGTGGCGATTGCCAGTTAACCTACATTCGAGATTATTCTCTCTAGGGATAATATCGAAGGTGCAAAATTTGTTGTTGTGTATCCCAAACTACTATTGTTGCTCTGAAAGTTTCTACCAGCAAATTAATCATTGTCAAGAGGAATGCTATGAATTAATCATTAATGAGAGGAAAGCTAAACATCCTCTATCATGTGTCTGTCGTGATGAAGGCGTCAAGCCGTTAAGCATGTTGGCTCTGAGTAGTGCCAAAAGGTGAGGCTTCAAGGAAAGAGCAAGGATGGGGTTTGCTATCCCTCGACAAACGAATCCATCCTTTATTAATTAACAAATAAGGGATGAGGCTAGCAGACCATCTCCTATCACTCTGGCCTAGACTGGGTCCGAGTTTGATCACAAACCTGAGCCAACATCTCCAGGAGTGGAGGTACCACGCTAAGGAGGGAAATCCCTTGTTGTCGGTTTGAGTGTCCCACCACTCCTCTTTCCTTAAAGAAACAAAATGGTTCCCCACTTTCATGGGTTGTTTCGCAAGATAAGTAGGCAAAGGTTTGGACCAGCCCTAACAAGCAGTTTGAAATCATCAACATGAAGTTGGATTGGCACTCTGACTCTTAGCTAGTGGCAGCAGAGTACCCTTTATTTTATTGGCATTAGAATTTTTATTTTATAACAAACAATTTATCATTATTCATCTCCTAGTTGCTCTTTCTATTTTTATAATTTGATCTTGAACTCTAATAATTGATCAAATTTAGGCTCAAATAAAAGTTGGCTCGAGCTATTAACAAAATTTGATCGAAATCTTAACCTAAATTAAAAATGATGACAAGAGAAAACTAGGAGTCTTGTTTCTCTAACTAGTCAATGGGTTGGGATGGAACAGCCTCAAGGACCTAATTATTGTCACCCCATTCTCCACTTATGAGGGGAGTGTAATTATTGACTAAAACACGCAATAATTGGCACAACAAAAATCAAAGTAGAATATCAACTAACTGCCCGTTTGGGGGCGCGGCAGAGCCGCTTCGCGTCACCAGATCCCCGACCTTTTGTTGTTTGGGGCCGCGGCAGAGCAGCTTCGCGGCGCCCGCAGGGGTGAATTTCGCAAAAAGCGGGCCGTGGGATCGTCCCTGTGGCCCGCGTTCGGCCTTTCTTTTTTACCCCGTTGCCCCCTTCGATCGAATTCGATAGCTCTGCTCCTCACCCCATCCTTATCTCGCGTTCGTTCTTCGTCAATGTTCGTTTCGTTCTTCTCGTCTTCCACCATTCGTTCCTCTTCCATTCTGTTCGGCTTTGTTCGCCTTCGTTCGAACGTCTTCCGCCTTTCGTTCACCTTCCATTCGTCATCCGTTCCGAGCTAAAACGGGCCCTATATAATATCGACCGGTGACGCCCGCTCTCCCCATCTCAGCGACATCCCTTCCCTCACGACACACGCACAACAAACCTCCAGCCTCTCCAACCCGATCGAAGGCTCGTTCCTCTCGCTCGACTCCACCTGCAAAGTCGCCCGCTCAACTCCTCCCTTCTTCGAACCAAAGCCGCCTGATCCCACTCGTCCACTCGCACTGAAGCCCCCACCGAAACCATCTTTCGTCCGCACACATAGCAGGCTTCCCTCCCAGATTGCGCCCTCTTCATTTTACTCCAACAGTAAGGTAAAATCTGAACATTCCCCTCTGATATTTAGCAAAGCATTGTTAACTTCGAATCAAATCAGTTGCAGGACCAATCCACAATTCAGCCAGCTGAACCCGCAATTTCAGTTTTGTTTTTTACACCGTGATTTTAAATGTATGTCTTCGTTATTTTTTTTTGCTATTGTTTGTCACATGTATTTGATGATTATTTTAAAAAGAACAAAAGATGCTCTATAGTTCTTTAATATCCTCTTTAAAATTGACCTTTTGCTGCAAGTTTTTTTACTTTCATCTCATTCCTAATTCAGTCATTTACGATTCTTCATTATATGAATACATCCGGTTTCTTTATTTTGGATAATTAAGCTACTAATCTCACTGATTTGGTTTGCTAGTACTGTTGTGACAAAGTGCCTTACGTTCAACTTCGCTCCTGATACATAAAATTGCTGTTTTTAAAAATGCTATAAAGGTAACAAGGAGTCTAGTGTGGCTTATTGTGTTTGTAACTGTTGTACCAACCATGAATAAGTAAATATAAATTGTGAAGAAATAAAAAAACACAAATAAGTAAGAAAAAGTAAAGATACTTCAAATAGTGAAAAGTAGATCACCCAAAGAAATATACCTCGTATTGCTAAGCTAAGAACTGATATAATAAAATAGACCCCGAGCTTGTAAGCTTCGAGTGATGTTAAAAAAAAAAGGAATTGAAGTATGAAACAAGGTCCAAATAAATTCACTTGCTTCACTTTAAAAAAATACTTGGGAGTGACAAAGGTAAGTGTTTTCAGCTAAAACTAGATAGGTTGTTTTTGGCACATTTGCATATTATACCATAGAATTCTTATACATATTTTATACCTGAAGTTTTATATTTACATGCATCGTATTTATATCTTTAACATCACATAAAAAATGCTACTATTGCAAATGTTTTTCGCTCATTTATTATTATCGGGTCTTTGATTTTAGTAATTCCAGACCTTTTATATAATTTTTTTTTACCTGTGTTATTGTTATGTTACAATAATTTATTTTATTTTAGCAATATAATGGCTAATAAGACCAAAGATAGTGCAACACCGGCGATATGGGAAAAAGAAACAATATTACTATTTTGTGACACTCTGTCTTAGGAGATTGAGCGGGAAATAGGCGCTACAACCCATTTTAATAAGGAAGGATGGCAACATATTATCGCAAATTTCGAGGAAAGTACGGGCGGGGTGTATGACGGGATGCGAAATGAAGAACAAGTGGGATCAACTAAAAAGATTGGAAACTTTGGAAGGAATTGAAACAAGGATCAACGGGCTTGGGTTGGGATCCGGCGAAACGAACCATTGATGCTTCGGAGGCGTGGTGGGCTGAAAGACTTTCGGTGAGCAAATTTTTATTTTGTATAACTTTTTTCACTTTATTATTTAATACTGCTTTAATATTTTTTCTCAGGTGGTGCCCCAAGCGAAGAAGTACAAAAGTTGCGGCATTGAACCCGAGTTGGAAGAGAAGTTGGACCGCATGTTTGAGGGTGTCGTCGCAACAGGTAAATATGCATGTGCTCCAAGCCGGACGGGGTTTTGTGGTACCCACGACAATGTGGCCGTCGGCCTCTCACAGTGATTCACCCGATCTCGACGGCCGAAAATCTCAGAAATACATAGCACAAACTTTTCTAAGCGTCATTGTGTTGATAGTAGACAGAAAGGTGGTGTTGCTTATCTCAGAAAGCAAATATCACATCTTGTGGGTACCTCGAAAGATGCCCCTCACACAGTTCAGGAAAATTCCATTAAGGAGGTCGTGGCACTTCTTGATGAAGATCATGAAATTTCAGAGGATCGTGAGCTATACTTTTTTGCTATAGAACTTCTTCTAGATTCGCGTCATAGAGATTTCTTTAAAACAATTGCCAAAGAAAAACGGGTGGCATATCTACGACATTTTTATGCTCGTGGGGAAATTTGATTGATCTTTTTTCTTATTTGTTGTTGAGTGGGAGATTGGTTTAGTTCATTTGTTGTTGTGTGATACACTTTTACTTTGTTATTCTACTTTCTAATGATATGCTTATTTGATATTCTTAAGTCTGTCATTTTCATCTTTTATAAATGCTTGGCCATGTTTTCCTCGTGATTTATTTACTTCATTTAATTTTTATCAACACTAGTACAATATACGTCATCATGGATTCGGACCAAGAAAGATGGAGACGGAGAAATGCGAGCGGTCTCCTTGATCGTTGAGTACTACGATAAGTACATTGATCGCTCTCCATGCTACACATCTTCTTATTTTGGTGATAAATGGGTAGGGGAAATGCTTGTTGGACATCCAACCAGATTCGAGCAACATGTTCGCATGAAGCAGGACGTATTTACAGATCTTCTAACAGAACTTTGTGGATTTCATGGTCTTCATGGGTCATTGAGGACAACACAACGTGAGGTGTTGGCAATGACTCTCTACATATTATCACAAAACGAGTCAATGCGTGGTTCAATGGAACGATTCCAACACTCATGCGAGACGATTAGCGGATATTTCTCGTAGGTCTAAATGCACTTGTGAGCCTATCAAAACAAATCATAAAACCAACAGATCCAACGTTCGCACAAACTCCTATAGAGATTCAACGTGATGCACGTTACATGCCGTTCTTTAAAGTAATATTTGCAATTTGAAGCATTCAATTTTAAATACGAATACTTGGACATTAGTAACTCAAAAGTATTTGTGTAGGATTGCATTGGAGCAATAGATGGAACCCACGTTGATGCGAGAGTTACAAGGGATGAAAAGATTGCATTTATCGGGCGTTGTGGAGCCCCTAGACAAAATGTCATGGCGGTCTGTGACTTTAACATGTGCTTTACGTTCGTCATGCCAGGTTGGGAGGGTAGTGCTCATGACAGCAGAATTTTGAAGAGTGCTACGCAGAATGCTCACAACAACTTCCCACACCCTCCACACGGTATGTTGCAGTCCCGAATTCTTTGGTTAATCACTTTAAACATCATACTGAACCTACAATGCATTCTAGGGAAATATTAGTTAGTGGATGTTGGCTATCCATTGCGGAGAGGGTATCTCGAACCCTTCCACGATACAAGATATCATTTACCTGATTTCGAGCGAGCCAGCAATGTGACAAGGGGCAGAAAAGAGCTTTTTAACAAAAGACATTCTTCCTTACGTGATGTCATTGAGAGGACTTTCGGCGTTTGGAAGAAGAAATGGGTGATACTTCGCGATATGCCATCTTACCCGTTTCCTAAACAGGTCCAGATTGTGATAGCCACGATGGCGCTACACAATTATATTCGGCGACACCCCTCACGCACCGACATTGACTTTCATATGGCTGACATCGATGAGGAGTATATTCCTCCGGAAGCATTTGAGTACCACATTGGGCATTCCGTGGAGCAATCTGAGACTGATCCTTCCACAATCTGTACTAGAGAAGGGGAAGGTGCAAGAGAAATGGCGGAGTTAAGGGAAGAAATTACAGCTGCGTTCGTAGAAGGCAGTTCTGCTCATATCTAATTTAAATATAGTCTCCTTTTCTGAATTTGGCCATATATTGATTGAAAATATATTTGGTGAATGTGGAAGTACAGCAGTGAATTTATTAGGTAAATTTGGTTGTTGGCTGCTACTTTTGTGGTATATTCTGGTTGGACTTTATGGTTCGGGAGGATGTAACTATAATTATCAAAACTTGGGTTTTAGATATGTAAATACATTATAATTGTATGGTATGTGTGCAACTTTGTGGTTTTTATTTAATAAAAGGTGAACAATTTCATTCACTTTGGTTCAGGAGGAAGCTTTGGTTTGGCATATTTGGCTAGGGGGAACTTGGTGATATGTAAGCAAATAGCTTCCATGCTTCTTACTGTTCACTGTCTTACAGCTTTCTTGATTGTGAAGGTATTTATTTTTATTTCTTTGCAAGTTTAACTCATTTTATTGAAACAATCAACAATGACGAAAAAGTAATTAATTATATATTTCTTATTTGTATTATTTGTACAATTTAAATTGGGACATGAGAATGGAAAATTGATGCTGGGATTTGTGCACAAGACTTGCGTCTAGCTGCTAAAAGGGAATTGTTGAACTTGGGTTTTGGTTGGAAACTGCTTTCTGTTAGTGTTCCAGATGTATTGGTATTCAATTCCAGGGCAAATCAACAACATCTCAGAACTGTGAAGTGCACTTCATATTATTTGTTTAACTGTTTATATTATCTGGTGTAGTGTTTGTATAGATTGTTTTGGATTCCTTTTGCTTTTCATTTTCTACTACTTTTGTGCTTGCTATAAGGATCTTCATGATTGATTTTGATAATGTGCATTTTGTACCTGTTTTCAGTTTCATTTTTTCCCATCAGCAGTTCCTTAAAATAAAAATTGTGTTACCTCTTGAGGACTGCTTGTTATGTGGATGAATTAAATTAAGGTTTAATTGTATTAATGCGAAGATGCACAAGTTGCGCTTAAGATAACCAACATGTTCTTATTAATGGCTCTATTCTTGCCTTGGATGTCATACTCTAACTTATGATGCAAATTGAGATCACTGGTTATGAATGACACAAAAAGTGGTTACTAATTAGATAAATATCCTGTGGATATAATGCTAGGACAGAATAATATTGATTTGATTATTCGATAAACTTCCATATAATGCTAGGATATAATGCTATCACTGGTTAAGGGGATGTGTAGAAAAATAGTGGAACAGGTGTAGTGATTGAAATCCAATGATGGATAAGAGAGTATGGATAACAATGGAGAATTGCAGGTTTTTGAATTTTGAGTTCTATAGAACATTTAGCCATGGTTTGTATGCTTCCAAATCTGCTTTTAATGTACTAGAGTTTTTAAGGCAAACCATAATTTAGCCATAGTTTGTAATTGTTTTCGTGGGTTTCTACTGTAGTATATAATTGAATTAAAATCAGTGGCAAATTTCTTTATATGAATAGAATTATAACCTATGTTCAAGCTAGCACCTGCTACTTAAAATCAGCGGTAATTTTGCTTTCAGTCATGCATCGCTTTTAGATCTGCATTGATGGGAATTTTGCCTTTTCCGGAGAAAATCACTGTTTTTTATTGCTTTCATTAGTTTGGGCATATCTGATTAAGAATTAAGTGTTATGCATGCAATTATTCCTATAAAAAATTTGAGATTTGTAGATTTGTAAGAATTTCGTGCTATGTTAATTCAGCTTTTCATGAAATTTCAGTCTGAATTTTCTCATAGAGGTGGTGATGATGTTCATTGAAGTATTTTTTTGAAGTATGTTTGCCTATCTTCACCCCTCTTTGATATCTTCCTCGCAGCCCTTGCCTTTATTATTATGATATGTTGTGAATCGTGTATCTAATATGAAGAAAAACAGTTAGTGTTACCTGTTCTTGATATGAAGAAAAACAGGCCTAAACAATTATGGTATTTAATGATCAGCAGTGGAATAAATGCTGATATGGTTTCAATGGTATTTAACTCAATTTTGATATGTTTTTTTTTATGGGAATTTTTTTCAATAGGATCATTTTTATAAGGAAGGTCGAGTGTTCTGTTCTCTTCCATTGCCGGTAAGAACAGGGCTTAATGTTCACGTTAATAAATGCTTTGAAGTTTACTTGTGATTCAAATCATTTATTGATTGTTTTTGAAGAGGCATCTTATTTTCATACTTGCTATTGTATAATCACAGAAGCCTAATCTAAAGGAATTACAAAATCAATGAAAAACCAAAATATAATCTTGTTACAGACAAAATGGGGTATTTTTGATGTGACATGAAAGATTTGGGTTTTATAAATGTAAAAAATAAAATTTTGTTCTCAGATATGTTACTACATAAGAATTGGGTGGTATGTATTTAAATGCCCCTTATTTTAAACATTCCCAACTTTTTCCAATTTCATTATCATAATTATTTAAAAAACAATAGTTATATAACGTAATTTTAATTGTTTAGAAATGCAATATGCTTTTGCAGGTGTCAAAAACTTCAACAATGGATGCTTCAAAAGAAAGGCTAACACTCCAAGCAGTTGAATTATACGGGAAGAGCAGAGGATGGGAGTCTAGGCACTGGAATCAAACTTTAGCTGTAGAAGCTATACTAATTCATGACTGGTAAATGATTCTTTCTTTTCAAAAATATAAGTTAATTATTAGAAGTATCAAGTGACATACTGATAATAGAGAGTGAAAATGAGATCACGAGTGCAATTTTATTTCAGATCAAACCTTTATTTATACTACTGGCCACAAGTTGCCTTGAATTCCTTAAAAATATTTTTGTAATCTTTCCTTGCTGCTGCCAAACAGGATCTGGTGGTCTCAGCTTCTTACAGTTCTGCAATATGAACTCCTTCAGAACAAAGTTTATATTGGGATGATCTTGTCTTTATGGGCTTATCAATTCCTCGGTACTTCAAAGAATACACGGCGGTTGCTTGGTTATGGTCCAGCTCATACAGGTGCAAGATGGGTATGTGAACACTTAATTGTCAATAAGGTTCTCAAAAAATGTTTATTGTGTAGTCATTTCGTTTGAGAAGTTCAAAACTCTAATGAGCCGTAGATCAATTAAAGCATCTAAAATGTCATGAAGTTATGAATTTCTTGCAAATTGTGATAGATACTATTCACAAAGGCTCAAACTTTTAAAAAACAAAGTAATGTTGATGAAAAACTCTCAGATTTTTTTCTCTAGTGTTAAAAAACTATGCATTTATTTGTTTAACATTTTATAAAGCGAAGAAAATTCTAACACTCTTCCAGTAAAGATATCTTAACTATCTCTATTAAGCACATGAAAAAGATTTAGGGGAGCATCAATAGAAAGAGTTATCAACGTTTTTGAAGCAATTAAAGCTAGTGTATTATAGACATTTCTACAATATTGGTTTCTGTTGTTGTCTTGCCTTATTCATCGACCTTTGTTGTACATGATAACAGGAGTTATTGCTGTCACTAGCTAATAAGATGATTATTTGCGGCGTCATCGGTGTCCACCTTACTAGTTCGAAGTCTTTGGTGGAGCTATCCTGCAAGATTGAGATATTTAAAGGCTGTGTTTCTTCAAATGTAGACTGTGAATAGATATTAGTGTTGATAAAGTCTTGTTGAAATGGAAGGCTTCGAAGTCTAATTTCCAATTCATTCTCGTCTTCAGCTGGGACTTTACGTATAGATGGGAAAGGTGCTTGAGAGATTATTCTATAATCGAACATTGTAAAATATTGATATTTCATACTAACCTTAACTTCGAGTAAGATCCACATTGTTTTCCTTAAGAAAGCTCATGAACTCTTCATAGTTTTCTTCGGTTGGGAGGTAATGACCATTGTGAGGCCATGCAACCTGCGGAAGAAAACCACGGATGAGTTTAGTATTCAAAATTATCTATTATATATTAGTTTAGTATTCAGAATTATCTATTGTTTAGTTTAATATTTCTAAACTCACCTGACAAACTTTTATTTATTTATTTTCATTTTTGCAATTGTTGTTTCAGTTTGCTATTTTTCTGTGTCCTTTACTGAAGTCGCTGTGATGGAGTCGATATAAGAGAGTTATTTTGCGATATGAATCCAAATGACCAATTATTGACCCAATAAGTTAATCTCTGACCAAAAAGTCAACATTGGTCAAAATGGTCAATCCTTGACCCAAGGACAAACCCATTGACCCAATAAGTTAACTTTTTACAAAAAAGTCAATTTTGGTTAAAATAGTCATTGACCCAATAGGTCAACCTTTGACCAAAAAGTTAACTTTGGTCAAAATGATCAATTATTGACCTAATGACCAACCCAATGACCCAATAGATAAATTTTTGACCAAAATGTCATCTTTAGTCAAGATGGTCATTTCTTAACGTAATTAACAACTCATTGACCAAATAGGTCAACTTTTGACCAAAAAGACAACTTTGGTCAAAGGTCAATTTCTGACCCAATGAGCACCCCGTTGACCCAATGGATCAACTTTTGACCAAAAAATTAATTTTGATCAAAATAGTCAATTTTTTACCTAATGACCAAAATAGTTAATTTTTGAATTAATGATCAATTATTGACCCAATAAGTCAATCTGTGTCCAAAAAATCAACTTTGGTCAAAATGGTCAATCCTTGACCCAATGACAAACCCATTGACCCAATAGGTCAACTTTTGACCAAAAAGTTAATTTTGGTCAAAATAGTTATTTTTTGAACTAATGAACACCCCATTGACCCAATAGGTTTACTTTTGACCAAAAATCTAATTTTGATCAAAATTGTCAATTTTTGACCTAGTGACTAATTATTGACCCAATAAGTCAATCTCTGACCAAAAAGTCATCTTTGGTCAAAATGGTCAATCCTTGATCCAATGACGAACCATTGACGCAATAAGTCAACTTTTGACCAGAAACTTAATTTCGGTCAAGAAATTTACTTTTGACATAATGACCACCAATTGACCTAGTAGGTAAACTATTGACCAAAAAGTCAACTTTGGTTAAAATATTCAATTTTTGACCTAATGACCAACCCATTGACCAAAAAGATCAACTTTTAACCAAAAAGTCTTCTTCGGTCAAAATGGTCAATTCTTGACCTAATTACCAACTCATTGACCAAATAGGTCAACTTTTGACCAAACAGTCAACTTTGGTCAAAATGGTCAATTTCAACCAATGACTACACCGTTGACCCAATGGGTTAACTTTTGACAAAAAATTCAATTTTGGTCAAAATAGGTCAACTTTTGACCAAAATGTCATCTTTGGCCAAAATGGTCAATTTCTGACCGAATGATCACCCATTTAATCCATAGGGTTAACTTTTGACTAAAAATTCAATTCTGGTCAAAATAGTCAATTGGGATATGAAAGAAATTCATATCCCAATGAAAGATATTCATATCGCAAAATAACTCTAGTTAATAAGGAATATCTTTCATTGGGATATGAATTTCTTTTGAAGAATGGTGTGTGCTTTATGTCAAAAATGAGCAAAAAAAAAAGAGGAAGATAAACAAATGAATCCAAATTCTCATTTAACTCTGTTATTGTGGTAATGATCCATATTTGATCATGTTTTCGGTTCTATTTTCTTGTTTTCAGCCTTTGCTGAAAACTATTGTTCATTTTCGCAAATGTTGTTTTTTCATTGCTATTTTTGCTGAAAACAATTGTTCATTAAAGTTTGTTGGCTTCTAATAGATTTGATGGGCTTGTATAGCAAATTGATGATATCAAATCTTTATTTTCTTATTATATAATTATATTTATGAAAATTTACATACATACTACTTATGTAATACAGTAGATCTAGATCTTGGGTACTACAGTCTGCACTATAATTGTTTCGAGCTCCTTTTTATATTGGATTGAGTGCTATGATTAATAAAATAAAGAAAATAGTTAAATTCCTTATTAAAAAAATTCTTTAACCTATATATGTATACATATATAAATTTTTAAAACTTATACATTTACAAAGTTTATGGTAAAATTTTATAGTAAAGCAATAAAAATTTAAATATTTATAAATTTTGTACTAAAAAATTACTACTTTACAATATATATATATATATATATATATATATATATATATATATATATATATATATATGCACACACAAAAATTACAGACGTATATAATAAGTAATATTATTTCGTATGACTTACTATTTAATAATATTATTAAAATTTTCACATATATTACACGTTTTTTTTGTAAATATTCATAAAAATTTTAAATAGTTTCAACAAATAGAGTGCAGTTTAGTGCTTTTTAGGAAGAAGTTGCTTCATAATTATTCATGCAATTCCTGTAGCAAACAATCTTGACAATTATCATAATTCCTTCATAATAATTTCCATAAACTAATGTAATTCTGGTGAAGAAAGTGCGAAGCTTGCTGCCTAAACAGAGCCTAAATAAGTTGACATCAATAATAATAAAAAGGGTAAATAAGGGTAGATAATTATACACTTGCGCCATGTGTTCAAGCAAATTATGGATCCTATTGGTTTAAAGCCTGCAAGTTCCATATGTGTAGGTTTTGTCATATCTCCTAAATGTCTTTACGCATTCAACTCTCCTAAATATAAATTTTTTGGAACTATTCGTCCTTCTCGCTCTATATAATGAGGCAGCCTTTAAACTGTACTTTTATCTTAGAAATTAAGAAAGAAAATGGCAAACAATAGTTTCATCTTTTCTGTGACTATTGGATTGCTTCTCGTCAGCTTTATCAATATCGCAGGTTCAAGTTTTTCTTTCATTTCAGCTTTCTTTTCCTATTTGATATCATATTACTAAATTAAAACAGTAATATCATGTCTCTAATTTATATGTGTAAGTTTGTTTCAGAAAATAAATTATCAAATCCCTACAGATTATATTTTTTTTTCTTTGCTAATCAAGGGCCTAAGGCTGCGCGCTTTTTTCTTGATTATTCAATCAAATAAATGATGATGGAATTTAGTAATTAAGTTCAGAACTTTATCATGACAAAGGGCTAGCATTGAGGCATGCATTTGTTGGACAAAAAACTAATTATATTTTAAAAAATAACAATGTCGTCTCATTAGGAAAAATACACTGCTATGTTCAACACATGTTATAATAAGCGCTTTATTATTGTTATTGTTATTTTATCTCATCTTCAAACTTATCATATATCAGAAGTGGAATCGATTGGCGTGTCTTATGGTAGGAACGGAAATAATCTCCCTCCAGCAAATGAAGTCGTCCAGCTCTACAAAACTTACGGAATAGATAGCATTCGACTATATGATAGCAATCATGACATCCTTCAAGCCCTCAGAGGCAGTAACATAGCAGTCATGATCGATGTTCGTGAACCTGATGTCACTGTTATCGCAAATAGCGACCTTGCCGCTGCTGGATGGGTTCGAGACAACATTCAACCTTTCGCCCAGGATGTGAACTTTCGTTACATTGCTGTTGGCAACGAGCTTATCCCTGGTTCTCATCCATACGTCATCTACCCTGCAATGACTAAATTGCAAGCTGCATTGCAGCAAGTTGGCCTCGGTGGCAAGATAAATGTCTCAACATCAGTCTCTACCGGCGTGTTTGGCAAGTCATGGCTCCCCTCCGAAAGCTTCTTCTCCCCCAACCTCCTCTCAAATCTCCAACCCATTGTCACCTTTCTTGCCGAACATGGTTCCCCCCTCCTGGTCAACGTTTATCCTTACTTCAGCCTCATTGAAAACAGAAAAAATATCACCCTTGACTTCGCACTCTTCACTGCAGGCGGCACGGCGTTCAGTGACAAAGGGTTGAATTATCAGAATTTATTTGATGCGATGGTTGACGCACTTTTCTACTCGCTCGAGAAGATGAATGGGGGCAGTGCTGTTAATCTAGTGGTGTCAGAGACTGGCTGGCCATCGGACGGCGGGGATGTGGCCACGTGGCAGAATGCACAGACTTACATCTCCCATCTGATAGATCATGTTAACCAAGGGACACCCAAGAGGCCGGGTAAAATTGAAACCTACATATTTGCTTTATTTGACGAGAACCTTAAACAACCACAGGGGACAGAGAATCATTATGGCCTCTTCAGTCCACCCAAGCAGCCCAAATATACACTTAAGTTTAATTAAGAACGTAAGGTGGTGCCCCCCATTTTGTTAGTTGGTGAGCTTTTAGCAAAGAAGTTTTCGATGCTAAAGGAAAAGACCAATCACCGAGTCACCATCTCATCCGCGATTGTGTGGTTATTTGCATGAAAAAAATTGACTCTTAAGCCTTGTAGCATGTTATTTGGTTGATTAATAGTCTGGCTTGCGAAATTAGTTTGGTTTCAAGATTTTGCAGTTTTTTCGTTCCAATGATTAGTTTGTTTGGATAAAACTTCAAAGATAAGTTTTTTTTTTTTTTCTAAGCAATATATGTTTTTCAATACCACCAAGAAGATGCTGTAACAAAATATTATAACAACCCAAAATATTTAAGATATACAAACTCTTCACAGGTATTACTATAACAAAAAAATGGGCAAAACAAATCAAATGATGTAAAGTTGTATGATTTATATTTAATTGCGCATTTAAAGGAGGCATAAGAGAGTTGGTGCATGCTCTCCTAAGCTTTAATATATTTTATATGTATAATAGATACTATCTAAAAACCGCCATTATTTAAGTTTTAGTTAAGAAATTAAACTGTGCTCCATAAAATTAATAAAAATAATTTGGCTCGATTTAAGAAAATATCGACTCATAATATTATCTTATAGGTTAAATTAGGTTAAATACATTGTCATCAATGATCTAAATCAACTCACTCTCAAATGTTCCATCTATAACTCTAATACAGTAGATAACTTGATAATCCCATCCATATTAAGATTTATTAGTCTTCAATAATATGTGTTGGCTGAATTTATAATTTCTTGATTTTATTGAATCTTTCCCTCTTATATCTTCAGATCATTCAACTCTCATTATTCATAAGAGTCATTTTGAGCAAAATATATTAAAGATTCATATTTTAGAAATATTCTTTTGTTCAATATCTGGTATTGTATTGAAAACTCTATTTCTATTCTGCATATTTTTTTTTTTTTTTTTTTAAGGGAAAGAGCACAGTAGGCTCCTTACGTGTTAATAATCCAAAAAAGAGTTACAAAATGGAGGAGGCAAGGGTGCCGGGACCTCACTACAAAACCCAAAAAAAATACAAAACTCACCCGTAGAGGTCCCATTCCCCTCAACCCCCTCCCACCATACAACTCACGCAAAATAAAGAACTCCAAAACAATGAAAGAACAAAGCATAAAAACTACCAAAAGCGTGTTATGTGAAAAAGCCCTACAGAAGATCCCAAAAAAGCTGTAGTTGAACAACCAGCAGTAGAAAAACAGAATGCAGCAAAGAGCGTGACCATTGAGCAGAAAAATTAGAAACCCTGCAACATTAAGCATGAAAGACAACCAGGAGAAAATAGCCAGTCCCCGTAAAGCGGCCCCTGTCAAGGATGAGACATCACAAAAGAAAGGTTGAGCTCCACAGACTTGAAAAAACAGCAGGTTCCATTTTATGCCACCCCTAATCAAAACTATCCCAGTTTTGAGAATGCGTATAGCAAAAGAGAGTTGAAATTGAGTTACACCTGCAGAACATGGAAAACGGAAGCCACAGACAGGAACAAACTCCAGACAGTAAAATATATTCCAAACAGTATATATAGAATCCTCAGAAAGCTTAAAATAAAAACCATAACTCATATATAATTAGCAGGGAATAGACATTAGAACAGAGCAGACAGCCAAGATCAAATAATGAAGAAAAGAAACTAAAAAATAGGCTAAGTAAACCTGATATAAGGCAAATTGAGCTTGTCCCCGTGAACCAGGAGAGCAAGCTGTCGAGATGGAATGATGCCAACCAATGGAGAGTGACCAGTATTTTTTGCTAGCCAATCCGCAGGACGATTACCCTCTTTATGGATAAAAGTGATAGAGAAATGTACCATAGATGTGTCAATGAGATTCCAAATTCTTTTAAAGAGAATAATCAAATTCCAAGGAATATCTATACGTTTAAAAAATATGTCAATAAGTTGCTTGGAATCAGTTTCAACCTGTAAAGAGAGAAAATTTAGATTAATGGCAGATTTAATAGATAGTAACAGTGCCCAAGCCTCAGCCATTAATGGACAATCAGCCACCACAGGAGAACCAAAAAATGCTAACAGGTTCCCTAGGTGGTCCCTAAATAGACCCCCAGCAGATGAGTGGGAGCTAGACCAGCTGCCATCAATGTTAGCCTTAATTGTCCCACTTGCAGGCGGCACCCACTGAACCACAATAGGTCTATTAGTGTGCACAGTAACCCTTTTTAATAGCCTGAGAGACCTATGATAGGCCAATATTTTAGAGAAAGAAACATCAGGTGAGGGAAAACAACTAGTGTGCTTAAAAGAGTTTCTAGCACACCAAATGAACCACAAAACAACATAGGGGAAATACTTTAGACTTTTCCCAGCTTGGTTAGAAACGCTCCAAACTTTCATACAGTCATAAATGGAACCGCAGTTAAACGAAACCATACCAAAAGCATTAGCCAGCCTATTCCAAATATGCTTAGAGTAAATACAGTTAAAAAATAGGTGGGAGGAGGATTCCTCAGCATTCTTACATAAAACACACATGGAGGCCAATCTTAAACCTTTTAATTTTAAAATATCATCCAGAGGTAAAATACCAGAAAAAAATCTCCACGAGAAGAAAGATATAGAAGGGGTAAACATGGAATGCCAAATCCCAAACTTCAACTCAAATTAGTAAAAGAATTAAACTTTTGATATAAGTGTTTGCTAATGGAGAGATGAGGAGGCTTCTTCCAAACAGGTTTGTCAGCATTAGTAGCATTTATAGGAATTTGGTTAATAAACTGAGCATAATCCTGCCCCACCAACTCCCTAATCTTGCTCATATCCCACTGCCCCATGTTCCAACAGTTAGAAATCAATAGGTTGCTATGTTCAGCATGCTGTACGTGCCAATTTAGATTGGGGATACCCCAATTATCATGCCAAAATGATATCTTCCCCTCCCCAATATCCCAAAAAATAGCCTTAGAGGCCTCCAACCTAATTCTTAAAATAGCTTTCCAAATTTTGGAGTCCCCACTCTTCCAAGTAACCTTGGTAGGATGAACATTCTTACAATACTTAGCATGCATGAAATTAGCCCAAATAGACTCCCTTAATCTGAATTTGTACCACAGTTACACATATTTATATCAACAATGTGAGACAACTCTTTAAAGCCAAGGCCCCCAGAATACTTAGGCTTACACAATTTCTTCCAAGAGAGCCAATGCTTCTTAGAACCACCCCCCTCCCATAGGAAGGAGTTGAAAATTTTCTCCAGTCTATCAATAGAACTCTTCTTAGCATTGAATACTTGAAGAGCATATAGAGGAATGCTATGAAGCACACTATTTAATAGAGTTAAACGACCCCCAGTGGAAAGAAAAGTGTTTTTCCAGTTATTGATCTTACCCTTAACTTTATCCAAAACGTCATCCATCTGAATTTGCTTACATCTGCCTTTTAGAAGATTAACACCTAAATATTTAATAGGCAATTTAGCAATTTTGTATCCAGTGCAGTTGGTAGCCCACATGAGATGTGAATGGGATAAATATTTACTAAAATACATATGACATTTGTCCTTGTTAAAGGACAAACCAGAAACCTCTTCAAATATATTCAAAATTTTCATGATATTTCTAATGCTTGATTTAGAGGCATTAGAAAATATCATAATATCATCTGCATAAGCCAAATGAGTAACCTGATAATGGGCTTTGTTAAAATACTGAGCAGAAGCATGTACATGTTGAGTGTTCAGCAATCTGGAAAGATAATCAAACACAATAATGAAAATAATAGGAGACAAAGGATCTCCCTGCTTGATGCCCCTCTTAGCAGAGAAGAAACCATACGTATTCCCATTAACCAACACACTGTAGTGATTATTGGAGAGCCATCTTCTAATAAGTTGGCAGAAATTAGCATTGAAACCTCTAGCCACTAAAACATTAATGATAAAGTCCCAATTTAGCGTGTCAAAAGCCTTTTTAAAGTCAAGCTTGATAATAAGATTGCCCCCCCTACATTTCCTATCCAGATCCTCCAGAAGTTCTTGGGCAAGGAGAATGTTATCAGTAATTTCCCTCCCCTTAATAAAAGCAGATTGATGGGGAGAGATAAGACGGTTGAGGAGAGGTTGAATTCTAGCCACCAAAAGCTTGCTTATAACTTTAGAAATAACAGATGTTAAAGAGATGGGTCTAAACAGACTCCAATCCGACTTGTCATTCCCCTTAGGAATGAGCACTATAAGAGCAGCAGAAAAATAATTGCAAATGTCCTCACCCATAAAAAACTTTGAATGCACCTAACCACCTCCTTTTTCACAATGTTCTAGCAGCTAATATAGAAGGAGGGAGTAAAGCCATCAGGGCCAGGGGCCTTGTTAGTATGTAAAGCTTTGAAGACATTATAAACCTCCTCTTCAGAAGGGATATCAGTAAGGCAAAGTGAGGAGATGTAATGTTTATCATCATTAAATAAATTTACATCTATACAAGAAACCTGAAGTTGGCTGGAAAATAAAGTAGAGAAAAGTCAACAGCACTATTCCCAATCTCCACAGCATCAGTGAAAATATTCCCCTCCCTGCCCCTAATTTGAGTAATGGTGTTATTATTAATCCTGCTTTTAATGGAAGCATGAAAATAATCAGTATTTCTGTCACCTTTAAGGAAATTGATGTCATGAGCTTTTTGCATAAGTAGATCTTCCTCAAGAGCTATGTCAGACAATAAGTTGTTATGTGCCTGAGCCAACTCTTTCACTCGTTCGGCGAGTCATAGTAACAATAGATTCTAAACCATTCACAATGTTCAAAGAGTTAGCAACCCTACTGTGTATATTACCAAAAACATCAAAATTCCACTTTTTCAAACCATAAGCCACTTTTTTATGAAGTTGCCAAAGAACATACCAAGGAGTGCCACAGTTCTTAGGCTGCCACAAAGATCTGATCAGCTCACTAAAATTAGGATGAGTGGCCCACATATTTAGAAATTTAAAGGGTTTCCTGGTTGGTTTAGAATGAAAAGCAATTGTCAATTAGAGTGGGTTATGGTCAGAGGAAGCATGACTTAAGTGCTGGACACGCGCTAGGTGGTAACCGTTAAGGAAAGAGGGGTTGCCAAAGAATCTATCCAACCTTTGAGAAAGTAAACCCCTTCTCCAAGTGAAAGGGGGACCTGTGTAACCCATGTCAAAGAGACTAGCTTGAGACATACAATCACAGAATTTATTCATAGCACTAGTAACCAAATTAGCACCCCCTCTCCTTTCAGAAGGGGACATGATCATGTAAAATCCCCCCCCCCCCCCACACACACCAATTATCATTAATAGTATTCCCTATAGCAATTATCTTATTCCACAGAAGGAACTTTTCAGCAAGAACAGAGCTAGAATAAACAAAAGTCAGCCACCCCTTATAGGAGTCAAAAAAGTAATTGGCCAAAACAAACTGATTATCATCCTCAATGATATAAAATTAACATTTTTTTCCAAAAAACCCATATTTTGTTATTTCTATTACAGTAATATAGATAACGAGGAAAACAGGCAACAATTTTATCTCTATTAGTGGTTACCATAGGTTCCAAAATAGCAAAAATGTCTAAATGATGAGACCTACAAAGATGTTTCAAACGCTTAAGGGAGGAAGGGTCAGCCACTCCCCTAATGTTCCAAACCATAATATTAAACATAGTGTTTTCCACTCCTTCTAGTTACCCTAGAAGAAGGGGGTAAAGTTTCATTTTCAGAAAAACTTGAAATGTCAGGCTCTATGGTAATTCTTTTACCTAAATTTTTCTATTCTGCATATGAAGCTAATGGTTGTTAAACTCTCTCAAAGAATCATGGTCGATTGCTTCTATCTGATATTTCTTTTCTTAATAATGAATAGAAAAATATTCTCTTATTTCAAGAGAATGAATCATCTAATAAAACCTTATTTTTAACATAAAGGTATTCAGAAATAATTAAAATAAAAAGGCCAAGAAAAAGGAAAAAAGGGATGGGGAGTTCTTTTGCTCTTTTGCATGATCTTTAAATTTATCATCTTGAATGATACAATCTTTCAAAATGAATCAAGCATGTGGGATTATAAATAAATGATTCCGGAGTAACAAAATGGATATTTTGTGCATATTGGAAACCAAAGTTTATCTAGCCATTAACTGATCTATTATTTATTATTATTCATCTCTTAATTGCTCATTCTGTTATTATAACACCGTCTTGAACTCGATTAACTAATCAAACTCATGCGCAAATCAGAGGTGACTAGAGCTATTGACTAAATTCGAGAGAGATCTTAGCATAAATTAAAAATGATGATAAGAAAACACTCGGAGTTTTGTTTCTCTATATAGTCAATGGGATCATTGTCACCACATTCTCCACTTATGAGAGAAGTGTAATTGTTATCTAAACGAGTAATAATTGACAGAATAAAAATCTTCTTCGGCAATTTTTTTTTTTTTTTCGTTTGAACGCACTTTCGCGGCTGTCCGCTGCAACTTAGACGGAACGCGGGGTCGGCCCGCAGCCTGCAGCCCCCTTATGCCCTGCCTATGGTGAAGCCGGCCCATCCCCTAGCATCTCGCGAAGCCGAAGGAGACGTATCTTCTGCCCTAGCATCTCGTCTCGCTTCCCCGCCCGTTCGTTGCTCCCGATAGTCTCATCGCGTGAAGCATAAAGCCCCATCTTCTTCCAGATTAAGGTAATCTGCTTCACTCCTCTTCTCCTTTGATTTTGACTGTTCTTTTAGATGTTTGATTCTAAATTAGTGCATGCGCTCTTTGAGTCGTAAATCTATGATTTATTTGCAGGTAATTTCCAAATGATTAAATGTGCTTTTATGTCAAGTTGATTCGTGTGCATAGATTATTTGTCAGGTAATTTCCTGACAATAATGTAGAAGATTGAATCAGTTGAAGTTAAAAATTTATCAGTGCTTTCTATCGCCATTAATCTTGCCTCTGGCACAATTTTACTTTTCTAACACCATCACACTTGTCTATGGCATCATTTTACATGTTTTCACATTCTATATTTTGTTATGTTACACCACTTTCTTTCGCTGTATTACTATAATGGCCATCAAGAACAAAGAGACTGTCATGCCTACACTGTGAGAAAAAGAAACGAAAATTATCTAGAGCTTGAAATACATGCCTTAGGTTAAGTGTTTTAAGTGATGTTTATGTTCATAAATAAATGATTTGATTCCAACTTACGGTTTGTGAAACTTGCCATTGGCTGTTTATTTGATTCCTGCAGGTGGTTAGGATTCATCTAGTGCAATTTTAATTTCTCCAAATCTTGTCAAAATTCTGTTAACATTACTTCACAAAACTGAAAATCACATGTGTAACACCTGGATTTGATTATATATGTGCTGATTTTCCAATTCAGGATTGTTAAATAGGGATTTGCATATTTTACACATCCCTATATCTCGAGAGCTTTCTGATTTCAGTTTTTTTTTTTTTTTTTAATAAGATTTTCATACAAACCATGGAATTCCAGTTTATTTACATATTTAACACCTTCGGGTCCTGCAAATGTTGAATACAATTCCTGTTTACGTCTTGTAGCAGGTACAAAGAGAGAAGATTAATGAAAGGATGAAATTTCTTTTAGATTTTGTTCCAGGCTGCAGCAAAGTAAGCATTACTTCTAGTGCTACAATTCCTACGTTTGCTTACTAATGACTGTTTAGCCACGTCCTTTTAAATATTTGTAGACGTTTTTTTTTTTTTTTGTTTAGATCGCAGGAAAGGTGTTAGGTATGGCTCATATATCAGATATTTGGAGTCTCTTGGAATGAAGAGGAGTGTCTCCTGGAATGAAGAGGAGTGTCTTTTGAAATTTAGTAGGTTGGAGGAAGCGAGGATGTATTAGTAATTTATCTGTGAGTTATATATATATATGTGTGTGTGTGTGCGCGCGCGTGCGCGTGCGGGCGCGCGTGCATGCGCGTGCCTGCGTGCCTGCGTGCGTGTGCGTGCGTTCGTGCGTGCGTGCGTGCTTGTGCGTGCGTGCGTGCGTGCAACCCTATGGGTGATGTAATTGAACTAGACTCCTCTGAAATAGTGAAATTTGCCGCTCTGCTTCCAAGGATGTAGGCATCTTTGTCGAACCTCGTTAAATCTCTGTGTATTCTGCTGGTTTTGTATCGATTTCTGTTTTACTTCGCCCTAAATTTCACAACAGTTGATATCAGAGCGAGGACCTAGAGCTGAGGAGATCGGCGTCGGAAGAAGAATAAAGGATTTTGGAGAGGTTCGCAATCAAGATCGGCGAGTAGGCTTTGCGTGCGACATAGGCATGCGGAGGAGAGTTCGGCAGTTTGCGGCATCCGGACGAAGAAGTTCGCAAATTTTGTGGATTGTTTGCAAGGAAGACGTGCTCGCGGGAACAAACATGTGCGAAAAAGTTCGGATACAGCGCTTCAATGAGTTTTGCGACCAAGAGGCCTAGGCGAGTCTACGGAGAGCAGGTTCTATGAGGTTGAATTTGCAAACAGGCGCAACGGTTCGCGCGACAATTAAAGCAGGGAAGGAATCTTTCATTTCCACCAGAAAGAATATTCCTTTCTTCCTCTACTGGACGCGGAGGAGAGTACACGCAGAGAGCAGTGAGCAGGAGCGCGGATCGCTGGTCTTCTTCGTGACCGAGGAAGAAGAGGCTCACGTGGAGCAGTTTGCCGAGGTGTTTGCGCGAACGTCTAATAGTAGGCGGAGTTCGGGCAGCACAGTTCACAAGTTCGTCGCATGAGTAGTTGCGACAGGTGGAACGTGAACAGGAAAGGGCTTCGGACAAGATGTTCGCAGTAGTTCGGCCGAAATTTTTGTGCGAACAGGAAAAGTTCTTCTTGTCAAAAATTTAATTCACAATTCACAGGAGAATCTCGGGAAAATTGCTGCAGTTGACAAAATAATTTCAAGTTTCTTTAAATTTATTTACGGTATTTTTTTTTTTTGTTTCGACAAAAGACAAGAAAAATTCGATGCATGATTAATTTCAAATGACAATGTCTTGTGCAAAATTTGAGATAATGAATTTCGATGGAACCGGAAACTTCGGATTGTGACAAATAAGGGTGAAATATTTGTTGGTACAATAAGGAATTTTGAAGGCTTTGCGAGCTACGAAACCTGATAATATGGAAGATGAAGATTAGAAAGAATTGCAACTACGAGCGGCAGGTACCATACGTTTATGTCTGGCATATGAGATTATATATCATGGTATGAATCTGAAGTCTCTAGGAGAAGTATGAAAGAAATTAGAATCTCAATTTATTCCAAATCTCTAACAAATAAATTGTATCTGAAGCAAATGTTGTATGGGCTGAAGATGCAGGCAGACACTGATCTGGCGCAACACTTGAATGTATTCAGTCAAATAATCACAGATATGGCACGGCTTGATGTCAGTATCGATGATGAAGATCGAGCAATGTATCTAGTGTGTTCATTTTCTTTCTCCTATGAACATCTGGTGACTGTTCTTACATATAAGAAAGAAACAATCAAAATTGATGAGATTACTGCAGCATTGTTGACTCACAACCAGCAGAAGCAGAATGCAGGGGAAATCTCTCATGATAATTGTTTATATGCTAAGGGTAAGCAAGATCGTGGAAGTAAGGGGGAGGAGAGTTCTGGAAGGCGAAATTCCAGGTCAAAGTCTAAAGGCAGAAAGACGATTCATTGCTATAAGTGCAAGGAACCGGGACATATGAAAAGAGATTGTCCAAAGCTCAAGAAGCTGACTGATGATGTATCTTTCAAGACTATGAATATGGTGTAGAGTGACAATTTAGATTACAGTGATGGTTATGTGCTTTCAGTTACAAGTACTCAGTTGAAGGATGCATGGATTCTTGATTCAGGATGTGCTTATCACATAACATCTAATAGGGAGTGGTTTACTTCATGCAGGTTATCTGATTCTAGTTCAGTATATTTAAGTGATGATAGATGTTACAATATTTCTGATATTGGTAAAGTCAGAATTAACTTGTATAATGACATATTTAGAATATTATGTGATGTCCGGCATATTCCAGATTTGAAGAAAATTTGATTCCTTGGGCACTCTACATATGAATGGTTTTATTCCTAAGACAGGTGAGGATAGAGAAATCATCATAATTATTAAGTGTGAATTGACTGTAATGAAACAAAAGATCACTACAGATAATATCTACAAACTGTTGGGGAGTACAGTTGTAGGTGGAGTTCACTGTTGGATCATAAGATGAAAATGCAGCAGATATGTTGACCAAGCCAGGTACTATCAACAAGTTCTTGCATTGCTTGAACTTGTTGAATGTTTGCAACTATTAGACGACATGATTGCTCAACTCACTTTGGTGTAAGAAACTTCATGATGTATTTCTCTTAAGGGTATATTCGTCAAGGTAGAGATTTGTTATGTATAACTCATATACTAGAAATTTGGAGTCTCTTGGAATGAAGATGTGTGTCTCCTGGAATGAAGTGGATTGTCTCTTAGAATGTAATGAGTTGGGATGTGCGAGGGCGTGTTAGTAATTTATCTGTGGGGTTTTATATATATATATATATATATATATATATATATATATATATATATATATATATATATATATACCCTATGGGTGATGTAACAGAACTGGACTCCTCTGAAATAGTGAAATCGTCGCTTTGCTCCCGAGGATGTAGGCACCTTTGTCGAACCTCGTTAAATCTCTATGTTTTCATCTGGTTTTGTGTCGATTCTTGCTTTTATTTGCCCTAAATTGCTAAAAAAAAAAAAGTTCTTATGCTTGATGAGATAATCAACTATGTACAATCACTGCAACGACAAGTCGAGGTTATATGATGATACTGATAAAGGAAGATGAACTACATTTTCTGTAATTTTTAAAACTAACCACAACGAATTAACTGGAAGTTTTGACGTACGTCTTCTAATCCCAGCACTCGAGACTCGAAACAAAAAGGTGGTTTGGCATGATCATCGCAACATTTAGTCTTCGATCAAACTTTCTACTGCAACTTTACTCGGCATTGTCCTTAACATTCCTATGAAGCGATTCATTGGACTTTGTCGAGGCCGGCATTGGATTTCGATACAACGCATCGATGGAATCTGGTATAACTTGGACAGCGATCTTTCTTCATCCAAGCCATTTCAAAATTTGGATGAGCTCACAAGATTCTTGGACCAAGCCATGGGTCAAGGTGGCGAAGTTCTGGTTTTCTTTCATAAACCGTCTTCATGGGATTTGAATTGGCACTTTTAACTTATGCAGTTTTGTGTAAGTGTAAATGCCTGAAAAAGATTGTAATTCTTGGTTGTTTAAGTTTTTTCTGGAGAAGTATTTTGCGTCTGGGATTTCTAATGCAAATATGTGTTGGACTGGAGATTATTAGGCAAATAATCATTATTTAAAATCGAAAAATTTGCCTCATCAGCAGTGATTTTGCCCCGTTAGCTTCGAAGTCGTTGTTCATATGATGAATACGTAATTTTTATTTTCAGGAGAATATAAATGAGAATTTACCAAAATAGCATTTTTTTCTAAAAAAATTGACATGCAAAAGAGAAACAGCAAGGTAAGGAGAGATGGGGAGGTAAGTTTTAAGCGTTAAGTGGATGCGTTAATAGCCAAAACTGTGGGAAACTTTTGTTTAGGAGACTTACACATATGCCAATGTTTTTACATATTTAACACAAAATTGAAATATTTAGGAAATTTACATATATGATTAATACTAACAATTAGTTATTTTTTCATATTTTTTCATTTTTAAAGCCATAATTAATTCCATATATTTTCATATCTAAGACTTAAATTTACTTTATTACATTTATGCTACTCAATTCTTTCATTTGACCTCCGAAATATTATGCAAATTTTCCTAAATATTAAAGCTTGTGTTAGATATGTAAATACATAAGAATGTGCGGCATATGTGTAAATATTTCAAATAAAAATTTTTAGCACTTTCGGTGCTCACTGTTAAGTGAATAGTGTATCTGAACTTTTATTTTGCTTTGACTTGAATTTTTGTTTCTTAAATATCAAATATATAGCTGTCACAGTTCTATTTTAAATAGTTTTAGTAAACGAGGGCAGAATGATCATTTTTCCAGAAACAGCTGACCACAGCTGTCTTCACACAGCTGCAACAAATAGACAGTCAGTTATCTCACAACAACTTCTCCGCAACAGCTTTCTTGGGCAGCGCAGCTACAGCTGAATAGCTGGGAAGCTGTAGCTGCCCCAAACAGACCCTAAAGAAGTTAATGACATTGTTAATGATAAAAGGATAAGCGTCGATATATATATATATATATATATATATATATATATATATATATATATATATATATATATAAAAGCAAATTATGGATCCCATTGGTTTAAATAAAGCCTATTTGTTTTATAGGTGGACTTTTGTCACACTCTCCTAATTACTTTAATATGAAAATTTCTTGGTAATATTCTTACGGATATTTGATCATGATTCATCTACAAGCTTTAAAGTCTATCCTAAGTCGAAATAGATAATTTCAATAGGATCTAAAATTAGGTTAACCTTCAAGAGTTAGGTTCTTAAGGTAATAAGAATATCTTGAAATCTCAGTGATTATATGCTAAAAAATACTAGTGCTCAAACCCCTCCTTTTCTTGGACAAATTTGAGTTGAGCTATTGCGTTGCGCTATACTTTAGTACCCATTTTGAATTATATATTTTAGGAACATTCTCTAATTTTAGTTGTGGTACTTGAGCCTTCCTACTCTTCTCGTGGATTAAAAATATATGGCAGATCTTATGACAAGTCAAATTTGCTTAACAAGCAATATGATAATGATTCAATCAAATTTTTGAAGAGGGATCTCATGATTTGTTGAAATTATCTCAAAGAAAACAAATTAGTTAGTATCTCTTCATCAAGTTCAAATTCCTAAGAATGTGTCACTAGAATTTTATTGTAGAAATTGTTGAGTTGGAGCAGTTATATATCTCAACGAGTCTTTCCTTTGGTAACATGTTTACTCTGATATTTGTTCTCACCTCTTCCTCTTCATCAAGTTCTCATAATATTTCTATTTTTGACATCTTAGTTATTTGAGGTGACTTGAGTCAAAAAATGTCTAGAAGCATCATTCATTAGGGATAAATATTAGCTAGGATACCATTGATAGGGCTGTAAAAAAGCTTGAGTTCTCCCAAACAATTAATGTAAAAACCAAAACTTCAATGAAATTTGTAATGATATTTTGCAGATATCAATTCATTATGAAATTCAAATGTCAGCAGAACAATTGCAAATACAAATAAGTTGGGGATCATGGAGCATTGATTACATGCAGATAGGGTTGTCAAAAAAGCTCGTTGTTCGCGAACAGTTCGTGTTCGGTTCGTCAAGGAGTTCGTGTTCGATTCATTCGATAGGTAAACGAGACGAACACGAATAATTTTTTTTCATTCGGTTAGTTAAACGAACCAAACACGAACAGTGAAGCGTTCGTTCGTGTTTGAATCGTTATTATTTGAAATATAAAATAATTTAAAATAATTATACATATATACTATATTAGTAATATCCTAATATAGATATTATATGTTTATATAATATAAGTTATATAATTAATATAATATATTATTTATATATATATTAATATTAGGGCTATCAAACTGGCTCTTCGTTCGCGAACAGCTCATGTTCGGCTCGTCTTTGACTCATTTGTTAAGAAACGAACACGAACAGTGACTTCACGAATAATTTCGAACGAGCTTATTTCAAACAAACTAAAGTTCAAACGAACCAAACACGAACACAAGTTATGTTCATTTGTGTTCGGTTCGTTTACACCCTTACATGCAGATAATATATGTGTAGATTTTTATGCACAGGTAAGCACACATATATGGATCAAGTTAACTTTCGAGTTAGTTACAAATACTAATCCAAAATGTAATATTTAATATTTTTAGGTAATGTAATATTTAAAATTTGGGGCAATTACATCCAGACCACCCGAAACTAGTTATTTACAAATCAGCTGGTAGTTAGTTTATACTAATGTTGGCTCATCTTTGTCTTTTTCTAAGTGTAACGTTCATATGTCCATGTGCACCAGAAGGACATTTTTTAAATATATTATGAATTGTATGCGAAATTTAAATATTAGATAGGATAATTTTTAATAGGCCAACTCGAAAGTATTTGTGATTTAATAATTTTAATTTTTTTTATAAGAGAATTAGTTAAATCAGTTCCTTAAAAAATAAAATTTGTCAATTCATATTTACTCAATCACTAGCATGCAGACAAAAATGTAACTATTTGTATGCAGGAATCCAATAAAAGTCAAAAGTCATTATTATTATTATCGTCATCAAGGAGACATAAATTAATTTCATTATTCAAAATGGCATGAATTAAATATTCAGTGTTATAAATTCAAATATTATTTATATATTAGTATATATTTTAATGTAAAAATTTTGAAATTTAAAATTTGTAGAAGAGACATTTGCTTGTTTTAAAACCATCATCTATACTTTTAAAATATCTACAAAGATGAACAAACAAGTTTGACCATAATATTCTGCAAAAAATCAAAGATTATGAATTTAATATATATATATATATATATATATATATATATATATATATATATATATATATATATATATGACATTTGTGCACAGCTTGCTACTGTTGTTTAGTGGGGTTCATCTGTAAGTCCCCTAGTATATATATATATATATACGCTAGCGCATTGTTTGGTGGGGTTAGCTGTAAGTCCTCAGTCGAGGTTCAATCCCCGGCGCGTAGTTTTCGAATAATAGCACATGGTGTTAGGCCTTTACCATGGGATTGTAGCGCAAAGGAGAATCAGTATTGATGAGCTTCTCCTAAATACTGATTTTTTAAAATATATATTTATTATATAGAAGAGACATTTGCTCATTTTAAAATATCTACAAAGACAATCAGACAAGCTTTAACATAACATCCGCAAAAAAACAAAAATATGAATTTAATATATATATATATATATATATATATATATATATATATATATATATATATATATATATAGATGTGGTGTGTGCATCTGAAGGTTCATGATGATATAGTAATAATTTAACATCTCAGCATTGTACAAATAGTTCACACATTGACACGGATAACTGAAAAGTAGCATGATAAGACACCATAATTTTTTTACATGGAAAAACCGGAAATGGGAAATAACCATGAAGCTTTGCCTAGACAAAATATTATACTATAAATGTGTAATTCTAAAGATGAACTCTTATCACACTATTGAGTAGGAAGGGTCGCAACGCTACACCAAGTATAAAACTTGTATGTTGATGATATACAAAACACTTTAAGAGTCCGAGAAATTCTTCGTATTTTGAGTACGATAGTTGAAAGCATTCGGCAATGAAAGTTACAACTGGATCTCCAATACATTATTATTCAATATGTAGTATACTTTGTAACCTCTTTTTCATGATTCTTTATTAATTAGTATTCAAGATACTTCATTGCACTATTATGTAGGTATAAACTATTACACAATATAGTTTGTCAATGGCGGTGAGAAAAGTGACCTTTGATGGTAAACGGTGGCCGGCGAGCAGTTGTTGATGGTGGTCAGCATAAGTTTTAGATGGTGGTTGGAGCTACGGGGGCTGGAAGTTATCATCAGATCTTTAATCCAAAACAACAGGAAAATTTGACTCATTTTTCTCCTTTCTCAAGTAAAGATAGGACATCAATTATAGGCTCCAAGAGAGGGACATTTTAGTGATTCAACATATAACTCTCATAACCACCTCATTGAATGACCCATATTGATTTACCCTCATCACATGATTTTTTTTAATGATTTGAGGTCTTTAATGACCTCAAAATTAAGAGATCTTCAGAGCATTGGATTCTTCTCATAGAAATGCTTGATTTGATTACATAAAGGTACGTCAAATTTAGAGTTCATTTAACTCTTCTATTAACTAAACAAAGCCTCCAAATGTGGCTCAATGGTTTGATCCATGCTTGAGCACTTTCAAATATAATGGTGGTATGTTTATAAATTTTGGGTGACGACATCAAATAAGAAATTGAAGATAAAATTCTTTTTATAGAAGTATTGAATCATGATATGTTCATGAATCACACCCGAAGAATGGACTGTAAGATGGGAGGTAGGGAGGGACAGAGAGAGAGGGAGAGAGAGAGAGTACTGCATGGGCCGCTAAGAAAGTACTGTGAGGGAAGTCCACCCACCCAAAAGTTGTGACGGTTGCCAGTTGACCAACATCCGAGATTATTCTCGTCAAGACTAATATCGAAGGTGCTTAATTTGTTGTTTATATTTCCCAAACTACTCTTATTGTTCCAAAAGTTTCCACCAATAAATTAATCATTGTCGAGAGGAAAGCTATGAATTAATCATTACTGAGAGGAAAGCTAAACATTCTTTATCAGGTGCCTGTCGTGATGAAGTTGTCAAGACGTGGAGAATGTTGGCTTTGAGTAGTGCCAAAGGTAAGGCTTCAAGGAAAGAGCAAGGATGGGGTCAACTATCCCTCAACAGACCAATCCATCCTTTATTAATTTACAAGTAAGGCATGAGGCCAACTGATCGTTTCCTATCACTCTGACCAGTTTTGGTTTCGAGTTTGAACACAAACCTAGGCCAACATCTCAAGGAGAGGAGGTACCATGCTAAGAGAGGAAGGGCCTTATTGTTGATTTGAGTGTCCAACCACCTCCTCCTTCCTTAAAGAAACAGAATGGTTCCCTAATTTCATTGATTCTTTCCCAACATAAGTAAGCAAAGGTTTGGACCAGGCCTGACGAGCAATACAACATGATCAAGATGAAGCCATATTGGCACTCTGACTTTGGCCAGTGACAGCGGAGTACCCTTTGATTATTATCAAATCCATCTGATCTTGTGCCTTTGATAGGACTTTGAGAAAACTTGACCCTTTGATTATTATCAGACTGACTCTAGGACTGATGCAAGGATGTCAGCCTAGTTTTAGTTTGCTTCTTGGAAAACAAGTTCAAAATTATTTTATTGGCAACTTCCGGTTGACTATTAGTCTGAGGATAATGTACGGACTCAAACTTCAAGTTGATCCCTTGAATTTGGCAAAAATCTCTTACTCCTTAATCAATGAATTGCATCATATTGTCAGAGACAGTTACCAATAGCAATCCATAACAACTAATAAGATATGTCTAGATAAAATTTCAGATGACTTCCATGGTGATCCGGGCGAGTGCTTGGCATCAATTTAATTGGAGAAATAGTCTACCACTACTATCAAGGAGTTGCATTGGCCTTTAGACAAAGAGAAGGGACTAAGGATATCGAGACCCCAGACAATGAAAGGCATCAGGTTGACGATCAGTTATAGCTTGTGTGACAGCCATGCTGCAATGATGTGCATTGCTCACATCTCTTAGAGATTTATTCAACATCTTTCATAAGTGTCGGCCAGATGCAGTTTTATTGTTGTACTCTGCGCAACCAAATTGTTTCCTCTAGAATGGCTTCCGCACTTCTAATAGTGTATTTCTCATAGGCCTTCTTCTACCTCATTTTCCTATAGGCATCTTTAAGTATAAGAAAGTAACCGTTTTTCGAAAAAGCTTCCCTTCAATCAAGGGATGCTATGTGGCCTTTAATTTGGACCTCTTTGGTCGATAATCACTTCTTAATTGTTTTTTATCTCCATATAGTGGATGTAGAGATCCATCTAACTTTTTAATCTTTAAGTTTTCAAATCCATCATCTTGGATTCTTCAATGGTCAGTCAAAACAATCTTTTGAGTGCCCCCTCTCCCAAGTGACTGAACTTGGATAAGAGGTTGACTACTTGGTTTTCCTTCCAAGCAATGTGCTCGATTTTGAAGCTTGTAAACTTCCATATCTCTTTCTTCGCTTTGCACCAAGAATCTAGCCATCATGACATCCATGAATTTGAACTCCCAAATTATTTAGTATACAGCCAGCTGTGAATTAGACTTCTCTAGAAGATATTGGATGTCTATCTCATAAACAAAATGTATTCCGGCGATTAGAGTTTCGCACTCAGTCTGGTTGTTCATAACTTTAAAGCGAACTTCAATCAAGTGAAACATGTGTTCTCATATCTCATTGGTTAGAGTGAGACCGAGCCTCACCCCTTTCTGGCTTGAAGCTACGTCGGGATGCAACACACAATTCTATCTGTTTGCAGTTCTTCGTTCCTTTCTTAGAAAAATCAGCCAGAAATTTTTTCATCACCTATGCTTTAATTGTAGTTTGTGGCACATAGAAGATGTCAAACTCTTTGAATTTCATAGACCTCTTGAGGAGCCGAATGAAATGTTAAGGCCGAGTAAGAACTGACTTGCGAGGGTGGTCATTGATGATCTGGGATAAATGAGTTTGAAAATATGGTCGGATCCTACGAATGAAAACATCAAACAAAATTTAAACTCATAATGAGGTACTTGATCAATGTGCCTCATAGTACTCAGCTGATGTAGTTGACTGAGAACTAATTTTCCAACTTCTATCAAACTAAAATCGTGATGATGGCTTCATGCACAACTCCCAAGTATAGAGAGAGCTCCTTGTTTGGCATTAGACTCTGGAGAACTGATGGTAACGAAGTTCTTTAATTTTCTGAAGCCTACTCACATTCATCTGACCACTCAAAATTTTTTCTTTCCTTAGAGTTCTGAAGAACATTGCTTATTTTTCACCATATTTGGAGATGAACTGGCTCAAACCTGCGATCCAACCTATTAACTTCTGCACTTAAATAGTATTCCAAAGGGGAGGCATGTCCACAATGCCTGCACTTTATCTAGTGTGGTTTTGTCTCCTTCTAAGGTTAAGTGGTAGCCAATAAAATTTTTTTATTGATGCCCCAAAGGTGCACTTGAGTGGATTTAGCCTCATTTTATATTTTCCAAAGGTTTTAAATGTTTCTTTTAGATCATTTATGTGTTTTTCGGTCTTTTTAAATTCAACTAACACATCATCCGCATACAGTTTAAACTTTCTACCTTTTATTTAGAAAATTTTACAAGAATGAGTTGATGGTAAGTAGCTCTAGTATTTTTAAGCCCAAAGGACATTATATTATAACAGAAAACTCCTTCACTCACTATGAATGTTTAATTTTTTACGTCAGCTAGGTGCATTTGTATCTGATGGTATCCAGAGAAGGCATCCAGGAAGCTCATCACTGAATAGTCGACTGCTGATTCCACTAGTGCATCAATCATTGACAATGAGTAGCTATTCTTGGGAATGCAAAGTTTAGATTGGTGAAGTCAACACACATCCCCCACTTGACGTTTACTTTTTGCACTAACACCTTATTTGATACCCAAGTCGGGTCCTGCTCTCCTCGGTGAATCTAACCTCTAATAGTTTCTACACCTCCTTGTGAATCAGTTTGGCCAAGGTGATAGCCAAATACCTCATTTTCTACTTCATTAGTTGGGTAGCAGAATTCACTTTCAATCTATGATAAGCAACATCGACTGTTATCTCTGGAATTTCTATGGTTGACTAGGCAAAAATATCTCTATGCTCTCAGAGGGTCTTGGTAGCACATCTTTCAACCCTACAACAAAAGCTTCACTCAAAAAAAAAATATCAGCCTCTTTATTGGTTGCAGGGATATCGAGGGTGGTCTTACTGGTCTCCAGTTCCCCTTTGCGCCGGTTGGTAAGGTTGAGTGGCTCCCGCTCGACGCTACCAACCACTCAAAAGTAGCATGTCCTTTATTGCTCAAAATTAACCCGGACACTCATCACCCCTATGTTACCCAAAAATTTCATGCTACATGGTACGTTGAAGTCAGATCTTTAAAGCCATTGAATATGGGTCAACCGATGAAGGTATTGTAGGTTGGTAACGAGTCAACTATCAAAATATCTTCCATGTCAATGAACTGTTTGAAACCTTCCCTTAGGTGATTGTCAAGATGATTAGTCCAAAGGCTTCCTTTTTCTTCCTGAAGAAACCATAAAGCTGGTTGGTCAACAGAATCAGTTGGTTTCCTTTGAATACCATCTTCTCAAACACTGACTTGAACAAAATGTTCATCGGCTCCATTATCGAGTTGTTAATTATTTAATAAGATAGTAATAAAGATAACTTCGTTAGAAGGATTCTCCCTTGGGGAAGATCTGTGTCGGTGAATGTGAAAAGTGGATGAGTATTGTGCTTTGGAGAGAAAGCCACCTTGCAAATCTCTCATGACTGAAACATCTTTAGACCGACCCGTCAAGTTGAATTCTACCTCCATAGATTTTTGGCACACCTTCAATGATGTGGATAGTGTTCACTTGGATTAGTTTGTCTGCAATTTTCTTGATGGGAACCTTTCTTTGCCTCTGGGTTATTGTTCCTTGTGCCACAAACTCCTTAAGCTTTGAAGCTATGATCAGCTCCTCAACAATGCTTCGAAAGATTCAACATTCCTCTATATCTTGAACATGAACTCTGAGGTAGTATTTCTTAATATCTCAGAGAAAAGACCTGTTTTTCATTGGCAACACCTTGAAATATTTCTTATTCTAGATGGCCTCTACTACCTCGACCATCTAGACTCTCAGCAAAGTTTCCTTTTGTGCCCTATGATCGTGCAATGGGTGCTCATTGTAACGAGCTGATACCAAGCCTTAGTTGGTCTTGGCTTATCATGTGCTTCGCTTCTGGCCAAAACACTCAAGTTCAAGCGGTTTGGTTGCCTTAGTTGGCGTTGGCCTGCATACGTCTATTCAGACAACTATGCCTCCGGATATTTTGTCCAAGGCCCTCCTTTGATATGTCTTTTCCCGTATGATTTGTTAAATTTTCTCAAGATTCATGCTAGCACTTTTTCTGTATACAAGAAGTTATCTCGATAAGTGAGACTTGATACAATTTTATGTATCTTGTTATTTTACCAAAAATATTATTTAATGAATTACTTTTTTCAAAAAAAAAAAAAAGAAAAGAAAAACTACTGAGATCTATATTGATAACAACTTGGGATTGCATTGGCCAAATCTTTTATTTCATGGTAAAAAAAAGCATAACTATTATCATTACACAAGAGAAAGCGTTGCAAAAAATAAAGTATGTGTTAGAGTATTTGATTTTAATTAAACCACTCGAGCTGGAAACTTATGAAGTATTTTTTTGAGTTACAAATCATATTTAAGTGAAAATGTTAAGAATTAAACTTATTTAAAATTCAAATGTAAGGTACTTCATATATGAGATATGTGTCTATGTATTTTGAGGGTTTGACAGTTGAGGAATGAAATATTGAAATTATATTAATGAATTAATAATATGTAGGGTGGATAAGTTTGAAACATACACAAGTATCACCACCTCTTAAGCATTGAATGAGAAGCAAAAGCTTCTAAAGGAAGAAAAAAATGTATATATAACTTCTAAATAGACTAGTTTGCATGAGTTTAAAGTTATTATTTTATAAGAATTTATGATGTGAAATTCAAAACAGTATAGTTTTATAGAATAAAAACCCAACAAATTATTCATATAGTTCCATCATAATAATTTTAATTGGGCACACAAATGTACACTATATTAAAGTAGCATGAACTTGTCCAAAACAACATCTCCCTCTTGTAATTAAAAGCTTAATTTTTATGATTTCTACGTATCCCGTCAAATATGTCAAATATAGAAACCTGAATGACATGATATTAAAGAGTCCATTTCCTGTAGGAAGTGATGCCATTATGCATTGTGCATTAAACGAAAGACATAAAACTGTGTAAAAGATCAGAATTCACATTTGCCGTCTTTAATAACAAAAAATAAAATAAAATTCTGATATTTTATTTCTTGCCCTTATAATTTTTATTTCATAACAAATTATGGATCCTATTGGTCTAAAGCCTGCAAGTTCCATATGTGTAGTTTTTGTCATATCTCCTAAATGTCTTTACGCATTCAACTCTCCTAAATATTATTTTTTGGAACAATTCTTCCATCTCACTCTATATAATGAGGCAGCCTTTAAACTGTGTTTTCATCGTAGAAATTAAGAGAAAAGATGGCGAACAATAGTTTCATCTCTATTGTGACTATTGGATTGCTTCTTATCAGCTTTATCAACATCGCAGGTTCGAATCTTTCTTTTATTTCACCTTTCTTTTCCTATTTAATATCATATTACTTAATTAAAACAGTAATACCATATCACTAATTTATATGTGTAAGATTGCTTAAGAAAAGAAATGACCAAATCCCTACAGATTACAAATTGTTTTTCATTGCTAATTAAGGCCGAAGGCTGCTCATTTTTCTTAATTTTTCAATCAAATGAATGATGATGGAAATAAGTAATTAAGTTCAGAACTACATCATGACGAAGTGCAAGCGTTGAAGCATGCATATGTTGGACAAAAACTAATCACTTTTTAAAAATTAATAACAACGTCTCATTAAGAAAATTACAATTCTACGGTCAACAGATGTTATAATAAGTGCCTTATTATTATATTATTATTATTATTTTATCTTATCTTCAAACTTATCATATTTCAGAAGTGGAATCAATTGGCGTGTGTTACGGTAGGAACGGAGATAATCTCCCTCCGGCAAATGAAGTCATCGAGCTCTTAAAAACTTACAGAATAGATGGCATTCGACTATATGATACCAACCATGACATCCTTCAAGCCCTCGGGGGCACTAACATAGCGGTCATCATAGACGTTCTTGAACCTGATGTCATTAATATCGCAAATAGCGACACTGCCGCTGTTGAATGGGTTCAAGACAACATTGTACCCTTTTCCCAGAATGTGAACTTTCGTTACATTGCTGTTGGCAACGAGCTTATTCCTGGCTCTCATCCATACATCATCTACCCTGCAATGAATAAACTGCAAGCTGCATTGCAGCAAGTTAGCCTCGATGGCACGATAAAGGTGTCAACATCAATCTCTACCGGCGTGTTTGGCAACTCATGGCCCCCTTCCCAAAGCTTCTTCTCCCCCAACATCATCTCGGATCTCCAACTCATTGTCAGCTTCCTTGCTAGCCATGGTTCCCCCATTTTGGTCAATGTTTATCCTTTCTTCGGCCTCAGTGGAAGCAACGACAAAAGCGCCCTTGACTTTGCACTCTTCACTGCTGGTGACACAAGGTTTAGTGACAATGGGTTAGATTATCATAATTTATTTGATGCGATGGTTGATGCTCTTTTCTACTCGCTCGAGAAAATGGAAGGGGGCAGTACTGTCAATCTAGTGGTGTCGGAGACTGGCTGGCCATCGGACGGCGGGGGTGTGGCCACTTGGCAGAATGCACAGACTTACATCTCCCATCTGATGGATCATGTTAACCAAGGGACACCCAAGAAGCCGGGTAAAATTGAAACCTACATATTTGCTTTATTTGAGGAGAATCTTAAACAACCACAAGGGACAGAGAATCATTATGGCCTCTTCTCTCCAACCAAGCAGCCCAAATATACTCTTAACTTTAATTAAGAACAGAATTTTTCGATGCAAGAGGAAATGATCAATCTCATCCACAGTTGTGTGGCCATTTGTATGAATAAATTGACTCTCAAGCCTTGTAGCATGTTATTTGGTTGATTAATAGCCGGTTTTTAGCAATTAGTTTGGTTTCAAGATTTTGAAGCTTTTTCATTACAATCATAGTTTGTTTGGATAAACTTCAAACCGAAACATTTTATCTGAGCAATATATGTTTTTTAATACCACAAAGAAAATGATGTATCTAAATATTATAACATCACAAAATATTTAAGATATACGAACTCTTCACAGGTATTACAAAAACATAACGGCAAAAAAATTAAATGACGTAAAGTTGTATGATTTATATTAAATTGCGCATTTAAAGGAGGCATAAGAGAGCACATCAATGCCCTCATAAACCTTAATATATTTTATATGTATAATAGATACTATCTAAAAACCGCCATTATTTGTGCTCCATAAAATTAATAAAAATAATTTGGCTCGATTTAAGAAAATATCGACTCATAATATTATCTTATAACTTGAATTAGGTTAAATACATTGTCATCAATGATCTAAATCAACTCAATCTCAAATGTTCCATCTCTAACTCTAATATAGTAGATTATAACTCCCATCATCCTAATCTTATTAATACCCATAATTACTGCACAAAAACAACTAGCTTAACCAAACATTCTACACTTGTGCTAAATTGAAAAACACAAGAAATAGTCACTTTGATTTCTGCATCTCACAATTGGACTCCGTTCCAAATGATATGCACTCCTCCATCCATAGATGGAAAAGGTCAAGAGAAAAGGAAAAAAAAGTTGGGAAATTCCTTTGCTCTTTTATGTTATTCCCTAGACACCTGATATCTTTCGCTCCACTCTGCTCGCGAGCTCCGTTCCGCTTTAGCATATGTCTCTTATCTAGTATCCGAGTCATACCTAACTATATATATAATTGATGAGTAGTATGTCGAGCCAAAACAAGCCGAACACGAATGAACAAATCTTTGTCCGTGTTTGGATCGTTTATATATCATGCACAAAAAAGTGTTCGTGTTCGGCTTGTTAACTTAGCGAACGATCGAGCACGAGCTTTTTAACAAGCCAAACACGAGCTGTTTGCGAACAACGAGCCATTTTGACAGCCCTATTCATAAATAATTAATATAAAAAGGCCAAAGAAGGGGGGGGGGGGGGGGGGGGCGGCGGGGTGGGAATGGGGAGTTCTTGTGCTCTTTTGCTTGATCTTTAAATATATCTTCTTTGAATGATACAATCCTTCAAGATGGACCAAGAGTGTGGGAATATAAATAGATGATTTAGGGATTACAAATGGATATTTTGTGCATATTGGAAGCAAAAGTTTATTTAGTCATTAAGAGATGCTTTATTTATCATTATTCATGTCCTAATTGCTCATTTTATTATCATAACACATCTTGAACCCAATTAACTAATCAAACTCAGGCTCAAATCAAAGGTGGCTAGAGCTATTAACTAAATTAGAGAGATATCTTAGCCTAAATTTAAAATGATGACAAGAAAATACTAGTCAATGGGTTGGGTTGGAATAACCTCAAGGACCTAATTATTGTCACCCCATTCTCCAATTATGGGAGGAGTGTAATCTTTAACTTAAACGAGTAATAATTGGCACAATAAAAATCAAAGTACAATATCAAATAGAGAAGTTGATGACAGTCTTAGGGCCCGTTTGGGACACCTTATAAGTGCAGGCGGCATTTTGACACGTTTCGTTAGATTATCCGAAATCGCAGTTGTGTTTTTATACTAAACGCAGGCCTCGGGTCGAACCCCGCGATCGACCAGCGGGCCGTGTTTCGGATAAACCGTTTATCCTGAAACGCACAAGCTACCTCAAACGCACCCTTAATGATAAAAAGATAAGCGTAGATATATATATATATATATATATATATATATATATATATATATATATATATATATTAGGGGAAAGAGCAACTCGTGGCTCCCTACGCGTTAATTAAGTAAACAGTACAAAAGAGGTGGGGGAGACAGATCCCCAACTAAAAATAGAAGAAAAATACAATACCCAAACTCACTCCTAGGGGTTCCGTCTCCCGCAATACAACTCACGCAAAAAAACAACTCCAAAAGAGCCGCTAAAGGCCAAAAAACAAACATAACTACAGAACAGAAGTTCCAAACATTATAGCAGCAAAGCCAACATGAAAACAAAAAAGTGTATGGGGTACTGAGCACGGGCCCGCACGGTGAAAACAGGAAGCACATCAAAACAATGAGCCCAAGAAGCCGAAGGTGAAGAGCAGAAAACATCCACAGCCAATTAACAAGAGAAAAGCCATGAGAAACTGTAGAGAAGATCAGCAACATGATAGGAGGAAGTTCCAGGTGTTTTGTAAAATGCAGCAGATCAGCATAAAAAGTAATTCCTGTTGAGCTAAAATCTGGCCAAAGCGTAAGAACAGCAAAGCAGCACAACCCGCAGAACACTCCCCAAAACGAAGCAGGTCCAAACAACAGGAGAAAACCCAGCAGAACACAACATAGAAACATGAAATTAACGTCTAATGAAAGGTAAATATAACATATCACTATTAAGTAAAATAAGAAGATGCCTAGGTGGAGTGGTTCCGACCATAGGGGTATTTACTTTGAGTTTTGCTAACCAGTCTGCAGGAGAATTACCTTCCCTGAAAATAAAGCTGTAATTTACTCCGTAAATTGTGCTGGAATATGATGTTTCTGGCTCTTTTGAAAAGATAAGTAATGTTCCAGGGTATTGGTGATGTTTCATTAAGCATGGTATAAAGAAGAGAAGAATCTGTTTCAATAACAAGCTTAGTTATAGAGAAAGCAACTGCAGTAGTTAAGACAGAGAAAAAAGCCCAACACTCAGCCTCAAGAGGGTTGTCAGCAATCACAGGTGAGTGAAAAAAACATTGTAAACTGCCCTGGTGATTCCTCAAAACACCCCCAATACTAGCATGGGCAGGGGACCAACTACCATCAATGTTAAATTTAAACCACCCCCGAGGAGGTGGTCGTCATTTAACCAAAATAGGAAACCGGCAATACGGGGATTTGCATTAACAGTGAGAACCCTAGTAATTCTAGTAAAGTAGGCTAAAATATTAGAAAAGGTAGTGATAGGTAAAACGAGCTATATCTTCATATTTATGGTTGTTCCTAGCCATCCAAAGGAACCAAAAAACCACCGGGGGAAAGAGTTGAAATGCTTCCCCAATATGTTAAAATGACTCCAGCATGTAATATAAGACTTGATAGAGGTCTCAGGGCCCCAGCACATACCAAAGTGAGAAGCCAAATTCTGCCAAACAGTCTTAGCAAAATTGCAATTGAAGAATAAGTGGTTAAAAGTTTCTTCATTTTCCTTACATAAGGGGCAAATAGAAGCCATTCTTAAGCCTTTTAGTTTAAGGATATCGTCCAAAGGAAGGAGTGAGTGAAAAAGTCTCCAAAGGAAGAAAGAGATTGATGGGGTGAATATAGAATTCCAAATGAGAGTGCTCCAGCACCATCTAGGAAATGAATGCAATTTTTGATAGAGCATTTTGCTTGAAGAACATTTTAAAGACTTCTTCCACATATGAAGATCCTTATGATTTTGTAAGGGAATAATGTTTATTCTCATAGCATAGAACAGTGATAAAACTCATTGGCATAATTTTAGACCTATTTCTCTCACAACAGTTATTTCTAAAACCATTAGCAAGATACTTGTTGCTAGGCTGCAGCCTCATCTCTCTCTCCTTATATCCCCACAACAATCAGCTTTTATTAAGGGTAGAGAGATCACTGATAATATCTTGTTGGCTCAGGAGTTAATCGAGGATCTTGATAAAAAATGTAGGGGTGGTAACCTGGTTATCAAGCTTGATATCAAAAATGTTTTTAACACTATAAATTGGAATTTCATACTCAACATTTTCCATGCTAGAGGGTTTTCTGATAGTTTTTGCAATTTAATTAAACGTTGGCTTTACTGTAATGGTTATAGTGTGCTTGTTAATGGTAATGCTTATGGCTTTTTCAATGCTATAAGAGACATTATACAAGGGGATCCTCTCTCCCCTACTGTTTTCATTATTGCATTTGATTATTTTTCTAGGCTTCTTCATAAGTATCAAAGCTTGCATAGACATACAAATTATGTGCATAAGGCAAATATATTAATATCACATCTTGCATATGCTGATGATGCAATTATTTTTACTAAAGCCACTAAAGCTGCTATCAAGGCTATGATTCAAATTCTGAATGACTTTCAAAATGCTTCGGGTCTCACAACTAAATGCCAACTTTATTTTGGTAAATATGTCAAGGCACATATTTCCAACCTAGCATACCGATTTTACGGTTTCATGCTCTCTCATTTACCTCTCAAGTATTTAGGTGTTAATCTTTTGAGAGGTAGGAGAAAGCAAACTCAAATGGATGATGTGATTCAAAAGATTAGAATTAGGATTGTTGATTGGAGGAATTCCTATCTTTCTAATGGGGGCAGAATCACTCTGTTAACCAGTGTTTTATCAAGTATCCCACTATATGCACTTTAGGTCTTCAATGCTAAGAAATCTGCCCTCGCTTCCCTAGAAAAGTCGTTTAATAAATTTCTTTGGGAGCATTCTGGAGCTAAAAAGCATTGGCTCAGTTGGCATAAGCTTTGTAAACCAAAAAATTCTGGAGGTTTGGGTTTCAAAGCCCTTCAGCACATTGTTGATATAAATATGTGTAAGTTATGATTTAAATTCAGTATGGGCAACTCACTTTGGGCCATCTTTTGCTTCGTAAATATTGTATGAAGGCTCATGCTTCTTTAGTAGAATGGAAGAAGGGTGACTCTAAATTATGGAAAGCCATTACTAAAGCTCGTGATATTGCTAATAAGTTCATATTTTGGGATTTGGGTGAGGGAAATGTTTCTTTTTGAAGGAGGATTGGGGGTTGAAAACCTTAAAAATATCCAAGCATCATCGGGACTTGAATTCTCTTCTTGTAGCCGATCTCACCGTTAATGGAACTCTGGGATGTAGCTATATATATATATATATATATATATATATATATATATATATATATATATATATATATATATATATATATATATTATAGTCTCTCGATGTCTGGTCTCGAGCTCGCTAGTGGTTTGCGAAGCTTTCGGCTCGGATGGACAATCGGCATCGCTTACCTCGGGTGATCTCTTTCCTAACTCTGTTTTTTCTTGCCTTTTTGGTTTTGTTTGGTAGTGTATGGCTAGATCTTACGTGGATGCGGTGAATGGAGGTATTTCTTCACCTTCCAGTGTCGCATTCTTGTTTTTTCCCTCAATCTTACCATGATGCTTGGGAGGTAGGAGGTGGGGAGTATAGTTTCATCAAGAAGCTAGGGCGGAAGAATGGGAAACCGGCTTTGTTTTTGTCCGATGAAGAAACCAATATTCTAGCATCGGCATGTCGGTATGTGCTCATTGGAAAGTTTCTTTATGGTCACCCTAAGCTTGATTTCATCCGAAAATATTTTGATTTACTGAAACTTACTGGGACTTGGAAAATCGGCTCTTTAGATGGTAGGCACATTCTCATCGAACTGTCTAATGATGTAGATTACACAAATGTTTTCGCAAGAAAGATAATGAAGATTGAAAATCGGCTCATGAAAATTCTTAAATGGAGTGTAGACTTTGATCCACGCTCTGAATCACCTATCATACCTGTCTGGGTCAAATTTCCTGAATACAAATATCATTTTTTTAACCATGAGATCCTTTATTCCTTAGCTAAAGGTTTTGGTAACCCACTACGTGTTGATAAGCCCATCGTTGAGCGTCATAAGCCTGCTGATGCCTGTTTCCTTGTCGAAAGGGACATTACCCAACCATACCCAGATGAGGTATGGATTGGGTCGGCTCATAAAGGCTACTGGCAACAGGTTATCATGGGGCCACACCCCCCCTACTGCTCTCACTGTGCTATGTTTGGGCACTCCAATACAATCTGCTATAGACTACACCCACACCTCAAACCTCCTCCTATCCCCAAAAACTATACATTGCCACCAAACCCCACCATCCCTCCACTAGAGGTTATTTTGGACAACCCCCCTGCACCTCCCAACCTTGGCACTGAGTTACATGATGATGCTCAGCCTACCCCTGTTATATTCTCACCTACTCTGACTTTGGTTGAACATGCCCCCCTTAACTCAACTAACCAGTTTGTTGCTTTAGATACTGCTATGGAAACCCCACTTTGTGAGAACAATGGTCATGATATGACTGTGCAACTTAGGGATGTGGCCTTGGCTGAAGATATACATTCACAGCACAGCTCTACAAAAGACAAATCCTTAAATGTGGATGACGATCAAAGCATACAAATACACTTGCCTGTTAGTGTACCTTCATATTTAGAAAAAACTAACAGTGGTCAGGATATGACTGGGCAGGTTAGGGATGTGGCTTTGGCTGAAGATATACCCTCACAGCACAGTTCTACAAATGATAAATCCTTAACTGTTGATGATGATCAAAGCATTCAAATACACTTGCCTGTTAGTAACACTTCATGTTTAGAAAAACCTTTTCCTTACAGTACGACTGAAACTGCTAATTCTATTGAACCTATTGTTATTTCTAATGAAGTGAATCATATGGAAAATTCGGTTCAACCTCATTTTGCTGATCCTAATCAAGCTTTTGACCCCCCCTGAATAGGACAATGCCTAGGCACACACAAGGCTTTCCTACTAGGTCTCTAAACGTTGACTGTAACTCTGACATTGAGCATAGTCAGAAGGAAATATCCAATAAAGTCATCGAAGCTAACTCTGATATGGAAACAGAATGGATCATTCAAAGATCTAATAGGAAGAAAAATAAGAAACAAAATTTAGGTAAAAGAATTACCATTGAGCCTGATATTTCAAGTTTTTTCTGAAAATGAAACTTTACCCCCTTCTTCTAGGGTAACTAGAAGGAGTGGAAAACACTATGTTTAATATTATGGTTTGGAACATTAGGGGAGTGGCTGACCCTTCCTCCCTTAAGCGTTTGAAACATCTTTGTAGGTCTCATCATTTCGACATTTTTGCTATTTTGGAACCTATGGTAACCACTAATAAAGATAAAATTCTTGCCTGTTTTCCTCGTTATCTACATTACTGTAATAGAAATAACAAAATATGGGTTTTTTGGAAAAAAAATGTTAATTTTCATATCATTGAGGATGATAATCAGTTTGTTTTGGCCAATTACATTTTTGACTCCTATAAGGGGTGGCTGACTTTTGTTTATTCTAGTTCTGTTCTTGCTGAAAAGTTCCTTTTGTGGAATAAGATAATTGCTATAGGGAATACTATTAATGATAATTGGTGTGTGGGGGGGGGATTTTAACATGATCATGTCCCCTTCTGAAAGGAGAGGGGGTGCTAATTTGGTTACTAGTGCTATGAATAAATTCTGTGATTGTATGTCTCAAGCTAGTCTCTTTGACATGGGTTACACGAGTCCCCTTGCACTTGGAGAAGGGGTTTACTTTTTCAACGGTTGGATAGATTCTTTGGCAACCCCTCTTTCCTTAACGGTTACCACCTAGCGCGTGTCCAAGCACTTAAGTCATGCTTCCTCCGACCATAACCCACTCTTATCGACAATTGCTTTTCATTCTAAACCAACCAGAAACCTTTTAAATTTTTAAATATGTGGGCCGCTCATCCAAATTTTAGTGAGCTGATCGGATCTTTGTGGCGACTTAAGAACCGTGGCACTCCTTGGTATGTTCTTTGGCAACTTCATAAGAAAGTGGCTTATGGTTTGAAAAAGTGGAATTTTGATGTTTTTGGTAATATACAAAGTAGGGTTGCTAATTCTTTGAACATTGTGAATGGTTTAGAATCTATTATTACTATGACTGCTGAACAGGTGAAAGAGTTGGCTCAGGCACATAGCAACTTATTGTCTGACATAGCTCTTGAGGAAGATCTACTTATGCAAAAAGCTCATGACATCAATTTCCTTAAAGGTGACAGAAATACTGATTACTTTCATGCTTCCATTAAAAGCAGGATTAATAATAACACCATTACTCAAATTAGGGGCAGGGAGGGGAATATTTTCACTGATGCTGTGGAGATTGGGAATAGTGTTGTTGACTTTTTCTCTACTTTATTTTCCAGCCAACTTCAGGTTTCTTGTATAGATGTAAATTTACTTAATGATGATAGACATTATATCTCCTCACTTTGCCTTACTGATATCCCTTCTGAAGAGGAGGTTTATAATGTCTTCAAAGCTTTACATACTAACAAGGCCCCGGCCCTGATGGTTTTACTCCCTCCTTCTATATTAGCTGCTTTGGAACATTGTGAAAAAGGAGGTGGTTGAGGTTGTTCAAAGTTTTTTTATGGGTGAGGACCTTTGCAATTATTTTTCTGCTGCTCTTATAGTGCTCATTCCTAAGGGGAATGACAAGTCGGATTGGAGTCTGTTTAGACCCATCTCTTTAACATCTGTTATTTCTAAAGTTATAAGCAAGCTTCTGGTGGCTAGAATTCAACCTCTTCTCAACCGTCTTATCTCTCCCCATCAATCTGCTTTTATTAAGGGGAGGGAAATTACTGATAACATTCTCCTTGCCCAAGAACTTCTGGAGGATCTGGATAGGAAATGTAGGGGGGTAATCTTATTATTAAGCTTGACATTAAAAAGGCTTTTGACACGCTAAATTAGGACTTTATCATTAATGTTTTAGTGGCTAGAGGTTTCAATGCTAATTTCTGCCAACTTATTAGAAGATGGCTCTCCAATAATCACTACAGTGTGTTGGTTAATGGGAGTACGTATGGTTTCTTCTCTGCTAAGAGGGGCATCAAGCAGGGAGATCCTTTGTCTCCTATTATTTTCATTATTGTGTTTGATTATCTTTCCAGATTGCTGAACACTCAACATGTACATGTTTCTGCTCAGTATTTTAACAAAGCCCATTATCAGGTTACTCATTTGGCTTATGCAGATGATATTATGATATTTTCTAATGCCTCTAAATCAAGCATTAGAAATATCATGAAAATTTTGAATATATTTGAAGAGGTTTCTGGTTTGTCCTTTAACAAGGACAAATGTCATATGTATTTTAGTAAATATTTATCCCATTCACATCTCATGTGGGCTACCAACTGCATTGGGTACAAAATTGCTAAATTGCCTATTAAGTATTTAGGTGTTAATCTTCTTAAAGGCAGATGTAAGCAAATTCAGATGGATGACGTTTTGGATAAAGTTAAGGGTAAGATCAATAACTGGAAAAACACTTTTCTTTCCACTGGGGGTCGTTTAACTCTATTAAATAGTGTGCTTCATAGCATTCCTCTATATGCTCTTCAAGTATTCAATGCTAAGAAGAGTTCTATTGATAGACTGGAGAAAATTTTCAACTCCTTCCTATGGGAGGGGGGTGGTTCTAAGAAGCACTGGCTCTCTTGGAAGAAATTGTGTAAGCCTAAGTATTCTGGGGGCCTTGGCTTTAAATAGTTGTCTCACATTGTTGATATAAATATGTGTAAACTGTGGTACAAATTTAGATTAAGGGAGTCTATTTGGGCTAATTTCATGCATGCTAAGTATTGTAAGAATGTTCATCCTACCAAGGTTACTTGGAAAAGTGGGGACTCCAAAATTTGGAAAGCTATTTTAAGAATTAGGTTGGAGGCCTCTAAGGCTATTTTTTGGGATATTGGGGAGGGAAGATCTCATTTTGGCATGATAATTGGGGTATCCCCAATCTAAATTGGCACGTACGGCATTCGACCGGAGCAACTCTATTGATTTCGATCTGTTGGAACATGGGGCGGTGGGATACGAGCAAGATTAGGGAGTTGGTGAGGCGGGATTCCGCTCGCTTTATTAACCAAATTCCTATAAATGCTACTAATGCCGACAAACCTCGTTTGGAAGAAGCCTCCTCATCTCTCCATTAGTAAACACTTATATCAAAAGTTTAATTCTTTTACTAAGTTGAGTTGGGGACCGGGATTTGGAATTCTATGTTTACCCCTTCTATATCTTTCTTCCCGTGGAGATTTTTTTCAGTATTTTACCTCCGGATGATATTTTAAGATTAAAAGGTTTAAGATTGGCCTCCATGTGTGTATTATGTAAGAATGCCGAGGAGTCCTCCTCCCACCTATTTTTTAATTGTATTTACTCTAAGCATATTTGGAATAGGTCTAGCTAATGCTTTTGGTATAGTTTCTTTAATCGTTGTTCCATTTATGATCGTATGAAAGTTTGGAGCGTTTCTAACTAGTCGGGAAAAGTCTAAAGTATTTCCCCTATGTTGTTTTGTGGTTCATTTGGTGTGCTAGAAACTCTTTTAAGCACACTAATTGTTTTCCCTCACCTGATGTTTCTTTCTCTAAAATATTGGCCTATCATAGGTCTCTCAGGCTATAAAAAAGGGCTACTGAGCACACTAATAGACCTATTGTGGTTCAGTGGGTGCCGCCTGCAAGTGGGATAATTAAGGCTAACATTGATGGCAGCTGGTCTAGCTCCCACTCATCTGCTGGGGGTCTATTTAGAGACCACCTAGGGAACCTGTTAGCATTTTTTGGTTCTCCTGTGGTGGCTGATTGTCCATTAATGGCTGAGGCTTGGTCACCGTTACTATCTATTAAATCGTCATTAATCTAAATTTTCTCTCTTACGGTGTCGAAACCGATTCCAAGCAACTTATTGACATATTTTTTAAACGTATAGATATTCCTTGGAATTCGATTATTCTCTTTAAAAGAATTTGGAATCTCATTGACACATCTATGGTGCATTTCTCTATCACTTTTATCCATAGAGAGGGTAATCGTCCTGTGGATTGGCTAGCAAAAAATACATGTCACTCTCCATTGGTTGGCAACATTCCATCTCGACAGCTTGCTCTCCTGGTTCACGGGGACAAGCTCAATTTGCCTTATATCAGGTTTACTTAGCCTATTTTTAGTTTCATTTCTTCATTATTTGATCTTGGCTGTTTGCTCTATTCTAATGTCTATTTCCTGCTAATTATATATGTGTTATGGTTTTTATTTTAAGCTTTCTGAGGATTCTATATATACTGTTTGGAATATAGTTTGCTGTCTGGAGTTTGTTCCTGTCTGTGGCTTCCGTTTTCCATGTTTCTGCAGGTGTAACTCAATTTCAACTCTCTTTTGCTATATGCATTCTCAAACCTGGGAAAGTTTTGATAAGGGATGGCTTAAACTGGAACCTGCTGTTTATTCAAGTCTGTGGAGCTCAACCTTTCTTTTGTGATGTCTCAACCTTGACAGGGGCCGCTATACGGGGACTGGCTATTTTCTCCTGGTTGTCTTTCATGCTTAATGTTGCAGGGTCTTCTAATTTTTCTGCTCAATGGTCACGCTCTTTGCTGCATTTTGTTTTTCTACTGCATTTTGTTCAACTACAGCTTTTTTGGGATCTTCTGTAGGGCTTTAGTTTTCACATAACACGCTTTTGGTAGTTATTATGCTTTGTTTTTTCATTGTTTTGGAGTTTTTTTATTTTGCGTGAGTTGTATGGTGGGAGGGGGTTGAGGGGAATGGGACCTCTACGAGTGTGTTTTGTATTTTTTTTGGGTTTTGTAGTGAGGTCCCGGCCCCTTGCCTCCTCCATTTTGTAACTCTTTTTGGATTTTTAACACGTAAGCGAGCTCTACAATCGCTCTTTCCCAATATATATATATATATATATATATATATATATATATATATATATATATATATATATGTGCGCGCGCGAGCGCCATGCGTTGAAGCAAATTATGGATCCCATTGATTTAAATAAAGCCTGTTTGTTCTATAGGTCGACTGTTGTCACATGCCTCGTAAATGTGTACGCATTCAACTCTCCTAATTACATATGAAAAATTTTTGAACTAGTCTTCCATCTCACTCTATATTGCGAGGCAGCCTTTAAACTGTATTTTTATCGTAGAAATTTAGAAAAAGATGGCAACCAATAGTTTCATCTCTAGTGACTATTGGATTGCTTCTCATCAGCTTTATCAATATTGCAGGTCGAATTTTTCTCTTATTTCAGCTCTATCTTTTCCTATGTAATATCATATTACAAAATTAAAACAGTAATATCATATTACTAATTAATATGTGTATGTTGGATTTAGAAAATAAAAGATCAAATCTCTACATATTAAAAATTTTTATTTTTGCTAATTAAGAGCCTAAGGCTGCGCATTTTTTAAATTTTTCAATCAAATAAATGATGATGGAAATAACTAATTAAGTTCAGAACTTTATGATGACAAAGAGCTAGCGTTGAAGCATGCATATGTTGGACAGTAACTAATTCTTTTTAAAATTTTAATAATGTTTTCTCCTAAGGAAAATTACTTTTTTTTTTTTTTTGTTCAACAGATGTTATAATAAATGCCTTAGTAATATTATTATTATTTTTACCTTATTTTCAAATATTTGAGCGTCTTACAATAGGGAAGCGAATAATCTCCCTCTAGGAAATGAAATCGTCCAGCTCTGCAAATATAACGGTATAGATGACGTTTGACGATATGATAACCCCCACCCCTACCCCTTGGATTATCATAATATTTTTGATTTAATGGTTGACGCACTCTTCTCGGCACTCGAGAAGGTGGAAGGCGACAGTAATATCAATCTAGCGGTGTCGGAGACTAGCTGGACATCGGGCGGTGGGGGTGTAGCCACGCTGTAGAATGCACAGACTTTGATCTCTCATCTAATAGATCATGTTAAGCAAGGGACACCCAAGAACCCCGGGAACATTCAAGCCTACATATTTTCTTTATTCGATGAAAACCTTAAACCAACACAGGGGATAGAGAATCATTATGGCATCTTCACTCCAACAGAGCTGTTCAAATATTCTCTTAAATTAATTAAGAATGTAACGTGCATTTACTCCAACTGGTCACCATCTCATCCAGGATTGTGCTGCCATTTGCATGAATAAATTGAATCTCAAGTCATTTAGCTTGTTATTTGGTTGATTAATAACATGTTTTGAGAATTTTGCATGGTTTCAAGGTTTTCTAGTTTTCATTATTATCATTAGTTTGTTTGAATATACTATAGGAAAAAACACTAAAACCGATGGCTTTACACGTCGGAAAAATTATTCTAACTATCAATGGTTTTGCAACTGCAGAACAACATATACCGTCGCTTATTAACAGTATTTTGTTTTCCGACTTTTTTTAATTATAACTAATGGAATAACTCGTCGGTTATAAGTTAATATTAACTGAAGACTATAATTTGTCGGTTATCTTCAAACCTGTCATCTATCAGAATTTTAACCAACACATTTTAGTATTAAGCAACGGGAACGACCGTCGATAATAGTTTTAATAATCGACGCTATAAAAGTCATTAATTGGCTGTCAAAATTAATCTTATAACCTGCATGACATCACCTCCCTCCAGATCTTGCCCTAATCTCTCCTCCTAACCTTCGTCTTCTCTACTTGAAGCCCTCGCCTGTCCCCAAAACTCTCGCATGCCCCTCTCTGTTTCGTCCAAAACCATCGCCTTCGTCCCTAAAACCCTCGCAATACAGTCAGAATAAGAGTTAGGTGGGAACACAGTGGCATAATCGTGGCTTATAATGACCGAAAACTCCCATTTTCTCTCCTTCCGCTCCTCTGCTGCCCAAAATGACCGAGGAAGGAAAATTAGTATCTTCATTTTCATTTTTATTTTCATTTACTTTGAAGAATGCATTTAGGGTTTAGGGTTTAGCAACTATAAGGTTTCCCAAATATTTTCCTATTTTACTTGGATTACATTTAGGGCTATGAATTTAGCTTGAACATGGTTAATCGCTCCAAGATTGATTCGAAATTTGGCTTGGATGGAAATCAAATCGAAATAAATGAGCCAAGTTGCGAGTCAAAATTTTTTATCAAATTTTATTCGAGCCGACCCCAGCTCGGCTCGATATCGAATTTTTTACAATATATGACTATGAATCTAGCGAATTTAGTTTGATGATTTATTATTATACAAAAAGAGCAGAAAATCTGATACAAGAATAAAACTTGTGATTTACTGAAGTTTCCTCAATGGAAAGAAGCTATTCACTACAAATGGGTATTCAAGAGAAATGAAGGCATAATATGAGTTGATAATGCTAGATGTAATGCTAAAATAATTACAAATTGATTCAGTTAGATTTCAAGAGTAGACTAAAAATATATATGTATTCTCTTCAGTGGTTAGTGATTATTCAGTTCAATCTTTACTTAGTATTGTATCTAATCATAGCCTCAAGCCTCAATAGTTAGATGAAAATAGTTTTTTTTTCTATAAAGAACTTAAAGAGAAAATCTACATGCACCAACTCGAGGCCTTTGTGATAATAGAAAAAGAAGACTATATTTATATGTTGAAGTCTCTTAATGATTTGAAAGTCCCCTAAATCGTGGTATAAGAAATTTGAATTAATTATAATTATTCATGAGCTTAAGATGCGTAGCTATAAATTCTTTTCTAGTTTAAGAGGAATGACAATTAGTCCTCTATCTACTTGCTCTTATATATTAATGATTTTTTATAAGTACTTAGAATTATAGATGACAACCAATAATTTAAACACACTTTAAGTAATGAGTTGAGATGAAAGATTCAAGAGTTTCAATGAATATCTTTAGTATGGAGATTCATAAAGATAGAAAGTTTGGTAAATTATTTCTTAATTAAAAAGAATATATTTTTAATGTACAAAATGTGCAGCCTATTTCTTATATTTTATGCATCCACAATCAGGTAAAATTATACTCTTTATTTTATAATGGCGTCGACGGCTAGGTTTCCGCTCTTGGGGTTTCATGGCGATTCTCGGGCGATTTCCGTAGGTTAGGCGTGCTGTCCCTCCGTCCGGTCTTCTCCCGGGCGATCGCCGTCGCCCGGGCTCGGTGATCTTTCCCCTTTTTTCTCTCTTCTGTTTTCTTTACTTATTTTGTTAGCTGTGATGGAGCGTAACTACGCCAACGCCGTCACGGGGGCTCTCTTACGACCTCCAGGAGCCACTCTTGCTATTTCCCACAATCTTTTCATGAGGCTTGGGAGATTGGTGGGGGTGAGTATAGTTTCATCAAGAAGCTCGGAAGGAAAAACGGTAAGCCTGCTCTTTTTCTTTCGGAGGAGGAGACTAACATTCTTGCTTCATTATGTCGTTTTGTGTTGATTGGCAAGTTTATTTATGGTCATCCGAAATTAGACATCATCCGAAAGGAATTTGACTCCCTAAAGCTTACGGGCGCCTGGAAGATAGGTTCTGTCGATGGTAGGCATATCCTTATAGATCTAACCAACGATGTCGACTACACAAATGTTTTTGCTCGTAAAGTTCTTAAAATAGACAATAGGTATATGCGAATACTAAAATGGAGCGTTGATTTCAATCCCAAAGCTGAATCCCCAGTTATTCCAGTCTGGATAAAATTTCCTGAGTATAAGTACCATCTTTTTAACCACGAAATCCTTTACTCTCTTGCAAAAGGATTTGGTACGCCTCTTAGAGTGGATAATCCTACGGTTGATCGTTCAAAGCCCGCAGATGCTTGTTTTTTAGTTGAGAGGGACATCACCCGACCCTATCCGGATGAAGTCCGGATAGGTTCCTCACACACCGGGTGCGGCGGCAGAGTTATTATGGGCTCACACCCACCTTATTGCTCTCACTCGTGCTATGTTTGGCCACTCCCCTACGATTTGTTATAGACTTCATCCCCATCTTAAACCTACTACTTTGCCCACGACCACCATCCACACTACCCAACGACCTCTACCCGTTGAGCCTCCTTTGACACAAATACTCGTCGCATCTACTCGTCACCCCACCTCCACTAAACCTCCCCCATATCTCCCCTGTCATCATCCCCCCGACCAAACCTTTATCCTCCGTGGAGGAAGACTGCAGATTCAAACTCTAACAATCCAAATAATGTTGAGGTTGCATTTAACACTCATGTTCCTTCACCTTTAGAAGACCCGAGTTGATCCTCCCCGTGATCGGAGGACCTCCTCATCTCACAATGCATCACCCACTTTGATCTTTCCTTTGGAAAACTCAACCCTTTTATGTTCAACTCCCAGGCAACACCTTACCTTGCAAACCCAACAATGTCCCGGGTTTGGATGACACAAACCAATTATGTTTATCTTTGGATAAGAATGATGATGCTAATTCCCAACACAGACTTACGGGTGAACTGTCTTTAACGATTGAAGATGATCAAAATATACAGATTTTGTTACCTGATGTAGTTCCACCTGATCTAAATACCCCTGTGTTAAATTTTAGAACTGAGGTTTTTCCTCTCTCTGACTCTATCCTGCTTCCTAATACTTGTGTTCTCAAAGAGACTAGTAATCATGCTGATTCTAGAGGAACATCTCAAAATCCTCCCACATCTACCCAACTTATAGACATACAAGCCCATTGTTGACCTCATTTTTGATGAGGTCTTCTCTTCTTCTCTTTAGTACTTAGGATCTAGCCTTAGGCTTTTCCTTTGACTATCCTAGAGGATTAGAATTGGGACCCACCACTTAGAAATTCAAACCACTTCTTAACTCCCTGCAAACTCCACAAAATTGATTGAAGACCCCTAATCACCTAGAGGGTTGACATTAAATGTGGAAGTTTAAAGGATGAGTTCCTATAGGATTCTTTGGCCTTAGGATTGTCCCAGGTGGCTCGGTCCGAGTGAAGGGCTGACTTACACACACATTACACCTATACACTACACTTTCACACACCTCTTAAAACCACACCCATACCTAACTTGACCTCCTGACTCATGAAGGTGATTCACATGGATGGTCCTTAACCCCTAAGCCCTTGGTTAAGAGGGTTAGGAACAACATAGTGGATGCCTCAAATGAGTCCCTTCATGGCTCATATGGGCTTGATGTAACTTCATGGCTCAACCAAAATGATTTTATTCCACTTATATTCACCCAATCTTCATTTTTCCAAATTTTCAATTTTTGACCCCCGGGACCCTACACCCGCCTAACCTACCAAATGCCCTTGAAACTACCCAAAATTTCCAAAATCACCTAAATTACCCAAAATTCCCCAAAATCAATCCCAAACATTTCCACATTACTCAAATTGATCATCCATACCCAAAAATATCAAAAATTCCAAAAATACCTCCCAATACCCTCCAAATACCCAAAATACCCATCTTGACCCAAAAATCCAAAAATTCAGAAAATTCCCAGAAAATTCCAGAAAATCCCAAATATTCCCAATTTCATTTTGTTCAACTACATCATGGGCCGATTTTGTCAATTTACCCTACTTTTGTCAAAACCCCCAATTTGACCCATTTTAACCCCAAGTGAACCCAATGTCAAACCAAACCTACCCAATGGACCCAAATTCTTGTCCAATTCAATTCTAAACTTCAATTCAACATTCTCAACACCAATTTAGACCAAATACAAGTCCAATTTGATTGACATTTGGATCCAATTTCACTTTTGGCCTTAAAGCCCAATTTGGGCCCATGACCCAAACCTAACCCAAACTCACCCAATTCAACTCCAATTAACCCCAAATCTTTTCTAAATCTTCCTTAACATTCCCACAAGCAAAACACTAACATGATTTGACCCAAATTTAAACCCAAACCCCACTCAAATTCAACCCAAAGCTAAAAGGCCAAATTTTGACCTAAACCCAAACTTAACCCAAATGAGCCCAAATCCCAAAATCAAAACCTAACCAAAGCCAAAACCTCTTTGAAACACTCCCATAAACATTTCCCAACATTAATTTTACATCAATTTTAACTTTAGCCCAACTTTGGCCCATGGTAGCCCATTTTGGCCCACCTTAGCCTCTTTACCAAAAGGCCCATATCCAACCCAATTCAAACCCAAATCACCTCAAATTTGTTTCAAACCACTCATGACACATCCCTAAACCAAATTCAACAATTATTTGGCCCAACCTCTTTACAAAATTTTCATCCATAAATTCCTTTTTTAAACTAAAAGGCCCATTCCTTAAATCATTTTAAAAACCCATTTTTACCACATCCAAAGGCCCAAAATTGGTCCCAAAGCCCATATGACATTTCCCCTCATCATACTTTCAATTAAACTCAATACCTAAGTCCTAAATTCATCATCAAATCATCCCAAATCAAGCCTTATCCAAGTTCTCATTAAATTATCAAAAAAATCCCAAAACCCATTTTCATGAATATGACCAAGCCTTTCCCCAAGCCAAAGGTGAGCCATGAAGCCATGCATGAGCCACATGTGAGCCATGAGAGCCTTGGACACTCCACCATGCCATATTGGGTAAGAAGAGGGAGGGCTTTCCTTAATCCCTAAAGCTCATTAGCCTTAATCATGATTCACCTAAACTTAAATTTAATCCAAATATATTTGGATGGAGACTTCTCCATGCCAAACCAACTGATCCCTTTGATCCCCCACGGCACCCAAAGCCACCTTGAAGGGTGCACCAAGCCCAAATGGGTGAATTGACCCATTTAGACTCAAAACTAGCCATGCCCCATTCTACTTTGGATCAAAGCCTTTACACATGGCAATTGCCGATTGCTTGCACCAAGCCCCAGCCCCGACCCACCCGACCTTGAGGAGACCCATGCTCGGCCGGCCGACCACCACAGCCGCCGGAAACCACCGGGCCGAGAGCTCACATGTGAGCCCAAACTTGGAATTCTCACTCGCCGAGCCGCCTCATGCCCAATGGCCACCATGGTCGTTCTTCACATGCCAAGAGCGATCGATCCTGACCCTCAACTCCCCGCGGAGGCCCTCCGACCATGCCTATTTAAACCCCTCACCCTCTCGGCCAAAGGAGGTGCCGAACCAAACCTTAAGGAAACTCTGCCAAAATCACTCCAGATCACTCTCCACACATAGAGCACTTGATCCCCACTGAATTCCAGCCCCAATTCCCTCCAGCTGAGCCCAATTTTGAGCTCAAAATTCCACCCAAAACCAGGACACTTCTCCACAGTGGGTCAATCCCCAAATTGATTGATCCTACACCTTCGCCAGACCAAGGGAAGAGGTCCACCAGCAAAAGCCCCCTCTCCAGGCCACCCATCTGTTCCAGACTCCAAGCTTTGTGATCGGGCTTGGTCGAAATCATACCTAGACAATTCACCAGACCAAGGGACTTCATCCGGAGCTTGCTCGGACCCAATCGAAGGTGACACAACCCTCGGATCGAAGCCACACTTCTCCGAGCAAAGGTATGAGCTAACTCTTTATCTCAAGCTTCTGGAGATTCTCCATTTCAAATGCCTTAATTTCAATGCATGATCACCGTATAGATGTATTCGTCTCTTCAAGAAGAATCCATAGAGCACAAGAACACGAAAATCCGTTAAGTATTGAGTGAGATATTAGGGATTTAGTGTGGACGGTTTCCGGGTTAGGAGGCTTGGGGACGATGAACGGATGCCGTTCATTTAATACACGCGCGGACGGACGGCCAGGATCGCGACGGATGAGGAGACGGAACGATACAGCGGGCCCCCGGAGCGCTGAGGTGGACGGCGGCGCCGAATCAGAAGACGACACGCGGCGCTTCGGAGATGCCTAGGTTGAGTCAGCGCGCGTGGATAAGTAGAAAAATAGGTTATTTTTCTATTTATTTAATTCCCTAAACTTCAAAAATCCATATCTTTGTGTAGAAAAATCACAAAAATAAAATAAAAATACCCTCTTGCTCGGTGAACGGAGGAGAATAATGTGGAAAAGAAATTAATTAATTTTGCCCAAGTACTTTATTTTTAATTAATTATTTACTCCCTGCATTGTTTTAATTCTCCATGCATTCATACAATTCACCATGGCATGAGACCATAGGGCTTTGAAGCCTCCGAACTCGGGAACATTCCCTGAATTTTCCAAGGTCGAGGCCATCTCGTGAAAAGTTATTGATTTTTCAAATGCATGTGGTCGTTTTGAGTATTTTAATTCCAAAAATTAGCATGTTGTGAAATAAATTCTAGAAAAATTTGGTGATGTTTCTTATGACCAGAGAACCCTAGGAAAAATAGGACTTGAGTTAATTCACTCGGATTAACCCTAATTAGCTCTAAATACCCAAAATTGAACTTTAGTTAATTAGAGTTAACCATAGATCAAATTGACTTGAAATCAATTCTCCACTGACCTTTAGGATCAGAGGAACCCACCATAAAAATTTGAAGTCAATTGGACTTGGTTAGCCTCTACTAAATGGGTTGATTAAGCCATTTAGTCATTTTAAACTTTAAAAATTCATAACTTTCAAAATACCTTTCAAAAATTCACCAAATTGGTTTTGGAGCCTCTCTGATATCAGGGGAATTTAAGAAAATTAAAATTTCAATTTTCTAAAAAAGTTAATTTTTTTAGTATTATTTTAATATTTTAATAATTAAAAAAATAATAAAAATTACAAAAATAATAAAATTCACCAAAATGTCATATTTTGAATTCTAACCACTTAGGAACAAACCCCATATTTTTCTTATGTCTCTAGGTTGAGATATTAAATTTTAAAGCCTTGGGGTAATTTTTAAGATTAAAAAATATATTTTCTAGCATTTCCACTAAAATAATTCCAATAAATTAAGCAAAAATCAGAAAATTATAAAATTTGGTTCTCTGGAATCCTTGATATCAGAGAGAATTTTAAAAATTATAAAATTCATTTTTCAACTCATATTCTATTTTTAAATTAATTAATACTCTAGAACTTAAAATAATTTTAATAAATAAAATTTAATTCAAAAAATCACAAAAATTGGTCCAAATGGTCCTCTGGTCATTAGGAATGTCCCATAATTTTCTTAAGGATAGAAACTTTCCCTTGGTCATATTATTAAATTTTCCTTGGAAATCCTTATTTTCCACCAAAAATAATTACATAAATAAATTAAATACCAGAAAAATCACATTTTCTCCTCCAATGTCTTTATTGACATATGAGTAAAGTCACATAAAAATTTCAAATTCATTTGAGCTCAATTTAGTGAGTTATGAAATTATTAAGCTTGAAGGGCAAAATGGTAATTAAAATTTTAACCCTTAAATTAAAACTTTAGGTTTAATGAAATAAAAAAGTAAAATATTTGATCTTAATCTGATTTGGATGATTGAAATTTAAATAATTAAAGGGTAGAAACCTACTAAACAATTTAAAAATAATTAAAATAAACCTTAATCAAATAAGTAATTAAATTTGGAAGAATAATAAAATTGGAATTATTAAAATAGGGATATTATTAGGAAGAGATTTATTCTTTAATCCAAAGATCCCTAAATTAATCATCCCAATAATATTTAATTCTTAATTAAAATGATAATCCAAGTTTAAAGATTTAAAATGCTAAAAGACTTAATCATTAAATTAAGTTAATGTTAAATTATTTAAAGCAAATCCCTTTAAAATAAAATATTAAATTAAATTAAATTAAAACAAATTAAATTAAATTAAAATTAAATTAAATTAAATTAAATTAAACTAAAACAAATTAAATTAAATTAAAATTAAGTTAAATTAAATTAAATTAAATTAAAACATATTAAATTACATCAAATTAAATTAAATTAAATTAAATTAAATTAAATTAAATTAAATTAAATTAAATTAAATTAAGCTAAATCATATTATATTAAATTAACTTAAAATTAAATGAAATCAAATTAAACCACATTAAATTAAATTAAGTTAAATTAAATTGAATTAAATGACATCACCTAAGACATTGAAGAATTCAAAATAAATCTAAAATAACTTGAACACTATTCCAAACTTAAATCATTAATTTGAACTTAAATTTGAATCACAAATCATTAAATATCATTTTGCCCTTAGGAGCTTTTACTATTATAACTCCTAAATGGAGTATCAAGTGAAATGTCATTTCACTCATAAGGATATTCAAACATCCTAATTCACTGAGCAAGAAATAAAACTTAACTTAAACACCCTGGATGATTAATTCACCTGCACAATAGAATTCATTCTGGACTCGGGACAATTTCGAAATGTAGAAAAGATGTTTAAGATTCGTCTTAAACACTTCCTCAATATGATGGAATGTCCTTAAGAACAAATTGAGCTTAGTTGTTCTTTGGTGAAGAAAATCATCCTTAAAACCAAAATTGAAGACCCAGACGTCATAGGAATGACTAGCTATAGGATTAGGATTTTGGTAGAAAACCATAACCTTTCCCTTAGCTTTACCTAGAAATTGCTATAAATGCTTAAATGCTCTAAATTGTATTTTAAGTGCAGCTTGGGATGACGGGAAGACCCTCCGAGTACGCTTTTATTTTATTTCAATTTATCTTACCGCAATTCATTTACTCGTGTTGCACTTTGCCTTTCTTGCATGATAAACAACGAGTTGCATGAAAACCTACACCTTTAGGACAGAAACCAAAACTGAAACCCATAACTAAATTAAAAGATACTACAAGATAAAATTCACCGCCACAACATTTCAAAATATAAGACAACTCAAAATTTAATCACAAACGGAACAACAAAACTGCAACTACAACTAAATTAAAACGTCTCATTGAATGATCGGGAATACCTCGGATGATGTAACCCACGTGTTGCTAACGGGATTTCCCACGTGTCTAAATGAAAGTGCGGAACTCATTTAGTTGAGTTTAGCAAATTCATCCGGACTAAGTGAATTCGATGAAAATAACGGTGCGGGATGACGGAACCGTGGGATCTTAATCGGTTCGTTTAATCAACTCTAAGACCTGTTTTAATTAAAATATTAAAGACACATGGAAATTAAGACTTTCTCTAAAACCAAACACTTCTCTCATCTCCCGATTTATGACTTCTAAAACTAAACCTCTGCAACAACAAGGAGCTCGGAGTATGGTGGGCGACACGGCCATCGTCATCGCGAAAACCCGAGTCTACTTCACAGAAACTTTCCTTAGAATTAAAATAACCAAGCCGTAGGACTTTGAGGTAGTTTGCCTAGTGCAACATAAATCCTCAACTCTTCGTTAGGCATTTGCATGATCATATCGTGTAAATTAAGCCCTAACTGGTCTTAGGATTTCCGAGGTAGTCGTCCGATACGACATAAACCCTCACATCTTCGAGTGCTATTTGTATGATTTTATCATACAAATATAAGTCCTAATTAATTAAAATTGGCAAGATCAAAACATTAAATAAACATTAGGACTTTCTTAAATTCAAGCCAAACAATAGGATAGACGGGAAATTACCGAAGTTCGCTTCGAATCTGTAATTTCTCCTACCTTTCCTCCTTTGAATTCCCAAGATAAAATGTTCCAAATTTGATCCATTCCCTATCGAAATTCCAAAATTCAATCCTCGAAAACTTAAACTTTGAAATTCTTGAGAGCGGAACTACCGATTATTATCGAGAGTTTTCTTAGGTGATTCTCGTCACTTAAGATGTAATTAACTATAGGGGCTTGCCCTTATAGGGAACTTTAAGAACCTGAGTAAAATAAACCCCGTTTAATGTTTTCATATTAAACAGGGGAATTTGTCGGCTTATAAAATTGGTTCGCGGACCAAACGGACGTCACAAATCTTCTAGTTTATTTAATCGAGCCCCATCATCAAGCGAGTGTATCTATTCTCCGGGATAGATATATAGTTTGTGGTGCGGCGCTCATTTATATAAACTATTCGGGATGTGAGATCGAGCTTGATTTCATATCTTAAAATTTTCAAATTTAAAATTATTTTCAAAAACAAATACTACTTTTCAATTTATTTATTTAAATTAAATTAAAAATTCGCCGACAATTTCTGTAGGCGACCCCCCTTTTCAAAATAAAACACATAACCTAAAAATATGCCGACACCCATGACAACACAACACCTGCTGTTGTTGAATCCTGTCACAATGTTAATGATACTACTATATTGGAGGCACACTTTGATATGGAAACTGAGTGGATCATTCAAAAGTCTAATAGGAAAAGAAGTAAGAAACAAATACCTGGAACCATGTTAAATACAGAACAATCTGCCCTTAGTTTGTCTGAAAGTGAAATTTTACCTCCCTCTTCTAGGACCACTGAAGAGGTGGAAAACATCATGTCTAACATTATGGTTTGGAATATTAGGGGAGTGGCTGATCCTCCCTCCCTTAAGCGTCTGAAGCACCTTTGTAGGATCCATCATCTGGATATATTTGCCATTTTAGAGCCTATGGTCATTAATAATAAAGAGAAAATCTTCAATTGTTTCCCTCTTTACTCTTACCATTGTAACAATAATAATAAAATTTGGGTGTTTTGGAAAAAAACATTAATCTTCATATCATTGAAGATGATAAACAATTTGTGCTTCGCTCACTACAACTATGAATGTTTCAATGGTTGGTTAACATTTGTCTATGCTAGTACCATTCTTGTCGATAAGTACATCCTCCGGAATAAGCTCATTGCCATAGGAAATTCTATTAATGATAGCTGGTTTGTTGGTGGGGATTTTAACATGGTCATGTCCGTTTCTGAAAGGAGAGGGGGAGCCAACATTGACTCTAATTTAATGCATAAATTCTGTTAGAGCATCTCCCAAGCCAGTCTCTATGACTTGGGGTTCACTGGTCCTCCTTTCACTTGGAGAAGAGGTCTCGCTTCTTTCAAAGATTAGACAGATTTTTTGGTAACCCCAATTTTTTTAACTATTATCAACTCTTTAGGGTCCAACACCTCAATCATGCTTCCTCTGACCATAATCCCCTTCTCTTACATATTGCTTTTCACTCCAAACCAGTCAGATCCCCCTTTAAATTCTTAAATATTTGGACTACTCACCCCACTTTTCTTGATCTCATTAAAGCTCTGTGGCACCCTATAAGATGTGGTTCTCCTTGGTATGTTTTGTGGCAGCCTTCATAAGCGGAGTTGCTTCTTGGGCTTAAGAACTGGAACCATGAGGTCTTTGGTAACATTCATACTAGTGTGGCTAACTCTTTGCATACCGTCAATAACTTAGAAGCTAATGTTATTATGTCTGCCGAGAATGTGCAGGAGCTTGCTCATGCCCACAGCATTCTTCTTGCTGATATTGCTCTTGAGGAAGATCTTCTCATGCAAAAAGCTCATGATATCCATTTCACTAAAGGGGATAGAAACACTAATTACTTCCATGCTAATGTTGACCTCATTTTTGATGAGGTCTTTTCTTTGCTTCTCTCCTTAGTGCTTAGGATCTAGCCATAGGCTTTTCCTTTGACTATCTTAGAGGACTAGAGATGGGACCCACCACTTAGAAATTCAAACCACTTCTTAACTCCCTGCAAACTCCACAAACTTGATTGTAGACCCCTAATCACCTAGAGGGTTGAGATCAAATGTGGAAGTTTAAAGGATAAGTTCCTATAGGACTCTTTGGCCTTAGGATCGCCTCAGGTGGCCTGGTCTGGTGAAGGGGCTGACTTACACACACATTACACCTATACACTACACTCTCACACACCTCCTAAAACCACACCCATACCCAACTTGACCTCCTGACTCATGAAGGTGGTTCACATGGATGGTCCTTAACCCCTAAGCCCTTGGCTAAGAGGGTTAGGAACAACATAGTGGATGCCTCAAATGAGTCCCTTCATGGCTCATGTGGACTTGATGTGGCTTCATGGCTCAACAAAAATGATTTCATTCCACTTACATTCACCCAATCTTCAATTTTCCAAATTTTCAATTTTGACCCCGGACCCTACACCCGCTTAAACTCTACCCAAAACCCTCGAAACCCTCCAAAATTTGCAAAATCACCTAAACTACCCAAAATTCTCCAAAATCATTCCTAAACATGTCTTCACCAATCAAATTGATCATCCATAACCAAAAATTCCAAAAATACCTCCCAATACCCTCCAAATACCCAAAATACCCCTCTTAGCCAAAAAATCCAAAAATTCAGAAAATTCCCAGAAAATTCCAGAAAATCCCAAATATTCCCAATTTCATTTTTTTCAACTACGTCATGGGCCAATTTTGTCAATTTACCCCACTTTTATCAAAACCCCCAATTTGACCCATTTTAACTCAAAGTAAACCCAATGTCAACCCAAACCTACCCAATTGACCCAAATTCTGGTCCAATTCAATTCTAAACTTCAATTCAACATCCCCAACACCAATCTAGACCAAATTCAAGCCCAATTTGATTAGCATTGGGATCCAATTTCACTTTTGGCCTTAAAGCCCAATTTGGACCCATGACCCAAACTTAGCCCAAACTCACCCAATTCAACTCCAATTAACCCCAAATCTTTTCTAAACCTTCCTTAACATCCCCATAAACAAAACACTAACATGATTTACCCAGGATTTTGACCCAAACCCCACTCAAATTCAACCCAAAATCAAAAAGCCCAATTTTGACCTAAACCCAAACCTAACCCAAATAGGCCCAAACCCCAAAATCAAAACCCAACCAAAGCCAAAACCTCTTTGAAACACTCCCAAAAACATTTCCCAACATTTATTTTACATCAATTTCAACTCTAGCCCAACATTGGCCCAAGTTAGCCCAATTTGACCTACATTGGCCCACTTACCAAATAAACCCAAATTCAAACCAATTCAAGTCCAAATCACACCAAATTAACTCCAAACCACTCATGACACATCCCTAAACCAAACTCAACAACTATTTGGCCCCACCTCCTTACAAAAATTTCCATCCATAAATTCATTTTTTTAAACTTAAGGGCCCATTCCTTAAACCATTTTAAAAGCCCATCCTTTACCACATCCAAAGGCCCAAAATTGGTCCCAAAGCCCATATGACATTTCCCCTCATCATACTTTCAATTAAACTCAATACCTAAGTCCTAAATCCATCATCAAATCTTTCCAAATCAAGTTTCATACAAATTTCCATCAAATTACCAAAAATTCCTAAAATCCATTTTCATGAAATTGACCAAGCTTTTCCCAAGCCAAATGGAGCCATGAACAAGCCATTCTCAAGCCACATGAAGCCATGAGGGCTTTGACTTGTCATTAGTCCATTTATGGCAAGAAGAGGGGGTTCTTTCTTAAACCTCCCTTAAACCTTTTTACCTTAAGCATGTCACACTCTAAACCATGCTTTGCCACCTAATCCTTGATGGAGACTCCACCACACATGGGAGATCGACCCACCCGACCTCCTCAGCCCAAAACCGTGTCTTGGGGAGGTGCACCCAACCCATTTGCATGGGTTGACCAAAATAAGCTAAAATGGCCCCTTCCCCTTTCTACTTTGGTTCAACCACTTTACACATGTCAAACCTCAATCGAATGCACCAAACCCTGACCCCCGACCCACTCGAACAAGATGGTGACCAATGCTCGGCCGGCCGACCACCGTGCCGCCGGAAAACACCATGGCCGAGACCTCGGGAGGAGCCAAAAATTCAATCCTCCCTCGTCGACTTGTCTCAACCCAAATGGACAAGCATAGCTCTCCTTCTCCTCACTGCAGCAGCTCGATCCCCAGCCTTTAAACCCCCCGGGAGGCCCTCCACGCTCTCCTATTTAAACACCACCCCTCTCGGCCATGAGAGGTGCTCGAACCGTACCATACCAAAACTCGCCAAAATCACTCCTCACTCCCTCCGTACTTAGAGCAATTGATCCCTACTCGTCCTCCCGCTCTAATCCCCATCGATTGAGCTCAATTTCGGAGCTCAATTCTCGAGCCGAATCAGGACACTCCCGAATCCTCCACCAAAATCAAATTAAACTCACCTACACCTTCAACAGGCCAAGAGAAGAAGTTTTCCAGTGAAAGCCCCCTCTCCAGGCCACCCAGTTGTTCCAGACTCCAAAGGTTGTGATCAGCTTTGGTGGAAATCACACCTAGGCAATTCAACACATCCCCAAGCTTCATCCCTAGCCTCCTGCAGCTCCAACGAACGTGCAGAACATCTCTGATCGAGGCTTCACCTCTCAGAGCTAAGGTATAGATCAATTCTTCATCCCGAGCTTCTGAACATTCTCCATTTCAAATGAGTCGATTTCAATAAGCATTAGCCGTATAGATGTGTTCGTCTCTTCAAGACGAACCCATAGAGCATAAGAACATAAAAATCCATGGAGAATTGAGTGAGATCTTAGGGCTAGAAGGTGGACGGTTCTCGGGTTAGGAGGCTTGGGGACGATGAACGGATGCCGTTCATTTAATACACGCGCGGACGGACGGCTCAGATGGCGTCGGACGAGGAGATGAGACATGAACAGCGGGCCGCGTGGCACTGAGTCAGAAGGCGGCGCCGAATCAGGAGGCGACGCGTGTGCGTTCGGGGCTGCCTAGAATGAGTCAGCGCCGCCGTTTTAAATAGAAAATTAGGGTATTTTCTTATTTATTTAATTCCCTAAACTTCGAAAATCCATATCTTTGTGTAGAAAAATTACAAAAATAAAATAAAAATACCCTCTTGCTCAGTGAACAGAGGAGGATAATGTGGAAAAGAAATTAATTAATTTTGCCCAGTACTTTATTTTTAATTAATTATTTACTCCCTGCATTGTTCTAATTCTCCATGCATTCATACAATTCACCATGGCATGAGACCATAGGGCTTTTGAAGCCTCTGAACTTGGGGACATTCCCTGAATTTTCCAAGGTCAGAGGCCATCTCTCGTGAAAAGTTATTGATTTTTCAAATGCATGTGGTCTGTTTTGAGTATTTTAATTCCAAAAATTAGCATGTTGTGAAATAAATTCTAGGAAAATTTGGTGATGTTCCTTATGACCAGAGAACCCTAGGAAAAATAGGACTTGAGTTAATTCACTTGAGATAACCCTAATTGGCTTAAATACCCAAAATAGACCCCTAATTAATTAGAGCTAACCATACATCAAATTGACTTGAAATCAATTCTCCACTGACCTTTAGGATCAGAGTAACCCACCATAAAAGTTTGAAGTCAATTGGACTTGGTTAGCCCTACTAAATGGGTTGATTAAGCCATTTAGTCATTTTAAACTTTAAAAATTTATAACTTTCAAAATACCTTTCAAAAATTCACCAAATTGGTTTTGGAGCCTCTCTGATATCAGGGAAATTTAAGAAAATTAAAATTTTAATTTTCTAAAAAAGTTAATTTTTTAGTATTATTTTAATATTTTAATAATTAAAAAATAATAAAAATCACAAAAAAAATAAAATTCACCAAAATGTCATATTTTGAAATATAATCACTTAGGAACAAACCCCATATTTTTCTTAGGTCTATTTAATGAGATATTAAATTTTAAAGCCCTAGGGTAATTTTAAAATAAAAAAAAATGTATTTTTTAGCATTTTCACTAAAATAATTCCAATAAATTAAAGAAAAATCAGAAAATTGTAAAATTTGGTTCTCTGGAATCCTTGATATCAGAGAGAATTTTAAAAATTATAAAATCCATTTTTCAACTTATATTCTATTTTTAAATTAATTAATACTCCAGAACTTAAAATAATTCTAATAATTAAAATATAATTCAAAAAATCACAAAAATTGGTCCAAGTGGTCCTCTGGTCATTAGGAATGTCCCATAATTTTCTTAAGGACAGAAACTTTCCCTTGGTCTTGTTGTTAAATTTTCCTTGAAAATTCCCATTTTTCACCAAAAATAATTAAATAAATAAATTAAATACAGAAAAATCACATTTTCTCCTCTAATGTCTTTATTGACATATGAGTGAAGTCACATAAAAATTTCAAATTCATTTGAGTTCAATTTAGTGAGTTATTAAATTATTAAGTTTGAAGGGCAAAATGATAATTTTAACCCTTAATTAAAACTTTAGGCTTAATAAAATGAATAGGTAAAATATTTGATTTTAATCTGATTTGGATGATTGAAATTTAGATAATTAAAGGGTAGAAACCTACTAAATAATTTAAAATAATTGAAATAAACCTTAATTAAATAATAAATTAAATTTGGAAGAATAATAAAATTGGAATTATTAAAATAGGGATATTATTAAGAAGATATTTATTCTTTAATCTAAAAATCCCTAAATTAATCATCTCAATAATATTTAATTCTTAATTAAAAATGGTAATTCAAATTTAAGTTAAAAAAAAATGTTAAAAGATTCAATCATTTAAATTGGATCAAAGGTAAATTATTAAACTCTTTTTAAAGTTTCAATTAAAATTAAAATTAAAATTAAAATTAAATTAAAAAAAAATTAATTAAATTAAATTAAATTAAATAAAAAAATATAATAATAATAAAACTAAATTAAATTAAATTGAATAAATAAATTAAATTAAATTAAATAATTAAATTAAGTTAAGATTAAATTAAATTAAATTAAATTAAATTAAAAAAAATAAAATATAAAAAAATATAAAATATTAAATTAAATCAAATTAAATTAAAACAAATTAAATTAAATTAAATTAAAACAAATTAAATTAAATTAAATTAAAACAAATTAAATGGAATTAAACAAATTAAATTAAATCAAGTTAGATTAAATTAAATTAATTCATATCAAGTTAAACTAAATTGGATTAAATCAGAATTAAATTAAAATTAAAACTAAACTAAATTAAATTAAATTAAATTAAATCAAAGTTAAATTAAACTGAATTAAATGACATCACTTAAGACATAAAGAAATTCAAAATAAATCTAAAATAACTTGAACACTATTCCAAACTTAAATCATTAATTTGAACTTAAATTTGAATCACAAATCATTAAATATCATTTTGCCCTTAAGAGCTTTTACTATTATAACTCATAAACGGAGTATCAAGTGAAATGACACTTCACCCATAAGGATATTCAAACATCCTAATTCACTGAGCAAGAAATAAAACTTAACTTAAACACCCTAGATGATTAATTCACTCGCACAATAGAATTCATTTGGACTTAGGATAATTCCGAAATATTGAAAAGATGTTTAAGATTCGTCTTAAACACTTCCTCAATATGATGGAATGTCCTTAAGAACAAATCGAGCTTAGTTGTTCTTCGGTGAAGAGAAAATCATCCTTAAAACCAAAATCGAAGACCTAGACGTCATAGGAACGACTAGCTATAGGATTAGGATTTTGATGTAAAACCATAACCCTTCCCTTAGCTTTACTCTAGAAATTGCTATAAATGCTTAAATGCTCTAAATTGTATTTTAAGTGCAACTTGGGATGACGGGAAGACCCTCCGGTACGCTTTTATTTTATCGCAATTTACTTTGCCGCAATTTATTTAATCGCATCGCACTTACTTTTCTTGCATGATAAACAACTCGTTGCATGAAAACCTACACCTTTAGGATAGTTCCTAAAACTCGAAACCAAAACTAAATTAAAAGTCATTACAAGATAAAATTCACCGCCACAACATTTCAAAATATAAAACAACTCAAAATTTAATTACAAACAGAACAACAAAACTATAACTACAACTAAATTAAAACGTCTTGTTGGATGATCGGGAATACCTCGGATGATGTAACCTACGTGTTGCTAACGGGATTTCCCACGGTCTAAATGAAAGTGTGGAACTCATTCAGTTGAGTTTAGCAAATTCATCTGGACTTGTTGACCTCATTTTTGATGAGGTCTTCTCTTCTTCTTTTTAGTACTTAGGATCTAGCCTTAGGCTTTTCCTTTGACTATTTTAGAGGATTAGAATTGGGACCCACCACCTAGAATTTCAAACCACTTCTTAACTCCCCGCAAACTCCACAAACTTGACCGTAGACCCCTAATCACCTAGAGGGTTGAAATCAAGTGTGGAAGTTTAAAGGATGAGTTACTATGGACTCTTTGGCCTTAGGATCGCCCTGGCGGCCCTGGTCCGGTGAGGGGCCGACTTACACACACACTACACTTATACACTACACCTACACACTACACTTTCACACACCTCCTAAAAAAAACACACCCATACCCGACTTCGACCTCCCGACTCATGTAGGTGATTCACATGGATGGTCCTTAACCCCTAAGCCCTCGCGCAAGAGGGTTAGGAACAACATAGTGAATGCCTCAAATGAGTCCCTTCATGGCTCATGTGGGCTTGATATGGCTTCATGGCTCAACCAAAATGATTTTATTCCACTCACATTCACCTAATCTTCCATTTTCCAAATTTTTAATTTTTGACCCCCGGGACCCTACACCCACCAACCTACCCAAAGCCCTGAATAGCCCAAATTTCTCAAAAATTTCCAAATCACCCAAAATTCTCCAAAATTATTCCCAAACATTTCCACATCACTCAAACTGATCATCCATAACCAAAAATACCAAAAATTCCAAAAATACCTCCCAATACCCTCCAAATACCCAAAATACCCCTCTTAGCCAAAAAATCCAAAAATTCAGAAAATTCCCAGAAAATTCCAAAAATCCCAAATATTCCCAATTTCATGTTGTTCAACTACACCATGGGCCAATTTTGTCAATTTACCCCACTTTTATCAAAACCCCCAATTCGACCCATTTTAACCCAAAGTAAACCCAATGTCAAACCTAACCTACCCAATTGACCCAAATTCTGGTCCAATTCAATTCTAAACTTCAATTCAACATCCCCAACACCAATCTAGACCAAATCCAAGCCCAATTTGATTGGCAATGGGATCCAATTTCACTTTTGGCCTTAAAGCCCAATTTGGACCCATGACCCAAACCTAACCCAAACTCACCCAATTCAACTCCAATTAACCCCAAATCTTTTCTAAATCTTCCTTAACATTCCCACAAACAAAACATTAACATGATTTACCCAAAATTTAGATCCAAACCCCACTCAAATTCAACCCAAAGCTAAAAGGCCCATTTTTGACCTAAACCCAAACCTAACCCAAATGAGCCCAAACCCCAAAATCAAAGCCCAACCAAAGTCAAAACCTCTTTGAAACACTCCCATAAATATTTCTCAACATTAATTTTACATCAATTTCAACCCTAGCCCAACATTGGCCCAAGTTAGCCCAATTTGACCTACATAGGCTCACTTACCAAATAAACCCAAATTCAAACCAATTCAACTCCAAATCACACCAAATTGACTCCAAGCCCTTCATAGAACATCCCTAAACCAATTATGACATTTATTTGACAAGGTCCTTCACAAAATCTTTACCCAAATGCCCATCCTAAAATCAAAAAGCCCATTTCCCCTTAAACTTTCCTAAAAGCCCACTTCCTTCAAATTCAAAAGCCCAAATTCATCCAAAGCCCACATGGCACTTCCCCTCATCATCCATTTAATCAAAATTGTCCCTAAGTTCCAAAGTCATCAATTAAACAATTCCAAATCAAGCCCCATTCAAATTCCCATCAAAATATCAAAATTTTCTTAAATCCCTTTTTATGAAATCGACCCAAGCTTTTCCCAAGCCAAATGGAGCCAAGGATGAGCCATTCACAAGCCATATGAAGCCATGAAAGTTTGGCATGTGACCATGCCATTAATGGCAAAAGGAGGAGGTCCTTTAACCATCTCCTAAAAGTCATTAGCCTTTAAGCATGTTTCCCCTTAACCAAGATTTAATCCAAATATTCTTGGATAAGGACATCACCACCTCTCGACCAGCTAGCCTAAATGATCTTCTCACCCAAGACCAGCCATGGGGAGGTGAACCCAACCCAAACCAATGGGTTGACCAATTTCAAGCCAAAGTGGCCTCTCCCCCATACCATTTTAATCCAAACACTTTACACATGTCCAAGCCCAATTGACTTCACCATTGCCAAACCCTGACCTCCCTGGTCAAGATGGTGACCCATGCCTGCCGGCCAGCCGCCTGGATCGTCGGAAAACACCATACCCGAGAGCTCACATGTGAGCCAACTTTGGAATTCTACCTTGCTGAGCTGCCCCATGCCCAATGGCCACCATGGATGTTCTTCCCATGACCGGAGCAGTCGATCCCAACCCTCGTCATCCCCGGAGGCTCTCCGACCCACCTCTATTTAAACCCGACCCCCTCACGGCCATGAAGAGAGAGTTGCACAAACCCCCGCCGAAACTCGCCAAAATTGTTCCGCACCCTTCTCCACCCTTAGAGCGAGCTTGATCCCCGATGTCAATTTGCCCTAATCCCCACCGATAAAACTCAATTTCCCAACCGAAATTCCACCCAAAACCAGGACACTTCTCCACAGCTGAGCCAATCCCCAAATTGATTGGTTCTACACCTTCACCGGACCAAGGGAAGGTGTCCCCCAAGCAAAAGCCCCATCTCCAAAGCCACCCAGCTTGCTCCAGCCTCCAAGCTTTGTGATCGGCCGTGGTCGAAGTCCAACCTGGACAATTCACTGCACCGGAGACTTCATCCGGAGCTTGCTAGATCCAATCGAAGGTGCAACAACTCTCGCATCGAAGCCACACTTCTCCGAGCAAAGGTATGAGCTAATTCTTCATCCCGAGCTTCCGGAGATTCTCCATTTCAAATGCTTTAATTTCAATGTATGATAACCGTATAGATGTGTTCGTCTCTTCAAGACGAATCCATAGAAGTATAAGAACATGAAAATCCATTGAGTATCGAGTGAGATATTAGGGATTTAGTGTGGACGGCTCTCGGCGAGGACACTGGGGACGATGAACGGATGCCGTCCATTTAATACACGCGCGGACGGACGGCCGTGATCGCGTCGGATCGGAAGACGGAGCGATACGAGCCGGGCCCCGGGAGCGCTGACTCGGATGGCGGCGTCGAATGGGATCGCGACGCGTGTGCGTTCGGAGATGCCGAGGATGACGCGGCGCCGCGTGGATAAATAGAAAATTAGGGATATTTTCTATTTATTTAATTCCCTAAACTTCAAAAATTCATAACTTTGTGTAGGAAAATCAGAAAAATAAAATAAAAATACCCTCTCGCTCAGTGAACGGAGGAGAATAATGTGGAAAAGAAATCATTTAATTTCATCAAGTATTTTATTTTTTATAATTTATTTACTCTCTGCATACATTTAATTCTCCATGCATGTATACAATTCACCATGGCATGAGACCATAGGGCTTTTGAAGCCTCTGAATTTGGGAACATTTCCTGAATTTTCCAAAGTCAGAGGCCATCCCTATGAAGAGTTATTGATTTTTCAAATTCATGTCACTGTTTTGAGTATTTTAATTCCAATAAATAGCATGTTGTGAAATAAATTCTAGAAAAATTTGGTGATGTTCCTTATGACTCAGTAGAACCCTAAGAAAAATAGGTTTTGAGTTAGTTCATTTTAGACAACCCTAATTGGCTTAAACACTCAAAATAGGTCTCTAATTAATTAGAGCTAACCATACATCAAATTGACTTCAAATCAATTCTCCATTGACCTTTAGGATCAGAAGAATCCACCATAAAAATTTGAGGTCAATTGGACTTGGTTAGCCCTATTAATTGGGTTGATTAAACCACTTAGTCATTTTAAACTTTAAAAATTCATAACTTTCAAAATATCTTTCAAAAATTAACCAAATTGGTTTTGGCGCCTCTCTGATATCAGGGGAATTTAAGAAAATTAAAATTTCAATTTTCTAAAAAAGTTGATTTTTAATATTATTTTAATATTTTTAATAATTAAAAAATAATAAAAATCACAAAAATAATAAAATTCACCAAAATGTCACATTTTAAATTTTAATCACTTAGGAACAAACCCCATATTTTTCTTAGGCCTATTTGGTGAGATATTAATTTTTAAAGCTCTAGGGTAATTTTAAAATTAAAAAATATATTTTCTAGCATTTTCACTAAAATAATTATAATAAATCATAGAAAAATCAGAAAATTGCAAAATTTTCTTCTCTGATTTCCTTGATATCAGAGAGATTTTTGAAAAATATAAAATTCATTTTTCAACATTTATTTTATTTTTAAATTAATTAACACTCCAAAACTTAAAATATTTATAATAAAAATAATATAATTCAAAAAATCACCAAAATTGGTCCAAGTGGTCCCCTGGTCATTAGGAATGTCTCCTAATTTTCTTAAGGATAGAAACCTTCCCTTGGTCATGTTATTAAATTTTCCTTGGAAATCACTATTTTCTACCAAAAATAATTATATAAATAAATTAAATACAGAAAAATCACATTTTCTCCTCTCATGTCTTTATTGACATATGAGTGAAGTCACATAAAAATTTCAAGTTCATTTGAGTTCAATTTAGTGAGTTATGAAATTATTAAGCTTAAAGGGTAAAGTGGTAATTAAATTTTTTTAATCCTTAATTAAAACTTTAGGTTTAATAAAAAAAATGAACAAGTAAAATATTTGATCCTAATCTGATTTGGATGATTGAAATTTTATAATTGAAGGGTAGAAACCCATTAAGCAATTTAAAATGATTAAACTTTAATTAAATAATCGATTAAATTTGGAAGAATAATAAAATCGGAATTATTAAAATAGGGATATTATTAGGAAGAGATTTATTCTTTAATTTAAAAAATCCCTAAATTAATCATTTCATTAATGTTTAATTCCTAATTAAAATGATAATTCAAATTAAAAACATTAAAAGACTTAATCATTAAACTAAAATTAAATTATTGAACTCTTTTAAAATTTTAATTAAAATTAAAATGAATAAAATTAAATTAAAAAATTAAAATTGAATCAAATTAAATCAAATTAAAAATTAAATTAAAAATTAAATTAAATTAAAAATTAAATTAAATTAAAAATTAAATTAAATTAAATTAATTAAATTAAATTAAATTAAATTAAATCAAATTAAATTAAAAAAAATTAAATTAAATCAAATTAATTTAATGTAACATCAAATCAAACTAAATTGAATTAAATTAAATTAAATTAAATTAAATTAAATTAAGTTGAATTAAATAACATCACCTAAGACATAAAGAAATAAGCCTAAAATAACTCGAACACTATTCCAAATTTAAACCCTTCAATCGAAATTAAGCTAAATCACAAACCATTTCAACACCAATTTACCCTCAAAAGCTTTAGTTATCATAACTCCTAAACGTAATATTAAATGAAATGTTACTTCACTTATAGTGACATTCAAATATCCTAGTTCACTCGAGCAAGTTAACAAAACTCGAAAACCTCGAACGATCGATTCATTTACATAATTAAATTCATTTGGACTTAAAACAATCCTAGAAATATCGAAAAGATGTTTAAGATTCTTCTTAAGCACTTCCTCAACATGATAGGATATTTATAAGAACAATCGAACTTAATTGTTCTTTCGATGAAGAAAATCGTCTTCAAACCAAAAACACAAGGAACCCGGACGTCATAGAAATGACTAACCATAGGATTAGAATTTGCGTAGAAAACCATAACCCTTACCTTAGCCTTTACCTAGGAACTTGCTTAAATGTTCTAATCGTGTTTTAAGTGCAACTTGGAATGACGAGAAGACCCTCCGTGTACGCTTTTATTTTATCGCAATTTACTTTCCCGCAATTTACTTTCTTGCAATTTATTGCAAATGCACTTTACTTTTCTCGTACGATAAAACAACCGTTGCATGAAAACCCACACCTTTAGGATAGTCCCTAAAACCGAAACCAAAACTAAGTTAAAAGTCATTGCAAGATAAAATTCACCGCCACAACATTTCAAAATATGAAGCAACTCAAAATTTAATCACAAACGTAACACAAAACTACAATTACAACCGAATTAAAACGTCCCGTTGGATGATCGGGAATACCTCGGATGATGTAACCTACGTGTTGCTAACGGGATTTCCCACGGTCTAAATGAAAGTGTGGAACTCATTCAGTCGAGTTTAGCAAATTCATCCGGACTAAGTGAATCCGATAAAAATAATGATGCCGGAAGGATGGAACCGTGGGATCTTAACCGGTGTTGTTATAATCAACTTTAAGATTTGTTTTAATTAAAACACAAAAAACACTTGGAAATTAAGACTTCTCTAAACCAAAACACTTTTCTCATCCCCCGATTTATGATTTCTAAAACTAAACCTCTGCAACAACAAGGAGCTCGGAGCATGGTGGGCAAGACGGCCATCTTCGTCAAGAAAACTTCGAATCTACTTCAAAGAAACTTTCCTAGAATTAAACAACAAAGCCATAGGACTTCGAGGTAGTTTGCCTAGTGCAACATAAATCCTCAACTTTTCGTTAGGCATTTGCATTGCAAATTAAGCCCTAACCGGTCTTAGGATTCCGAGGTAGTCGTCGGATACGACATAAACCCTCATATCTTCCAGGCTATTTGTATGATTCTATCATATAAATATAAGCCCTAATTAATTAAAATTGGCAAGATTAAAACATTAAATAAACATTAGGACTTTCCTAAATCCAAGCCAAACAATAGGATAGTCGGGAGATTATCGAAGTTCACTTCGAATCCGTAATTTCTCCTACTTTTCTTCCTTTGAATTCCCAAAATAAAATGTTCCAAACTCGATCCATTCCCTATCGAGATTCAAAAATTCAATCCTTTCGAAAACTTAAACTTTCAAATTCTTGAGATGCGAATTATTGATTATTATCGAGAGTTTTCTTAGGTGATTCCCGTCACTTAAGATGTAATTAACTATAGGGGCTTGCCCTTATAGGGAATTTTAAAGAACCTGTGTAATATAAATCCCGTTTAATGTTTTCATATTAGAGTAGGGAATTTGTCGAGCTTATAAAATTGGTTCGCGGACCAAACGGATGTCACAAATCTTCTAGTTTATTTAACCGAGCCCCACCATCAAGCAAAGGTGTCTATCCTTAGGGATAGATACACGGCTTGTGATGCGGTGCTCTTTTATATAAACTATTCGGGATGTGAGATCGGTTTGATTTCGTATCTTAAAATCTTCAAATTTAAAATTATTTTCAAAATCAAATACTACTTTTTAAATTATATCTATATTTAAATTAAATTTAAAATTCGCCGACAGGACTAAGTGAATCCGATAAAAATAACGATGCCGGAAGGATGGAACCGTGGGATCTTAACCGGTGTTGTTATAATCAACTTTAAGATTTGTTTAATTAAAATATTAAAAACACTCGGATTTTAAGATTTTCTCTAAACCAAAACACTTCTCTCATCTCTTGATTTATCACCTTCTACAACTAAACCTCTGCAACAACAAGGAGCTCGGAGCATGGTGGGCGGCACGGCCATCGCCATCGCAAAACTCGGATCTACTTCAACAAAACTTCCTTAGAATTAAATAACCAAGTCATAGGATCTCGAGGTAGTTTGCCTAGTGCAACATAAATCCTCAACTCTTCGTTAGGCATTTGCATGATCATATCATGTAAATTAAGCCTCTAACCGGTCTTAGGACTCCGAGGTAGTCGTCCGATACGACATAAACCCTCACATCTTCGAGGCTATTTGTATGATCATATCATGTATCATACGAATATAAGTCCTAACTAATTAAAATTGGCATGATCAAAATACCAAATAAACATTAGGGCTTTCCTAAATTCAAACCAAACAATAGGATAGTCGGGAAATTACCGAAGTTCGCTTCGAATCTGTGATTTCTCCTACCTTTCTTCCTTTGAACTCCTGAAAATAACTGTTCCAAATTTGATCCATTCCCCATTGAAATTTCCAAAATTCAATCCATTGAAAACTTAAACTTTAAAATTCTTGAGAGCAGAACCACTGATCATTATCGAGAGTTTTCTTAAATGATTCCCGTCATTTAAGATGTAATTAACTATAGGGGCTTGCCCTTGTCGGCACTATTTTTAGGTTGTGTGATATTTTAAAAAGGGGTCGCCTAACAGAAGTTGTCGGTGAATTTTAAATTTAAATATAGATATAATTTAGAAAGTAATATTTGATTTTGAAAATAATTTTAAATTTGAAGATTTTAAGATATGAAATCAAACTCGATCTCACATCCCAAATAGTTTATGTAAACGAGCACCGCATCACAGAACCGTGTATCTATCCCTAAGGATAGACACACCGCTTGATGGTGGGGCTCGCTTAAATAAACTAGAAGATTTGTGACATCCGTTTGGTCTGCGAACCAATTTTATAAGCCGACAAATTCCCCGCTTAATATAAATGAATTAAGCGAGGTTTATATTACTCGGGTTCTTTAAAATTCCCTATAAGGGCAAGCCCCTATAGTTAATTACATCTTAAGTGACGGAAATCACCTAAGAAAACTCTCGATAATAATCAATAATTCTGCTCTCAAGAATTTCAAAAGTTTAAGTTTTCAAAGGATTGAATTTTTGAATCTCAATAGGGAATGGATCAAGTTTGGAACATTTTATTTTGGGAATTCAAAGGAAGAAAAGTAGGAGAAATTACAGATTCGAAGCGAACTTCGGTAATCTCCCGACTATCCTATTGTTTGGCTTGGATTTAGGACAGTCCTAATGTTTATTTAATGTTTTAATCTTGCCAATTTTAGTTAATTAGGGCGTATATTTATATGATAGAATCATACAAATAGCCTAGAAGATATGAGGGTTTATGTCGTATCGGACGACTACCTCGGAATCCTAAGACCGGTTAGGGCTTAATTTGCAATGCAAATGCCTAACGAAGAGTTGAGGATTTATGTTGCACTAGGCAAACTACCTCGAAGTCCTATGGCTTTCGTTGTTTAATTCTAAGAAAGTTTTGTCGATGTCGACACGAGTTTTGTCGATGACGATGGCCGTGCTGCCCACCATGCTCCGAGCTCCTTGTTGTTGTAGAGGTTTAGTTTTAGAAGTCATAAATCGAGAGATGAGAGAAGTGTTTGGTTTAAAGAAAGTCTTAATTTCCATGTGTTTTTAACATTTTAATTAAAACAGATCTTAAAGTCGATTAAACGAACCGATTAAGATCCCACGGTTCCGTCATCCCGACACCGTTATTTTCATCGAATTCACTTAGTCCGGATGAATTTGCTAAACTCAACTAAATGAGTTCCGCACTTTCATTTAGACCGTGGGAAATCCCGTTAGCAACACGTGGGTTACATCATCCGAGGTATTCCCGATCATTCAATGAGACGTTTTAATTTAGTTGTAGTTGTAGTTTTGTTGTTCCGTTTGTGATTAAATTTTGAGTTGTCTTATATTTTGAAATGTTGTGGAGGTGAATTTTATCTTGTAGTGTCTTTTAATTTAGTTATGGGTTTCAGTTTTGGTTTCTGTCCTAAAGGTGTGGGTTTTCATGCAACTGTTGTTTATCATGCAAGAAGAGTAAAGTACATTTGCAATAAAATAAATTGCAAGAAAGTAAATTGCAATAAAATAAAAGCGTACCTGGAGGGTCTTCCCGTCATCCCAAGCTGCACTTAAAACACAATTAGAATATTTAAGCAAGTTCCTAGGTAAAGCTAAGGGAAAGTTTTATGGTTTTCTACCAAGTTCCTAATCCTATAGCTAGTCATTTCCTATGACGTCTAGGTTCTTGTGTTTTTAGTTTGAGGACGATTTTCTTCATCAAAGAACAACTAAGTTCAATTGTTCTTATAAATATCCTATCATATTGAGGAAGTGCTTAAGAGGAATCTTAAACATCTTTTCAATATTCTTAGGATTGTTTTAAGTCCAAATGAATTTAATTGTGTAAGTGAATCGATCGTCCGAGGTTTTCAAGTTTTGTTAACTTGCTCAGTGAACTAGGATATTTGAATGTCCTATAAGTGAGGTAACATTTCACTTGATACTCCATTTAGGAGTTATAATAAGTAAAAGCTCCTAAGGGCAAAATGACATTTAATGATTTCGTGATTCAAATTTAAGTTCAAATTAATGATTTAAGTTTGGAATAGTGTTCAAGTTATTTTAGATTTACTTCTTCATGTCTTAAGTGATGTTATTTAATTCAACTTAATTCAATTTAATTTGATTTTTTTAATTTAATTTAATTCATTTTAATTCAATTTAGTTTGATTTGATTTAATTTTTAATTTAATTTAATTTAATTTAATTTAATTTAATTTAACTTAACTTAATTTAATTTAATTTAATTTAATGTATTTAATTTAATTTAATTTATTTATTTAATTTTATTTATTTTAATTTAATTTAATTTTATTTATTTAATTTATTTAATTAATTTAATTTAATTTAATTTTTTTATTGAATTTAATTTAATTTAATTTAATTTAATTCAACTTTTAATCTTAATTTAATTTAATTTAATTTTAATTTAATTTACTTAATTTAATTTAATTTTTAATTTAATTTAATTTAATTTTAATTGAAATTTTTGAAAGAGTTTAATGATTTAATTTTAGTTTAATGATTAAGTCTTTTAATATTTTAAATTTGAGTTATCATTTTAGTTAAGAGTTGAATATCAATGAGATGATTAATTTAGGGATTTTTAAATTAAAGAATAAATCTCTTCCTAATAATATCCCTATTTTAATAATTCCAATTTTAGTATTCTTCCAAATTTAATCAATTATTTAATTAAAGTTTAATCATTTTAAAATGCTCAATGGGTTTCTACCCTTTAATTATTTAAATTTCAATCATCCAAATCAGATTAGGATCAAATATTTTACTTGTTAAATTTTTATTAAACCTAAAGTTTTAATTAAGGGTTAAAATTTTAATTACTATTTTCCCCTTTAAGCTTAATAATTTCATGACTCACTAAATTGAACTCAAATGAACTTGAAATTTTTATGTGCCTTCACTTATGTGTCAATAAAGACATGAGAGGAGAAAATGTGATTTTTCTGTATTTAATTTATTTATATAATTATTTTTAGTAGAAAATAGAGATTTTCAAGGAAAATTTGATAACATGACCAAGGGAAAGTTTCTGTCCTTAAGAAAATTAGGGGACATTCCTAATGACCAGAGGACCACTTGGACTAATTTTGGTGATTTTTTGAATTATATTTTATTTATTAGAATTATTTTAAGTTCTGGAGTATTAATTAATTTAAAAATAGAATATAAGTTGAAAAATGAATTTCATAATTTTTAAAATTCTCTCTGATATCAAGGATTCCAGAGAACCAAATTTTACAATTTTCTGATTTTTCTTTGATTTATTATAATTATTTTAGTGAAAATGCTAGAAAATACATTTTTTTTAATTTTAAAATTACCCTAGAGCTTTAAAATTTAATATCTCACCAAATAGGCCTAAGAAAAATATGGGGTTTGTTCCTAAGTGATTAAAATTCAAAATATGACATTTTGGTGAATTTTATTATTTTTGTGATTTTTATTATTTTTTAATTATTAAAAATATTAAAATAATATTAAAAATCAACTTTTTTAGAAAATTGAAATTTTAATTTTCCTGAATTCCCCTGATATCAGAGAGACTCCAAAACCAATTTGGTGAATTTTTGAAAAATATTTTGAAAGTTATGGATTTTTAAAGTTTAAAATGACTAAGCGGCTTAATCAACCCAATTAGTGGGGCTAACCAAGTCCAATTGACTTCAAACTTTTATGGTGGGTTCCTCTGATCCTAAAGGTCAGTGGAGAATTGATTTCAAGTCAATTTGATCTATGGTTAACTCTAATTAATTAGATACCTATTTTGAGTGTTTAAGCCAATTAGGGTTGTCTAAAATTAACTAACTCAAAACCTATTTTTCCTAGGGTTCTCTCGGTCATAAGGAACATCACCAAATTTTCCTAGAATTTATTACACAACATGCTATTTATTGGAATTAAAATACTCAAAACAAGTGACATGAATTTGAAAAATCAATAACTCTTCATAGGGATGGCCTCCGACTTTGGAAAATTCAGGGAATGTTCCCAAATTCAGAGGCTTCAAAAGCCCTATGGTCTCATGCCATGGTGAATTGTATGAATGCATGGAGAATTAAATGTATGCAGAGAGTAAATAAATTACTAAAAATAAAATACTTGATGAAATTAAATGATTTCTTCTCCACATTATTCTCCTCTGTTCACTGAGCAAGAGGATATTTTTCTTTTATTTTTCTGATTTTTCTACATAAAATTATGAATTTTCCAAGTTTAGGGAATTAAATAAATAGAAAAATACCCTATTTTTCTATTTATCCACGCGGCGCCAGCGCATCCTCGGCATCTCCGAACTCACACGCGTCGCGCTCCCATTCGACGCCGTCATCTGAATCAGCAGCCCGGGCCCCGCGGTTCTCATACCGTTTCCTGGTCCGACGCCATCTGAGCCGTCCGTCCGCGCGTGTATTAAATGGACGGCATCCGTTCATCGTCCCCGAGCGTCCTCACCCGAGAGCCGTCCACACTAAATCCCTAAGATCTCACTCGATACTCAACGGATTTTTATGTTCTTATGCTCTATGGATTCGCCTTGAAGAGACGAACACATCTATACGGTTATCATAAATTGAAATTAAGGCATTTGAAATGGAGAATCTCCAGAAGCTCGGGATGAAGAATTAGTTCATACCTTTGCTCGCAGAAGTGTGGCTTCGATCCGAGAGTTGTTGCACCTTCGATCGGATCTCAGCAAGCTCCAGATGAAGTCTCCTGGTCTGGTGAATCGTCTAGATGTGATTTCGACCAAGCCCGATCACAAAGCTTGGAGGCTGGAGCAACTGGGTGGCCTGGAGAGGGGGCTTTCACTGGAAAACTTCTTCTCTTGGCCTGGTGAAGGTGTAGTTGAGTTTAATTTGATTTTGGTGAAGGATTCAGGAATGTCCCGTTCGGCTCCGAGAATCGAGCTTCAAAATCGAGCTCAATCAATGGGTATTGGAGCAGGAGAACATCGGGGATCAATTGCTCTAAGTTTAGAGGGGAGTGAGGAGTGATTTTGGCGCAGTTTTGGTATGGTCCGGTTCAGCACCTCTCTGGCCGCGAGGGTGAGGGGTTTGAATCAGGAGAGGTCTGGAGGGCCTCCCGGGGGAGTCGAGGGCCGGGATCAGCCGCTCTCGGCATGTGAAGAACGGCCATGGTGACCATCGGGCATGGGGCAGCCTCAGCAAGGGAGAATTCCAAAGTTTGGCTCCTCCCAAGGTCTCGGCCATGGTGTTTTCCGGCGACCCGGGCGGCCGGCCGGCAGGCATGGGTCACCCTCGTGTCCAGGTGGGTCGGGTTGGAGGTTTGTGCAATCAATTGGCCATTGCCATGTGTAAAGTGGCCGAATTAAAATGGAATGGGGGAGGGGTCATTTTGGCTTCAATTTGGTCAACCCATTGGTTTGGGTTGGGTTCACCCTCCAAGGCCAATTTGGGCTGAAGGGAAAGTCACTTGGATCGGCTTGATTAGTGGGGTCAAGTCACAATCCAAGTACAATTAAGCTTAAGCAAGAGTTAGGGGAGACATGGGAGTGGTTAATCACTCTTAAGAGAATCATTAAAGGGTCCCCTCTTCTTGCCATTTTGGGCATGGTGACAAGTCAAACCCCCCATGGCTTCATGTGGCTTGTCTATGGCTTGCATGGCTTGCATTTGGCTTCGAAAAAAGTTGACTTGTTTCATGAAAAAGGGTTTTAGAAATATTTGTCATTTAGGGGGTAATTTGGCATGAGGCTTAATTTGGAATTATTTGATGATGTGATTAGAACTTAGGGAATGGCTTTGATTAAATGGATGGCAAATGGAAATGTCATGTGGGCTTTAAGGCCAATTTTGGGCTTTTGTATTTGGTGGAAATGGGCTTTTAGGAAGGTTTAGGGAAGTGGGCTTTTAGGTTTGAAAATGAATTTATGGATAGAAATTTTGTAAAGAGGTTGGGCCAAATAATTGTTGAGTTTGGTTTAGGGATGTGTCATGAGTGGTTTGGGGTCAATTTGGTGTGATTTGGACTTGAATTGGTTTGAATTTGGGTTTAATTGGTAAGTGGGCCTATGTAGGTCAAATTGGGCTAACTTGGGCCAATGTTGGGCTAGAGTTGAAATTGATGTAAAATTAATGTTGGGAAATGTTTATGGGAGTGTTTCAAAGGGGTTTTGGCTTTGATGGGTTTTGATTTTGGGATTTGGGCTCATTCTGGGCTAGGTTTGGGTTTAGGTCAAAAATGGGCATTTTAATTTCGGGTTGAATTTGAGTGGGGTTTGGGTCTAAATTTTGGGCAAATCATGTTAGTGTTTTGTTTATGGGGATGTCAAGGAAGGTTTAGAAAAGATTTGGGTTTAATTGGAGTTGAATTGGGTGAGTTTGGGTTAAGTTTGGGTCATGGGTCCAAATCGGGCTTTAAGGCCAAAAGTGAAATTGGATCCAAATGTCAATCAAATTAAGCTTGTATTTGGTCTAGATTGGTGTTAGGGATGTTGAATTGAAATTTAGAATTGAATTGGACCAGAATTTAGGTCAATTGGGTAGGTTAGGTTTGACATTGGGTTCACTTTGGGTTAAAATGGGTCAAATTGGGGATTTTGATAAAAGTGGGGTAAATTGACAAAATTGGCCCATGATGTAGTTGGACAAAATGAAATTGGGAATATTTGGGATTTTTTGGAATTTTCTGGGAATTTTCTGAATTTTTGGATTTTTTGGCTAAGAGGGGTATTTTGGGTATTTGGAGGGTATTGGGGGTATTTTTGGAATTTTTGACATTTTTGGGTATGGATGATCAATTTGAGTGATGTGGAAATGTTTGGGAATGATTTTGGAGAATTTTGGGTGATTTGGAAATTTTTGAGAAATTTGGGCTATTCAGGGCTTTGGGTAGGCTAAGCGGGTGTAGGGTCCCGGGGGTCAAAAATTAAAAATTTGGAAAATTGAAGATTGGGTGGATGTAAGTGGAAAGAAGTCATTTTGGTTGAGCCATGAAGCCATATCAAGCCCACATGAGCCATGAAGGGACTCATTTGAGGCATTCACTATGTTGTTCCTAACCCTCTTAGCCAAGGGCTTAGGGGTTAAGGACCATCCATGTGAATCACCTACATGAGTCAGGAGGTCAAGTTAGGTATAGGTGTGTTTTTTAGGAAGTGTGTGAAAGTGTAGTGTGTAGGTGTAGTGTGTGTGCAAGTCAACCCTTCACTGCACTGAGCCACCTGTAGGCGGTCCTAAGGCCAAAGAGTCCTATAGGAACTCATCCTTTAAACTTCCACATTTGATTTCAACCCTCTAGGTGATTAGGGGCCTATAGTCAAGTTTGTGGAGTTTGCAGGGAGTTTAGAAGTGGTTTGAATTTCTAAAAGGTGGGTCCCAATTCTAATCCCCTAAGATAGTCAAAGGAAAAGCCTAAGGCTAGATCCTAAGTACTAAAGAGAAGAAGAGAAGAAGACCTCATCAAAAATGAGGTCAACAAATGGACCCCCAATAGGTGTGGTGAGCTGACGGAGCACACCGCGCGTATTGGTGTTGACCGAAGAGATCAACAAAACCAACACAGATGTCCAAGTGACAAACTTAGGACGAAGTAGAAGAATTTCACGTGGGAGTGTCAAGTATATCTCCGGAACCGGAGATTCTCGAACTCTCGCCTGGGGAAAGGAAAAGGAGGTGAATCCCAAATCACATGATCCGGGAGAATTTCGATTTAGATTTTATTTTATTTCATGTTCAAGTCATGATGTGTGAGTTTAGATTTCAATTGGAGTTTTAATTTAGATTGAAGTTTGTCAAGATTAATTTGAAGGAATTTGATTTGAAATGAAAATTGGAGTTTTGAGGTTTTAGATGCAACATCTTCAACCCCAAAAGAAGATCGAATCGATTGGATTGGATCATTACAATAAGGAAAGATCTCAGAGTAATGCGGTATTGGATGTAAAATCCTTAACCTCAAGAGTTTGAATTTGATTTGATGCATTTCATTGCGATAGGGAAAAGATCCTAAAGCAATGCAGTCTCGGATGTAAAATCCTCGACCCAAAAGTTTGAATTTGATGTACTTCAGTGCAATAGGAAGAGAATCCTAAAGCAGTGCAGTTTTGGATGTAGAATCCTCGACCCAAGAATTTGAATTTGATGTATTTCAAAGGCGACAGGAAGAGAATCCTAAAGCAATGCGGTCTTGGATGTAGAATCCTCGACCCAAGAATTTGAATTTGATGTATTTCAGAGGCAATAGGAAGAGAATCCTAAAGTAGGCAGTCTTGGATGTAAAATCCTCGACCCAAAGGTTTGAATTTGATGTATTTCAAGGTGCAATAGGAAGAGAATCCTAAAGCAAGTGCAGTCTTGGATGTAGAATCCTCGACCCAAGGTTCGAATTTGATGTATTTCGAAGTGCATAGGAAGAGAATCCTAAAGCGAGTGCGATCTTGGATGTAGAATCCTCGACCCAAGGTTTGAATTTGATGTATTTCAGTGCAATAGGAAGAGAATCCTAAAGCAGTGCAGTCTTGGATGTAGAATCCTCGACCCAAGGTTTGAATTTGATGTATTTCAGTGCAATAGGAAGAGAATCCTATAGCAGTGCAGTCTTGGATGTAGAATCCTCGACCCAAGGTTTGAATTTGATGTATTTCAGTGCAATAGGAAGAGAATCCTAAAGCAGTGCAGTCTTGGATGTAAAATCCTCGACCCAAAAGTTTGAATTTGATGTACTTCATTGCAATTGGGAAAGGATCCTAAAGCAGTGCAGTCTTGGATGTAAAATCCTCGACCCAAAAGTTTGAATTTGATGTATTTCAGTGCAATAGGGAAAGAATCCTAAAGCAGTGCGGTATCGGATGTAAAATCCTCGACCCAAAAGTTTGAATTTGATTGAGGTTTGATGTGAGATCTGGAAAGATCGAATTGGAGATTTGAAATTTGGCTGAGATTTGATTTAAGATCTGGAAGATCGAATTTGAGATTTGATAGAGATTTGGAATCTGGAAAGATTGAATTTGAAATTTGATAGAGATTTGGAAAAGAGAACAAGGAAAATTTTATTATCAGGATTTTATTTATTTTAGCACATTTTATTATTTTTGGGTTCGGACCCAGTCATAAGTAATCACTTCACCCGTGCTTCTAGGGATGGAAAGTTCATTCCTTCGAAACATCGAGTAGCGTAATACTTTTTCAAGTATCGTCCATCGATCGGAAGCATATGTCGTTCTCCCCGGCGATTCACTGGCCGGTAGGAACCTCCCGAGTATACCTGCTCAACCACAAACGGTCCTTCCCAAGTGGGTTCAAATTTTCCTCCTATCTTGCGATGTGCAAGAATAGGTCTTTTGAGAACGAGAACTAAATCACCAACTTTGAAGGTTCTTGGTGTTGACCTCATTTTTGATGAGGTCTTCTCTTCTTCTCTTTAGTACTTAGGATCTAGCCTTAGGCTTTTCCTTTGACTATCTTAGAGGACTAGAATTGGGATCCACCATCTAGAATTTTAAACCACTTCTTAACTCCCCGCAAACTCCACAAACTCGACTATAGACCCCTAATCACCTAGAGGGTTGAAATCAAATGTGGAAGTTTAAAGGATGAGTTCCCATAGGACTCTTTGGCCTTAGGATCGCCCTACGGGTGGCTCGGTCCAGTAAAGGGCCGACTTACACATACACTACACCTATGCACTACACTTTCACACACCTCCTAAAACACACCCTTACCCAACTTAACTTCCCGACTCATGTAGGTGATTCACATGGATGGTCCTTAACCCCTAAGCCCTCGCAAGAGGGTTAGGAACAACATGGTGAATGCCTCAAATGAGTCCCTTCATGGCTCATGTGGGCTTGATATGGCTTCATGGCTCAACAAAAATGATTTCATTTCACTTACATCCACCCAATCTTCAATTTTCCAAATTTTCAATTTTTGACCCCGGGACCCAACACCCGCCAACCTACCCAAAGCCCTGAATAGCTCAAATTTCTCAAAAATTTCCAAATTACCCAAAATTCTCCAAAATCAATCCCAAACATTTCCACATCACTCAAACTGATCATCCATATCCAAAAATACCAAAAATTCCAAAAATACCCCCCAATACCTTCCAAATACCCAAAATACCCCTTTTGACCCAAAAATCCAAAAATTCAGAAAATTCCCAGAAAATTCCAGAAAATCCCAAATATTCCCAATTTCATTTTGTTCAACTACACTATGGGCCAATTTTGTCAATTTACCCCACTTTTGTCAAAACCCCCAATTTGACCCATTTTAACCCAAAGTAAACCCAATGTCAAACCAAACCTACCCAATTGACCCAAATTCTGGTCCAATTCAATTCTAAACTTCAATTCAACATCCCAAACACCAATCTAGACCAAAGCCAAGCTTAATTTGATTGAAATTTGGGTCCAATTTCACTTTTGGCCTTAAAGCCCAATTTGGACCTATGACCCAAACCTAACCCAAACTCACCCAATTCAACTCCAATTAACCCCAAATCTTTTCCAAACCTTCCTTAACATCCCCATGAACAAAACAATAGCATGATTTGCCCAAAATTTAGACCCAAACCCCACTCAAATTCAACCCAAAATCAAAAAGCCCAATTTTGACCTAAACCTAAACCTAGCCCAAATGAGCCCAAACCCCAAAATCAAAACCCAACCAAAGCCAAAACCTCTTTGAAACACTCCCAAAAACATTTCCCAACATTAATTTCACATCAACTTCAACTCTAGCCCAACTTTGGCCCATGGTAGCCCATTTTGGCCCACTTTAGCCTCTTTACCAAAAAGCCCATATCCAACCCAATTCAAACCCAAATCACCTCAAATTTGTTTCAAACCACTCATGAAGCATCCCTAAACCAAACTCAACAATTATTTGGCCCAAGCCTTTACCAAAATTTCATCCCAAAAATCCATTTTAAAATTCAAAAGCCCACTTTCCTAAACCATTTAAAAGCCCATCTAAAACCATTTCAATGAGCCCAAAATTGATTCTAAAGCCCATATGACATTTTCATTTGTCATCCATTTGATGAAAATCATTCCCTAAGTTTCAATTACATCATCAAATAAATCTAAATCAAGCACCATGCCAAATTGCCCAAAAATACCAAAATATTCCTAAAATCCATTTTCATGAAATTGACCAAGCTTTCCCCAAGCCAAAGGTGAGCCATGAAGCCATGCATGAGCCACATGTGAGCCATGAAAGCCTTGGACACTTCACCATACCCAAAATGGCAAGAGGAGGGGACCCTTTAATGATTCTCTTAAGAGTAATTAACCACTCCCATGTCTCCCCTAACTCTTGCTTAAGCTTAATTGTACTTGGATTGTGACTCGACCCCACTAATCAAGCCGATCCAAGTGACTTTCCCTTCAGCCCAAATTGGCCTTGGAGGGTGAACCTAACCCAAAACCAAGGGTTGACCCATTTAGACCCAAAACTAGCCCTTTCCCATTCCACTTCGATTCAAACCCTTTACACATGGCCAATGCTAATTGATCGCACAAGCCTCCAACCACGACCCACCCGACCTCGAGGGTGACCCATGCTCGGCCGGCCAGCCACCCGGTCGCCGGAAAACGCCATGCCCGAGACCTCGGGAGTGAGCCAACATTGAAATTCTCCCTTGCCGAGCCGCCCCATGCCTAGTGGTCACCATGGCCGTTCTTCTCCTCACCGAGCAAGCTCGATCCCAAGCCCTAACTCCCCCGGGAGGCCCTCCAGCCATGCCTATTTAAACACCACCCCTCACGGCCATGAGAAAAGAGTTGCAAAAACCTTGCCAAAACTCGCCAAAATTGTTCCGGACCCCTCCTCATACACGAGCACTTGATCCCCAAGTGAGATCCCCCTGCCATTTCTTTTACGCGAGCTCGATTTCGGAGTCGAAATCCAAGCCCAAAACCGAGACACTCCTCCGCGGTCGAGCCAATCCCCAAATTGATTGTCTCTACACCTTCACCGGACCAAGGGAAGGTGTCCACCGACGAAAGCCCCATCTCCAGAGCCACCCGGTTGCTCCGGACTCCAAGCTTTGTGATCGACTGTGGTCGAAGTCCAACCTAGACAATTCACTCGGACTCAGGAGACTTCATCCGGAGCTTCATCAGGATCCGATCGAAGGTGCAACAACTCTCAGATCGAAGCTTCACTTCTCTGAGCAAAGGTATGAACTCATTCTTCTTCCCGAGCTTACAGAGATTCTCCATTTCATTTGAGTAAATTTCAATGCATGTTTACCGTATGGATGTGTTCGTCTCTTCAAGACGAATCCATGAGAGCATAAGAACACGAAAATCCATCGAGAATCGAGTGAGAAATTAGGGTTAGAGGGTCGACGGTCACGGTGCACACCGGCCGTAGACGATGACCGGGAGCCGTTGGATCGCACGTGTATCGAGCGGACGGATCGGATCGCGCCGGACCGGCAGAACGTTACGTGAACCGCGGGTCCCGGGACGGCCGACTCGGATGGCGGCGCCCAATCGCGCCGCGACACGTACCGCTTCGGAGAGGCTAAGGATGCGCCGGCGCCGCGTGGATAAGTAGAAAATTAGGGTATTTTCCTATTTATTTAATTCCCTAAACTTGGAAAATTCATATCTTTGTGTAGAAAAATCGAAAAATAAAAGAAAAATACCCTCTTGCTCAAGTGAACAGAGGAGAATAATGTGGAAAAGAAATCATTCAATTTTGTCCAGTATTTTATTTTTAGTAATTTATTTACTCTCTGCATACATTTAATTCTCCATGCATTCATACAATTCACCATGGCATGAAACCATAGGGCTTTTGAAGCCTCTGAATTTGGGAACATTCCCTGAATTTTCCAAAGTCAGAGGCCATCCTTATGAAAAGTTATTGATTTTTCAAATGCATGTTGCTATTTTAAGTATTTTAATTCCAATAATTAGCATGTTGTGAAATAAATTCTAAGAAAATTTGGTGATGTTCCTTATGACCAGAGAACCCTAGGAAAAATAGGATTTGAGTTAATTCACTCAGATTAACCCTAATTGGCTTAAATACCCAAAATAGATCTCTAATTAATTAGAGTTAACCATAGATCAAATTGACTTGAAATCAATTCTCCACTGACCTTTAGGATCAGAGGAACCCATCATAAAAATTTGAGGTCAATTGGACTTGGTTAGCCCCACTAATCGGGTTGATTAAGCTCACTTAGTCATTTTAAACTTTAAAAATTCATAACTTTCAAAATATCTTTCAAAAATTCACCAAATTGGTTTTGGAGTCTCTCTGATATCAGGGGAGTTTAAGAAAATTAAAATTTCAATTTTCTAAAAAGTTGATTTTTAATATTATTTTAATATTTTTAATAATTAAAAAATAATAAAAATCACAAAAATAATAAAATTCACCAAAATGTCATATTTTGAATTTTAATCACTTAGGAACAAGTCCCATATTTTTCCTAGGTCTATTTAGTGAGATATTAATTTTTAAAGCTCTAGGGTAATTTTAAAATTAAAAAAAATATATTTTCTAGCATTTTCACCAAAATAATTATAATAAATCAAAGAAAAATCAGAAAATTTCAAAGTTTGGTTCTCTGGAATCCTTGATATCAGAGAGAATTTTAAAAATTATAAAATTTATTTTTCAACATTTATTTTATTTTTAAATTAATTAATACTCCACAACTTAAAATAATTCTAATAAATAAAATATAATTCAAAAAATTACCAAATTTGGTCCAAGTGGTCCTCTGGTCATTAGGAATGTCTCCTAATTTTCTTAAGGACAGAAACTTTCCCTTGGTCATATTATTGAATTTTCCTTGGAAATTTCTATTTTCTACAAAAAATAATTATATAAATAAATTAAATACAGAAAAATCACATTTTCTCCTCTCATGTCTTCATTGACACATAAGTGAAGTCACATAAAAATTTCAAGTTCATTTGAGTTCAATTTAGTGAGTTATGAAATTATTAGGCTTAAAGGGCAAAATGGTAATTAAAATTTTAACCCTTAATTAAAACTTTAGGTTTAATAAAAAATTAACAAGTAAAATATTTGATCCTAATCTGATTTGGATGATTGAAATTAAATAATCAAAGGGTAGAAACCCATTAAGCAATTTAAAATGATTAAACTTTAATTAAATAATTAATTGAATTTGGAAGAATAATAAATTTGGAATTATTAAAATAGGGATATTATTAGGAAGAGATTTATTCTTTAATTTAAAAATCCCTAAATTAATCATCTCATTAATACTCAACTCTTAATTAAAATGATAACTCAAATTTAAAATATTAAAAGACTTAATCATTAAACTAAAATTAAATCATTAAACTCTTTCAAAATTTCAATTAAATAAAATTAAATTAAATTAAAAATTAAATTAAATTAAGTAAATTAAATTAAAATTAAATTAAATTAAATTAAGATTAAAAGTTGAATTAAATTAAATTAAATGAATTAAATAAATTAAATTAAATAAATTAAATTAAATTAAATTAAATTAAATAAAATTAAATAAATAAATAAATTAAATTAAATTAAATTAAATTAAATTAAATTAAATTAAATTAAATTAAATTAAGAGATTAAATCAAGTAAATTAAATTGAATTAAATTAAATCAAATCAAACTAAATTAAATTAAATTAAATTAAAATAAATTAAATTAAATTAAATTGAATTAAATAACCTCACTTAAGACATGAAGAAATAAATCTAAAATAACTTGAACACTATTCCAAACTTAAATCATTAATTTGAACTTAAATTTGAATCACAAAATCATTAAGTATCATTTTACCCTTAGGAGCTTTAGTTATCATAACTCTTAAATAGAACATTAAAATGAAATGTTACTTCACTTATGTGACATTCAAATGTCCTAGTTCATCGAGCAAGTTAACAAAACTTGAAAACCTCGGACGATCGATTCATTTACACAATTAAATTCATTTGGGCTTAAAACAATCCTAGAAATATCGAAAAGATGTTTGGGATCTCTCCTAAGCACTTCCTCAATATGATAGGATGTTGATAAGAACAATTAAACTTAATTGTTCTTTGATGAAGAAAATCGTCTTCAAACTAAAAACACAAAGAACCTAGACGTCATAGGAAATGACTAGCTATAGGATTAGGAACTTGGTAGAAAACTAAAACCTTTCCCTTAGCTTTACCTAGGAACTTGCTTAAATATTCTAATCGTGTTTTAAGTGCAGCTTGGGATGACGGGAAGACCCTCCGTGTACGCTTTTATTTTATTGCGATTTACTTTACGGCAATTTATTTAATCGCATCGCATTTATTTTTCTTGCATGATAAACAACAGTTGCATGAAAACCGACACCTTTAGGACAGAAACCAAAACTGAAACCCAAAACTAAAATAAAAGACACTACAAGATAAAATTCACCTCCACAACATTTCAAAATATAAGACAACTCAAAATTTAATCACAAACGAACACAAAACTACAACTACAACTAAATTAAAACGTCTCATTGAATGATCGGGAATACCTCGGATGATGTAACCCACGTGTTGCTAACGGGATTTCCCACGGTCTAAATGAAAGTGCGGAACTCATTTAGTTGAGTTTAGCAAATTCATCCGGACTAAGTGAATTCGATGAAAATAACGGTGCGGGATGACGGAACCGTGGGATCTTAATCGGTTCGTTTAATCAACTTTAAGATCTGTTTTAATTAAAACACAAAAAACACTTGGAAATTAAGACTTCTCTAAACCAGTAACACTTCTCTCATCTCTTGATTTATGATTTCTAAAACTAAACCTCTGCAACAACAAGGAGCTCGGAGCATGGTGGGCAGCACGGCCATCGTCGTCAACAAAACTTGAACCTACATCAACAAAACTTTCTTAGAATTAAATAACAAAGCCATAGGACTTCGAGGTAGTTTGCCTAGTGCAACATAAATCCTCAACTCTTCGTTAGGCATTTGCATTGCAAATTAAGCCCTAATCGGTCTTAGGATTCCGAGGTAGTCGTCCGATACGACATAAACCCTCATATCTTCTAGGCAATTTGTATGATTCTATCATATAAATATAAGCCCTAATTAACTAAATTGCAAGATTAAAACATTAAATAAACATTAGGACTTTCCTAAATCCAAGCCAAACAATAGGATAGTCGGAGATTACCGAAGTCCGCTTCGAATCCGTGATCTCTCCTACTTTTCTTCCTTTGAATTCCCAAAATAAAAATGTTCTAAATTTGATCCATTCCCTATTGAAATTTCCAAAATTCAATCCTTTGAAAACTTAAACTTTGAAATTCTTGAGAGCAGAATTATTGATTATTATCGAGAGTTTTCTTAGGTGATTCTCGTCACTTAAGATGTAATTAACTTTAGGGGCTTGCCCTTATAGGGAACTTTAAGAACCTGTGTAATATAAACCCCGTTTAATAGTTTCATATTAAGCGGGGAATTTGTCGGCTTATAAAATTGGTTCGCGAGACCAAACGGATGTCACAAACCTTTCTAGTTTATTTAATCGAGCCCCATTATCAAGCGAGCTGTGTCTATTCTTCGGGATAGATACACGGTTTGTGGTGCGGCGCTCGTTTATATAAACTATTCGGGATGTGAGATCGGCTTGATTTCATATCTTAAAATTTTCAAATTTAAAATTATTTTCAAAATCAAATACTACTTTTCAAATTATTTATTTAAATTAAATTAAATTAAAATTCGCCGACAATTTCTGTAGGCGACTCCCTTTTCAAAATAAAACACTCAACCTAAAAATATGCCGACAACTTCTGGCGACTCCGCTGGGGAATAGTTCCTCTCTCCATTTTAATCAAATAGTTCTGCTTTCAAAAATCGGTAGTGTATCCATATCCCTTGTGGGTCAAACTACCCTTCCTTCCGTTGGGATACTATGTTCATTTCTATCTTGAACAAGTATAACCAACATTCTCTCGGATTTAGGAGCCACTGTTTAGACACCCATAAACAGAGAGGTTCCGAGATCCTTTTACCTCATTTCTGAGGTGGGGTGGACCCCCGATAGGTGTTAGTTTAGGAGTGATCCTTCGGGTCGAGAAGTTTTGCTTAAGACTCTCTTTTCCCTTCCAACTCCGATTCAGATTCCTTACCTTCTCTACACCTTTGAACACTCCGTTCTAGATAAACAAACCCTTTAATAAGTGATTCCTTTTTATAAATACATGAACATGAATGAGTTCGGACTCTTTTCAATTCCTTTCTTTTCGTCCTAAAGAAAAGAAGCATAACTTGGGACTGACAACCAGAATCTACCCTGCAGAAATGGAAGCCCCGAAATTGATTTTCTCCTTCACCGATGGATCGGACCTCGCCGTGCATAAGGATGAGTTGCCGACAATGGAATCATCCGATTTGGACAAGGATTTGAAAACACGAACGTCAAAATCACCGACGTCTCCCTCTTTGCATTAATGAACAAGGTATCCGAAGCTGAGGAGCCGCTGCTTGAGTTCAACCTTAGATCGACCCAAGAATTCCCTCCTCTGCAAAGGATCCCGACTAGGAGGAGTACAGATGTCCATAGAAGGACTGTTATCTCTACCCCCACCTGGTCTAGTTGTTTCTGCACCTACCCCGACTTTTGCCAAATCAAAGGGAAAGAAATCCAGATTATGATGGACTCATTGCACGTGGAGGGTACGGATTTTCTGTAAGACCTTCGTTTTCGAAATCGGGTCCGGTTCGAAGATTCCGTCACCGACGAAGACCCAAAGAAGAAACAGAAATAGAAGGATCGCTAAAGAAGCCGAGGCTGTCGAAATTGCTTTCCTGGAGGAAATTCCAGAACCGCGGAATATACACCGCTGCTCGAATACATACCACTCTTGGGAGGAAGCAGATTTCATCCCTCTCCGCCGCGAGAAGATGAAGAAAACATTCGCAAGATCGCCGCCACATTACCACGGCCCGCATATTACAACGATAGCCGCAAGAAAAGAACTAGAACTACGCCGTTTGCTCGACCGCAAACTTTGGTAGAAAAGTTAGCGAAGAAGGAAAACCGCCGTATCGAAATTCTACGGAGGATAGGGCGGGTGCCGATCAAATCCCGTCTTGGGCCCGAGTAGAACCCGCCATCATGGCAGAAAAGCCAAGTAAAAGAATGAAGGCTAGTCCGCTCGTTGTCGTCTCGGGATTACGGATTAGGGAGGATACCACCTTCCAGGCATTTGGCCGACGGACCATCTGGCCGACGAAGGATGGTATGGCGTCCCACTACGGGCGGTTGAGATTGAAACGACGGCTCGAGAAGAAAGTCTCGCCAGGAGACTTGAATCTGAGGAAAGTGCTACCGCGATAAAGGGGACTCGTGAGAAGGGGACCCGGCAACTATCGCACGACAACCATGAAGACACACAGAAAGCCCCGCTAGAAGATGCCATGGAAAAGTTGAGAACCGATATCCGACGATTGGCAAAAGAGAGAGAAGAAAAGTTCGGAGACGAGATTGATTCATCGGAATTCATGGACGACGAATACGCAGAAATCAACATGGTTGAGACACGAGCTTCATCGGCCTCGCAAGGTGCTCCTGCAGCCGCGAAGAGAGGAGCCGAGCCGATGAGAAAGCGGCTTCGGGAAAAGACGACACGATCGCTCGAATGGCGAAAAGGATGGAAGAGATGGCCGTAGCTGCGGCCACTCTCCGCAGTCGAAGTACAACCACAAAGGGAAACACCCCCGGAGGTCATTCACATTGTAGACGGAGGAAAGGAGATTACGTCCGTCAATGGGGATGATCGGCTAAAAAGGATACAACACAAAGTATGATTCCCGAAAAGGATATCAAGAACTTGGTGGAACAGCGAGTGCGAGAAGCCTTAGCACAATCAAAGAGCGGGACATCCATTCGGACGGGTAGACCTTACCCCGAAGAATTCGACGCCGTCCGATACCCGAAAGGCTTCGTACCACCTCTGTTCGAGACCTTCGACGGAGCCAGGAACCCCGACAGGCATGTGGCACACTTTCGTGCCGGTTGTTGCAATGCCGGCGGGAGCGATGCATTACTCTTCCGACGGTTCGTCGGCGATCCGTCGGGAATCGCCTTCGGCGGGTATGCGGAATTACCAAACGGTTCGGTAAAGACATTCTCGAGCTAGAGAACCTCTTCATCGAGCGATTCGCCGGAGCTCAGCACCACATCACTATAGGTGATTTAGTGGTAGAGAAACAAAAGCCGAATGAAACTTTGGTGGATTACATACTCCGATGGAGGAACTTAAGTATGAAGTGTGAACCACAACTGCAAGAACAGCATGCAGTCGGCATTTTGCTAAAAAGCATTCACGGCCCGATAGCACTTCTCCTCAAGGGATTCACTATTAAGACTTTCGAGAAGTTGTTAAGCAAGGCCGGAAGCTTGCAAGAGGAGGCAAAGCAATTAAGTTTCACCGACAAGACGGACAAACAAAAGCCTGTAAAGACTTTCGAAAAGAAATCCGGGATCATTGCAGCAGTTGACAAAGGCAAGCAACCGATGCAAATACCACCAGAACGGCCGCAACAACCACAACAGAATTACCAGCAACCCCGGCCCAGCTATCAGTCATCTCCGCAGTATGAACAACCACCTCGTCCGCAACGTACATTAAGAGAGCTTTTGAGCAGAGAATATCCGTTCAAGAATGAAGCGATGCCGAAAATGTTCCGCGGTCGATGAAGACTCCGGATTTCCAGTTGCCGAGCCTAAAAGACCGAGGAAGTCAACAAGAAGGGTGATCCCAACTTTTGCCCTTACCACCGAATGCTTGGGCACAAAATAGAAGATTGCATTACCTTCGAAAAGTTGGCTCAACGACAACTGCGGAAAGGGAATATAACGATCCCGAAGGAGTACATGAAGGAACCCCGGAAAGGAGGTTCCGTCGATGTTGTCTCGACCCGATCCCATCATTCCGATAGATCCCTATACGACCGACGATGGATGGACTACCGCTTGGACGAGGTCTTCGAAAAAGATTTTAGACGAGCATCCGGACCGCTTCGGTACGAGCTTCAATTCGTAGTTTGAAACCCGTTAAGCCGGTACTATCACTTGCGATAGAAGAACCACCTCAACGGGAGACGATTGGAGAGAAGAAGAAAATTGACGAAGAAGAGAAGACCGAGGCACCTAAGGCTAGGCTCAGGGGCTGCTTATCCTAGGATAGTTGTTTCTGATTCGGGGGAGAAATCCCTCGAACCCCTGACTCTGTATGATTATCTGCTCACTTCGGTGGGATCATATAATGATAAGGGTGATGGCGTTGGCTACGTTTTGACTGTTTCTAACGATTACGTAACTAACGATAATCCGGATATCGATTTCGATACCAACGACAATTCTCAAATCATACACGATCTCGACGAGCAAAATAACGAAGAAGACATCCATCAAGGAGGCTACGAGAGTTCAACAAGCAACGAATCTATCCGCGAGTTTCGAGGAGCTCCGGTCACGATAGAGTTAGAGCCTTCGGACTGCGAAGCTAATCCGGAAGAGCCCGTCATTCCGATTCAAGAAAAGACACCGCGAAGCTCGACAATAGATTCGGAGGAAATTACGAAGTCGGCTTAAGGAGTGGAAAAGTTCTACCTCCGAGAATGGGTCCAAAAGACAAAGGGAAGCGGTGGTTGTTCAGGAAGAACCAACCCCGGCAGAAGAAATACCCATTCGAGAAGAAGCAGAGACACATGAAAACAAAGTGGATTACAACGTGCTAGCCCATCTTAGGAAACTACCAGCCAAACTGAGCATTATTCATGCAGTTTCCATGCAGTTTTCATTAGATTCGCAGGTGATAACCAAGCAAAATTCAGTATCATCAACTGATCCTACTGTGCCGAATCCGAGACCATGTTTTGAGTTGGGTGGACGACCGGAGTTATTCCATAAATTTTCAAAACGTTGTGATTGACCTTTTGTCCACTTGTCGAGGTAAGAAACCACGCTGAATTAAATTTTGAACACAGGGAGAGTACCACTCAAAAGGCAATTCCATTAATTTTGATGAAGTAGCATCTTCAAATTGTACATTATTTTCAGTTTTGGAAGAAGAAGCACCACGGTAGAATTTGATTGGTTTTGCACCACCGCTACGTACCTCTTTGACCTCCATACCCTCGATCTTATTAGAATGGATCGGGGTCAGGGTCATAGTATGTACATAGTGGTTAATCTTCTCGTACATCGATTTATATTCTTCGTTTCTTTCATCTTCGATAGGGATTTTGAATTGCGGCTTCTTTCGACTTATTGTCGCTGCTTCTTGTTTGATTTCTCTTTCTTCTTCAGAACTATCTTCCCAATCGACATTAATGGTTGGTTTCCTCTGTCCAATTGTCCTAACGTCTCTACCACGACCTCGTCCCGGCCTCGACCTCGGATGCGAGTTGTGGAGAAACCTTCACCATCTCGCCGTAAGGGAGTGGTGAGTGACTCGTTGGACTAGAACTTCGAGTTCTTCGTTGTCCCGAACTTTCTTTGCTTCATTTGTTATGGTATCTCCGGAGAAGATCGTTTTCTTCGGCGGTGCATAATAAGTCTGCATCCTCGTGGATTCCAATTTCATGTACGGAGAATGGTTGTAAGTCACCTTTGATGCACTCGTTCCCCTCCATCGTAGTACTTGATGCACCGATGTAGAGATGATGGTACCATCCTGTTTTCATGTATCCATGGTCGGCCCGATAGAGCGTTGAATGACGTTTCTGAATCAATTATGTGAAATTTCGCGGTTGTCTTTGCTAAGTCACCGGTCTTCATCAGTAGTGTTATTGCTCCGAGGGCTCTTTCTCCTTTCTGGTTGAATCCTCTTAATAACATTTTGTCCGCTTCGAGCTCGCGGGCATCAATTTCCAAGTATGCTAGTGTTCGAAGATTCATTATATTAATTGATGCTCCTGGATCCACCAATACTCTGGAGAGTGTAAATTTTCCGATTGTAACTGAAATGTACAATGGTCGGTTGTGGTCTGCTGTTCCAAGTAGTAGGTCATCGTCCGTGAAGGTAACACCTCGTTGTTCCTTTAACGAGCAAACCTCATCTAAGGAATCTCCGGCCATTTGAGCTAAGCAAATTTCCGGATCAAGTAAGGCCTTGATCAGAGCTTCTCTCATCTCCTTTGATAAGATGAGAGCATCGTAGATGCTCGGTTTGGCTGGTAGTTTCCTAAGATGGGCTAGCACGTTGTAATCCACTTTGTTTTCATGTGTCTCTGCTTCTTCTCGAATGGGTATTTCTTCTGCCGGGGTTGGTTCTTCCTGAACAACCACCTGCTTCCCTTTGTCTTTTGGACCCATTCTCGGAGGTAGAACTTTTCCACTCCTTAAGCTGACTTCTGTAATTTCCTCTGAATCTATTGTTGAGCTTGCCGGTGTCTTTTCTTGAATCGGAATGACGAGCTCTTCGGATTAGCTTCGAGTCCGAAGGCTCTAACTCTATCGTGACTTGGAGCTCCTCGAAACTCACGGATAGATTCGTTGCTTGTTGAACTCTCGTAGCCTCCTTGATGGATGTCTTCTTCGTTATTTTGCTCGTCGAGATCGTGTATGATTTGAGAATTGTCGTTGGTATCGAAATCGATATCCGGATTATCGTTAGTTACGTAATCGTTAGAAACGATCAAAACGTAGCCAACGCCATCACCCTTATCATTATATGATCCCACCGAAGTGAGCGAGATAATCATACGAGTCAAGGGTTCGAGGGATTTCTCCCCCGAATCGGAAACAACTATCATAGGATAAGCGGCCCCTAGTCTCAGCGTTAGGTGCCTCGGTCTTCTCTTCTTCGTCAATTTTCTTCTTTTCTTCAATCGTCTCCTGTTGAGGTGGTTCTTCTATCGCAAGTGATAGTACCGGCTAACGGGTTTCAAACTCCGAATTGAAGCTCGCACCGAAGCGGTTTGGATGCTGTCTAAAATCTTTTTCGAAGACCTCGTCCAAGCGGTAGTCCATCCATCGTCAGTCGTATATGGATCTATCGGAATGATGGGATCAGTTGAGACAACATTGACGGAACCTCCTTTCTGGGGTTCCTTCATGTACTCCTTCGGGATCGTTATATTCCCTTTCCGAAGGTTGTCATTGAGCCAACTTTTGAAGGTAATGCAATCTTCTATTTTGTGCCCAAGCATCCGGTGGTAAGGGCAAAAGTTGGGATCACCTTTCTTGTTGACTTCCTCCGGTCTTTTAGGCTCCGGCAATTCGGAAATCCGGAGTCTTCATCGGACTACGGAACATTTTCGGCATCGCTTCATTCTTGAACGGATATTCTCTCGCTCGAAGCTCCCTCAATGTACGTTGCGGACGAGGTGGTTGTTCATACTTGCGGAGATGATCGATAGTTGGACCGGGGTTGTTGGTAGTCTCATTGTGGTTGCTGCGGCCGTTACGGTGGTATTTGCATCGGTTGCTTGCCTTTGTCAACTGTCGCAACGACCCGGATTTCTTTTCGAAAGTCTTCATCGGCTTCTGCTTGTCCGTCTTGTCGGCGAAACTTAATTGCTTGGCCTCTTCTTGCAAGCTTCCGGCCTTGCTTAACAACTTCTCGAAAGTCTTAATAGTGAATCCTTTGAGGAGAAGTGCTATCGGGCCATGGATGCTTTTTAGTAAAATGCCGATCGCATGCTCGTTCTTGCAGTTGTGGTTCACACTTCATGCTTAAGTTCCTCCATCGGAGTATGTAATCCACCAAAGTTTCATTCGGCTTTTGTTTCTCTACCACTAAATCACCTATAGTGATGTGGTGCCTGAGCTCCGGCGAATCGCTTGATGAAGAGGTTCTCTAGCTGCGAGAATGTATTCACCGAACCATTTGGTAATTCGCATACCGGTCGAAGGCGATTCCCGACGGACTGCCGACGAACCGTCGGAAGAGTAATGCATCGCTCCCGCCGGCATTGCAACAACCGGCACGAAAGTGTGCCACATGCTCGTCGGGGGTTCCCGGTCCCGTCGAAGGTCTTGAACGGAGGTGGTACGAAGCCTTTCGGGTATTGGACGGCGTCGAATTCTTCGGGTAAGGTCTACCCGTCCGAATGGATGTCCCGCTCTTTGATTGTGCTAAGGCTTCTCGCACTCCGTTGTTCCACCAAGTTCTTGATATCCTTTTCGGGAATCATACTTTGTGTTGTATCCTTTTCAGTCGATCATCCCCGTTGACGGATGTAATCTCCTTTCCTCCGTCTACAATGTGAATGACCTCCGGGGGTGTCTCTCATGTGGTTGTACTTGACTGCGGAGAGTGGCTAGAGCTACGGCCATTTCTTCCATCCTTTTCGCCATTCGAGCGATCGTGTCGTCTTTTTCCCGAAGCTGCCTTCTCATCGGTTCCGGCTCCTCTCTTCTGCGGCTGCAGGGAGCACCTTGCGAAGCCGATGAAGCTCGTGTCTCAACCATGTTGATTTCTGCGTATTCGTCGTCCATGAATTCCGATGAATCAATCTCGTCTCCGAACTTTTCTTCTCTTTCTTTTGCCAATCGTCGGATATCGGTTCTCAACTTTTCCATGGCATCTTCTAGCGGGGCTTTCTGTGTGTCTTCGTGGTTGTCATGCGATAGCTGTCGGGTCCCTTTTTCACGAGTCCCCTTCATCGCGGTAGCACTTTCTTCAGATTCAAGTCTCCTGGCGAGACTTTCTTTCTCGGGCTGTTGTTTCAATCTCAACTGCCCAGTAGTGGGACGCCATACCATCCTTCTAACAGCAGAAGGTCTAGGACCGGATGGTCACGTCGGCCAAATGTCGGAAGGTGGTATCCTCCCTAATCCGTAATCCCGAGACGACAACGGGCGGACTAGCCTTCATTCTTTTACTTGGCTTTTCCGTCATGATGGCGGGTTCTACTCGGGGCCCAAGACGGGATTCGACCGGCACCCGCCCTATCCTTCGTAGAATTTCGATACGGGCGGTTTTCCTTCTTTGCTAACTTTTCTACCAAAGTTTGCGGTCGAGCAAACGGCGTAGTTCCCGTTCTTTTCTTGCGGCTATCGTTGTAATATGCGGGTCGTGGTAATGTGGCAAGCAATCTTGCGAATATTTTCTTCATCTTCGCGGCGGAGAGGGGATGAAACCCGCTCCCTCCTAAGAGTGGTATGTATTCGAGCGGCGGTGTATATTCGGCGGTTCTGGAATTTCCTCCAGAAAGCAATTTCAGCAGCTTCGGCTTCTTTAGCGATCCTTCTATTTTCGTTTCTTCTTTGGGTCTTTGTCGATGACTGGAATCTTTGAACCGGACCCGATTTCGAAAACGAAGGTCTTACGAGAAGATCCGTACCCTCCACGGTAACGGGTCCATCATAATTCCGGATTTCTTTCCCCTTTGATTTGGCAAAAGTCGGGGTAGGTGCAGAAACAACTAGACCAGGTGGGGTAGGGATAACGGTCCTTCTATGGACATCGGTACTCCTCTTAGTCGGGATCCTTTGCAAAGGAGGGAATTCTTGGGTCGACCTAAGGTTGAACTCGACGGCGGCTCCTCGGCTTCGGACACCTTGTTCATCGGTGCAAAGAGGAGACGTCGGTGATCTTGACGTTCGTGTTTTCAAATCCTTGTCCAAATCGGATGATTCCATTGTCGGGCAGCTCATCCTTATAGACGGCGAAGTCCGAGTCCATTGGTAAAAGAGAAAATCGGCTTCGGGGCTTCCATTTCGCGAGGTAGATTCGGTTGTCGGTCCCAGGTTATGCTTCTTTTCTTTAGGACGAAAAGAGAGGAATTGAAAAGAGTCCGAACTCATTCTTGTTCATGTATTTATAAGAAGGAATCACTTATTAAAAGAATCACTTATTAGAGAGTTTGTTTATTTAGAACGGAGTGTTCAAAGGTGTAGAGAAGGTAAGGAATCGGAGTTAGAAAGGAAAAGAGAGTCTTAAGCAAGACTTCTCGACTCGAAGGATCACCCCTAAACTAACACCTATTGGGGGTCCACCCCACCTCAGAAATGAGGTAAAAGGATCTCGGAACCTCTCTGTTTAGGGGTGTCTAAACAGTGGCTCCTAAATCCGAGAGAATGTTGGCTATACTTGTTCAAGGTAGAAATGAACATAGTATCCCAACGGAAAGAAGGGTAGTTTGATCCATAAGGGACATGGATGCACTACCGATTTTTGAAAACGGAATTGTCCGATTAGAATGGAGAGAGGAATTTTCCCACGTGAGTCGCCAGAAATTGTCGGCACTATTTTTAGGTTGTGTGATATTTTAAAAGGGGTCGCCTAACGATGTTGTCGGCGAATTTTAAATTTAAATATAGATATAATTTAGAAAGTAATATTTGATTTTGAAAATAATTTTAAATTTGAAGATTTTAAGATATGAAATCAAGCCGATCTCACATCCCAAATAGTTTATGTAAACGAGCACCGCACCGCAAACCGTGTATCTATCCCTAAGGATAGACACACTCGCTTGATGGTGGGGCTCGGTTAAATAAACTAGAAGATTTGTGACATCCGTTTGGTCTCGCGAACCAATTTTATAAGCCGACAAATTCCCCTCGCTTAATATAAATGAATTAAGCGGGGGTTTATATTACACAGGTTCTTTAAAATTCCTATAAGGGCAAGCCCCTATAGTTAATTACATCTTAAGTGACGGAAATCACCTAAGAAAACTCTCGATAATAATCAATAATTCCGCTCTCAAGAATTTCAAAAGTTTAAGTTTTCAAAGGATTGAATTTTTGAATCTCGATAGGGAATGGATCAAGTTTGGAACATTTTATTTTGGGAATTCGAAAGGAAGAAAAGTAGGAGAAATTACGGATTCGAAGCGAACTTCGGTAATCTCCCGACTATCCTATTGTTTGGCTTGGATTTAGGACAATCCTAATGTTTATTTAATGTTTTAATCTTGCCGATTTTAGTTAATTAGGGCTTATATTTATATGATAGAATCATACAAATAGCTTCAGAAGATATGAGGGTTTATGTCGTATCGGACGACTACCTCGGAATCCTAAGACCGGTTAGGGCTTAATTTGCAATGCAAATGCCTAACGAAGAGTTGAGGATTTATGTTGCACTGAGCAAACTACCTCGAAGTCCTATGGCTTTGTTGTTTAATTCTAAGAAAGTTTTGCTGATGTCGACACAGGTTTTGCTGATGACGATGGCCGTGCTGCCCACCATGCTCCGAGCTCCTTGTTGTTGTAGAGGTTTAGTTTTAGAAGTCATAAATCAGGAGATGAGAGAAGTGTTTGGTTTAAAGAAAGTCTTAATTTCCATGTGTTTTTAACATTTTAATTAAAACGGATCTTAAAGTTGATTAAACGGAACCGATTAAGATCCTACGGTTCCGTCATCCCGCACCGTTATTTTCATCGAATTCACTTAGTCCGGATGAATTTGCTAAACTCAACTAAATGAGTTCCGCACTTTCATTTAGACCGTGGGAAATCCCGTTAGCAACACGTGGGTTACATCATCCGAGGTATTCCCGATCATTCAATGAGACGTTTTAATTTAGTTGTAGTTGTAGTTTTGTTGTTACGTTTGTGATTAAATTTTGAGTTGTCTTATATTTTGAAATGTTGTGGAGGTGAATTTTATCTTGTAGTGTCTTTTAATTTAGTTATGGGTTTCAGTTTTGGTTTACATCCTAAAGGTGTGGGTTTTCATGCAATTGTTGTTTATCATGCAAGAAGAGTAAAGTACATTTGCAATAAAATAAATTGCAAGAAAGTAAATTGCAATAAAATAAAAGCGTACCTGGAGGGTCTTCCCGTCATCCCAAGTTCCTAGGTAAAGCTAAGGGAAAGTTTTATGGTTTTCTACCAAGTTCCTAATCCTATAGCTAGTCATTTCCTATGACGTCTAGGTTCTTGTGTTTTTAGTTTGAGGACGATTTTCTTCATCAAAGAACAACTAAGTTCAATTGTTCTTATAAATATCCTATCATATTGAGGAAGTGCTTAAGAGGAATCTTAAACATCTTTTCAATATTCTTAGGATTGTTTTAAGTCCAAATGAATTTAATTGTGTAAGTGAATCGATCGTCCGAGGTTTTCAAGTTTTGTTAACTTGCTCAGTGAACTAGGATATTTGAATGTCCTATAAGTGAGGTAACATTTCACTTGATACTCCATTTAGGAGTTATAATAGTAAAAGCTCCTAAGGGCAAAATGACATTTAATGATTTGTGATTCAAATTTAAGTTCAAATTAATGATTTAAGTTTGGAATAGTGTTCAAGTTATTTTAGATTTACTTCTTCATGTCTTAAGTGATGTTATTTAATTCAACTTAATTCAATTTAATTTGATTTTTTTAATTTAATTTAATTCATTTTAATTCAATTTAGTTTGATTTGATTTAATTTTTAACTTAATTTAATTTAATTTAATTTAATTTAATTTAACTTAACTTAATTTAATTTAATTTAATTTAATGTATTTAATTTAATTTAATTTATTTATTTAATTTTATTTATTTTAATTTTATTTAATTTTATTTATTTAATTTATTTAATTAATTTAATTTAATTTAATTTGTTTATTGAATTTAATTTATTTTAATTTAATTTAATTCAACTTTTAATCTTAATTTAATTTAATTTAATTTTAATTTAATTTACTTAATTTAATTTAATTTTTAATTTAATTTAATTTAATTTTAATTGAAATTTTTGAAAGAGTTTAATGATTTAATTTTAGTTTAATGATTAAGTCTTTTAATATTTTAAATTTGAGTTATCATTTTAGTTAAGAGTTGAATATCAATGAGATGATTAATTTAGGGATTTTTAAATTAAAGAATAAATCTCTTCCTAATAATATCCCTATTTTAATAATTCCAATTTTAGTATTCTTCCAAATTTAATCAATTATTTAATTAAAGTTTAATCATTTTAAAATGCTCAATGGGTTTCTACCATTTAATTATTTAAATTTCAATCATCCAAATCAGATTAGGATCAAATATTTTACTTGTTAAATTTTTATTAAACCTAAAGTTTTAATTAAGGGTTAAAATTTTAATTACTATTTTCCCCTTTAAGCTTAATAATTTCATGACTCACTAAATTAAACTCAAATGAACTTGAAATTTTTATGTGACTTCACTTATGTGTCAATAAAGACATGAGAGGAGAAAATGTGATTTTTCTGTATTTAATTTATTTATATAATTATTTTTAGTAGAAAATAGAGATTTTCAAGGAAAATTTGATAACATGACCAAGGGAAAGTTTCTGTCCTTAAGAAAATTAGGGGACATTCATAATGACCAGAGGACCACTTGGACTAATTTTGGTGATTTTTTGAATTATATTTTATTTATTAGAATTATTTTAAGTTCTGGAGTATTAATTAATTTAAAAATAGAATATAAGTTGAAAAATGAATTTCATAATTTTTAAAATTCTCTCTGATATCAAGGATTCCAGAGAACCAAATTTTACAATTTTCTGATTTTTCTTTGATTTATTATAATTATTTTAGTGAAAATGCTAGAAAATACATTTTTTTTAATTTTAAAATTACCCTAGAGCTTTAAAATTTAATATCTCACCAAATAGGCCTAAGAAAAATATGGGGTTTGTTCCTAAGTGATTAAAATTCAAAATATGACATTTTGGTGAATTTTATTATTTTTGTGATTTTTATTATTTTTTAATTATTAAAAATATTAAAATAATATTAAAAATCAACTTTTTTAGAAAATTGAAATTTTAATTTTCCTGAATTCCCCTGATATCAGAGAGACTCCAAAACCAATTTGGTGAATTTTTGAAAAATATTTTGAAAGTTATGGATTTTTAAAGTTTAAAATGACTAAGTGGCTTAATCAACCCAATTAGTGGGGCTAACCAAGTCCAATTGACTTCAAACTTTTATGGTGGGTTCCTCTGATCCTAAAGGTCAGTGGAGAATTGATTTCAAGTCAATTTGATCTATGGTTAACTCTAATTAATTAGATACCTATTTTGAGTGTTTAAGCTCAATTAGGGTTGTCTAAAATGAACTAACTCAAAACCTATTTTTCCTAGGGTTCTCTGGTCATAAGGAACATCACCAAATTTTCCTAGAATTTATTACACAACATGCTATTTATTGGAATTAAAATACTCAAAACAGTGACATGAATTTGAAAAATCAATAACTCTTCATAGGGATGACCCTCGACTTTGAAAAATTCGGGGAATGTTCCCAAATTCGGAGGCTTCAAAAGCCCTATGGTCTCATGCCATGGTGAATTGTATGAATGCATGGAGAATTAAATGTATGCAGAGAGTAAATAAATTACTAAAAATAAAATACTTGATGAAATTAAATGATTTCTTCTCCACATTATTCTCCTCTCGTTCACTGAGCAAGAGGATATTTTTCTTTTATTTTTCTGATTTTTCTACATAAAATTATGAATTTTCCAAGTTTAGGGAATTAAATAAATAGAAAAATACCCTATTTTTCTATTTATCCACGCGGCGCCAGCGCATCCTCGGCATCTCCGAACTCACACGCGTCGCGCTCCCATTCGACGCCGCCATCTGAATCAGCAGCCCGGGCCCCGCGGTTCTCGTACCGTTTCCTGGTCCGACGCCATCTGAGCCGTCCGTCCGCGCGTGTATTAAATGGACGGCATCCGTTCATCGTCCCCGAGCGTCCTCACCCGAGAGCCGTCCACACTAAATCCCTAAGATCTCACTCGATACTCAACGGATTTTTATGTTCTTATGCTTCTATGGATTCGTCTCTGAAGAGACGAACACATCTATACGGTTATCATGCATCGAAATTAAGGCATTTGAAATGGAGAATCTCCGTAAGCTCGGGATGAAGAATTAGTTCATACCTTTGCTCGGAGAAGTGTGGCTTCGATCCGAGAGTTGTTGCACCTTCGATTGGATCTCGGCGAAGCTCCAGATGAAGTCTCCTGGTCTGGTGAATCGTCTAGATGTGATTTCGACCAAGCCCGATCACAAAGCTTGGAGGCTGGAGCAACTGGGTGGCTTGGAGAGGGGGCTTTCACTGGAAAACTTCTTCTCTTGGCCTGGTGAAGGTGTAGGTGAGTTTAATTTGATTTTAGTGAAGGATTCAGGAATGTCCTGTTCGGCTCGAGAATCGAGCTTCAAAATCGAGCTCAATCAATGGGTATTGGAGCAGGAGAACAGATGGGATCAATTGCTCTAAGTTTAGAGGGGAGTGAGGAGTGATTTTGGCGTAGTTTTGGTATGGTCTGGTTCAAGCACCTCTCTTGGCCGTGAGGGTGAGGGGTTTGAAATAGGAGAGGTCGGAGGGCCTCCCGGGGGAGTCGAGGGTCGGGATCAGCCTGCTCTCGGCATGTGAAGAACGGCCATGGTGACCATCGGGCATGGGGCGGCTCAACGAAGGGAGAATTCCAAAGTTTGGCTCCTCCCAAGGTCTCGGCCATGGTGTTTTCCGGCGACCCGGGCGGCTGGCCGGCAGGCATGGGTCACCCTCGGGTCCGTGTGGGTCGTGGTTAGAGGTTTGTGCAATCAATCGGCCATTGCCATGTGTAAAGTGGCCGAATTAAAATGGAATGGGGAGGGGTCATTTTGGCTTCAATTTGGTCAACCCATTGGTTTGGTTGGGTTCACCCTCCAAGGCCAATTTGGGCTGAAGGGAAAGTCACTTGGATCAGCTTGATTAGTGGGGTCAAGTCACAATCCAAGTACAATTAAGCTTAAGCGAAGTTAGGGGAGACATGGGAGTGGTTAATCACTCTTAAGAGAATCATTAAAGGGTCCCCTCTTCTTGCCATTTTGGGCATGGTGACAAGTCAAACCCCCCCATGGCTTCATGTGGCTTGTCTATGGCTTGCATGGCTTGCATTTGGCTTGAAAAAAGTCGACTTGTTTCATGAAAAAGGGTTTTAGAAATATTTGTCATTTAGGGGGTAATTTGGCATGAGGCTTAATTTGGAATTATTTGATGATGTGATTAGAACTTAGGGAATGGATTTGATTAAATGGATGGCAAATGGAAATGTCATGTGGGCTTTAAGGCCAATTTTGGGCTTTTGTATTTGGTGGAAATGGGCTTTTAGGAAGGTTTAGGGAAGTGGGCTTTTAGGTTTGAAAATGAATTTATGGATAGAAATTTTGTAAAGAGGTTGGGCCAAATAATTGTTGAGTTTGGTTTAGGGATGTGTCATGAGTGGTTTGGGGTCAATTTGGTGTGATTTGGACTTGAATTGGTTTGAATTTGGGTTTAATTGGTAAGTGGGCCTATGTAGGTCAAATTGGGCTAACTTGGGCCAATGTTGGGCTAGAGTTGAAATTGATGTAAAATTAATGTTGGGAAATGTTTATGGGAGTGTTTCAAAGGGGTTTTGGCTTTGATGGGTTTTGATTTTGGGATTTGGGCTCATTTGGGCTAGGTTTGGGTTTAGGTCAAAAATGGGCCTTTTAATTTTGGGTTGAATTTGAGTGGGGTTTGGGTCTAAATTTTGGGCAAATCATGTTAGTGTTTTGTTTATGGGGATGTCAAGGAAGGTTTAGAAAAGATTTGGGTTTAATTGGAGTTGAATTGGGTGAGTTTGGGTTAAGTTTGGGTCATGGGTCCAAATTGGGCTTTAAGGCCAAAAGTGAAATTGGATCCAAATGTCAATCAAATTAAGCTTGTATTTGGTCTAGATTGGTGTTAGGGATGTTGAATTGAAATTTAGAATTGAATTGGACCAGAATTTAGGTCAATTGGGTAGGTTAGGTTTGACATTGGGTTCACTTTGGGTTAAAATGGGTCAAATTGGGGATTTTGATAAAAGTGGGGTAAATTGACAAAATTAGCCCATGATGTAGTCGGACAAAATGAAATTGGGAATATTTGGGATTTTTTGGAATTTTCTGGGAATTTTCTGAATTTTTGGATTTTTTGGCTAAGAGGGGTATTTTGGGTATTTGGAGGGTATTGGGGGGTATTTTTGGAATTTTTGACATTTTTGGGTATGGATGATCAATTTGAGTGATGTGGAAATGTTTGGGAATGATTTTGGAGAATTTTGGGTGATTTGGAAATTTTTGAGAAATTTGGGCTATTCAGGGCTTTGGGTAGGCTAAGCGGGTGTAGGGTCCCGGGGGTCAAAAATTAAAAATTTGGAAAATTGAAGATTGGGTGGATGTAAGTGGAAAGAAGTCATTTTGGTTGAGCCATGAAGCCATATCAAGCCCACATGAGCCATGAAGGGACTCATTTGAGGCATTCACTATGTTGTTCCTAACCCTCTTAGCCAAGGGCTTAGGGGTTAAGGACCATCCATGTGAATCACCTACATGAGTCAGGAGGTCAAGTTAGGTATAGGTGTGTTTTTAGGAAGTGTGTGAAAGTGTAGTGTGTAGGTGTAGTGTGTGTGCAAGTCAACCCTTCACTGCACTGTGCCACCTGTGCGAGCCTCAAGTGCCAAAGAGTCCTATAGGAACTCATCCTTTAAACTTCCACATTTGATTTCAACCCTCTAGGTGATTAGGGGCCTATAGTCAAGTTTGTGGAGTTTGCAGGGAGTTTAGAAGTGGTTTGAATTTCTAAAAGGTGGGTCCCAATTCTAATCCCCTAAGATAGTCAAAGGAAAAGCCTAAGGCTAGATCCTAAGTACTAAAGAGAAGAAGAGAAGAAGACCTCATCAAAAATGAGGTCAACAGCCCTTATAGGGAACTTTAAGAACACAGGTAATATAAACCCTGCTTAATCCATTTATATTAAGTAGGGGAACTTGTCGGCTTATAAAATTGGTTCGCAGACCAAACGGATGTCACAAACCTTTCTAGTTTATTTAATCGAGCCCCATCATCAAGCAGTGTGTCTATTCTTCGGGATAGATACACGGTTTGTGGTGAGGTGTTCGTTTATATAAACTATTTGGGATGTGAGATCGGTTTGATTTCATATCTTAAAACTTTTAAACTTAAAATTACTTTCAAAAATCAAATGTTATCTTTTAAACTATAAAATATGAAAATTCGCCGACAATTTCTGTAGGCGACCCCTTTTCAAAACACACAACCTAAAAATAAGCCGCACAGCTAAGATCAAAAATAGGATAAACACTAATATCATTAATCAAATCATTGATTGTGATGGCACTGTTCTTAATGATTCTTTGGACATTGGTAGTAGTGTTGTTATTTATTTTTTTACTTTATTTACTAGTGATGTGCGGTGTCTCTTGCTTTGATGGTAATCTTTTTAATGCTGATAAAGATTATGTTACCTCTATTTGCCTCACTGATATCCCCTCTGAGGAGGAGATTTATATTGCTTTAAAGAACCTAAATTCTAATAAAGCGCCTGGTATAGATGGCTTTACCTCTTGCTTTTATATCAAATGTTGGGATGTTATTAAAAAAGAATTCATTATGGCTATACAAAGTTTCTTTTTGGGGGATGACCTCTGCAAATATTTTTCTGCAGCTTTGATTGTGCTTATCCCAAAAGGTAATGATAGATCTAAATGGAACAACTTTAGACCTATTTCCTTAACATCTGTGTTATCTAAAGTGATCAGTAAAATTTTGGTTGCAAGGCTGCAACCTCATCTTGACAAGTTGATATCTCCTCATCAATCTGCCTTTATTAAAGGCAGGGAGATCACGAATAACATTCTGCTGGCCCAAGAGCTTCTTGAAGATTTGGATAGGAAGTGCGAGAGGAGGTAATATCATTCTGAAACTCGACATCAAAAAAGCTTTTGACACTATTAATTGGGACTTCATCTTGAATGTGTTGTTAGCCGCAGGTTTTAATGTTAATTTCTCGCCTTTTAATTAAAAGATGGCTTTACAATAATCACTATAAGCATCTCGATCAATGGCAGCACTCATGGTTTCTTCTCTGCTAATAGAGGTATTAAGCAGGGAGACCCCCTATCTCCGGTCATCTTTATCATTGCTTTTGATTACCTGTCTAGACTGCTTAACAATCCTTACATCAACGCATGTGCTTATTTCTCTAACAAAGCTCATTTTCCTGTTAGCCACTTGGCTTATGCCGATGACATTGTGGTGTTTTCTAATGCTTCTAAGGCTACTATTAAAGCCTTGATGAAAACCTTAGGTGATTTTGAGAAGGCTTCGGTATGACTTTTAACAAGGATAAGTGTCAAATTTTCTTCGATAAACACTTATCTCATGCACATCAATTATGGGTTACCAATCACACTCGGTTACATTGTCTGCTAAGCTTCCTCTTAAATATTTAGGTGTTAATCTTATTAGGTGTAGATGTAAACAAATTCAAATGGATGATGTTATTGACAAAGTTAAGCAAAAAATTTTTCACCGGAACAATACTTTCCTGTCTAATGGGGGTCGTTTAACACTGCTGAATAGTGTACTGCATAGCATTCCCCTATATGCTCTTCAAGTTTTTAATGCAAAGAAAAGTTCCATTACTTTACTTGAAAAAGTTTTTAATAGGTTTCTTTGGGAAGGTGGGGGGGCCAAGAAGCATCGGCTCTCCTGGAGAAGGTTGTGTAAGCCTAAGTTTGCTGGGGGGCTGGGCTTCAAAGCCCTCCCCCATATTGTTGAAATAAACATGTGTAAGTTGTGGTATAAGTTTAGACTTAGGGATTCGATTTGGGCTAATTACATGCATGCTAAATATTGCAGTGTCGCTCACCCTGCTGTTGTTAAGTGGAAATCTGGTGATTCTAAAATTTGGAAGGCTATCCTGACTCATAGGAATAATGCATCTCAGGCAATGTTTTGGGACATTGGTGATGGGAAAGTTTCCTTTTGGCATGATAGTTGGGGTAGTCCTAATCTTTGTCTGGATGCACAGTCCCCTATTCAGGATAACCTCTTGGTTGCAGACTGCTGGTCTCATGGGAATTAAGACATTTCTAAGCTTAGATATTTGGTTGGTATTGATTCTGCTATGCTTATCAGCCAAATTCCTATAAGAACATCTCACCATGACAAACTTATTTGGAAGAAAAATTTGCGACTCTCGTTAGCAAGCACCTTTATAATATTTTTAATTCCTTTTCTACGACTAATTGGGGGATTGAGGTTTGGAATCCTATTTTTACCCCCTCTATTTCTTTTTTTCTTTGGAGGTACTTTTCTTTGATTCTACCATCGGATGATATTTTGAAGCTCAAGGGCTTGAGATTGGCTTCCATCCGCTCGCTTCTGTTTAAGTGATGAGGAGTCCTCTCCTCATTTATTTTTTAAATGTCCTTTTTCTAAAAGTATTTGGAACGGATCGGCTGGTTTTTTGGGCTTACTTGGCCGGATCGTTACTCCATTACTCGGTTACTTCAAGATCCGGAAGTCCGTTAATCATGCTCGGGAAGTGTTTAGATTCTTTCCCTTATGCTCGTGTTATGGTTTATTTGGAATGCTAGGAACGATTACAAACATGCCGTTAACAAACCATCCGTCGAGGTTACTTTCTCTAATATATTAGCCTATTATAACGGAGCTTCTAGGTTGTTCACTAGTGATAACACTATTGTTAAGAAGCCTTTTGTCGTCGATGGCTCCCTCCTCCTTTAGGTGTTATCAAAGTTAATATTGATGGAAGCCGGTCCCCTTCCCATGCCGGTGTGGGGGGTGTTTTCAGGGATCATCGTGGTAAGTTAATTTCCTACTTTTCATCTCCTGTGGTGGTCGATTCCCCATTTATGACCGAAGTTTGGGCTCTCTTTCCGGCTTTGAGATCTCGCTATTATTTTCAAGATTAACTATCTAATGGTGGAAACCGATTCTATTTTGCTTATAAACATGTTTCTCAAGTCGGATGCCACTCCTTGGAATCTGTTGTTTCTGTTTAGACGCATTTGGAATCTTATTGATACTTTCCACTTGCAAATGCGTTTAAATTTCAACTTCAGGGAAGGCAATAGAGTTGCTGATTGGTTAGCTAAGAATGCGGAGTGTTCTCCTTTGGCGGGCATCTCCACTCCTCATCAGTTAGCTCTATTTATTGCATGGTGATAGGATTAATTTGCCTTACATTAGATATATCTAGTTCTGCGGATTGTCTGTTTTGGGCTCTGTTTTTTGTTTTGTCACTTTTCTTTTACTTCTTGGGGGGTATTTGTTCATCTCATTGTTGTTTTCTGAATTCTGTTTGGCTGATGTTTCTTCTGCTCTACATTGCTGAATTTTCATTATGTTTGAAGTTTTTATGTTTTGGAAATCCCTTTGTCTATTGCTTCTGCTGGGTTGTCTTGCTTAAGGTTACATGCACGTTACAAGAAGAGGAGCTTTCTACTGATGAAGAACCTGCTGGATACCATTTCGACCTGCTTTCTCTCGGGGATTTGCTTTCCGGCCGAACTTTTACCTCGCTTGGTATTGATGCGTTTATTTTTTGCTCATTTGCTCGTTGGATTACGATGCTCGCTCCTTCCGCTTTAGGATTTCTACTCGTTCATGCACTTCTCACTTTATTTTGGAGTTTTATCTTGCGTGCGTTGTACGGTGGGAGGGGGATGGTAGGAGACGGGACCTCTAGGTGTGCGTTATCGTATCTTTTTTGGGTTTTGTAGTGGGGTCCCGACTCCTTAACCCTCCAATTTTGTAACACCTTTTTTGAATATTAACACGTAGGGAGCCCTATGTGCTCTTTCCCAAAAAAAAAAAAAAAAAAAAAAAAAAAAAAAAAGAGAAAAAAAAATGCATCCACAATCATATGGTGATACTTAATATGTCTCAAATTCTACATTCTAATCTACTAAAATTTCTCATGTTTATTATGATATTATCTCATTCAAACTTATAATATACAGTTAGTGGATTCAAAATATATATGTGTAATCAATTGAAGAAACATTAAAAAATAGCTTAGCTAATCCTCAAATACGCTTATAAAATCAAATATATTTGTTTACAGATTAGGACGTATGACTACATATAGAATAATCGAAATTATATGTATTCCAACATTATTGAAGACCTTAATAGTACAAAATCACATCTATTATATTCTTTAATTTTGAAGATAATTTTGTCGAAGATCTGAAGAATATTTTCCCCAAAATTGCAATTCTATATTATAATATTTATTTTTCAAAATCTATGTCAATGTGGAGATTGTCAAAATTGTGAGCTGAATTTATTATATTGTGTATATATTGCTTTCCTTTTCTATTCCCACTTATAGTTTTTGTAGACAACTTATACGGAATGGTGGTATGCTATACCAAAATAGTGTGCTATGAATGAGATCATATCTATTGAATATCTCTTTCACAACAACTTTACAAATATACGTTCAAATTATTTGCCCTATTCCTCGTAGGAATTTTATCATACCTCATAAATGCGCATTCAAGCTCTCCTTGAACTTTAATTGACATTTAATGCGTATATTTTGAATTATTAGTCTTTCTTATTTCGCTCTATATAAACATAGGCATTACTTTAGTACCATACGTTGAATCGTATAACAAAATCATGGCAAACTATAGTTTCTTCTCTATTGTGACAATTGGATTCCTTCTCAGCTTTATCCTTTCAGGTTTGCATCTTTCTTTAATTTCAGCAATCTTTATCCTTTCAGGTTTGCATCATTATTTTTTAGGGTCATTGACATACATACCAGACGATTCTTATGTTTTTGCATACTTAACGTTTATACATATTTTTCAGAAGTGGAATCCATTGGTGTGTGTTACGGTAGGCAAGGGAATAATCTCCCTCCGGCAAATGAAGTCGTCGAGCTCTACAAATCCTATGGAATAGGAGGCATTCGGCTATACGACAACAACCATGATGTCCTTGAAGCATTGAGAGGCTCTGACATTCGTGTCATCATCGATGTCCTTGAATCTGATCTCACTGTTATGGCTTCTAACCCTGGAGCCGCCTCAGGATGGGTTAATGATAACATTCAACCTTTCTCCAACGACGTTAATTTCCGTTACATAGCGGTTGGCAACGAGCTTATTCCTGGCTCTCATGCTCAGGACATTCTCCCTGCGATGCAGAATCTGCAAAATGCATTGATATCTGTTGGCCTCCAAGACAAGATAAAGATCTCAACCTCAGTTTCTACTAATGTGTTAGGCAACTCCTATCCTCCCTCCGTTGGCGCGTTCTCCTCCAACGCCCTTCCTATTCTCCAACCCATCGTTGCCTTCCTTTCCGCCAATGATGCCCCTCTCCTTGTCAACGTTTATCCTTATTTTAGTTACATTGGAAACCCTGATAGTATCTCTCTCGACTACGCGCTCTTCACTTCACCTGGGCCGGTGGTCACAGATGGGCAGTTGCAATATCAGAACCTATTTGATGCGATCATTGACGCACTTTTCTCAGCGCTAGAGAATGTGGGAGGCGGCAATGTCAATCTGGTGGTGTCGGAGACTGGCTGGCCATCAGATGGGGAGAGAGTGGCCACACAGCAAAATGCACAGACGTACCTCTCCAATCTAATAAATCATGTTGGTCAAGGGACGCCCAAGAGACCGGGAATTCATATTGATACGTATTTGTTTGCCTTATTTGATGAGAACCTCAAACAGCCGCAAGGGACAGAGAATCATTATGGCCTCTTTACTCCGGATAAACAACCTAAATACTCTTTAACTTTTAATTAAGCAGAAATAAAAGGGTGGTGTGTCTGTTAGCATAAACAAATTGTAAAGCTTTTTATTTGGGAGATTTTCATGTTTTTTTTATTCAAATCATTTTTGGTTGGATGATAACGTTAAGCAATACCTTATTTAATGCCACCAAAAAAAAAAATCTATTTTTGAATATTTTGGCTTATTAAAATATTACCAAATAATATAGGCAAAAAAACTTTCATGGTACAATATGAATTTATGGTTAGCATGTACAAATAGAGCTGTCAAAATGATTCGTTGTTCGCGAACAGCTTATGTTTAGCCTGTTGGATAAGTTATGTTCGATTGATTCACTAAACAAACGAGCCAAATATTAATAATTTTTCTTTTACACTAAACATATTTTTATTCATTTATGTTGGGCTTGTTTTCGCTTGAAATAATTATATATATATATATATATATATATATATATTGAATATTATTGTTAAATAATTTAATTGACTACAACGCTACAAAATTTATCATCACTTAAAATTAATAATTAAAAATATAATAAAATTATATTAAATTCTATTTAAATGAATATTTTAATATATATAACGAGATTTAAATCTCGTTTTACCCTTAACATTCTACGGCTCTGTGAATAGGGTTGTTAAAATAGCTCATTGTTCGTGAATAGCTTGTGTTCTGCTCCATAAGCAAGCGAGTCAAACACAAACAAATTTTTTGAGCTCGATATAAACAAGTCTAAAATGAATAAAGATATTTTTTAACAAACCAAATCTGGACTCACTCAATTTCCGTTCGTTTAGACCCCTAATAGCTGCATACATAACTAGAGTAGTCAAAATATTCTTTTAGTTCACGAATAGTTTGTGTTCGACTCGTTAAGCAAACGAGCCGAATAGGAACAAATTTTTTGTGTTTGAAATATAAACGAGCCCAACACGAACATTGGTATTTTTAATAAGGAGAACATGAGCTGAGCCCAGGCTCGCTCATGTTCGGCTCGTTTACACCCTATGTACAAACCATCTAAGATAGAATCTCTCAAATCGTCTTCGAAATTAAGGATTCATGAAATTTAACACCTTTGAAATTAACAAATTTTGAAAATTAAATATATCCCATTAATCACCTTTTTATTTCTTTTTGTCCCAACCGAGAAATAAATAAAACAGAATTTTTTTTCTTTGTTTCGAGCAAAAAAAAAAAAAAAAAAAGGGCAAAATTAAAAAATAGGGGTATTTACAAACAAACCACCCATTTCCTATATATCTGCATATAACACCTAAATTTTATTTTTTATATTTATGTCACCTAAATATTTCCTTTCACATAAAAATATCATCATTTTAACTTCAAAAAAAAAAATGAAATACATCTTTTTCATGTATAGATTAGATGATATATATGTAAAAATTAAAATTTAGATGTTATATATGGAACTACATAGCGATTAAGTGGTATCTATGTTAATATTTCAAAAAAAAATCTTCTAATATTAAACATTAATAGAAAGTATCTTTTAATGATATTATTTTTTTTTTTTTAGCTTGGGCGACGAAACGCTGACTTTAATTAAAGGGGGCATTTAAACGAGAGAAAGATGGCATAAATTAAAATATTTATGGTGAAAATTTAGCACAATAGCTAGCAAAGAAATAGTGTTTATCCTTTTCTTTTTAGTTGCAATTTTTCATATACTTACTAGATTGTAGCATTCTTTATAATTTTTGGATATTTTGATTCATACAAATAGTCAAATATTTGCCAAGTATTTGACTGCCTTCCCTAAAATGAAAACTATAGGAAATGAGAGAAAATATTCCGTCAATCATCCGGATGAGAGGGCAATGTTGTGGATCACATTATGACGCGTGCACAATGGTGTGGTGCGTGCGAACCAGCTATTTGCACTCCAGACATATGGTGTTCGGACTTAATATTTTCTCTAGAAAATGGGGGATGATTCATTTACTTTTTTCTCATTCACCGGAATAATTTTTAGCCAATTAATTGTCATAATAGAAGTTTAATGAGTCCCCAATATTATCATGTTATATTATATACAAAACATAAAAGGAATAAAAAGAAAATTAAGAAAAATAAAAAATAAAAAATAAAAAAATCTCAAAGCATATTGATTGACGTGTGCTGGAAGATACGCGGATTTAGAATAATGATTATTTATCATCTTTAGCATATTGCATGAAAAATCAACATACACTCGAGTAATTAAAGATGAGTAAGGAGGAGGAGACAACTCGACTTTTTTACATGGAAAACCCTTAAAATGAGGGAAACCACGAGCATAGCCCAGTTGAAATATGTTGTTTTGACCCCCAATTAGTCACTAAGACAAGTGACACTCTTGTAAATTCCTCTTTACTTTAAGTCTCTATTGTTGACTCTAGAAAGGTGTCACCTCATTATGGAATACCCTAAAAGAGGACATGTGGAAGGACATGTGGAGGCCATGCGATAGAAGAAGGACATGCGGAAGGACATGTGGAAACCATGCGATGGATGACTCTAAAAAGGGGACATGTGGAAGGACATGTGGAGGCCATGCGATCCTCGAAGGTTACACCTCATCTTTCTCTAGAATATTATAATGTAATCTAATCTACTATAAATAGATGAGAGGAGGGGAGGCCTTTGTGTGGGTTTTGTAAGAGTGAAAAGAACTCAAGGAGTGGGGGCTAGCTTGTAGAGGGTGAGGAGTGCATCTTGAAGGCCTTGGACTTGAAGGGAGGCCATGGAAGATGAGGGCTCATCTATGTAAAGCTAAGTGCTTCTTTTGTTTCTTGCCTTAGTGGATTATTTCGATTCCCTCCTATGGACGTAGGTCAAAAGACCGAACCACGTAATCTTCTTGTGTTCTTATGGTTGCATTTCTTTGTGTTGTTTTTCCTTTCTCTCGCAAGTAACTTATCCAAGCAATTTTTCCCACAACAATTGGCGCCGTCTGTGGGAAAATCTCGACACATCTTGGTCAGAGGAATCACACCCAAGAAATCGCAGCAAGGAGGAAGAAGAGGTGTTTGGTGGGGAAAATGGGTTCCACCAAATTCGACATCGAGAAATTCACGGGAAAGAACGACTTCGGCCTGTGGAGAGTAAAGATGAGAGCCCTACTTGGTTCGGCGGGGTGTTGCGAAGCCTTGCGAGGGCCGGCGGCACCGCCGACCGACATGACGGAGAAAGAGAAGATTGGCATGCTGGAGAAAGCACATAGTTTGATAATCTTGAGCTTGGGCGACAAGGTTCTGAGGGAGGTGTCGAGGGAGACAACGACTCAAGCGCTTTGGGCCAAACTTGAGGTACTCTACCTGACCAAGTCCCTGGCTAATAGGCTATTTCTGAAGCAGCGCCTATACTCTTTCAAAATGCACGAAGACAAATTAGTCTCGAGTAGATAGACGAGTTCAACAAGATCATAGATGATCTTGAGAACATCGACGTCAAGATGGATGACGAGGACAAGGCGCTGTTGTTGCTAAACTCTATTCCTAAGAGCTACAAGCAGTTCAAGGATGTGATGCTCTATGGAAGGGCGCAAACGATTACTCTGGAAGAGGTTCAATCATTGATCAGAGCCAAAGAACTTCAGAAGAAGCACGACATGAAGGAGGAAACCAGCGGAGACAGTCTGATGGTTAGAGGAAGATCGAGCAATAAAGGTTGTAAAAGTGACCAGAGCAGATCAAGGTCCAGAAGAAACGTTAGAGGTCAGTCTTCTAAGAGATCCTACAAGTGCTACCATTGCCACAAGGAAGGTCATTTTAAGAAGGATTGTCCGGATAGAAAGAAAGGCTTTCAGGAGAAGCCTAAAGATTCTGGAGAAGCAAGCATAGTCTCAGACGGGTGTGATTCAGCTGAAGCTCTGGTGATCACATAATCTGAATCTAGCAATGAGTGGATTTTTGACTCAGGGTGCTACTTCCACATGTGTCCTCACAAAGACTGGTTCGAGACACTACAACTGGCAAATTGTGGATCCGTTCTACTTGGAGACAATAAAGCATGTAGGGTGATCGGCAGCGGGACGATCAGAATAAAGATGTTCGATGGAGCTGAACGGATACTGCAGCATGTCAGGTACGTCCCAGAACTTAAAAGATATTTGATTTCTTTAGGGACGCTGGAGTCGAATGGATACTCATTCAAAGCAGATAATAGCTGTATCAGAGTAGTTAAGGGCTCTCTCATTGTCATGAAAGGAGTCAGAAAGAATGGGCTATACTCCCTAGTTGAAAGAACTGTGATCGGGAACTTCTCAAATGCAGTTCAATCAGAGCCTGACAGATCCAGACTATGACACATGAGGCTGGGACATGTAAGTGAAAGGGCTTACGAGAATTGTCCAAGCGTGAACCCGTTATGCGGAGATCGGGTCGACAACCGGAATTCCGCGAACAATGCGTATCGGGGAAGGCCACCAGGGTGAAGCTCTCCACTGGAATACATACATCAAAGAAACCTCTTGATTATGTACACAGTGATCTATGGGGCCCAGCTAGAACTCAGACTCATGGAGGAGGAAGGTACTTCATGTCTATCATCGATGACTACACCAGGAAGGTATGGGTCTTTATCCTAAAAACAAAAGATGAAGCTTTTCAACGATTTAGGGACTGGTTAACTCTCACCAAAAACAAGATGGGAGCAAAGCTGAAGCACTTGAGAACTGACAATGGTTTGGATTACTGTTCAGAGCAGTTTGAGGAGCTGTGCAGGAGGAATGGCATCACAAGGCACGAGACTGTCCGGAACACTTCTCAACAGAACGACCTAGCTGAGAGGATGAACAAGACTCTCCTAGAGAGAGTGAGGTGCATGCTGCTAAATGCAGGTTTACCCAAAAGTTTCTGGGGCGAAGTTGTGTCAACCGCCCGCTACCTTATCAACAGATGCCCATCGACAGCTGTTGATATGAAGACTCTTTTGGAGATGTGGTATGGAAAGCCAGGTAACTATGATAATCTTAAATTCTTTGGATGTATTGCATACGCTCACGTTAGACAGGATAAGCTGGAAGCGAGGGCTTTGAAGTGCATCTTCATCGGATACCCACCTGGAACCAAAGGTTACAAACTTTGGTGCCTAGATCAACAAAAATGCATCATCAGTAGAGATGTGACATTCGATGAGTCCAAAATGGGGAATCTGCAAAGCTATGTTACCCGGAACAGTGTCACTAAGGAGGATTCGTCAATCGAGGTGGAGCCGCAACAACGACAAACTTTGACCGATCAAAGGACAATTGTGAACGATCAAGACGAAGTGGCGGAAGACCAGGCCAGTGATCGAACCGGAAAGAAGATCCGACGACTACGACTTGGTAAGGGACGGACAAAGGAGAACTATCGGACCGCCGGAGAGATACGGCCATGCAGATATGATCTCCTATGCTCTGAGTGTTGTTGAAGTGATAGAAGAAGCAGAGCCAAACAGCTACAAGGAAGCCCTGAAGAGCAAGGAAAGACACAAGTGGGAAGAGGCAATGGACGAGGAAATGGCTTCTCTGATGAAGAACAAAGCGTGGGAACTTGTGGATCGACCAATGAACAAACGCGTAGTCGGCTGCAAGTGGACCTTTAAGAAGAAGGAAGGCACGCCAGGTACTGAGAGGATCAGGTACAAAGCCAGACTCGTTGCAAAGGGATTCACACGGATCGAAGGAATTGACTTCAATGAAATCTTCTCACCCGTGGTGAAACACTGCTCAATTAGGATAGTCTTAGCACTAGCAGTTCAATTCAATTGGGAATTAGAGCAGCTAGATGTTAAGACTGCGTTCCTGCATGGAGAGCTTGATGAAACCATCTACATGGACCAGCCAGATGGGTACGGCACACCTGAGACAAAGGACAAAGTTTGCTTGCTGAAGAAGGCTTTGTATGGACTAAAACAAAGCGCAAAACAATGGTACAAACGATTTGATGAGTTCATGCTAAAGATCAGTTTTGTCAGAAGTAGCTACGACAGTTGCGTATACATGAAGTGGCAAGACGGTGAAATTGGTACGTACTTGCTCCTTTATGTGGATGATATGTTAGTAGCCAGCAGAAGCAAGGAGGAAGTCCAGAAGATCAAAGGTATGCTCAATTCTGAATTCGACATGAAGGACCTAGGACCGACTACAAAGATCCTAGAGATGGAGATTACAAGAGACAAGAAAAAGGGTAGCTTATTCTTGTCTCAAAAGTCATATATTCAGAAGGTTCTAGCAAGGTTCAACATGCATGAAGCTAAGCAGGTTGCAACACCTATTGGCCAACACTTCAGACTATCAAACTCTCAAACACCAGAGACTGAAGAGGAGAAAATGTACATGGAGGGTGTTCCCTACGCCAGTGGGGTTGGTAGCATCATGTATGGTATGTTCTGCAGCAGACCAGATTTGACCTACGCCGTCAGTATTGTAAGCAGGTTCATGGCAAGCCCAGGACGTACTCACCGGGAAGCACTAAAATGGATCCCGAGATACTTAAGAGGTATCACCGATTTGGGGCTACTCTTTAAAAGGCGAGAAGACAAAGAAGAAAAGGTAGTTGGTTACGTGGATTCCGATTATGCAGGAAGCATTGACACCGGGAAGTCACCGACTAGATTCATCTTCACCGTCTTCGATCTTGCAGTCGACTGGAAGTCTAACCTCCAATCGGTTGTGGCCCTCTCGACAACGGAGACCGAGTACATCGCCGTGATCGAAGCAATCAAGGAAGCTATGTGGCTAAAGGGCATGGCCGAGGAGCTTGGGATACATCGAAGGTGATAACCGTGTTTTGTGACAACCAAAGCACCATTCACCTAACCAGGAATCAGGTATTTCATGAAAGATCCAAGCACATAGATGTGAAGCTTCATTTTGTAAGGGACGTCGTTACCAAAGGCTCAATAGTGGTAGAGAAGATACCAACCGAAGAGAACCCTGCCGACATGCTCACCAAGGCGTCGCCCATAGCTAAGTTCAGACACTGTCTGGACTTAGTGAACTTTTCCACTGGCTGAGGGCCTCTCGTGGACCAGGTGGAGGGAATCACTACTTTAGAATCTCATAATTGAGGGTCAAGATGGAAATTTGTTGTTTTGACCCCCAATTAGTCACTAAGACAAGTGGCACTCTTGTAAATTCCTCTTTACTTTAAGCCTCTATTGTTGACTCTAGAAAGGTGTCACCTCATTATGGAAGACCCTAGAAGAGGATATGTGTAAGGACATGTGGAGGCCATGCGATAGAAGAATGACATGCGGAAGGACATGTGGAAACCATGCGATGGATGACTCTAAAAGGGGGACATGTGGAAGGACATGTGGAGACCATGCGATCCTCGAAGGTTACACCTCATCTTTCTCTAGAATATTATAATGTAATCTAATCTACTATAAATAGATGAGAGGAGGGGAGGCCTTTGAGTGGGTTTTGTAAGAGTGAAAAGAACTCAATGAGTGGGGGCTAGCTTGTAGAGGGTGAGGGGTGCATCTTGAAGGCCTTGGACTTGAAGGGAGGCCATGGAAGATGAGGGCTCATCTATGTAAAGCTAAGTACTCCTTTTGTTTCTTACCTTAATGGATTATTTCGATTCCCTCCCGTGGACGTAGGTCAAAAGACCGAACCACGTAATTTTTCCCACAACAAAATAATTCACAAATAAATGAGGAGTACATAGGTCTAATTTTCTCCTGAATTAGGGAAGATGAAATTATAAAGTTGTATATATGTAATATGACATTAGTTTTTAATGACAGAAGCTGCAAGGGCCATATTCAATTCTCTTAAAGGCAGTAGTCTGTCGTGAGAGTTGCAGACGATGGTTGTAACGTCAGCTTATTGTAGAATTCATAGTTGATAACCACAACATTAGTTGGCTTGGTGGGTCATAGATGGTTGCTTCAGATGTGTCGGTTGATCATAAAGGTCATAGTACGAAGTTGGGGCGTATGTGAACCACATAGGTCATACAGACCATAGCTCAGTTTGACTATAAGTTTGTTGTAATTGGAGTTCAAAATGACTTTTAATTGAAGTTTGAATGTTCATTGCTCATAAAATTATTCTAAGATCCATGTCATGCCTCAAGATTTGTCTTTGATTATAGAAATTTATTGATGGCTTATCAATGAAAATATTTAATATTATATTTATGTTATTTAAGATACTTCTATTAAGACATTTTAATTATCAATAAAAACCTTATTTCAAATATGATCTCCGATTTAATGCGTGGGTTTTTATATATAAGTTAGAGAATGATAATATATTAGTCTAAATGTGAAGTAGACTTAGAATGAACATTTGGAAGCACATTTATTAGGTATGACTCGTATATCGGATAAGGGACAGATGTTGGAGCGGAGTGAGCGAGCAAAATGAGGGAGTTTCGTTAAGTGAGTTGGGGTGCGGGGCAACTCTCCCGTAATACGATAATGTGGTATTTTTATAATTTCACTAAAGATTGTATTTATATATATAAATAGTATTTGTAACTCTATGGGAACTGAATTCACTTATGGAATAAAAATCGCTGCTCTGCACCCGACGACGTAGGCACATTGCCGAACCTCGTAAATCTCTTGCGATCTTCAATCTTCTTGTGATTCTGTGCTCTTTTTCTTCTACATCATTCATAAGAATTTGACGAACCTTTTGGCCTATTTCAAAGGATAAAGTTAGAGTATAATGCAAGAGAATTAATACTTACACTTTAGGACTAAATTTTATGATTCATGTGATTAAAACTCTTTATTTGGGTGAAAGAAATTATGAAAAATAAATTAATTATGTAATAAATTTAATTAATATAAATTATAATGGTTGGGTGCAGTGGCAAAAAACTATTAAAATCTTTATTTTATTTTAAACAAAATCATATAAAAATTTTTGAATTATGTTAGCCCTTATATAACACTCATTGAATTATGTTGGCACGTCCATGTCGTCAAGACCGCTCAGACGAGTCAATTTGTGTCTAAACAAGCCTTCATTTCATCATTTTGTGGGCGTTGATGAGCCCGAATCTACATTCCCTTAATATCACATGTATTTCATACAAACTTAATTATTTATATATTAATTAATATATTTCTATCCTTATATTTATCTATAAATATATTATTAATTAATATCTTTCTATATTTATATGCTAAATGTTGGACAAAAATTGTTTATGTTTGGCTCGTTTGTTTAGCGAGCCGAACACGAGCTGTTCACAAACAAAAAACCATTTTGACAATCATAGTCATGCATACAGCCGTTTGGGTGTAAACGAGTAGAGCTTGAGTGAGTTTTGACTTGATTTGTTAAAAAATATCATTGTTTATGTTCAGATCATTTATATATCAAGCTCAAAAAATGTGTATATGTTTGACTTGCTTGTTTATCGAGCCGAACACGATTTATTCACAAACAATGAGCTATTTTGTCAATCTTAATCGCACAGCCGTAAAATGTTAAGAGTAGAGAGAGATTTAAATCTCGTATTTATATTAAAATATTTATTTAAATAGAATATAATAAATTTTAAAATTTATTCTTTTAATTATTTATTTTAATTTACTATAAATCTTTGTAGTATTGGTCAATTAAATTATTTAAACATAATACTTATTTTATATATATATATATATATATATATATATATATATATATATATATATATATTCTTACGGGTGTTATTCTATTACTGCTTCTGATCATGCTCCTATTGTTTTAAGTATTTTAAATAATGCTGGCCATCCTTCTTCCCATTTTAGATTTTTTAAAATGTGGACTCTTCATCAGGATTATTCTACTTTCTTGAAAGATAATTGGCCTATGGCTTTGAATGGTAATGCTGGCTATAGACTTTGGCAATTACAGAAGCATTTTGCTTCTAAGTTAAAACATTGGAATTGGAATTGTTTTGGTAATGTGCATAAGAATATTCAGTTGATTGAAAATACTATTCAATCTCTGGAGAAGGATTATGCTAACAATATTATTGATTTGGATGTTATTATTCAAGAGAATCAGAAATTTAATGATGCTATTGCTAAGCAGGAATGCTTTTATGCACAAAAAGCTGCTAAAATGCAATTTTTAGATGGTGATCGTAATACTAAATATTTTTTAGCTTGCATTAAAGCTCGTAGGAATGTCAATTACATTCATTCTATTACTGCAGAGTCTGGTGAGAAGCTTACTCATATTAATGCTATTGCTCAAAATGCTGTTAATTATTTCTCTACTTTGTTCCAATGTAATGAGACTTACAATGGTTTTGTTGATAAGGATCTTTATCAGGACATTAAACATATTAATAATGATATGCTTACGGCTATTCCTCAAGATATTGAGATTAAAGCCATCCTTGATGACATGGAGGAAGGAAGGGCTGCTGGTCCTGATGGCTATTCTCTAGAATTTTACACTACAGGTTGGTCTGTAATTAATAAGGATGTTATTCAGGCTGTTCAAGAGTTCTTTCTTGGACATGATTTGCCCAGGTATTTCAAATCCTCTCATATTGTGTTACTTCCTAAAGTTAAAAATGCTTCTAAGTGGGGTGATTATCGACCTATTAGTTTAAATACTGTTATTTCTAAAATTATTTCCAAGATCATTGTTAAGAGAATGCAACCTATTCTTAATCATATTATTACTCTTAACCAAGCTGCTTTCTTAAAAGATAGGAATATTTGTGACCATGCTCTCCTTGTTCAAGAATTACTCTTGGACATTGATACTAGTAATAGAAATGGTAATATCCTTTTTAAAATGGATATTAAGAAGGCTTTTGACTCTATTCGTTGGGAATTCATCATGGATGTTATGAAGACCATTGGTTTCAATGAGCATTTCTGCCCACTCATCTATAGGATTCTTGACAACAATTTCTACTCTATTCTTATTAATGGGCATAGCTATGGTTTCTTTAAAGCTTCTAAGGGTATTAAACAAGGTGATCCTATCTCTCCTTACCTTTTTATTATAGCTTTTGATTATCTTTCTAGAAGACTTAATTCTTTATATTGCAAGTTTCCTTCTTTAAATTATCAGAATAGAGGGCATATGAGTATATCTCATTTATGCTTTGCTGATGATCTGATTCTTTTCACTAATGCTAATAAAAGGTCTATTAAGAAAGTTTGGAAAGAACTTTCTTTGTTCCAAAATTTTTCCGGTTTATCTTTTAATGTTTCCAAATGTTTTTTCTACTGTGCTAAAAATATTAATGTGATTAAGAAGGACTGGATTTCGTCTTATACTGGTTGTGAGAAGGCTCTTTTGCCTTTGAATTATTTAGGATTTACCTTGGACAAGGGTAAGAGTAGAAAGTCTCATTGTGCTCGACTTTATGATAAAGTTAAGAGCAAATTAGTTTCTTGGGAGAATAGTTTTCTTTCGTTTGGTGGTCGTTTTACTCTCCTTAAGAGCATTCTTACTTCTTCGCCGCTTTATTCTCTTCAGGTCATGAATATGCCTGCTAGTATTATTAAAAGTTTGGAGAATCTTTTTAATAAGTTCCTTTGGGAGGGTAAGGATCATTCTTCTTATCATTGGAGAAGTTGGAATAAGCTATGTAAGCCTCTCAATCATGGTGGGCTGGGCTTTAGAAGTCTTTCTGATTCTATTAAAATCAATTACATGAAACTTTGGTACAGATTTCGTAAAGGGAATTCTATTTGGGCTGACTATCTTAAGGCTAAGTATTGTGCTAATATTCAGCCTTTACAGTGTACTGCTACTACTCTTGATTCTTTTATATGGAAAGCCATGCTGAAGATGGCTAAGCCCACTGAAGAGCTGATTTGTTGGGATATTGGTAAAGGAGAGTGTTCTTTTTGGTATGAGGACTGGTCTGCAGGGTGTTCTTTCTGATTGGTATGGTGGTCCTCAGGCTATTAGTCTTAAAGTTAATGATTTATGGATGAACAATAATTGGTGCATTTCTAAGCTTCTTGCTTGCATCCATGAGCTTGATGCTAAGTTTATTTCTTATATTCCTATTTCCAATGATAAGAAGGATGTTCCTCATGTCAAAGGCAAAATTGGTGAGTCAATCTCCAAGACTTTTGCTGGTTCTTTTCAGCACTTTCAAGGTATTGATCTTAAATGGGTTTGGAATAAATGTCTCAAACCTTCCATTTCCTTTTTTATTTGGAGAGTCTTTCATAAGATTATACCTATTGATAATATTTTGAAGTTAAAAGGGCTTAAATTTCCTTCTAAGTGCTGTCTTTGTAACAATCAGGAAGAAAGTATTGAGCACCTTTTCCTTAGCTGCTCTTTTACTGTTGATGTGTGGAAGCGTGTGCTTACTTCCCCGCATCTTAATTATCTTTCTTTTAACTTTGCTTCTATTGATAGTCTGTTTGATAGTTGGAAGAACTTAGGTGCTTTATTTACTGTGATTCCTGCGGCTGTGTTATGGTTTATCTGGATTACTAGGAATAATTTCAAATTCCATAATCAGCTCCCTACTGTTTCGTCTACTGTTTGCTTCATTTGTAGTTATCTTATGAAAGGCTTCAACTGGGCTTTAAGTTCTAATTGTCCTGCTAAGTTAAGGAATATTTTGAAAGATTTGAATCTCTCGGCTCCTTCTGTTTCGTTGGTCTCTGCTGTTAAATGGAAAAAGCCTTTTTTGCCTTTTATAAAGCTTAATTGTGATGGCTGTTGGGTTCAGCATAAGGCTAGCGTTGGGGGTATTTTCAGGGATGTGCTTGGGCTACCTATTTGTTGGTACGCTTCTAAGTCTATTCCGGTATCCCCTCTTGTGGCAGCCGAAGCCATTGTCTTTGGGTTGCGGTGCTCTTAATAGGGGTTGGAAGTTTATTCATGTGGAAACTGATTCTTTAATTTTGTGGAAGTTTTGTACTTTGCATGAGGCGCATCATTGGAGTCTTAATGTGCTAATGAAGAGGATATTTCGATTGGCTAACCAATTATCTATTATTTGGACTCATACCAAAAGAGATGGTAATAAAGCGGCTCATTGGCTGCAAAGTATGGTCTACTACTTAATGTTCCTTCTATTTCCTTCCATATTCCTTATGAGTTATATGGTATTGTTTTATCTGATTGTTTTGTTGTGTAGAGTCGCGTGAGTTGTATTTTTTCTTTTTTGGAGAGAGGTCCTTAGATTCCTCGTTTTTTTGCGTGAGTTGTATGGGTGGGTTTAGATAGGAACTCTCTCCCGGTTTTGTACTTTATCTTTTATTTAACGCGTAGGGAGCATGAGTCTCCTTTAACTATATATATATATATATATATATATATATATATATATATATATATATATATATATATATATATATATATATATATATATATAGCCAAAATGAGTTGAACACAAACAAATAAAATTCCGTTCGTGTTTGGCTCGTTTATATATTGATCGTAAAAAAATTGTTTGTGTTACATTGGTTTGTTCAGCGAACGAATCGAACACGAGCTATTTAACAAGCTGAACACGAGTTGTCCACGAACATCGAGCCATTTTGACAGCCCAAATCACCCTTCCTATTATGTTTCCCAAGTTGTCTCTCCCAAGTTGTCTCTCTCACGACAACATCTTCTCTTCGTTTCTCTCCATCACCTTCCACGGCTAAGCCAGTGAATTTCGCTTGAAGACCATTAATTACTTGAAAATTGGTTCAAATTTTAGCTTAGATTAAGATTAAATTGAAATAAACGAGCCAAATTATGAGCCTAAATTTTGGATCAAAATTTTTTAGCCGATTTCAGGTCATATAATGATCGGCTCAAAGAATTTTTTTTTATTTATAAGAATTATATATATAATGTTAAGTTTCAGATTAGATATAACAGTCACGAGCTAATTTTGAGCTAACACAAATCCAAATAACTCAATTCAAGCAATTCCGTTCATTGTTAAGCCGGATAGCGACAATTCCAACCTGAAGTAGATCTAAATAACTCAATTTGAGTGAACCCATTTTGATTTTGAGCCAAATTGAGCTCAATTCAATTTTTGAGCATGTTTGGCTCGGAATCGAATGTAACTAGTCTTGAGCTGATTTCGAGATGCAATAAATTATTTGAGTTAATTTTAAGCCAACCGCTTCTCAACTCGAAGTAGGATCGTTAACCACCGTACTCACGAGAAGACAAGACGAAGAAGAGTGAGAGCTTCTGATTACAAAATTATTTCTTTCTAGTTTGGTTTTCCATAAAACCAATATGAGGAAAAATAATTACGTCTAGTTGACCTATACGTGCAGATGGGTGTACCTAAGCTGTACCAGGGAGGTTGTATGATAGGGAAATAGAGTGAAAATGGGATAGATATATGATAGGATTCCAGATGAAAATTGTACTCTCTACTCACTTTTATTTGCCTTGAGACTTTCATTTTTTTTTTTTTTTTTTTTGGTTGTGCCTAGCCTAAGAAATCTTCACAACTGATCATCGCCTCTTCAATTTCAATTAATATATAAATTATTGATGTGTGTTAGAAGGTCTGTAGCAGTAGAGTAATGAATTAGCATATTAGTATTTAATAGAAACCCAACACACGCTTAGGTAGTTAAAGATAAGTAAACAAGAAGAGACACCTCGATTTTTATGTGGAAAACTTTCGAAATGAGCAAAAAAACTATGAGGCCTAACCCACTTAAAATAATACTCTATGAACTGTGACTACATAGGTCAACTCTTCTCATGAATTAAGGAAAATGAAGTTACAAATATGATCATTGTAAATGCACAATGATTGTTCATCAATAACAGTTGTAGTGTAATTGTAATAAATATAGTTCTTGGTGATAGTAGATTGCATGGGTCGTGGTAGCAATCAAGATAATAGTATATCGTGATTGTTGCAGAAGATGATCGTGTAAAAAGCAGTCGAGCCCAGTCCACTAATAAATATGGCAATTTAAGGTTGAAAAGACGCACCTCCTCACTTCTCCCTTCTAACTCATATGAAGACATTTCTTTCAGTTTCGTAACTGCAGAAGGAAGTGGGCTTCTTCCTTTTAATATATTTTAATCCAGCTAATTAAGATATAGCACACAAAAAAAGGATTTAAAGGACAAAGGCGGATAAATCTGTTTTCACGCCATTCTACTGTTCACGTAAAGAAGCAAGTTGCGATCGAAGAAGAAGCATTGCGCCCTTGGGATTTCTTCTTCGGCTGGTGTGAACAGGAAGAGTATCAAAGCATTCATCTTCATCGGCTGGAGCAAACAGGAAAGCTTGAGCCTTGCAATTCTTCTGAATTTGGCGGTGAGGACTCTCCATTTTTGTCTTGTCATTTGTGTTGCTCATGAGTAAGAAGAGAGAGACTTTTCTTATAATCGACGGGATAATTTACAGTGTAATTTTCTCAATTATTAAAATTCTCTGCAACTCTGTGGCCATAAGCAAAAATTGCCGAACCATGTAAATTTCTGTCACTTTTCTGGTGTAAATTTTCTCGTTATGTTTTTCACTTCGTCGTCGATCGTTATTATTATTATTATTATTATTATTATTATTATTATTATTATTATTATATCACAACAGATTGTGGTGCCAGCTTGTCATGTATGTCATAGTTAAAAGTCATGATAGTAGTTGATGATGTGACCACAAATTATTGCCTTAATAGTGTCGGTTGGCCAAAGTAGCTGTAGTAGGAGCTTCAGGAGCTGTGAGCCACGTATAACATAGTTGATTACCTATGTCGTGATGAGTTGTGATAATATTCTGTGTGAGTTGCGGGTCTCCTAGGCTATAGTTGTTCATAGAAGCCAAAGGGAGGAGCTGTGAAGACATCGGTAGGTCGCAGAAGCGGGAGTCAGAAGCTGCACAAGCGATAAGCAATGCAAATTAAAATTAGTCACATAGGTCATAGTGGTTAGTTGTGATAACTTCTGTAAGCTTTAGAGGCCGGAGTCGGGAAAAGCATGAGTTATGAACCACATAGGTTATAATTGGTCACGTAGGCCATATTAGAGAGTCTTGATGATGTCTGTAGGCTGTAGAGTAGGAGTCGGAGTTTTACAAGCTGTGGAGCATGTAAGTCATAGTTGTTCACATACGTTAAAGTGGTGAGCCATAATGAATTATGTAACATGCAGGGTTCGAAGCCGAGAGCTGCAAGGAGGGAGCTTTAGTAGTTCTGAAAAAGTCAACATCCTCAAGGTGCATTGTTATACTATCTTAGGAAGGTATCGTTGCATTGTATTTGGGGTATGCTAAGTACAAACTCATCGGGGTGTGTCCTTGCACTGCATCTAGGGTGTGTTGTTACACCATATGTGTATTGCTTCACCATTCTACAACCTATCCTCATATTTTGTAGTGTAAATTGTGGCTTTGTAAAAGACTTCGCTGTAAATAAGCAGATGATGACAAATAATGGTCGATGCTGGTATGAAGGCGATGGCCGAAGTTACCCAGAGACAGTGGCGATGGTTGGAGTAGCCAGATGTGATAGCGACCGAAGTTGGCCAGAGGGCGATGTCGGCCAGAGTTGCTCAAAGGGCGGCGGCAGCCAGAGTGGTCTGGCTCCTGGAGTTGGCTAGCATTGCAGGAGCGAGAGGCTGACGGTGGTCGACTGAGGTATTTTCTATAAATCTAAAAAAATAATATTATTATTATTATCATAAGATATTTTCTATAAATGTTTAATATTAGAATTTTTTTTCGGAAGATTAACAGTAACATGCATATATGCCGGTCAGTTACTTTGTAGTTGCATATATAACACCTGAACGTTAATTTTTACATATATACCATTTTGATACATACATGAAAAAGGTGTTTTTCTTTTTTTTCTTATTTGAAATGAAAGATTCGAGAGGTATAAATATAAAAATTTTAGGTGTTAAATTTGTAAATAAATATGAATTGGATGGCATTTATGTAGAAGCCCCTATTTTGTAATTGGATGCTCTCTTATGCCTTCCTTAAATATGCAACTAGATATACATCATTTAATTTATTTTGCATAAATATTTTTATTAATATCTATGAAGAGTTTGTCTTTCTTAATTACATTATCATGCTTTCATATATTGATGCATGTTTTTCGTGGAGAGGTTGAATAAGATATATTGCTTAATAAAAAAACTTTCTAAGGAGTTATTATCCAAACAAACTAATTATTTGAATGAAATAAACGTGAAAATCTTGAAACAAAACAAATTTCTCAAAACATTTTATTAGTCAGCCAAATAACTAGTACATGAGTTGACAGTTAACTTATCCAATCAAATGGTCTCACCACCCTTATGAGGGTGCATTATGAATTAAAACTTAAGGTGTATTTTGAGCTGCTTGTTTAGACTGAAGAGGCTATGATGATCCTCCGTCCTCTGTGGTTGTTTAAGATTTTTGTCGGATAAGGCAAATAGTAAGTACAATGTCGACCCTCACCCAGCTTCTTGAATGTCCCTTGCTTCAGATGATTTATCAAATTGGAGATGTAAGGATATGCATATATTCTACTATGTCGCTACACCCACGCCATCTGATGGCCAACCAGTCTTCGACACCACCAAATTTACACTGCCACGTCCCACCTTTTCAAGTGCAGAGAAGAGCGTGTCAACCATCACTTCAAATATATTCTTATAGATGAGTCCATTATCAGTGAACATTGCCTCGCGTGCAGTGAAGAGTGCATAGTCAAGGGAATGAGTGGATGAGGAGGAGCATGAGGGGAGATGAGGATGATTTTCAGGATTTGGACATGATCCTTTGTATGTATATTTTCTATTTAGATTTTATAAATTTCTGTTAGATGAGCATTTTAGTAGATTTTGTGAATTTTTTGTTAATTCTATTTGTTTTCGTTGTCAACACGTGTTCGTGTAATATGTTGTGTGGTGATGAATAGATATTTGTGAAATTAGTTGTGTGCATGTGCAAAAAATCTAATTGTTCTTATATATATATATATATATATATATATATATATATATATATATATATATATATATATATATATATTTTGCTACAGTTTTGTATGTGATTTGCTTTTAAAAAGACCAACGTAAATAATCATAAAAAATTCCTGACACAAGTTCATCTCACCCAAAGGCGCAGTATGATACAAATTTGAATCCGCAAAACTAGACGAAATTTCTGCATATAACTTATACGTTCCCTTGAATGGTGTTGCAACTGGTTAACATCAACATTACTTGACACAAAAGCCGATGCAAATTGTGCGTTTCAAATTTTTTCTCTGTTACTGTCGAAATTGGCTGACAGTAATTTGTGTATTTTCTGTAGTGTAAGAAGACCTCCTTAAAGAATGAATTCATCCACAAGTTTATTTAATCTTCTCTGTGGAGAATAATTAAAGCATTATAAAATTCATCATAGTATCTTCCGACCACGTAAGATGATATCTTAAAAAGGTTGCATATTATAGCAAATATAACATGATTAATGCTAAATTTTTTTCATCATACATAACATCTCTCCTCAAAATGAAAGACAATTTTAATTATAATGAAATGACTATTGCCTCATTTTGAAGGATTGTATCATTCAAGGAAGATATTATTAAAGATCATGCAAAAGAGCAAAAAAAACCTTCTCATCTTTTTTTTCTCTTTTCTCTTGGTCTTTATATATTAATTATTTCTGAATACCTTTGTGTTAAATATAAGATTGTATTAGATGATTCATTCTCTTAAAATAAGAGAATATTTTTCTATTCATTATTAAGGGAAGAGATAGAAGCATAGTGAAATTCGTCCATTATTCTTTGAGAGAGTTTAAAGAACCTTTAGCTTCATATAAGATATATTAAAGTTTAGGAGGGCATGGATGTGCTGTCCTATTCCTCCTTTAAATGTGCAGTTGAATGTAAATCATACAACTTTACATTATTCAATTTGTTTTGCCAATATTTCTTTGCAATACCTGTGAAGAGTTTGTATTTATTAAATTTTTTGGGATGTTATAATATTTAGATACATCATTTTCTTGGTGGTATTGAAAAACATACATTGCTAAGAAAAAATAATGTTTATCTTTGAAGTTTTATCCAAACAAAGTAATGATTGTAATGAAAAAACTTCAAAATCTTGAAACGAAACTAATTTCTCAAAACAGGCTATTAATCAACCAAATAACATGCTACAAGACTTAAGAGTCGATTTATTCATACAAATAACCACATAACAGCGGATGAAATGGTGACCCGGTGATTGATCATTTCCTTTCGCATTGAAAAATTTTGTGCTCAAAGCCAACCAACTAACATAAGGGGTTGCGCCACCTTATGCTCTTACTTAATTAAACTTTAGATTATATTTGGGCTGTTTGGTTGGAGTGAAGAGACCATAATGATTCTCCGTCCCCTGTGGTTGTTTAAGGTTCTCGTCAAATAAAGCAAATATGTATGTTTCAATTTTACCCGGCTTCTTGGGTGTCCCTTGGTTAACATGATCTATCAGATGGGAGATGTAAGTTTGTGCATTCTGCCACGTGGCCACACCCCCGCCGTCTGATGGCCAGCCAGTCTCCGACACCACTAGATTGACAGTACTACCCCCATCCATCTTCTGGAGCGAGTAGAAAAGTGCGTCAACCATCGCATCAAATAAATTCTGATAATTCAACCCGTTGTCACTGAATACCGTGCCACCAGCAGTGAAGAGTGCGAAGTCAAGGGTGATATTTCCGTTTTCAATGAGGCTAAGGTAAGGATAAACGTTGACCAGGAGGGGGGAACCATGGCTAGCAAGGAAGGTGACAATGGGTTGGAGATTTGAGAGGATGGAGGGGGAGAAGAAGCTTTGGGAGGGGGGCCATGAGTTGCCAAACACACCGGTAGAGACTGATGTTGAGACCTTTATCTTGCCATCAAGGCCAACTTGCTGCAATGCAGCTTGCAAGTTATTCATTGCAGGGTGGATGTCGTATGGATGAGAACCAGGAATAAGCTCATTGCCGACAGCAATGTAACGAATGTTCACATCCTGAGAGAAAGGTTGAATGTTGTCTTGAACCCATCCAGCGGCGGCAAGGCCGCTATTTGCTATAGCAGAGACATCTGGTTCAAGAACGTCGATGATGACTGCTATGTTAGTGCCTCTGAGGGCTTGAAGGATGTCATGGTTGGTATCATATAGTCGAATGCCATCTATTCCGTAAGTTGTGTAGAGCCCGATGATTTCATTTGCCGAAGGGAGATTATTTCCATCCCTACCGCAAGCCACGCCAATCGATTCTACTTCTGAAATATTATAAGTTTGAAGATAAGATAATATAATAATATAAAAAGACACTTATTATAACATCTGTTGACCATAAAAGTGTAGTTTTCCTAATGGCATGACAATATTAACTTTCAATAAATAATTAGTTTTTGTCCAACATATGCATGCTTCAACGCTACGTCTTTGTCATGATAAAGTTCTGAACTTAATTAGTTATTTCCATCATCATTTATTTGATTGAAAAATTAAGAAAAATGCGCAGCCTTCGGCCCTTAATTAGCAAAGAAAAAAATGTAATCTGTAGGGATTTGATCATTTATTTTATTAAACAAACTTACACATATAAATTAGTGATATGATATTACTGCTTTGATTCAGTGATATGATATTCCATAGGAAAAGAAAACTAAAACAAAAGAAAAATTCGAACCTGTGATATTGATAAAGCAGATAAGAAGCAATCCAATAGTCACAATAGAGATGAGACTATTGTTTGCCATTTTTTTCTTAATTTCTATGATAAAATTACAGTTCAAAGGCTGCCTCTTTATATAGAGCGAGATGGAAGAATAGTTCCAAAAATTTATATTTAGGGGAGTTGAATGCGTAATGCACATTTAGGAGATGTGACGAAACTCCACGTAAGAAGGAACTTGCAGTCTTTAAACCAATGGGATCCATAATCTGGTTGAACACATGGCGCAAGTATATAGTTATCTACCCCTATTTATCCTTTTTATCATTATTGTTGTCATCTTCTTTAGTTGATATTCTACTTTGATATTTGTTGTGCCAGTTATTGGTTATTGTAGTTCATAATCAAACTCCTCTCATAAGTGGAGAATGGGGTGACAATAATTAATTGCTTGAGGCTATTTCTTGTCATCATTTTTAATTTAGGTTAAGATTTCTCTAAATATTTTTTAATGGCAAGGTCACTGGTTATTCTTTGGGCAATTTCCATTATAAGAGGACTTTGATTAGGGATAATATTTTGCTAATTTCTAATTTGAGCTATTTAGTTCTTGTTTGTTTATATCCTCTAGGACATATAAGTTCTCTGTTTTTGTAATATATTTATTGAGATTCAATAAGATTGCGCTTTTATGTTCCGTTTCCTGTAAAACTTTCATTAGGAAAAATTGTTTAATTTGAGATTAGTATTTCTTGATGTGATCTAATTGTAACTCGTAGTATATATATTAGGAATGCTGGCTTGAATCTCAAAGCTACTAGACGGTCCAAATAACGGTCGAACGATCGAAGCATCTGACCAATCAACAATTGATCGCACGATTAGGATCAGCTGACATGTTATGACAAAAGGTTCAGCCTGCAGCCCCGACCGCTCGAAGTGTGTGCAGGAGCACTCGACCGCAGTTGGCCGACAAACTCGTGGCAAACAAGATCGTCATACGAACGAGCGCATCAATTGACAAACGCGTACTTCGGATAAAATAGTCTCCATTCGGTCAATCGCCTCAATCAGCTAAACTCAGACAAGTTGGCCCAGTCAATTACTGTGATGTTGAAAATTCAAACCGTAATACAAATATGGTATAAAATCTGTATAATTTATTAGAGCATTAATTATATCAAGAACGGTTTCCATAACTATTTACTCCTTTATGTAATTGTACAAAATACGTTCGTATAAATTAGAAACAAAAATACAAATAAAGGAGACGGATTCACTCTCCTCTCCAAATTCTTTCTACGGTAAATTTTTTACCCGCACTACTATTTATTCTCTCCTTCACTCCGCTCTAACTCTCGAGGCGTTCACAAAAAACAATATCTTCAAACACAAGCATTGAAACAATGTATAAATTTATTATTTATTTAAAGTTTCTGATTAAATTTGAGCTTTAGTCAATGTTTAAAGTTGTTGAATAATGAGAAGTAATATTTTCGGAGGATGAAATTGAACTTGCCCGATAATAGAGGAGCAACTGATATGCCGCCAACAAATTTTCATCATCCGACATGAATCTCGATGCATGACACGAATCTCAATGTAATATTTTGAGGCAGTGATCGATGACGTTTAGCGGTGGCCGACGGTGCATCGTTGTGATTGACAACAGTCTGCGGTCGGCGGTCGGCGGTGGCGGTCAGCAACGATTGAGGGTGATAGGAGTGATGTTGGACTCCAGCTCTTTTTCAAAGCTTCAAGTTATTTCTTAAGTCTTAAGCTCTCATCTCCCCTCGTGAGAGGGGTCGGGCTCTATTTATAGAGTTTCGGGTGCAATTAATGCAGTAATATGAACCATTTGATTGGACGGTCCGGAGAGTTTCTTTTGATTAGAAGGCATTTAAAGGACATGTGAGTGCCTTAACGATGCTGCATTTGAACGATCTTGGGCTCATTGGATTTGTCTTACCGAGACGCTCGATTCGACTATAAGCTCGGCAGATTCGATATTCATTTTAACTTCCAAATATGCTCGAAAAGCTTCCAAAAATGGTTTAATGGTTTGATCTGAACTTGATTTGGCTCGTATTGGACTGATTTTGGTACCATTTTAACTATAAGTCTTTCGAAAACTGAGTTGTGGATGACTTATAATTGAAGCTTGAATGTTTCTTAAGCAAAAAATTATCTGGAGATGTTGAAATTTAAACTTGATTTTAGTTGTTTTAAAAGTCTAATAAGAGCCTCATCTAGAAGCTTATTCTAGAATGTGTGGTAGGTGTGGTAGGTGTAGAATTATTGTATGGTATGTGTTGAATTATTGTGTGGTAGGTGGGGAATTATTGTAACAATTGGATTAGAATTATGGTGGCACAATCCTAGCCGTTAATTTAGGAGGTGCCACTAGTATAAATAGGGGTGGAGTCTTTAAGTTTATATCAAGCAAATAAAATAAAGTGAAGCTTCTTCCATGAATTTCTAGCCTATGACAAACCCCAAAAGCCTCTCCATTCCAACAAAGTGGTATCAGAGCCTAAAGGTTCCTTTATAGAGCAATGGCAAATAGTGGTATGGTTTCCTTCCAAGTCCCGATGCTTAAGGAAAGCATCTACGACAATTGGAGTATCAAGATGAAGGCACTTCTTGGAGCGCATGATGTTTGAGAGGTTGTGGAGAAAGGCTACGATGAGCCAAGCGACGAGTTCGCTCTATCCACAACACAAAAGGAGAGCTTAAGAGACTTGCGAAATAGAGACAAGAAGGCTCTCTTCCTCATCTATCAAGCTTTAGATGAAGATGGTTTTGAGAAGATCTCAAGTGCTACTTCGGCCAAGCTAGCATGGAAGAAGCTCGAGGTTTCGTATAAAGGAGAAGAGAAGGTTAAAAAGGTACGACTTCAAACTTTAAGAAGTCAATTTGATATTTTGCATATAAAAGAAGGCGAGTTGGTCTCCAATTACTTTTCTAGAGTCATTACAATTTCCAATTAACTAAAAAGAAATGGAGAGAAGTTAGAAGATGTGGCTATCATGGAAAAAATTCTTCGTTCATTAGATTCAAAATTTGATAGTATCATAACTATTATCGAAGAAACCAAGGATTTACAAGCCATGACGATAGAGCAACTTCTGGGTTCATTGCAAGCCCACGAAGAAAAGAATAAGATGAATGAAGAGATTTTCGAACAACTTCTCAAGACGAATATTCAACCAACTCTAAAAGATGAAAGCTTCAACAATATTAGAAGCCAACATGGAAGAGGTGGTGGACAAGGACGAGGTCATGCTAGCAAGCAAGGGTGGGGTTCCAACAATAACTATGAGAAAGAAGAAAGATCTACAAGAGGACGTGGTCGAGGGCACTCAAATTCGAGGTACGATAAATCTCAAATTAAGTGCTATAATTGTAACAAGTTCGGGCATTATGCAAAAGAATGTAGAGCTCCTACGAACAAAGTTTATGAAAGAGTCAACTACATAGAAGAAAAGAGAGAAGAAGATGGCACGCTACTACTAGCATACAAGGACAATGAAAGAGGTGAAGATAGTACATGGTACCTGGACACCGGTGCAAGCAACCATATGTGCCGGAGACGAAGCATGTTCGTAGAGCTTGACGAATCAATAAGCGGCAATGTGTCGTTTGGAGATGAGTCCAAGATAGAGGTGAAAGGCAAAGGTAACATTCTCATCCTCCGTAAAAATGGGAAGCATCAATTTATTTCTAATGTTTACTTTGTGCCGAATATGAAGAGCAACATCTTGAGTTTAGGGCAACTATTGGAGAAGGGATATGATATTCACTTGAAAGAAAATACTCTCTTCTTAAAAGACAATATTGGTAACTTGATTGCTAAGGTGCCAATGTCTAAAAATAGAATGTTCTTGCTTAACATTCAAAATGATATTGCCAAATGTCTCAAGATTTGTTATAAAGATGCTTCTTGGCTTCGGCATCTTCGATTTGGGCATCTCAACTTCGGAGGACTCGAATTGCTTTCAAAGAAAGAGATGGTGAGAGGCTTACCTTGCATCAACCACCCTGATCAATTATGTGAAGGATGTTTACTCGGAAAGCACTTCAGAAAAAGCTTTCCAAGAGAGTCAAGTTCAATAGCCCAAAATCCTCTTGAGCTCATACATACAGATGTGTGCGGTCCAATAAAGCCAAACTCACTCGGTAAGAGCAACTATTTCCTTCTCTTCATAGATGATTTCTCAAGAAAAACATGGGTGTATTTTTTAAAACAAAAATCAGAGGTTTTTGGAATGTTCAAAAAGTTTAAGGCAGATGTAGAAAAGGAGAGTGGTCTCAAGATCAAAGTTATGCGATCTGATCGAGGAGGAGAATTCACTTCGAAAGAATTTCAAGAATTCTGTGAAGCCAACGGAATACGTTGAATTCTAATTGTTCCAAGATCCCCCCAACAAAATGGAGTAGCAGAAAGGAAGAATAGAACCATCCTTAACATGGCAAGAAGCATGTTAAAAAGCAAGAAATTATCGAAGAAGTTTTGGGCGTAAGCGATCGCATGTGCTGTTTATTTGGCTAACCGATCACCAACAAGAAGTGTGTGGGAAAGACACCACAAGAAGCATGGAGTGGAAGGAAGCACGGCATCTCTCATCTGCGAGTTTTTGGATGCATAGCTCATGTACACATACCCGACGAAAAAAGAAGCAAGCTGGATGATAAGAGCGAGAAGTTCATCTTCATTGGTTACGACACCAACTCGAAAGGCTACAAGCTATACAATCCAAATACAGGGAAGTCAATCATCAGCAGAGATGTCATATTCGATGAAGGAGGAGAATGGGATTGGGAATCACATGACGAGGACTACAACTTTTTCCCATACTTGCAAGAAGAAGACGTAGAGCAGGCACAGATCGAACAAACAAGAGAAGAACCTACTACTCCACAAACAACATTAACTACAAGTACTCAAAATAACTCATCGTCATCAAATTCAACAGAAAATTCAAGTGAAAGAGTACCACGCTTCAGAAGATTACAAGATCTTTATGAGGTAACTAACAATCAAGATAATCTTACTCTTTTTTGTCTCTTTGCCGACTGTGAGCCCATGGATTTCCAAGAAGCCATACAAAACAAGAAGTGGAAAGATGCAATGGATGAAGAAATCAAGGCAATCGAGAAGAACGACACATGGGAGCTAGCTTCACTTCCAAAAGGGCACAAGGCAATTTGTGTGAAATGGGTGTACAAAGTAAAGAAGAATTCCAAAGGAGAAATTGAAAGATACAAGGCAAGATTGGTGGCAAAAGGCTACAGTCAAAGAGCAGGCATCGACTATGATGAGGTATTTGCCTCTGTTGCTCGATTAGAAACTATTAGACTAATTATCTCTTTGGCAGCCCAAAATAAGTGGAGAATACATCAAATGGATGTAAAATCTGCATTTTTTAATGGATTACTCAAGAAATAGTCTACATTCAAGAACTACTCGTGATATGATGTCAAAGGACAAGAAGACAAGGTTCTAAATCTAAAAAAGGCTCTCTATAGGTTGAAGCAAGCACCGAGAGCATGGAATAGCCGAATAGACAAGTATCTGTTGTTGACCTCATTTTGATGAGGTCTTCTCTTCTTCTCTTTAGTACTTAGGATCTAGCCTTAGGCTTTTCCTTTGACTATCTTAGAGGACTAGAATTGGGATCCACCATCTAGAATTTCAAACCACTTCTTAACTCCTCGCAAACTCCACAAACTTGATCGTATACCCCTAATCACCTGAGGGTTGAAATCGAGTGTGGAAGTTTAAAGGATGAGTTCCTATAGGACTCTTTGGCCTTGAGACCGCCTCAGGTGGCTCTGGTCCGATGAAGGGGCCGACTTACACACACACTACACTCATACACTACACTTCCATACACCTCCTAAAACACACCCATACCCAATTTGACCTCCCGACTCATGCGGGTGATTCACATGGATGGTCCTTAACCCCTAATCCTCAGCTAAGAGGGTTAGGAACAACATAGATGAATGCCCAAATGAGTCCCTTCATGGCTCATATGGGCTTGATGTGGCTTCATGGCTCAACCAAAATGATTTTATTCCACTTATATTCACCCAATCTTCAATTTTCCAAATTTTTAATTTCTGACCCCCGGGACCCTACACCCGCCAAGCCTACCAAATGCCCTTGAAATTACCCAAATTTTCCAAAAATCTCCAAATCACCCAAAATTCCTCAAAACCAATCCCAAACATTTCCACATCACTCAAATTGATCATCCATAACCAAAAATACCAAAAATTCCAAAATACCTCCCAATACCCTCCAAATACCCAAAATACCCCTCTTAGTCAAAAAATTCAAAAATTCAGAAAATTCCCAGAAAATTCCAGAAAATCCCAAATATTCCCAATTTCATTTTGTTCAACTACACCATGGGCCAATTTGGTCAATTTACCCCACTTTTATCAAAACCCCCAATTTGACCCATTTTAACCCAAAGTAAACCCAATGTCAAACCTAACCTACCCAATTGACCTAAATTCTGGTCCAATTCAATTCTAAACTTCAATTCAACATCCCCAACACCAATCTATACCAAATCCAAGCTCAATTTGATTGACATTTGGATCCAATTTCACTTTTGGCCTTAAAGCCCAATTTGGACCCATGACCCAAACTTAACCCAAACTCACTCAATTCAACTCCAATTAACCCCAAATCTTTTCTAAATCTTCCTTAACATTCCCACAAACAAAACATTAACATGATTTGCCCAAAATTTAGATCCAAACCCCACTCAAATTCAACCCAAAGCTAAAAGGCCCATTTTCGACCTAAACCCAAACCTAACCCAAATGAGCCCAAACCCCAAAATCAAAGCCCAACCAAAGTCAAAACCCCTTTGAAACACTCCCATAAATATTTCTCAACATTAATTTTACATCAATTTCAACCCTAGCCCAACATTGGCCCAAGTTAGCCCAATTTGACCTACATAGGCTCACTTACCAAATAAACCCAAATTCAAACCAATTCAACTCCAAATCACACCAAATTGACTCCAAGCCCCTCATAGAACATCCCTAAACCAATTATGACATTTATTTGACAAGGCCCTTCACAAAATCTTTACCCAAATGCCCATCCTAAAATCAAAAAAGCCCATTTCCCCTTAAACTTTCCTAAAAGCCCACTTCCTTCAAATTCAAAAGCCCAAATTCATCCAGAGCCCACATGGCACTTCCCCTCATCATCCATTTAATCAAAATTGTCCCTAAGTTCCAAAGTCATCAATTAAACAATTCCAAATCAAGCCCCATACAAATTCCCATCAAAATATCAAAATTTTCTTAAATCCTTTTTTATGAAATCGACCCAAGCTTTTCCCAAGCCAAATGGAGCCAAGGATGAGCCATTCACAAGCCATATGAAGCCATGAAAGTTTGGCATGTGACCATGCCATTAATGGCAAAAGGAGGAGGTCCTTTAACCATCTCCTAAAAGTCATTAGCCTTAAGCATGTTTCCCCTTAACCAAGATTTAATCCAAATATTCTTGGATAAGGACATCACCACCTCTCGACCAACTAACTCTAACTGATCTTCTCAGCCCAAGACCAGCCATGGGGAGGTGAACCCAACCCAAACCAATAGGTTGACCAATTTCAAGCCAAAGTGGCCTCTCCCCCATACCATTTTAATCCAAACACTTTACACATGTCCAAGCCCAATTGACTTCACCATTGCCAAGCCCTGACCTCCCCGGTCAAGATGGTGACCCATGCTCGCCGGCCAGCCGCCTGGATCGCCGGAAAACACCATACCCGAGAGCTCACATGTGAGCCAACTTTGGAATTCCACCTTGCTCGAGCCGCCCCATGCCCAATGGCCACCATGGTCGTTCTTCCCATGACCGGAGCAGCTCGATCCCAACCCTCGGTCATCCCCGGGAGGCTCTCCAGCCACCTCTATTTAAACCCGACCCCCTCACGGTCATGAGAGGAGAGTTGCACAAACCTTGCCGAAACTCGCCAAAATTGTTCCGGACCCTTCTCCACCCTTAGAGCAGCTTGATCCCCGAGTGTCAATTTGCCCTAATCCCCACCGATAAAACTCAATTTCCCAACCGAAATTCCACCCAAAACCAGGACACTTCTCCACAAGTGAGCCAATCCCCAAATTGATTAGTTCTACACCTTCACTGCACCGAGGGAAGGTGTCCACCAGACAAAAGCCCCATCTCCAGAGCCACCCGGCTTGCTCCAGACCTCCAAGCTTTGTGATCGGCCGTGGTCGAAGTCCAACTCTAGACAATTCACTGGACCGTGAGACTTCATCCGGAGCTTACTAGGATCCAATCGAAAGTGCAACAACTCTCGGATCGAAGTCACACTTCTCCGAGCAAAGGTATGAGCTAATTCTTCATCCCGAGCTTCGGAGATTCTCCATTTCAAATGCTTCAATTTCAATGCATGATAACCGTATAGATGTGTTCGTCTCTTCAAGACGAATCCATAGAGCATAAGAACATGAAAATCCATCGAGTATCGAGTGAGATATTAGGGATTTAGTGTGGACGGCTCTCGGGCGAGGACACTTGAGGACGATGAACGGATCGTCGTCCATTTAATACACGCGCGGACGGACGGCGCGGATCGCGTCGGATCAGAAGACGGAGCGATACAGCGGGCCCCTGGAGCGCTGACTCGGATAGCGGCGTCGAATGGGATCGCGACGCGTGTGCGTTCGGAGATGCCGAGGATGACGCGGCGCCGCGTGGATAAATAGAAAATTAGGGATATTTTCTATTTATTTAATTCCTTAAACTTCAAAAATTCATAACTTTGTGTAGGAAAATCAGAAAAATAAAATAAAAATACCCTCTTGCTCAGGTGAACAGAGGAGAATAATGTGGAAAAGAAATCATTTAATTTCATCAAGTATTTTATTTTTTATAATTTATTTACTCTTTGCATACATTTAATTCTCCATGCATGTATACAATTCACCATGGCATGAGACCATAGGGCTTTTGAAGCCTCTGAATTTGGGAACATTCCCTGAATTTTCCAAAGTCGTAGGTCATCCCTATGAAGAGTTATTGATTTTTCAAATTCATGTCATCGTTTTGAGTATTTTAATTCCAATAAATAGCATGTTGTGAAATAAATTCTAGAAAAATTTGGTGATGTTCTTTATGACCAGAGAACCCTAGGAAAAATAGGACTTGAGTTAGTTCACTCAAAATAACCCTAATCGGCTTAAATACCCAAAATTGGACTTTAATTAATTAGAGTTAACCATACATCAAATTGACTTCAAATCAATTCTCCATTGACCTGTAGGATCAGAAGAACCCACCATAAAAGTTTGAAGTCAATTGGACTTGGTTAGCCTCTACTAAATGGGTTGATTAAGCCATTTAGTCATTTTAAACTTTAAAAAATTCATAACTTTCAAAATATCTTTCAAAAATTCACCAAATTGGTTTTGGAGCCTCTCTGATATCAGGGGAATTTAAGAAAATTAAAGTTTCAATTTTCTAAAAAAGTTGATTTTTTATATTATTTTAATATTTTTAATAATTAAAAAATAATAAAAATCACAAAAATAATAAAATTCACCAAAATGTTACATTTTGAATTTTAATCACTTAGGAACAAACCCCATATTTTTCTTAGGCCTATTTGGTGAGATATTAATTTTTAAAAGCTCTAGGGTAATTTTAAAATTAAAAAATGTATTTTCTAGCATTTTCACTAAAATAATTATAATAAATCATAGAAAAATCAGAAAATTGCAAAATTTGCTTCTCTGATTTCCTTGATATCAGAGAGATTTTTGAAAAACATAAAATTCATTTTTCGACATTTATTTTATTTTTTTAAATTAATTAACACTCCAGAACTTAAAATATTTATAATAAAAATAATATAATTCAAAAAATCACCAAAATTAGTCCAAGTGGTCCCCTGGTCATTAGGAATGTCCTCTAATTTTTTTAAGGACAGAAACTTTCCCTTGGTCATGTTATTAAATTTTCCTTGGAAATCTCTATTTTCTACCAAAAATAATTATATAAATAAATTAAATACAGAAAAATCACATTTTCTCCTCTCATGTCTTTATTGACATATGAGTGAAGTCACATAAAAATTTCAAGTTCATTTGAGTTCAATTTAGTGAGTTATGAAATTATTAAGCTTAAAGGGTAAAGTGGTAATTAATTTTTTTTTTAATCCTTAATTAAAACTTTAGGTTTAATAAAAAATTAACAAGTAAAATAATAAAATTGGAATTATTAAAATAGGGATATTATTAGGAAGAGATTTATTCTTTAATTTAAAAAAATCCCTAAATTAATCATTTCATTAATGTTTAATTCCTAATTAAAATGATAATTCAAATTTAAAACATTAAAAGACTTAATCATTAAACTAAAATTAAATTATTGAACTCTTTTAAAGTTTTAATTAAAATTAAAATGAATAAAATTAAATTAAAAAATTAAATTAAATCAAATTAAAAATTAAATTAAAAATTAAATTAAATTAAAAATTAAATTAAATTAAATTAAATTAAATTAAAAATTAAATTAAATTAAATTAAATTAAATTAAATTAAATTAAATCAAATTAAATTAAAAAAATTAAATTGAATCAAATTAATTTAATGTAACATCAAATCAAACTAAATTGAATTAAATTGAATTAAATTAAATTAAATTAAATTAAATTAAATTAAGTTGAATTAAATAACATCACCTAAGACATAAAGAAATAAGCTCTAAAATAACTCGAACACTATTCCAAATTTAAACCCTTCAATTGAAATTAAGCTAAATCACAAACCATTTCAACACCAATTTACCCTCAAAAGCTTTAGTTATCATAACTCCTAAACGTAATATTAAATGAAATGTTACTTCACTTATAGGACATTCAAATATCCTAGTTCACTGAGCAAGTTAACAAAACTTGAAAACCTCTGGACGATCGATTCATTTACATAATTAAATTCATTTGGACTTAAAACAATCCTGAAATATCGAAAAGATGTTTAAGATTCTTCTTAAGCACTTCCTCAATATGATAGGATATTTATAAGAACAATTGAACTTAATTGTTCTTTGATGAAGAAAATCGTCTTCAAACCAAAAACACAAGGAACCTAGACGTCATAGGAAATGACTAAGCTATAGGATTAGGAATTTGGTAGAAAACCATAACCCTTACCTTAGCTTTACCTAAGAACTTGCTTAAATGTTCTAATCGTGTTTTAAGTGCAGCTTGGAATGACGGGAAGACCCTCCGTGTACGCTTTTATTTTATCGCAATTTACTTTCCTGCAATTTACTTTCTTGCAATTTACTTTATTGCAAATGCACTTTATTTTTCTCGCATGATAAAACAATTGTTGCATGAAAACCCACACCTTTAGGATAGTCCCTAAAACTGAAACCAAAACTAAGTTAAAAGTCATTGCAAGATAAAATTCACCGCCATAACATTTTAAAATATAAGACAACTCAAAATTTAATCACAAACAGAACAACAAAACTACAAATACAACTAAATTAAAACGTCTCATTGAATGATCGGGAATACCTCGGATGATGTAACCCACGTGTTGCTAACGGGATTTCCCACGTGTCTAAATGAAAGTGCGGAACTCATTCAGTCGAGTTTAGCAAATTCATCCGGACTAAGTGAATTCGATGAAAATAACTAGTGCTTGGGATGACGGAACCGTGGGATCTTAATCGGTTCGTTTAATCAATTTTAAGACCTCGTTTTAATTAAAACATTAAAGACACATGGAAATTAAGACTTTCTCTAAAACCAAACACTTCTCTCATCTCCCGATTTATGACTTCTACAACTAAACCTCTGCAACAACAAGGAGCTCGGAGCATGGTGGGCAGCACGGCCATCGTCATCAGGCAAAACCCGAGTCTACTTCAGCAGAAACTTTCCTTAGAATTAAATAACCAAGCCGTAGGACTTCGAGGTAGCTTCGCTCTAGTGCAACATAAATCCTCAACTCTTCGTTAGGCATTTGCATGATCATATCATGTAAATTAAGCCCTAGCCGGTCTTAGGAATCCGAGGTAGTCGTCCGATACGACATAAACCCTCACATCTTCGAGGCTATTTGTATGATTTTATCATACGAATATAAGTCCTAACTAATTAAAATTGGCAAGATCAAAATATTAAATAAATATTAGGACTTTCCTAAATTCAAGCCAAACAATAGGATAGTTTGGGAAGTTGCCAAGATTCTTCTTGGATCCTCAGTTTCTCCTACTTTTCTTCCTTTGAATTCCCAAAATAAAATGTTCCAAACTTGATCTATTCCCTATTGAGATTCAAAAAATTCAATCCTTTGAAAACTTAAACTTTGAAATTCTTGAGAGCGTAATTATTGATTATTATCGAGAGTTTTCTTAGGTGATTCCCGTCACTTAAGATGTAATTAACTATGTGGGCTTGCCTTATAGGGAATTTTAAAGAACCTGAGTAATATAAACCTCGTTTAATGTTTTCATATTAAGCGAGGAATTTGTCGGCTTATAAAATTGGTTCGCGGACCAAACGAATGTCACAAATCTTCTAGTTTATTTAACCGAGCCCCACCATCGAGCAGTAGTGTCTATCCTTAGGGATAGATACACGGCTTGTGATGCGGTGCTCGTTTATATAAACTATTTGGGATGTGAGATCGGTTTGATTTCATATCTTAAAATCTTCAAATTTAAAATTATTTTCAAAATCAATTACTACTTTCTAAATTATATCTATATTTAAATTAAATTTAAAATTCGCCGACATCTGCAAGAGAAGGGCTTCATAAAGTGTCCTTACGAGCATGCTCTTTACATCAAGAATGATGATGGAGATGTCTTGATTTTTTGTTTATATGTTGATGACTTGATCTTCACAGGAAATAATCCAAACATGTTTGAAAAGTTCAAAGATGCGATGACGAAGGAGTTCGAGATGACAGATATTGGGCTCATGGCATATTATCTTGGCATTGAAGTCAAGCAAACATAAGATGGGATTTTCATCTCTCAAGAAGGTTATGCAAGGGAGATATTGAAGAAGTTCAAGATGGATAATAGTCAGCCTATAAATACTCTTGTAGAATGTGGAGTAAAGATATCAAAGTATGATGAGGGAAAAAGAATTGATCCAACGTTTTTCAAGAGTTTGGTTGGAAGTTTACGCTACTTGACATGCACAAGGCCAGATATCCTTTATGCTGTTGGATTTGTCAGTCGCTACATGGAGACTCCAACTGCTACCCACCTGAAGACCGCTAAAAGAATTATGCGCTATATCAAAGGTACAATTGATTTTGGCTTACTTTACTCATCATCTAACAATTTCAAGTTTGAAGGATATAGCGACGAGTGATTGGGCCGGAGACATGGATGATCGAAAGAGCACTACGGGGTTCGTGTTCTTCATAGGAGATACTACTTTCACTTTGATGTCAAAGAAACAACCAATTGTCACTTTTTCTACGTGTGAATCAGAGTACGTGACTGCAACCTCATGTGTTTGTCATGCAATTTGGCTTCGAAACTTATTAAAAGAGTTAAGTTTATCACAAGAAGAGGCGATCAAAATTTCTATCGATAACAAGTCTGCAATAGCGCTAGCAAAGAATCTAGTTTTCCACGATAGAAGCAAGCACATTGATACACGCTATCACTACATCAGAGAATGCATCGAAAGAAAGGAGATACAAGTGCAGTACGTGAAGTCTCAAGATCAAGTTGTTGATATATTTACCAAGCCACTCAAAAGTGAAGACTTTATTAAAATGAGAAGTCTACTTGGAGTCACAAAATCAAGTTTAAGAGGGGGTGTTGAAATTTAAACTTGATTTTCGTTGTTTTAAAAGTCTAATAAGAGCCTCATCTAGAAGTTTATTCTAGAATGTGTGGTAGGTGTGGTAGGTGTAGAATTATTGTATGGTAGGTGTTGAATTATTGTGTGGTAGGTGGGGAATTATTGTAACTATTGGATTAGAATTATGGTGGCACAATCCTAGCCGTTAATTTAGGAGATGTCACTAGTATAAATAGGGGTGGAGTCTTTGAGTTTAGATCAAGCAAATAAAATAAAGTGAATTTCTAGCCTATTACAAATCCCAAAAGCCTCTCCATTCCAACACGAGATTCATGTCATGTCTCGAGATTCATGCCGGATGATGAAAATTTGTTGTTGGCGTATCAAGAACAACTAAAACAACTAAATCATTAGATTCCTAACACTAAAGCATCACGCAGCCTAGTTAGGCACTCAAAATCTTCCAGTAAATCATTAGACTTCTGCTCTCTTCTTTAGCATCAGTCTCTAAACATTGTCCATTGCCTCCCTATAAATAAAATAGTATTAAATCAGTTAGTAATATTTTTACAACTAACAATGAAATTGTATTTTCAAACTTGAATATCCCATGCACCAGATATGAGCTGCCACATGGTGAAAACTCTCTGGAATTGTTGCATAAATACTCATCTCATTACATACATAGTGAGGTCACGTCTCGTAACTCAGATCATAGAGACTACAATTTCTCTTCAAGCCTGTTGGCGCCTAGGCCAAAGCAACTACCTCCACCTGTGATGGTGATAGTGTGTGGAAAGCATCAAGCTGGAGTCACTTTAATCATGCGCTTGTGTTCATGCTCTTCCTGCACGTATAGGACTCATGATCACTTGCATGAACACTCTTTGTACTGCCATCCTCATGTTTCAAACCTTCTTCTACGAGAAAGTTACAAGATTGCACCTAAAATATATTATAAACAATTTATTTTAATCTGAATATCACATTTATCAATATAAATAAGCCAAAATTAATGATACTCATCTAAGCCTTACATCCTCTGAAAACCACAATCCATTCTTCTGCATTTTAATGATTTGTCAGAGTCGCAACCTATCTTGAAGGGCCTAGATAAAATTAAAAAAAAAATGAAAGAATTATAAGAGCATGAGTGCAAGGGAGATAAGTCATACCATCTCTTCTTGTATTCTAGCAGAACCAACTCGACCCTCTTATGAGAATTATTTTGCTCCTTGGCATTCCCACTATTATTTGCTGCTTTGTCCAATATATATATATATATATATATATATATATATATATATATATAAAAAAATTTATTAATTTTGGCACATTTAATAAATTTAAGCATGCTTATACTGTTAACCTGATCTTGTAGTTGCGTTCGCTCGTTCGGTCACCAATAGACACAACTACTCCGCATCGACTTCCATGGGGACTTTATACATAATTTTTTCGAAGGATTTGTCATCCCGATACTGTTCTTTTATATTTTTCTAGTGATCCCGTCATTGACTCCAAGAGATACAGAATCTCATGCTGATTATGATAACAAAATTCAAATTTTAATTACATACGAAGAAAAAAATTATAAATGTTGACTATCAAACTAGAATTCTATGTTACAAAATTTTTCAAAATAGATCATCTCTACTTTTGTTAAAATTTATTTTTTTGAGCGACTTCATACCTTTATTGTTATTGCATTCTAAAAAGGAGATTGAAGAGCACAGTAGTATCGATTGTTGAATATTACATGGCTCACCATTGGCATTTACCTCAAGGTATGCTCCTCTGTTAGTGTTGGGAGATTTAAATCACAGAATATATTCAAGAGATCTAAAGTAAAACTTTAAACATAAACACACAATAAAAAAAAATCCAAAGAAATAGAAGCTTTAAAATAAAAAACCTGAGAATAGGAAAACATCACAAAGCCATGGTACACAATACATATATATATATATATATATATATATATATATATATATATATATATATATATATATATATATACGGAGATAATAATATATCGCGCGATGGTGGCTCTGAGCTCTGCTAGGGTTTGCGACTCTTTCGGCTTCGGATGGACGACCGGCGTCTCTTCCCTCGGGTGATCTCCTTCCTCTCCCTGTTTTCTTGCCTTTTTTTGTTTTTGTTTTGCGATAGATGGCTCGATCGTATGTTGATGCGGTTAATGGCGGTAGTACTGTTCCGAATAGGTCGCACTCTTGCTATTTTCCTCAATCCTATCACGATGCTTGGGAATCAGGTGGTGGGGACTTTGGTTTTATAAAAAAGCTTGGCCGGAAAAATGGGAAACCTTGTCGGCGTATTTTTTTTAGGTTTGTGTTTTATTTTAAAAAGGGGTCGCCTAACAGAAGTTGTCGGCGAATTTTTAATTTAATTTAAATAAATAATTTGAAAAGTAGTATTTGATTTTGAAAATAATTTTAAATTTGAAAATTTTAAGATATGAAATCAAACCGATCTCACATCCCGAATAGTTTATATAAACGAGCGCCGCACCACAAACCGTGTATCTATCCCGAAGAATAAACACACTGCTTGATAATGGGGCTCGATTAAATAAACTAGAAAGGTTTGTGACATCCGTTTGGTCCGCGAACCAATTTTATAAGCCGACAAATTCCTCGCTTAATATGAAACTATTAAACGAGGTTTATATTACCCAGGTTCTTAAAGTTCCCTATAAGGGCAAGCCCCTATAGTTAATTACATCTTAAGTGACGGGAATCACCTAGAAAACTCTCGGTAATAATCAATAATTCTGCTCTCAAGAATTTCAAAGTTTAAGTTTTCAAAAGGATTGAATTTTGGAAATTTCAATAGGGAATGGATCAAATTTAGAACATTTTTATTTTGGGAATCCAAAGGGAGAAAAGTAGGAGAGATCACGGATTCGAAGCGGACTTCGGTAATCTCCCGACTATCCTATTGTTTGGCTTGGATTTAGGAAAGTCCTAATGTTTATTTAATGTTTTAATCTTGCCAATTTTAATTAATTAGGGCTTATATTTATATGATAGAATCATACAAATTGCACTGAAGATATGAGGGTTTATGTCGTATCGGACGACTACCTCGGAATCCTAAGACCGGTTAGGGCTTAATTTGTAATGCAAATGCCTAACGAAGAGTTGAGGATTTATGTTGCACTAGGCAAACTACCTCGAAGTCCTATGGCTTTGTTATTTAATTCTAAGAAAGTTTTGCTCGAAGTAGGTTCGAAGTTTTGTCGACGACGATGGCCGTGCCGCCCACCATGCTCCGAGCTCCTTGTTGTTGCAGAGGTTTAGTTTTAGAAATCATAAATCAAGAGATGAGAGAAGTGTTCGGTTTAGAGAAGTCTTAATTTCCAAGTGTTTTTTGTGTTTTAATTAAAACAGATCTTAAAGTTGATTAAACGAACCGATTAAGATCCCACGGTTCCGTCATCCCAGCACCGTTATTTTCATCGAATTCACTTAGTCCGGATGAATTTGCTAAACTCAACTAAATGAGTTCCGCACTTTCATTTAGACCGTGGAAATCCCGTTAAGCAACGCGTGGGTTACATCATCCGAGGTATTCCCGATCATTCAATGAGACGTTTTAATTTAGTTGTAGTTGTAGTTTTGTGTTCCGTTTGTGATTAAATTTTGAGTTGTCTTATATTTTGAAATGTTGTGGAGGTGAATTTTATCTTGTAGTGTCTTTTATTTTAATTTTGGGTTTCGGTTTTGGTTTCAGTCCTAAAGGTGTAGGTTTTCATGCAACCGTTGTTTATCATGCAAGAAAAATAAGCGCGATGCGATTAAATAAATTGCAATAAAATAAATTGCAATAAAATAAAAGCGTACTCGGAGGGTCTTCCCGTCATTCCAAGCTGCACTTAAAACACAGTTAGAATATTTAAGCAAATTCCTAGGTAAAGCTAAGGGGAAGGTTTATGGTTTTCTACCAAATTCCTAATCCTATAGCTAGTCGTTTCCTATGACGTATAGGTTCTTTGTGTTTTTAGTTTGAAGACGATTTTCTTCATCAAAGAACAATTAAGTTCAATTGTTCTTATCAACTTCCTATCATATTGAGGAAGTGCTTAGGAGAGATCCCAAACATCTTTTCAATATTTCTAGGATTGTTTTAAGTCCAAATGAATTTAATTGTGTAAATGAATCGATCGTCCGAGGTTTTCAAGTTTTGTTAACTTGCTCAGTGAACTAGGACATTTGAATGTCCTATAAGTGAAGTAACATTTTAATGTTCTATTTAGGAGTTATGATAACTAAAGCTCCCAAGGGCAAAATGATTCTTAATGATTTGTGATTCAAATTTAAGTTCAAATTAATGATTTAAGTTTGGAATAGTGTTCAAGTTATCTTAGATTTATTTCTTCATGTCTTAAGTGAGGTTATTTAATTCAACTTAATTTAATTTAATTTAATTTATTTTAATTTAATTTATTTAATTTAGTTTGATTTGATTTAATTTAACTCAATTTAATTTATTTGATTATTTGATTTGATTTAATTTAACTCAATTTAATTTATTTGATTTAATTTCTTAATTTAATTTAATTTAATTTAATTTAATTTAATTTAATTTAATTTAATTTAATTTAATTTAATTTAATTTAATTTAATTTAATTTATTTATTTAATTTAATTTAATTTTATTTTATTTATTTATTTAATTTAATGTATTTAATTCATTTAATTTAATTTAATTTGTTTTTTTAATTTAATTTAATTTTAATTTAATTTAATTCAACTTTTAATCTTAATTTAATTTAATTTAATTGAAAATTTTTGAAAGAGTTTAATGATTTAATTTTTATTTAATGGTTAAGTCTTTTAATATTTTAAATTTGAGTTATCATTTTAATTAAGAGTTGAGTATTAATGAGATGATTAATTTAGGGATTTTTAAATTAAAGAATAAATCTCTTCCTAATAATATCCCTATTTTAATAATTCCAAATTTATTATTCTTCCAAATTCAATTAATTATTTACTTAAAGTTTAATCATTTTAAATTATTTAATGGGTTTCTACCCTTCAATTATTTAAATTTCAATCATCCAAATCAGATTAGGATCAAAATATTTTACTTGTTAATTTTTATTAAACCTAAAGTTTTAATTAAGGATTAAAATTTTAATTACCATTTTGCCCTTTAAGCCTAATAATTTCATAACTCACTAAATTGAACTCAAATGAACTTGAAATTTTTATGTAACTTCACTTATGTGTCAATGAAGACATGAGAGGAGAAAATGTGATTTTTCTATATTTAATTTATTTATATAATTATTTTTTGTAGAAAATAGAAATTTCCAAGGAAAATTCAATAACATGACCAAGAGAAAGTTTCTGTCCTTAAAAAAATTAGGGGACATTTCTAATGACCAGAGGACCACTTGGACCAAATTTTGTAATTTTTTGAATTATATTTTATTTATTAGAATTATTTTAAGTTCTGGAGTATTAATTAATTTAAAAATAAAATAAATGTTGAAAAATAAATTTTATAATTTTTAAAATTCTCTCTGATATCAAGGATTCCAGAGAACCAAACTTTACAATTTTCTGATTTTTCTTTGATTTATTACAATTATTTTAGTGAAAATGCTAGAAAATACATTTTTTAATTTTAAAATTACCTTAGAGCTTTAAAATTTAATATCTCACTAAGTAGACCTAGGAAAAATATGGGACTTGTTCCTAAGTGATTAAAATTCAAAATATGACATTTTGGTGAATTTTATTATTTTTTGTGATTTTTATTATTTTTTAATTATTAAAAATATTAAAATAATATTAAAAATCAACTTTTTTAGAAAATTGAAATTTTAATTTTCTTAAACTCCCCTGATATCAGAGAGACTCCAAAACCAATTTGGTGAATTTTTGAAAGACATTTTGAAAGTTATGAATTTTTAAAGTTTAAAATGATTAAGTGGCTTAATCAACCCAATTAGTGGGGCTAACCAAGTCCAATTGACCTCAAATTTTTATGATGGGTTCCTCTGATCCTAAAGGTCAGTGGAGAATTGATTTCAAGTCAATTTGATCTATGGTTAACTCTAATTAATTAGAAACTTATTTTGGGTGTTTAAGCCAATTAGGGTTAATCTAAGTGAATTAACTCAAATCCTATTTTTCCTAGGGTTCTCCTGGTCATAAGGAACATCACCAAATTTTCCTAGAATTTATTTCACAACATGCTAATTTTTGAAATTAAAATACTTAAAACAGCAACATGCATTTGAAAAATCAATAATTTTTCACGAGATGGCCTCCGACCTTGGAAAATTCGTGGAATGTCCCTAAGTTCGGAGGCTTCAAAAGCCCTATAGTCTCATGCCATGGTGAATTGTATACATGCATGGAGAATTAAAACAATGCAGGGAGTAAATAATTAATTAAAAATAAAATACCTGGACAAAATTAATCAATTTCTTTTCCACATTATTCTCCTCCGTTCACTCGAGCAAGGGTATTTTTATTTTATTTTTGTGATTTTTCTACACAAAGATATGGATTTTTAAAGTTCGGGAATTAAATAAATAGAAAATATTCCTATTTATCTACTTATCCACGCGGCGCCGCGTCAACCTCGGCGGCTCCGAAATGCCGCGTGGCGCGCTCCCATTCGACGCCGCCATCCGAGTCGGCAACCCGGGCCCCGCGGTTCTCGTACCGTCTCCCGGTCCGACGCCATCCGAGCCGTCCGTCCGCGCGTGTATTAAATGGACGGCATCCGTTCATCGTCCATGACCGGTGTGATCCCGTGACCGTCCACACTCTAACCCTAAGAACTCACTCGATTCTCGATGGATTTTCGTGTTCTTATGCTTCTATGGATTCGTCTTGAAGAGACGAACACATCCATACTGGTAAACATGCATTGAAATTAAGGCATTTGAAATGGAGAATCTCCGGAAGCTCGGGATGAAGAATTAGATCATACCTTTGCTCGGAGAAGTGAAGCTTCGATGCGAGAGTTGTTGCACCTTCGATTGGATCCTGGCAAGCTCCGGATGAAGTCTCCTCGGTCCAGTGAATTGTCCAGGTTGAACTTCGACCACAGTCCGATCACAAAGCTTGGAGTCCGGAGCAACCGGGTGGCCTCGGAGATGGGGCTTTTGCTGGTGGACACCTTCCCTCGGTCCGGTGAAGGTGTAGGACCAATCAATTTGGGGATTGGTTCACCGTGGGGAAGTGTCCTGGTTTTGGGCTTGGATTTCAACTGCGAAATCGAGCTCACGAGAGAAGAAATGGCAGGGGGATCTCACCTGGGGATCAAGTGCTCGTGTATGAGGAGGGGTCCGGAACAATTTTGGCGAGTTTTGGCAAGGTTTGTGCAACTCTCCTCTCATGGCCGTGAGGGGTGGTGTTTAAATAGGCATGGTGGAGGCTCTCCCGGGGGGTTTAATGGTTGGGATCGAGCTGCTTAGGTGAGGAGAAGAACGACCATGGTGACCACTAGGCATGGGGCGGCTCGGCAAGGGAGAATTTCAATGTTGGCTCACTCCCGAGGTCTCGGGCATGGCGTTTTCCGGCGGCTGGGTGGCCGGCCGGCCGAGCATGGGTCACCCTCGAGGTCGAGTGGGTCGGGGCTGGAGGCTTGTGCGATCAATTAGCATTGGCCATGTGTAAAGGGTTTGAATCGAAGTGGAATGGGAAAGGGCTAGTTTTGGGTCTAAATGGGTCAACCCTTGGTTTTGGGTTAGGTTCACCCTCCAAGGCCAATTTGGGCTGAAGGGAAAGTCACTTGGATCGGCTTGATTAGTGGGGTCAAGTCACAATCCAAGTACGATTAAGCTTAGCGAGAGTTAGGGGAGACATGGGAGTGGTTAATTACTCTTAAGAGAATCATTAAAGGGTCTCCTCCTCTTGCCATTTTGGGTATGGTGAAGTGTCCAAGGCTTTCATGGCTCACATGTGGCTCATGCATGGCTTCATGGCTCACCTTTGGCTTGGGGAAAGCTTTGGTCAATTTCATGAAAATGGATTTTAGGAATATTTTGGTATTTTTGGGCAATTTGGCATGGTGCTTGATTTAGATTTATTTGATGATGGAATTGAAACTTAGGGAATGATTTTCATCAAATGGATGACAAATGAAAATGTCATATGGGCTTTAGAATCAATTTTGGGCTCATTGAAATGGTTTTAGATGGGCTTTTAAATGGTTTAGGAAAGTGGGCTTTTGAATTTTAAAATGGATTTTTGGGATGAAATTTTGGTAAAGGCTTGGGCCAAATAATTGTTGAGTTTGGTTTAGGGATGCTTCATGAGTGGTTTGAAACAAATTTGAGGTGATTTGGGTTTGAATTGGGTTGGATATGGGCTTTTGGTAAAGAGGCTAAAGTGGGCCAAAATGGGCTACCATGGGCCAAAGTTGGGCTAGAGTTGAAGTTGATGTGAAATTAATGTTGGGAAATGTTTTTGGGAGTGTTTCAAAGAGGTTTTGGCTTTGGTTGGGTTTTGATTTTGGGGTTTGGGCTCATTTGGGCTAGGTTTAGGTTTAGGTCAAAATTGGGCTTTTTGATTTTGGGTTGAATTTGAGTGGGGTTTGGATCAAAGTTTTGGGCAAATCATGTTAGTGTTTTGTTCATGGGGATGTTAAGGAAGGTTTGGAAAAGACTTGGGGTTAATTGGAGTTGAAATGGGTGAGTTTGGGTTAGGTTTGGGTCATGGGTCCAAATTGGGCTTTAAGGCCAAAAGTGAAATTGGACCCAAATTTCAATCAAATTAAGCTTGGCTTTGGTCTAGATTGGTGTTTGGGATGTTGAATTGAAGTTTAGAATCGAATTGGACCAAAATTTGGATCAATTGGGTAGGCTTGGTTTGACATTGGGTTTACTTTGGGTTAAAATGGGTCAAATTGGGGTTTTGACAAAAGTGGGATAAATTGACAAAATTGGCCCATGGTGTAGTTGAACAAAATGAAATTGGGAATATTTGGGATTTTCTGGAATTTTCTGGGAATTTTCTGAATTTTTGGATTTTTGGGTCAAAAGGGGTATTTTGGGTATTTGGAGGGTATTGGAAGGGTATTCTTGGAATTTTTGGTATTTTTGGCTAGGAATGGTCAATTTGAGTGATGTGGAAGTGTTTAGGAATGGTTTTGAGGAATTTTGGGTAATTTGGAAATTTTTGAGAAATTTGGGTAGTTTCAAGGGCATTTGGTAGGGTTGGTGGGTGTAGGGTCCTGGGGTCAAAAATTGAAAATTTGGAAAATTGAAGATTGGGTGGATGTAAGTGAAATGAAATCATTTTGGCTGAGCCATGAAGCCACATCAAGCTCATATGAGCCATGAAGGGACTCATTTGAGGCACTCACTATGTTGTTCCTAACCCTCTTAGCCGAGGGCTTAGGGTTAAGGACCATCCATGTGAATCACCTACATGAGTCGGGAAGTCAAGTTAGGTATAGGTGTGGTTTTAGGAGGTGTGTGAAAGTGTAGTGCATGTGCAAGTCAACCTTTCACTGGACCAGAGCCACCTGAGGCGGTCCTAAGGCCAAAGAGTCCTATAGGAACTCATCCTTTAAACTTCCACATTTGATTTCAACCCTCTAGGTGATTAGGGGTCTACAATAAATTTGTGGAGTTTGCGGGGAGTTTAGAAGTGGTTTGAATTTCTAAAAGGTGGGTCCCAATTCTAGTCCTCTAAGATAGTCAAAGGAAAAGCCTAAGGCTAGATCCTAAGTACTAAAGAGAAGAAGAGAAGACCTCATCAAAAATGAGGTCAACAAACCTGCGCTGTTTTTGTCTGATGAGGAAACAAACATTCTTGCATCGGCCTGTCGGTATGTTCTCATTGGCAAGTTCCTTTATGGTCATCCAAAACTTGATTTCATTCGAAAAGATTTTGATTTACTTAAACTTACTGGATCATGGAAGATTGGATCGTTGAGACGGTAGACATATACTTATCGAACTCTCGAATGATGTTGATTACACTAATGTTTTTGCTCGCAAGATTATGAAAATTGAAAACCGGATCATGAAGATCCTAAAATGGAGTGTAGACTTTGATCCACGCTCTGAATCACCCATTATTCCTGTCTGGGTCAAATTTCCTGAATACAAATATCATCTTTTCAATCATGAGATCCTTTATTCCTTAGCTAAAGGATTTGGTAACCCCCTACGTGTGGATAAACCTACGGTTGAACGTCACGAAGCTCCGCCGATGCCCGTTTCCCGGTTGAAAGAGACATTACCCAACCGTACCCGGATGAAGTATGGATTGGGTCCGCTTCATAAAGGTTACCGGCAACGGGTTGTCATGGGGCCGCATCCCCCTTACTGCTCTCATTGTGCTATGTTTGGGCACTCTAACACAATTTGTTACCGCTTACACCCACACCTCAAACTTACTCAGATACCAAGGAATACTTTGCCTCTAGACCCCCTTGCTCCTCCAATGGAGGATTGTAGGAACCACTCCCTGCCCCACCTATCCGGGGTACAGGGGTGCTCGAACTGAGCTCGACCTCACCCCAACAGAACTTCTCGATTACCTCCGCCTTTGGTAGAACAGGACCCCCTTAACCCCCTAATCAGATTTTACCTTTGGATACATTAGAGGAACCCCCTACCAGTGTTAATAATGGTCGAAACTTGATAGGGCGGGTTAGTGAAGGGGTTTTGGCTGTGGATACACAATCCCAACATAGTTCTACCAATGGAAAATCTTTAACTGTGGATAATGATCAAAGCATTCAATTACTTTTGCCTGTTAATGATCCTTCTTGTTTAGAATCCCTTGTTCCACCTGTTACTAATGAAATTTTTGTTCCTCTTGACCCTATTTCCACTGAACCTTTGTTGGAGGTTGAGGAAGGTCCTTCTGAACCTAACCAGACTGCTAATCCTAATCAAATTTTAGATCCCTCCCCAACTAGGACTTTGCCTATGTCTATACAGGGCACTCATACAAGGTCCCTTAATGTTGACAACAATTCAGACAATGAACACAGTCAAAATGAAATCTCCAATAATGTATTTGCGGCTAACTCTGATATGGAAAATGAATGGATCATACACAGATCCAATAGGAAAAAGAATAAGAAACAGAATTTAGGGAAAAAACTAAACATTGATCCTGTCATTTCTAGCTTTTCTGAAACTGAAGCTTTACCCCCTTCTTCTAGGACAACTAGAAGGAGTGGAAAATATCATGTTTAATATTATGGTTTGGAATATTAGGGGAGTGGCTGATCCTCCCTCCCTTAAGCGTTTGAAGAATCTGTGTAGGTCTCATCATTTGGACATTTTTGCTATTCTGGAACCTTTGGTTAACATACATAAGGATAAAATTCTTTCTTGTTTTCCTAATCATTTACATTACTGTAATAGTAATAACAAAATATGGGTTTTCTGGAAAAAAACAATTAATCTACATATCATTGAAGATGATAATCAGTTCGTACTGGCTCATTATAATTTTGACCCTTTTAAGGGGTGGCTGACTTTTGTTTATGCTAGTTCTGTTCTTGCTGATAAATACATGTTGTGGAACAAGCTTATTCTTATAGGCACTACTATTAATGAGAATTGGTGTGTGGGGGGAGATTTTAACATGATCATGTCCCCTTCTGAAAGGAAAGGGGGTGCTTCTATTGACACTAAAGCAATGCATAAATTTTGTGATTGTATGTCTCAAGCTGGTCTTTTTGACATGGGTTACATTGGTCCCCCTTTCACTTGGAGAAGGGGTTTACTTTTTCAACGCCTGGATAGATTCTTAGGCAACCCTACTTTTCTTAATTGTTACCACTTAGCTCGTGTTCAACACTTGAGTCATGCTTCCTCTGATCATAACCCACTTTTATTAACCATTGTTTCTCACCCTAGACCGGCCAGAAAGCCTTTTAAATTCTTAAATATTTGGGCTTGCTATCCTAATTTTAATGACCTGATTAGGTCTTTGTGGCAGCCTTTGAGTTGTGGAACTTCTTGGTTTATTCTTTGGCAGCTGCATAAGAAGGTAGCTGCTGGTTTGAAGAAATGGAATCATGATGTTTTTGGCAACATTCATAATAGGGTTGCTAACTCTTTGAACACTGTCAATGCTTTAGAATCTATTGATATCTTGTCTGCTAAGCAGGTTCAGGAACTGGCTCAGGCCCATAGCAACCTTTTGGCTGATATTGCTTTGGAGGAAGATCTACTCATGCAAAAGGCTCATGATACTCATTTTCTTAAAGGGGACGAAACACTCGATTATTTCCATGCTTATATTAAAAACAGGATCACTCTAAATAACATTAGTCAAATCAAGGGCAGTGATGGGAATGTTATTACTGATGCTGAGGAAATTGGTAATAGTGCTGTTAACTATTTTTCTTCTTTATTTACTAGTCAATTGCAAGTATCTTGTATTGATGAGAATCTATTTATTGATGATAGACATTATATCTCCTCTCTTTGCCTTACTGATATCCCTTCTGAAGAGGAGATTTATAATGTCTTCAAAACATTACATTCTAACAAGGCCCCGGGCCCTGATGGTTTTACTTCCTCTTTCTATATTAATTCTTTGGAATATTGTGAAGAAGGAAACCATCGTAGTCGTTCAAAGTTTTTTTATTGGTGAGGATCTTTGTAAATATTTTTCTCGTCGCTCTTATTGTGCTCATCCCTAAAGGGAATGACAAATCGACTGGAGTCTTTTTAGACCTATCTCTTTAACCTCCGTTATTTCTAAAGTTATTAGCAAGCTCTTGGTGGCTAGAATTCAGCCTTTTCTCAATCGTCTGATTTCTCCCCACCAATCTGCTTTTGTTAGGGGGAGGGAGATTACTGACAATATTCTCCTTGCCCAAGAACTGCTGGAAGATCTGGATAGGAAGTGTCGGGGAGGCAATCTTATAATTAAGCTTGATATTAAAAAGGCCTTTGACACTCTTAACTGGGACTTTATTATTAATGTATTGCTGGCTAGGGGTTTCAATGCCAATTTTTGTCGACTTATTAGAAGATGGCTCTCCAACAACCACTACGATGTTTTGGTTAATGGCGGTACATATGGTTTCTTCTCTGCTAAAAGAGGTATTAAACGGGGAGATCCTCTTTCTCCTATAATTTTTATTATTGTTTTTGATTATCTCTCCAGATTGCTGAATACTCAACATATGCATAATTTTGCTTATTACCTAAACAAAGCTCATTTTCAAGTTACTCATTTGGCTTATGTTGATGACATCATGATATTTTCCAATGCCTCTAAAGCTAATATTAGAAATATTATGAAAATATTAAATGATTTTGAGGGGTTTCGGTTTGTCCTTTAACAAGGACAAATGTCATATGTATTTTAGCAATTACTTACCTCGATCACATCTTCTATAGGCTACCAACTTTATTGGGTATAAAATTGCTAGATCGCCTATTAAATATTTAGGTGTTAATCTTATTAAAGGCAGGTGTAAGCAAATTCAGATGGATGATGTGTTGGATAAAGTCAAGGGTAAGATTAGGAACTGGAAGAATACTTTTCTCTCTAATGGGGGTCGTTTAACTTTGTTAAACAGTGTGCTTCATAGCATTCCTCTTTATGCACTCCAAGTTTTTAATGCTAAGAAAAGTTCTATTGAGAGGTTGGAGAAAATTTTCAATTCTTTTCTTTGGGAGGGGGGTGGTTCTAAAAAGCACTGGCTTTCTTGGAAAAAATTGTGTAAGCCTAAGTACTGCGGGGGCTTAGTTTTAAAGCTCTTTCTCACATTGTTGAAATCAATATGTGTAAGCTTTGGTACAAGTTTAGATTAAGGGAGTCTATCCAGGCTAATTTCATGCATGTTAAGTATTGTAAAAATGTTCACCCTACTATGGTTACTTGGAAAAGTGGGGACTCCAAAATTTGGAAAGCTATCACGAGTATTATACGAGGAGGCCTCTAAGGCTATTTTTGGGACATTGGGGATGGGAAGATTTCTTTCGGCATGATAAGCTGGGGTATGCCTAACCTAAATGAGACTATCTCATCCATACGCACATGAGCAATCTGCCGATTGCTTGGCTTACTGGATTGTGGAGCAGTGGGATTTGAGGAAGATTAGGGAGTTGGTGGGGCAGGACACTGCTATGTTAATTAACCAAATTCCTATAAATAGAACTAATGTTGATAAACCTGTATGGAAGAAGCAGCCTCATCAGTCTGTTAGCAAGCACTTATATCAAAATTTTCATTCCTTTATTAAGTTGGATTGGGGGAAAGGGATATGGAATCCTATATTCTCTCCTTCTATATCCTTCTTCCTGTGGAGGTTCTTCTCTTGTATTTTACCTTTAGATGATATTTTAAAATTAAAAGGATTAAGATTGGTTTCTATGTGTGTGTTCACGTAAGAATGCCGAGGAATCCTCTTCTCACCTCTTTTTCAATTGTATTTATTCTAAGCACATCTGGAACAGGTTGGCCAGTAATTTTGGTTTGGTTTGGAATAATTCCTGCACTATTTATGACTATGTGAAGGTTTGGAAAGATTCAAACCGGGCTGGGAAAGGTTTTATTCTGTTCCCCTATGTTGTTTTGTGGTTCATTTGGTGTGCTAGGAACTCCTATAAGCACACTGAATGTCATCCCTCCCCTGATGCTACTTTCTCTAAAATTTTGGCCTACCACAACAGGTCACTCAGGCTTTTTCATAAAGATACTAAGCACTCAAATAGACCCATTTTGGTTAACTGGGTACCACCTGTGTTGGGGACAATCAAAGCAAATATTGATGGTAGTTGGTCTATTTCCCATTCTGCTGCAGGCGGTCTGTTTAGGGACCATTTGGGGAATTTGTTAGCGTTTTTTTATTCCCCTGTGATGGCTGATTGTCCTCTCTCGGCTGAGGCCTGGGCACTGTTACTTGCTGTACAAGCTGCCATAAATCTTAATTTTGTCTCTTTACAGGTGGAGACTGATTCCAAGAGACTAATTGATATATTTTTTAAGCTGGTTGATACACCTTGGAACTTGATTATTCTATTTAAAAGAATTTGGTATACTATTGACAATTCTATTTTGCAATTCAGCATCACTTTTATTCATAGAGAGGGAAACAAGCCAGCGGATTGGTTAGCAAAAAATGTTGGTTACTCCCCCTTTGTGGGTACAACTCCACCTCAGCAACTTGCTCTGCTGGTTCACGGGGACAAGCTAAATTTGCCATACATCATATATAAATAGTTTGTCTTATCATCATATGCTAATCCTTGCTCTGTTTCATTTTGATGCCTGTATTGTTTTCTTTTTTCTGCGGCAGTCGTTTGCTCTGTTTCATTTTGTTTCCTGTAGGGTTCTCTGTACTCTGTTTCATTTTGTTTCCTGTAGTGTTCTCTGCCTGCGGCAGTTGTTTCTCTCATGTGTGCAGGAACACCTCCAACTCAAGTCTCTTTGGTTACACGTCGATATTAGCCAGGAATCGTCTCCAGGGATCCAGTTTTTCTGCGGGTTTGATTGACTCCAACTCAGTTTTTCTGCGGGTTTGATTGTCTCTCCTATGTTTCTCATGCTAGATCTTGCGGATACTACACTTAATATGGAATCACTAGTATGTCAATTGATTACCTGCAGCTATTTTTGAACACTTTGTTGTCGAGTTTTCTTTACAATTTTACTGTTTTTGGTAGATCTTATTTTCAGAACTCTTTTCTTTTTTGGAGTTTTTACTTGTGTGAGTTGTACTGTGGGGGGAGGATGGAGGGAAACGGGACCTCTATGTGTGAGTTATTGTATTTTTTTGGGGTTTTGTAGTGAGGACCTGGCTCCCTCACCTCCTCCATTTTGTAACACTTTTTTGATTATTAACACGTAGGGAGCCTTTGGGGCTCTTTCCCCTAATATATATATATATATATATATATATATATATATATATATATATATATATATATATTATGCAAAACAAACCTCGGATTAACAAACAATCATAACTCGATGAAATGTTACATTACCACAATCTTTGGAAGCGGAGGTAAGGAGAAGAGCTTCAAGCAAAGACGATAAAATTAGGACAAATATTCAGGACCCAACATATTCAAAACATTTAGATCATAAAAATAGAATCTATCTAAACAACTTAATAAGCAATTTCAACTTTCAGCATATTAAAAGTTTGATAGTCAAAAATACATAGAGGAAAGTTTGATTTTCTTCTGACTCGAGGAGGGGCAGCTCGGCCAGGTGCAGCCCTACCTACAGCTTGAGTTCTTGCTCGCATAGCGACTGCACGGCTACGCCCAACACAAAGAGAATACCCTTTTCCCCTGATTCTTGCATCCAAACGCTTGAACATTGGGGCATTCTTTAGCATATCAGGTATGACCATAAATCTTACTTTACTTCCTCGGATAAAAACATGTTCAAGTTGTGATACTTTGTCATTCTTGGCTTGTACGTGATGTTTTCAAGTTGGCAGTTCCAATTGTCTTCGCACTCGATCATGCTACCTCTGTAGAGCTCACCGCTCTTAAGCTCCACCGTCACCACGTGTCCGACCGCCTTGTGCATAAGCTTCACTGGAATTTCAAGGCTCCGACTCATTTCGGATCACTTTCTTTGGTCTCTAGCAGCGGAACTGCTCAAGTCATCCAAAAAAACAAAAACCCTAGGCTCTTTGGTCGTTTTGTCTCGAGAGACAGTGAACCAAAGGCGCAAACCTTTGAAAGAATATATATATATATATATATATATATATATATATATATATATATATATATATATATATATATATATATAGAAGAAAATGAAAAGAGTGATAACAATTACACTAAGCTCACACTTCGAAACACTTTAGGACGCTGCTCATCTTCATTATACAAGGGAAAATCAAAATCTTACATGTTCTTCGAACAAAGTAGAAACTTTAAGTGGAAGCTGCCCTCAGTTACTTGCGTCGGGGTGTCTCAATAGTGGCACCACGACTCTCCAAATGAGCACTTGGGTGTTACATCCAGGCATTGTAATGTCATGCTCTTGTGTTCTTAACCTCGACTTAGCGTGGTGAAACTATCTTTTGAGTGCTAGGGCGCTACTTGCTTAGCGCTATGGTGTTGTAGTTATGGCGTCGAGTTGTTGTGTATGAAATAAAAATTTTTGTCGGCAATGCCCCTAAACTCAATACAAGAGGGGCATAACTCTCCATACTCACCCCTCTGACAAACTCATTGTCCGAAATGATAAAAGAAATTAATGGCCCTGAGTGAATAATTGATTAACACAAACAGGCTTTACATAGTTACAATTTTCCCACTTGCAAACTTATTGCAATCAATCATGCTCTCCAAAGATACAGCATCCTCATAATTATGAACTATATTGTGGCTCATCTTGATCTTGATCTTGTTGAAACCCAACTAAAACTAAACATAGACAGTTTCTCTAACGTCATAATCTTACTCAACATGTCTACAATATTCTGAGGAGTATGTATCTTCTATAGAGATAATTGACCATCTTCTAAAAGTGCATGAATGAAATGATATCTTAAATGAATATGCTTCATCCTAACAAAAAACAAGGCATTCTTTGATAAATGAATAACACACATACTGTAACTATAAAATTTTACATTCCCTTGCTCCTTGCTCAGCTCTGACATAAAGTATTGCAACCAAATCAATTTTGTGCTAGCTTCAGCGATAGCAACATACTTAACTTCTATAATTGATAAAGCAGCAATCATCTATAACTTAAAAACCCAACTCAATGTTGTGTTCCCAAATTGAATAAACAACCAGTTATACTTTATCTATCATCAATATCTCCTACAAGATCTAAATCAATATATCCCAATACATTAATACCTACACTTTCAAAATGCTTTGATGATTCTTCATCTCAACTAAACATAGCTTCAGTTTCTCTAACGTCATAATCTTAGTCAACATGTCTACAATATTCTGAGGAGTATGTATCTTCTATAAAGATAATTGACCATCTTCTAAAAGTGCATGAATGAAATGATATCTTAAATGAATATGCTTCATCCTAACAAAAACAAGGCATTCTTTGATAAATGAATAACACACACACTGTAACTATAAAATTTTACATTCCCTTGCTCTTTGCTCAGCTCTGACAAAAAGTTTTGCAATCAAATCAATTTTGTGCTAGCCTCAGCAATAGCAACATACTCAACTTCTATAATTGATAAAGCAGCAATCATCTATAACTTGAAAACCAAACTCAATGTTGTGTTCCCAATTTGAATAAACAATCAGTTATACTTTATCTACCATCAATATCTTCTACAAGATCTAAATCAATATATCCCAATACATTAATAACTACACTTTCAAAATGCTTTGATGATTCTTCGTCTCAAGTATTTGAGAATTTACTTCAAGGCCCCAGCACCACTGCAAAGCCTCTAGGGGATATTTCTGAAGTGGCACCCCTACACAAGTATAGAGCGCTCCCATGTATGCTATCTGCCCAAGACACCATCGCACTTGTGCTCTGTCTTGAAGCCTAGGCATTGCACTATTTCTATTCTACATCTATTTTAGCGCCTAGACTTTTATTATGAGGCATTGGATTTTTTTTTTCCTTTTCTTTCACTTGATAATTTCCCGAAGAAGAAGGAAACATGAGAAGACGAAGAAGAAGAAGAATAACGTGGAGGAGGAGGAGGAGGAGGAAAAGAAAGTGAGGGGAATAAGAAGAAGAAGAAGAAGGGTCCCTAACCTTCCTCTTAAACAAGAGAAAGCCCTCCCAGTAAAATCACTCTCCCCACAATTCACCTTCACTAAGAACTCCTGTTGAGAAACTCCGTCCACAGAAGTGATTTGAACCACAACTCTATATTTAGATATTTAAGTCTCATATATAATAATTTTGCATATTCGTTGTAGAATCGAAGGAATCCAAAGTAGCCATGGGGCAGCGACGCCCGGTTGCCAAGTAATTACACCGTCCGGTGTAACTACGCCAATTTTAGCATAGGTATACGCTACGTATTTCTGTTGCTTAGCACTCATGGGTGCGCATTTCAGGCTCCACTTCTCAACATTTGACACCTTGGGTGTAGGTTGCCGGCAAGACAAGGGAAGAGAATTAAATTGCCTCTAAAAAATGGTAGTTTAACTTAAAAACAATGACGCCCTAAACTACTATTGTAACTTTAATCGACACTTAAACTGCTACTTCTTCATTATTCATAGGCTTTCGATTCCGTAGTTATAATCAATCCCAACTCTAAATCTCATTTAAAAAAATAATAATAATCTTGTTATGGGAAATTTGGATCGAGCACTACTTTGCAAGAAAAAAATGCAGAGAAAAACAAACACAGAAGAACAAGAACACAAGCAATTACGTGGTTCGATCCTTTTGGACTTACATCCACGGGAGGGAATCGAACGTATGATTCACTAAGGCAAAGACAAAGAATACATAGCTTTACAAGATGAGCCCTCATCTTCCATGGCCTTCCTTAGCAATCCCAAGGCCCTCCAAGATGCACTCCTCACCTCCCTCAAGCTAAACTCTCTCTTGTTAAATCTTGGACAGATTTTATCCTCACTTGGCTCTCACATTCACTTCTCCTTTCTAAGCCTCACCCCCTCATCTATTTATAATAGATGAGGCCAACACAAGAGGCTTAATAGAATATGACAATATTACATAAGATGTCCCTTTGCCCTTAGTTTAACATAATTGTGAGTCAATATTAACAATTCTCCACCTTGACTCTCAATTTCGAAGCTCTGAAGTGATGATTCCCTCCACCTGGCCCCTGAGGGGCCCTCAGCCCGTGGTAAAGTTCACTAAGTTCAAACAGTGTTTGAACTTAGCTATAGGTAGCGCCTTGGTGAGCATGTCAGCAGGATTCTCCTCAGTAGGTATCTTCTCCACTACTATTGAGCCTTTGGTGACGACATCCCTCACAAAATGAAGCTTCACATCTATGTGCTTGGACCTTTCATGGAAGACCTGATTCCTGGTGAGATGAATAGTGCTTTGATTGTCGCAGAACACAGTTATCACCTTTTGAGGTATCCCAAGCTCTTCAGCCATGCCTTTTAACCACATAGCTTCCTTGATTGCTTCAGTTACGGCAATGTACTCAGCCTCTGTTGTTGAGAGAGCTACGACGGATTGAAGATTAGACTTCCAACCGACGGCAAGATGCGAAGACGAGTGAAAATGAATTCGGTCGGTGACTTCGGTGTCGATGCTTCCAGCATAATCGGAATCCACGTAACCAACTATCTTTTCTTCTTTGTAAGATTCAAAGAACCAGATACTTCCTGCTTTTGCCAAAGAATAGCTCTAGCTAAATTGCACAACCGGACTTCACTGTTTCTAGAGTCTGGAATTGCCGAGTTTGGCAACAGTGAGATTGTCGAATTCTTGTTGCTTGCAATTCAATGGAAGAACGATGCTGATACCTCCTTCCTTCTCCCAAGAACCTGGAAACCGAAATATCTCCAGCCAAGAAGTGTCGAATTTCCCACAGACTGCGCCAATTGTTGTGGGAAAAACTTCTTGACAAAGCAAAAAACACGAGCCAACACAAGGAACACAAAACGATTACGTGGTTCGATCCAACTGGATCTACATCCACAGGAGGAAATCAACCAATGAATCCACTAAGACAATAGAGAAGAATTACACTGCTTGTACATTCAGAAATGAGCCCTCATCTTGCCCAAGATCTCGCTCTAGAATCACCTCGACCCTAGATCTCCAAGATGCTCTACTCACTCTCCACAAGCCTCTCCCCTTCTTCTCTTCTTCCTAGTTCTCCCTTCTTGGTTCTTTCCTCTCCCTTTCTACAAGCCTCCCCCATCTATTTATAATAGATGGAGCCTCCCAAGTAAATCGGGTCCGTGCAAGAAACTTCCATGAGATTTACTAGTGTGTCATTATCTTAACCCAAGTAATTGGGAGTCATTAACAACAAATCTCAAATATATTAAAAAAAAAAAAAGAACTTTTCACAAATTACTAAAAAATAATAGTGATTCGTCAATTTATTATCCAATTTCTAAGTCTTCTCCTATATATATATATATATATATATATATATATATATATATATATATATATATATATATATATATATATATATATATATACTCAATTTTATTTTTCCAATACCACATATTAACCTTGCTTTGCATTAAGTTCTTTGAATTGACTCCAGCTAATAAATGTTAAACTTAAATTAGAGGGAGTACTCAACTCGGATTGTTTATACTATTAGCCCAACTCTTAGCTTTCATGACAAGGAAAAAATCAGCTGGGCCGAATTCCAAATTGCCTTTGTTAAGCAATTGGTGACGTGCTAATATAGAGCTCCCAGATTTGTATTTTGCCCCTTAAAACCTCTTAAGTTTACTTATTAAAATTTCTCTAAAAATGGGAAGTTAAATAAATATATAATTTGCTTAAAAAATGCAAATAAATCTTGGGGCAAACTAGGATGACTTCTAATCACCTTATCAAGTAATCCATTGTGATTTGCAATTAACTAAATCAGAAGAACAAAAATTAAGCTAAAATCTTTTAATACAAGATAAATTTTTCAGTAATAAATTACTTCAGTTTAGGGTTTGAATCGCATTAATTACCCTTGAGCTCACTTTTGTTGAAAAGAAAATAAATGCAAGCCAAATATTTGAATTTTTTTAATAAAATGTGAGCAATCCTAACCATTAATCTCATCCTTAGAACATTGAATTAACTTAATCCTTCAAAATCAAAATAATTCTAAAAAAATAATAAGCCCCAAACATAATATGATTAAAGTTATGCTTAATATAATATTAATGAAACTTATCATGTTAGTCAGCATGTCATCATTTGTAAGTGGTGATTGACACAATAACAATCTTTATTCATAAACTATTACTTTTCAATCAGGTTCTTTTTAGCTGTCTTCTTTCGTACTTTATTGTCCGTTTCATTTTCAACCAATGTACTGTACATTTAAACACAACTGCATCTATTTTGTTGAACAAGAAAATTTCAATAGGAAAACATAATTAAAGCCACAGTTATAATCAAACCCATTAGCTATTATGATGAGATAATATTTCTCAAAACCTTTAAAATCACATTAAAAACCAGACCAAATAAATTAAAGCTCCCAACTTTTTATTACCCAATACATATACCACATGACAACATGTGCCAATTGCTCCACGTTGCTTTATTTCGAGCTGCATACAAGCTTATACCTAAAAAGAAATGGAGTATTTCAGCTGCTTATCAGGAGTGAACAATCCAAAGTGATTCTCTGTCCCCTGCGGCTGCTTCTGATTCTCATCAAACATGGCGAATATATAAGCCTCGATATTCCCCGGCCTCTTCGGCGTCCCCTGCCCCACATGCTTTATCAAGTTAGAAACATAGGTCTGAGCATTTTCCGTCGTCGCCGCCGTACCGCCGTCCGACGGCCACCCGCTCTCCGACACAACCACCGCCACCCCCGACCCTCCGGTCTTCTCCAGCGCCGAGTAAACCGCATCAACAAGCGCGTCGAACAGATTCTGATAACTCAAACTCCCGTCCTGCACCACCGTCCCCGGCGAAGTGAAGAGCGCGTATTCGAGGGAGATGTCGGCGGTGTCGCCCACGTAGCTGAAGTAAGGGTAGACGTTTACGAGCAGGGGAGCGCCATTGCTGGCGAGAAAGCTGACGATTGGTTGCATATCGGAGGTGAAAGCGCCGTTGGAGGGAGGGTAGGAGGCCGAGAGAACGGCGGTGGAGACGGAAGTGGAGACCTTGATGTTAAGACCGGCGGACTGTAACGCGCTCTGAAGGTTTTGCATGGCAGGAAGGATGGATTGGGATTGAGAGCTTGGGATGAGCTCGTTGCCGACGGCGATGTAGCGGAAGGAGACGGAGGAGGAGAAGGGTTGGATGTTGGTTTGAACCCAAGAGGCGGCTGCGGAGGAGGAGGAGGCGAGAGAGTCGATGTCGGAGTTGGGGACGTCGAGGATGACGGGAATGTTGGAGTTTTGGAGGGCTTGGAGGGCGTCTTGGTCGGGGCTGTACAGCCGAATTCCTCCAATATTGTAGGATTTGTAGAGAGCAATGACGTCACTTGCTGAAGGCAGATTGTTCCCGTCCCTGCCATAGCAGACCCCTATAGATTCCACACCTGATTTTAAGGAAAAAAAAAAGGTAATTTTTAAAATTTTAATTGTATTTTCTAAACATTTTGTAATAAAAATAAAAAGTATGAAAAATTATATTCATAAATTTTCTTTAAAAAGAATAAAATTTTTGATTGGACAACGGACAAAATTTACATCTGGACATGTCCACACAGAATAATTGCCCCCGTCAAACATAATGCAATTACAAAAATACCAAATGATGTATAAATATAAATACGAAAAAGGAGGGAAATTGGGGGCTGAAACTCGAACCTGCAAAGAGGAAGCTAAGGAAGGAGCTAAAGGCGAGAATGGAGAAGAAGAAGCTGTGCTTCTTCATGGCTGTCTCTTAATAATTTACTGAAATAGCTTCGATATATATAAATATATAAGAATAGGAACACACTGCAGCTATATATAGGGTGGGTTCGAGGACCTAATTCCTTTTTTTTTTTTTTCTGGTCAAATTTTCACGGAGAAAAAAATAGACGAAGTCCTGCATGTGGCATTTATGAAATTGGGGTTTCTTGTGAGATTTTTCCACCTTAAACATTGCTTCACTGAAGTTTCGTGAAACTTTTTACTAAATCAATTTTTTTTAATATTCCACATATCGATGCATATTACACCCTCAAATTTTGGGAAACATAAATTTATTAAAATGTGTGAATGTTTTAGATACCTCGGGAAACATAAATTTATTAAACATGAATTTATTGTTGATATTTCCAAATAGATTTTGATTGAATCAAAATCTTTTAGGAATCCACCATAATCTTTCATTCACGTTCATATTGATGAGAAAACTAAATCGATACAATAGCGGAAGCATACCTGAGTCCATTTGATCGATTGCAAGCAATGATCTTCCAATCTGCAGACTTTCCGGAGTTTTCCTTAGTCTCTCTCGTTGATGGGGTACAAGAGAAAAAATTTCTCTCTGCAGACTGGGAACCATACCTCTTTATTTAATATAACCAACAGGAAGTTACATGAATTGCTTAATTCCAATTTTACCCCTCATCAAATTGGAATTTGCACTTACGGTATCCACACTTATAATTTCATGACAAATGTATCTAAAGTCATAAACTTTATTCTTAATTAGACCACAATAATTTTGACTTATTAATGATGACCCAACACATTTATTAATTACATTGTAGCCCCATAATCGATTCAACATTTATTATTCTGAGAATGTTATTAGTAGATTTAAAGTTGTTTCTTTTAAGTGGAAGAATGTCTCGGGCCTATAAGATGGTGGCGAGACCAGCAATCCTATACGGCGATGAATGTTGGTCTTTAAAGAGAAGCATAAACTTAAGTTTAATGATGATGATATGAGAATGCTTAGGTGAATGAGTGGCTTTACACTTAGAGACAAAATATGAAATGAATATACCCGTGGTAAGGTTGGTGTAGCTCCACTAGCAGACAAAATTAGAAAGAATGGTCTTAGATGACTTGGTCACATTAAACGTCGACCATCTGATGATCTGATTAGGAGAGTAGATGTTTTAGATTTGACTTATGTTACCTAGAAAGACTTGGGCATATTATATAAAAAGTAATCTTAATTCATTAGAATTAAATGAAAATATGACATTGAATAGGACGCAATGAAGAAAAATGATTCATGCAGCCAACCCAACTTAGTGGTATAAAAGTTTGTTGTTGCTATTGTTGTTCTTATCACCTAAAGCATCATTTCTTATATATGCTAAGATTTTATACAAATGAACAACTGCGAGTCTTCATTTAAGTCTTGAGACCGACTAATCTATATACATCTATCTATCAATATATATATATATATATATATATATATATATATATATATATATATATATATATATATATATATATATATATATATATATATTAATTAAACTTTATATGCTAGATATAAAAATATATAGGAATTAAGTGGAATGTATGTAAATCTTCCATATTTTAATTCAAAGCCTTCACCCTAGACTTGTGGAACAACTAAAAAGTCCGGAGATAAACTTAGTTGATATCTTGATTTCTTGTGGAAGGAAATACAGGTCAAACACTCTAATGAGAATGCATTTATAATCTTTGAAATAATTTGAAGATAAACTTAAATATAATTTTTTTTTTTTTAATCAGTCATAAATTTTTTTTATATCAAAATAATTTAAAAACAAAAGGGGTTATAAGAAATTAAGCATCGTCAATTAATCAATGTAAAATTATTTATCATTTTACAGCATAAGAAATTAATTATTATTAATTATTCGATCTTAAAGTGTAATGATAATTAATAAATTAAAAATAGAAGTAATTCTTATTGTAATAAATAGTTATGGATTAATTAATTAATTAATTAGAATAGTTAAGAAGAAAGGAACCAATAATCGGCACAGTAAACTAATTCGATTAGCAAGAGTAATATCTCATAATAATAAATTAAGAAATATGCTAATTAGCTATGAATTCACTGATTAACAAATTAATAACACTAAATAACATTTTACAATAAATAAGGGAAAATAACATATACATACCATTAAGTTTTATATTTACATTTCTAACACCTAAATAAAATTCTATATATAATTTCTATATAATCACTTTCATGTTTATTAAATAGAAGAAATAAGCATGTATTTTTCTACGATCACGTGCATATTAAAATAAAAGTAATGTTTACTTTTCAAAGCCTTAGGGTGGTGACAAGCAGCAAGCTCACCCCCTAAGTTTAGATTAAAATTCAACAAAATCTTGGCATGATACGTCATCAATAAATTCTCATCATCAGGCATGAATCTCAAGGCATGATACAGATCTCGATGTATTATTTTAAGTAAGAAATATTTGAAATCTAATAAAAAATAATACAAAGCATCGATTTCAGCAAACTTATAGTCAAATTGATCGGTTCGACGAGACAAACTGAATGATATCAAAATTGGTTCAATTTGAGTCAAATCAAGCTCAGATCAAAATTATTAAACCGCTCTTGGAAGTTTCTTGGACATATTTAGAAGGTTGAGCGAATGTCGAATCTTGCAAGCTCATAGTTGAATCGAGCTCTTGGCAAGATGAATCCAACGATCCCAAGATTGCTCAATTATGACATCGTTAAGGCACTCAAATGTCTATCAAACATGTCTGATTAAGGGAAACTCTCTGGATAGTCCGATCAAAGTAGTTCATATTCCAGCATTAATGACACCCAGAGCATCATAAATAGAGTCACACTTCTCTCACGAGGGGAAGAGCTTGAGGCTTGAGAAGGAGCTGAAGTCCAGTATAGTCATTTTCATCGTCGATCACCACCGATCGTCGTCGACCACTGTCGACTGCGATCAACAACCATCAATCTTCGTTGAGTACTACCGTCACCGTCAACCACCGTCGCCCGTCATCGACACCATTGACCAACGTCGAACACCACTCATCACCGTCAACCACACCGATCGAACGTTGTCAGTTAACGCTATAATTTAGAAAATATAGTAACTCTTTCCCATATATGGGATAAGATGTTTTTGTAATCATCAACCAATAGTGAATTTTTACAACTGGGTCTGGCCCCGTGGATTTTTTTCATTTACAAGTTTTCCACGTAAAAAACTTCTAGCGTCATTACTGATTGTTCTTCCTTTCACCTGAGTGTGTGTTTAATTCTCGTGCAACACTAAGACTATAATTCATAACTCTATCACTGTAAAATTTTTAACACGCATCACATGTAAAAAATAAATAAGATAGGTTTATTGGCACTCATTTGGAAATTGTGCAATTCTTGATGAGTATAAAGTTGAGGAGCTCTTCAAGAAATTGTGCTATTTTTTTTTTAAATGAAAGAGCGCTTAATGCTCAATTTTATTGCTCCAATAAAAAATTATAAAATTGGGAAAAAGGTTCCAACTCACACAAACTACAAAACCCCACAAAAATAAAAGAATGGGTCCTTTTTCCAAAAAAAGAAAAACATACAACTCACATGACAACCACACAAACGCAAAAACAGAATTTAAGAACACAGGGACAACATTAGAAACTATAAGTTTCTGCAAAAGAAATTGTGCTATTTATTCATTAGCAAATGTACTATTTTGGAATAAATTATTTTTGTTTTTCTTCAAATCAGAAAAAAAAAATTATTCATTTATTTTACAGTAAATCAAATAAATTAAAAATATTTCAAATACAATATATTATTCTTATATTATATTTATTTCGCCCTACATCACCTTTTCAGAAAAGCACACAACCCCAAATTTTGCTTAAAGCAACATATGTTGCAACTGGTAAAGCCTCAAATGCCATTATATGAAGATATGCAACTGCAATTTATTTAAATATTGAGAATATTACATAAATACCACACAATCCTTATGTATTTACACATCTAACCCCCAAAGTATGTTATTTACACTTGTAACGCTAAGAGTCTGTTTGGGACAGGGGCAGCTGCATCTTATTGAATAATCTGCTGATAAGCTGATTAAAAATAATCTGTTGATAAGCTACATGCGGTGGTTATTACAAATTTTTGTTTTTCTGAAAAAGCCTAGATAGGTATGGCGTAAAAATGTTGTTTTCGACGTTTTGAAAACGCATAAGTTGTCAAGACGCGGTTTGCCCAAACAGGTCAAGTGCATTTTCAAAACGCCACCGCACCAAATAAGCTGCCCCAAACGGGTAGTCATTACGGACATAAGTGGTATGCATGCAAATATGAATGTATAGGTGTTAGATATGTAAATACATAAGAATTGCGTGGTATGCATGTAAATGGCCAGTAAATAAAGGGTGGCCGAAAGGGTCAGCAATATTAGCATCACATAGGATTGGATTTTTCTTCAGATTAAGAGTACTTGACCTTTCAACTGCACAGAAGAAGGCTTCCACACGTTAGTCCGTAGACTAGATACAAATCAAGCAATGGAGCGGAGAAACAGAATATTAAGCTCAGCTACCAAATAAATAATCTCAAAACTGTCAGCGTAAATCAAAATGCATTTAATTTCAAGGGAAATTTACAGATGTACCACATAATTTTATCTATTTATATATCTGACGCCTTAAAATTCAGTCTATTTACATACATAACATTTTGGTACTTTAAAATTATGTAAAATAAGGTATTTTTCACTTTTAAAAAGGCGATAATAGTCGTATTTTTTTATGTGATATTAAAGATTTGAATGTTATGTGTGTAAATATATAAAGTTTAAGTTCGAGATATGTAAATGCACAAGTAAATGATCTTTCTAAATGTAGTTTTCATTATGCTTTTTAATTGAAGTTAGAAACCAAGAAGAAATTATAGTCTGTATTGATAAATCACCGGAAAGGCTTAAGAAAGTCCATTTGCAGCGTCTGCCCGTAAAGAGAAGGGAAATATAATCATCCAACTCGCAACTCAGATGGACAACGACTACTATGTCTGTATTGAGAAGGAAGAAAAGGGAAAGCAGAAAAAACATTTTTTCTTATGTTATTTGTCCATGCAAAAGATTAAATCATAAAAAGCAAAAAGGAGACTAACTTGTTACTAAATACATGCAAGACCGGACTAGCCGGCTACTAAATTGTCCGTCAACTTTGATGTGTTTGGGACGCTCATGGAAGGGAGGATTGTATGCAACGTGAATTGATGCTTGATTGTCAATTTAGGGCTGCAAAGCAGTTTGATGTTCGCGAACTACTCTTGTCCGACATTTTAAGAAGCTCGTGTTCGATTCATTCTTAAGTTAACGAGCCAAATACAAATAATTTTTTGTGCTTGATATATAAACGGGCCGAACACGAACAAAAATTTGTTTGTTAGTGTTCGACTAGTTTTGGCTCGAAGTACTGCTCATATATATATATATATATATATATAGACAACCGAGTGATGAAGATTTTAAAATGGACGATAGATTTTGACTCTCTTACTGAACCTCCTACCATTCATGTTTGGCTGCGCTTCCCAGGTTTAAAGGTCCATCTTTACAATCAAGAGCTCATCTTCGGCTTAGCTATGGTATACGGTAAACCACTCAAAACTGATACGCCCACATAAAAGCTGTCTCGGCCTTCTGAAGCCAGAATTTCGATAGAACGGGATATTACTTTACATTTTCTGGGAGAGATATGGGTTGGCACACAACATCAAAACTTTTGGCATCAAACAAAACTCAAACATATACCTTTTGACTACACCCACTGTTGCATGTTTGAACACTCTTTCTCAATGTTATCATTTGTATCTGAATCTCAAACCTCCAAGTAAAAATGCTATGAGGTATGCCCCACTTCATACCTATCCCTCTTCCACTTCCTAGTGCATTCCATCGACTATTGAACCATTGGTTGACACGCCGCCACGTTTCCCTCCCACGACAATATTATTTTTGTTGTTATGACCGATGTTTTGGCAAATAGTTCAGTTAGGCAACTTACAGCTTCAATTATTGTTGAAAACAATACTGCATGACCCTTACCTCCAAAAGATAGTGTTTGGTCCAATAATCTGGAGAACATCGCTGCTCCACATCATAAGGAAGCATCAGGTGTTGAGGAGACATTTCTATCACCTATTTAGAATGAGAATGTTGTTACTATTAGCCATGAGCAAGGGGTTCATCCTCCTCTATATACACGATCATCTGTTGACCACACTGATAAGATGAATTAGATTTCGGATAAGGAATGACAAATTTACACAACTAGGAGGAAGAAGATGAATGGATGCACACTCCAGCTCGGGAATTTAATGGATGACACTTTTGTTACTACGGGCAATGACAAGACACTCAGCAATTTGTTAGTTAGCACCGTTCCTAAAACTAAAGGCAGAGAGAAGTCTAAGCTGGCTTGTCCCTAGCTACTTGTTTTCTGCGAGTTTTAAATTTTTGAGTTTATCTGTTTATTCTTTTTTGGGTTGTTAGTGTGTGTTGTATCGTTTGCATAAGATGCCTTTATTAAGTTCTCTCATACAACATTTATGTACCTCTTCTTTTTTAATATAATTAGCTCTAGAGCGTTTATATATATATATATATATATATATATATATATATATATATATATATATATATATATATATATATATATATATATATATATACATATATATATATATATATAAAAGGAAACCGATATTTAGCGGAGGCCCAAATATCGGTTTCTCATGCGCTAGACCCCATGATGAGAGCCCGCGCCATGTGCCTAAACAGACCGAATCCCCTGCGTCATTGGTGGGATTCGAACCTCTAACCTTCGGGGTCTTACAGAAGTCCCGTCCCACCAGACCAAGAACGCGACACAATATAATTAGCTCTAGGGCGTTTCTGTTTGTGTGTGTTTATATATAAAATTGATGAGTATTATCTTTAAAAAAGTGAATTGACTACAAGGGCACAAAGATTTATAATCAATTAAAATTATTAATTAAAAAATATAATAAAAATATATTAAACTATATTTAAATATTGTTTTAATATAAACAATACGATTTAAATTTTGCCCCAACACTTAACATCCTACGGCTGCAAGACTCTTTGTTCGTGAACATCTCGTGTTCGGCTCGCTAAACAAACAAGTCAAACACAAACACACTTTTTGTGTTCGAAATATAAGCGAGCCAATCATGAACAGTGATATTCTTAACGAGCCGAACACGACCTAAGCCTGGGCTCGCTCCTGTTTGGCTCATTTACACCCCTAATTGTCATAGAATATAAAGTTGGTGCAATAATTGGTTAATGCAGGTCCATTTAGTAACATTGGCGGCCAATGCATGTTATTCTGCTTCGGCTAAGGATATGGAGATAACAGTCTGCTTCTTTGACTACCAAGATATTAAGGAATCAACTGGGAAGATGAAGAATCTACTAAGCGATTTTCTTGTGTCCGGAAATGATCCCCAGTTTGGTTTAGAAAAAACTTTTAATTGTGTAGTAGATGAACTTGAAAAAAAATATACCTTGTCCTTGAGTAAGATTTTAGATGGCAGTGTAAACGATGTGTTGCAATCATGTATGAAGTGCTTGGTTGAGAGAAGTGTTGACTTAGCTAATGAATGAGAAAGGTAAAATCAAGAAAGGTGGAGATAAGGTATGTTAATTTTTGCCAATCAATCGCCAATATTATGATACATCGGGAAAGCATTTACTTTGTGACTAAGGTCCATAGGACCATTGGTTGGTTTTGCATTTTAGATGTCATGCAACTTTAACAGTGTTACAGTATAATGATGTTGATGCAATGTAATTCCAGTGTTGGATCTTGCCACTTCTAATCCTAGAAACTGCCTTAAATCATCCAAAACTGAAAACTGGAAATGGGTTTGAAGAAATTATCTGATAGCATTTCTAGAGGAGCCTGTAATAAGGAAGAATAGAACTGTAGTACATAAGAAGAAATATTATTGAGCAGACACTAATACAAGTGCCTTGGAGCATTATTTATAAGCTCCTTACAGGATAAATTAGTAAATAGCTTACAGGGGGAAAAGATGTAAAATACAACAGATAGCATTAATGTATAAATTCTAATATTCTATAATCCCTAACACTATTGTAGAGACGAGCGGCGGACAGGACGAAGCAAATAGTAGCCAAACCAGAGAATCAGAGATGGAAAGTTTTAGGTGAAACAAATGCTGCCCCCCAAAGCATCGGGGGATTTGATGGTTAGCTTGGTGGGAAGCTCGTGGTGTCGTTTAGGAGGTAGGCTTTGGTGAAAATGTCTACAGGTTGGTCTAGCGTCATAATGTATTTTAACATGATATGCTTAAGCTTGAAATGTTTCCGAATAAATTGGCAGTCGACTTGGATATGAATGGTTCTGGCTTGGAAGAATGGATTATGTGCCAATGCGATGGCAGATGTACAATCATTATAGTGATAAACAGGAGTCGTTGAAAGACCATTGATATCTTTTAAGATTCCCTTTACTCTCTGCTGTCGTTGTGGCCAGAGCATGGTATTCTGCTTCAGTGGAAGACCGAGCAATCGTATTATATTTCTTAGAGAACCCGGATATCAGATTTGGACGAAGGAATATGCAATATCCTGTTGTAGATTTTCCATTTTGAGTGTCACTTGCCCAACCGGCATCAACATATGCACAAAGAGATAAAAGTCCATAGTATAAAGTATCATTTGAGCAACGCAAAAGTCTTTTGAGAAATTCAAAGTGTTCATTATGTGGTTCGTGCATAAATTGATTGAGGAAATTAACAATAAAAGTAATGTTGGGTCACTTTACAGTGAGATTTGTAGTGCACCGATGAGCTATCTATAATATTGTGGATGTGGAAGGATAGAGGAAGTTGTAGACTTAGAGTTATAAGTTGATAGTGGTGTTAAAACATGTTGGAATTCTTTCATGCCAGCTTTGGTGAGTAATTCAGTTAAGTATTTGGTTTGAAGCTTAAATAACCATTATTGATTTTGCATATTTGTGGTTCTAAAAACTGAGAGAGAGAGAGAGAGAGTCAAGTTACTTTAAATTAAATTGTGCTGTAAGTTTTTGTATCATGTGTTTTATTTATGTTCGTGAATTTTTGTTTATTAAAAAATCATCAACTTAAATTAGTAGATAGATACAGATGTTATTGTGTTGGTAAATAAGAAGTGAAGGATCACATGTACTAAGTTTACATGTGAGATTTTACAGAGCTTGTTTTAGAGTTATTGTGGAGTCAGATGTGGTATTTTGTAAAAGCATGAAAATTTTAGCGGGTATGAGTTTTCCAGGTTGAGCTTGAGTGATCATATGATGTGTTTGGGTGGGAGGAAAAAATGTGATTGGTAACAGGGTTGGGTGAGTTGGTGTTAAATGTTGTAGTGACGAATGGGTAATGTTTTGTTGGGAGGGAGGAGGTAAGGTTTTTTTGGAGGGAGGGGATGAGGTTTTGTTGATATTTCATATTAATAAGTAATTAAGTATAAAAACATCTCCATGATATGGCGTGTTCAACTTTTCTCAATTATGTCATGTCCCAGTATCATATTTGTGTCCCTGTGTCCATGTTTCATAGGGATCCGATGGCTTGAGAGCAAGTCGATAGGAGTCCAATTGATGAGTTTTATGGATTTGTAGTGCCCCCAGGTGATGTTGCCCCACTATGCTGAATATGGATTGTATGGGTAGAATAGGTGTTAGATAACATTGTAGAGCATTGTTCCTATGTGATTTTATTGGTAATTGGCTTTAATGAAGAGCTCCTTGAAAAAGTAAATTGATATAGTTTTCAAACAATATCACTATAAGAGATTGTTTGGTTGCAAGATTTGGGCTAAATTTTTCCAAAAAATACTGTTTTACAACAATAATTATATTACCTTCTTAAATATCTTTTTCATTTGTTTTAAGGCAAAAGATTAAATTTACTAAATGTGAGTAAGGGGGGGAAGTTAAGGGACACCACTCACCATATGCCTCTCATTCTTCTTCATTCAAATCCTGAATCTTGAAAATATATCCCAAACAAATTATAAACAGAACTAATTTAAGGAGTCAAGTTAAAGTTGATTCACAAATATACTAAATTAAAGTTGATATAAATCCTATTTGTTGCCAAATAACTCCTAAATTAAATATATCAAGTAATATACATTATGTGTGAGAGAACTAACTTATTTTATTGTATCCAAAAAATCGGAAAAAAAAGATGGTTTGCTAACTGAAGACACAACAGAGGGAATTGGGGATTCATGTAGATTTAGAAAAACTTCACGCATTGAACATTGAGTTGAGTCAATTCAAATAAATCCATTCAGAGTAAAATTACTGATATGAGAGCTGAGGATATTAACGGTACAATTTGGATCTGGCAGCTTCCATGAACGCAAGATTTCAATTTGTTCGCATGAAAACAATCATAAAGAAAATAGAGATTAGGAGCCAATCACGAGCATCTTAGAATAGTTACCAAAGATTAATAAAAATGGAAAAACAGTATTGTGAAGAACTAAAGAAGCAGGAAAACCATTGAGCCAGTTTTGAGGTAGCTGGAAATGAAAATGAGCTCTGTACTGTTTGCTTGTGATAGAGGAAGAGTCTTTGGAATCTGGATTCAGGACATGTCCCTGAGAAGAGTTGCAACAGTCAGTAGTTGACGAGCTGAAGTCGTTGAACCATAGATTAGGGCTCCGTGTTTGTTGGAAAAGACGATCATCATCTACCATAAGGCCAAGGGATTCGAGTCGAAGACGAGCGGGTTATGAGAGGGAGTGAGGCAGAAGACGCGAAAGACACCTGAGTAAAAATATCGCAAAGAAGCGGGCCGAAAACTCCGCCACGAGGCGTTGTCGCCGCCACCCCCAAACGACGCAGAACGACGTCTCCACGCCGCGCCGCGCCTCCACCGCCACCCCTAAAACTTCCAACTCTTTCCAAATAGAACATACAAATCAGAGAAGCAAATAAATTTTTAATGAACGACAAGCACAATAAAATTCACAGTATACCGTATGTTCTTGTTTCCAAATGATACTATGTCTTGATAAAACTGTTCCTTAACACAATGAACATCAAACAATTTAGTATCTGAATATTATGCTATAATCTCGCTCAAAAAAGGCCTGTTTGGAGACGTCCAGAGGTCTTTCAGCAGTTACCAAGAATCAATTGGTCTACTCATGCCGATCAGGCTCGGCCGACCAAGTTGATCCCACTTACCCGAAGTTAATTAAACTTAGCTGGTTGAGTCATAGGGCAGTCGGACAATAAGTCACTTATGTTTCATGTTAGGCTACTTTTGGCTTGAAATAATTAAATCATTTTTATTTATTTTATTCTATACTAACTTTTATATGTATTAAAAATGTTAAATGTTATTATTTTTAAAACTTATTTAGATGTTATAATTATAATAACATAAGATTAGGGGTTAGATATGTAAATAAATAGGATTATTAGGTGGTATGTATGTAAATATTTTTAAAATTGAGCTCCTTTTTCCCATAAAAGCTCCTTTTTCCTGATTTCTCTGATTTAGGATTTATACATGTTAATAAATAAGAGTTAGGGGTATCTATTTATCATGAGATTTTCCCATAAAAGCTCCTTTTTCCTCATCTGATGTATATGTAGATATATAAATACCCCCACAATTCTCTCCCTCGTTCTCCATTCTGCCTAAAAAAGAATTATATATAAACAAAAAAATAAGACAAAAATTCTTATTTATGCTTATATTCGAGTCGAACACGTGCTCATATGAGCAAATTTCAATTAAATCGAATCAAACACGAACAAGACTTCAGTACGACCTTATTTCATACACTAAATTTCAAACAACTCATGTCCCGATTAAACATTAATTTTACTATTTTGAATATAAAAATTAAAATAGTAAAATTAATTATTCAAATTTTGAATAAAAATTTCGATGTTAGAAGTAAAATTATAATTTTTATTTTTATTTAATAAATAGATTAAATAATTATAATGAACAATATATCTTAAATAAAAAATTAAAGATGAACAATGCAATTAAAAAAAAAAGAAAATAATAATAAAAAAATAACTGTCCAGAACCCACGTCGACGCAGCAAAGCAGAAGGGGTAGCGATCATCAGCACGAAGTCGCCGGCGAGGAAAACGCAAATTTGGAGAACCAATCGACTCCCCGAATCCCTTCGATCTTTCACTTCCGCCGCCCTGCAATTCGCCGGAAACAGCCGCCGCCTGCCGGAAAGTTAATGTCTTCCGACGGCAAATGTCACCCGTTATGGTAGATTTTCGGTCGACTGTCTCTTCCTCCTCCCATAAGGTTCAATCCAATCGTCATACATCGCAGAGCTTTGTTACAGGCTGTATACCTCCTTCCCTTTCTCATTATAGTTTTAAATCAGGAGGCATTGCCGAGCCTTCTTTGCCCATGGATAGATCGAACCTAGGGCAAGGGGTTTCGGCTACTACGGAGAAGCATTCGGTTCCACGTTTCCGGAAGCAGAGGAAACGCTTCGGTAATTCTCGTGCGTCGAACACTGCATCGGATGGCGGTGCCGGTCTCGGGTTCGCGCAGTCTAGGTCGAAAACGCTTTATGCTGTTCCTTTTGATCTGGGGGAAGATAGTGGGACGCAGTCTGTGCTGGAGCGGTTATATGGATGGAAGCCTTTTGTATCGGATGCATCAAATTGTGCGAGTTCTGGAACAGGAGTTGTATTTGGCGCTGGTTCGTCGGGATCAAATGCTAGTTCGAGCAATATTGGGGTGGGGAGTGGTAAAGGCGTTGCACTTGATGTTTGTGACGAAGGTAGAGGCGATATTGGCGAGGGAAATTTTGTGTTTGGAAGGGGAATGGAGAAAGTTTCTAGCTGGAGTAGTAGCTCCTCGCAGAGCTCGAGCACACAGAACTCGGGCAATGCCGACTCCGCTAAATTAAGAAGTTCTGAAACAGGAATACCAGTGGGTGGTTCGTCTTGCTCTCTAGTTGAAGGAAATATGTTTTCTGATAAGGGTGTATTTGTTTTTGGGATCAGTGGAAAGAGTGATGGTAATTTGTACCACAGTTCGTCATTGGGATTGGAGAACGATGCACTCTTTAAATTGAATTCAAGCAAAAATGTTGACGAGAAAAGTGGGAAGCCGGAGTCCAGTATGTTTGCGCATTGGGATGGAGAGATGAAAAGCACCCATCCAAGCAAAAACTCCTATTTTATCCCTAGTGATGGTTTATTTAGTGAACAACCTGACAGAGCCAGGAAGAAGGATCAGGAGAACTCTGGTAATGTGGATTGTCAGAAGGCAGACACTGGTGTAGATGTATTTGGACGCTTTGCAGAGACAAAGGCTAATTTAGATCAGACCTCAACCATGTGTTCCAATGGGAGCTTATTTTCCTCAGTTTCTAAGTTACCTGAAGACTTGATGAAGCTCAAAATTGATTCTTCTGAGAATGGTGAAAATGGGCACAAGAATTCAGGTGTTTTTGTATTTGGGAGTGGTGTAAATAACAGCAGCCGTGCAAGCAAGAGTTCATCATTCAATTTTTTGGACAGCTCCTTATCAAAGCTACCTGAGAAAATGGAGAAGCTGAACTTAGATAGTTCTATTGGTATGGCCCATGGAGATAATGAAGCAGGTGCTGAGAACAGTTTAAAGAAACAAGCTCAGTTCACTCAGACTTCTTCTTCAGGTAATGATGGGGGTGGCTTCTCTATGTTTCCCGGGGAGTTTAAAAAACAAAACTTACATAGCTCAGGTATTGGGGAGCTTGGGAATGACGATAATCGTGTTTTCGTATTTGGTAGAGGTATGAGGAAAAATACTAGTTCAGGCAATTCGTCGTTCCAAAGTTTTGAGGAGAGTTCAATCTCTAAGCTTCCTGATGAAATGAAGAACATGAAGTTGAATAACTTAGGCAATGAGAATGATTCTCAGAACGATAATCCGGGAAATACTTGGAACCATAATGAGAACAATGCAGCTTCCAACTTAAGTTCATGTCCGAGCAAAGAAGATTATGGTTCAAAAATCACACCTTTGCAGGCTCATAACTCCTGTGGGCTGAATGCAGAACCTACATCATTTTCTTCTGCACTACCGAGCTTCCAGAATTCTATGAACCATTTGTATTTTACTAGCATGCATACAGGATCAGACACACCCATGGAATTTAAAAGTCAAAAGCTTGATTCTTCTTTGTTGACTAAGCAGAGTCTCTTCACTCAACCGCAAAAAAGCATGACTAAGGAAGATTCTAAAAGCGTCCGGGCAAAGAATAAAAGAGTTAAAGCAAGGAAGTCTACTCCAATACACCCTAGTATAGCTAAACAGTTTGGTTCTGTGGATAAGGGTCTTGAGGAAAATCAAGAGCAAGATTCTACTGGTGGTGCGGATTCACCAATGGATTACTCACCTTATCAGGAGACTCTAGTATCTAACTTGTGCTCGGAAACACCTGTTGCAACTGATGAATCCATCCATTTTGATTCAAGATGCATATCAAATGATGCTCAAAAATCAGTTTTTGATACTAATGAAAGTCTTCGTGAACGTGAAGAAGCAGATTGTTGTTTTAGAGTTCCTTCTGAAGGACATTTTACTTCTGTGGATGAAATGAATTCTGGACTTCGGAAAGGAAACCTAGAAGCCATAAATGAGAATTTTGACTCTGTTATCCAAGCAAAATCTTCTTCTATAGAATCAGAATCATTCAGCTATAACTCAAGCTTAAAAGAGCCTACTTACAAGGGTAAATTCACGTTCAATTCTTGTTCAAAAGATGCTGGTCAATCCAATTTTCTGTTTGCTGCTACATCTGTTCAAGGCCCATCATCAGTATCGAAACGAAATTACCGACGGAAAATCAAGATAAAAGGTGTTGAGGAATCACATTGTAATTTTAAGCAGCCTTTGGCTCCTCTACCTTCAAATACATTTCTTTTTCCAAATGCAACTGTGCCTACTGATACCAAACAAGAGCAAAAAGACATTTTTGATGGTGCAAGGGAACGAAAATTTAATGCTACAAAATCTAATCAGGATTCTGCAGAAGAAACTTGTGAAAAGTGGCGACTCAGGTTCTCTTTATATTTTTCCAAATTTATTACACTTCTCATGGTTTTTTTTTTTTTTTTAACCTTATTCAAAACATCCATTTTGTACTAATATATTATGGTACATTTACATGCATGCCATCCAATTCTTATCTATTTAACTAGCTAACACCTAAACCTTTCATATCACACAAAAATTGCGGCATTTTAACTTTTAGAAAGTGAAATACACCATTTCATGCATAGGTAAGGAGGCTTATATGTAAAAATTGAAGTTTGGGTGTTAGGTATGTAAATACATAATGATTGAGTGCTATGCATTTAAATCCTCCATATTTATTTAATGGTGGTTGTTTGATTCTAATCATTCTTTTCTATGGTGCAGAGGTAATCAAGCTTATGCAGATGGAAATCTTTCTAAAGCTGAAGACTTTTATAGTCGTGGAGTGGACTCTTTCTCTTTCGATGAAATTTCTAAAAGCTGCAGTAGAGCTTTGATGTTGTGTTATAGTAATCGTGCAGCTACACGAATGTCACTTGGAAGGTTGAGGGAAGCACTTGATGACTGTAAGATGGCTATCACAATTGATCCTAGCTTTCTTCGAGCGCGAGTAAGGGCCGGAAAGTACGTGATTCGTGTTTCTTATTTGTTAATTGGGCACATGTTTGCATTTCATTTTTTTTTTAATATCTCTGTCTTCTACTTTTGAAATCTCATATATTAGAACTGTTAATGAAAAGAAATAAAGGAATATTGAGCGTGTTGTTCATAAAATAAAGGGAAATTCACATACGCAGCACAAAATTCTTATGTATTTACTTATCTCACAGCTACAATTTCATATTTACATACATACCACTTTGGTACTTCAAACCTATGCATGAAAATTTGTATTTTACTATGCAAAAGTGATACTAGTGATAAGTTTGATGTAATATTGAAGACTTGAGTTTTATGTGTGTAAATATGAAGGTATAGGTGTGAGATATGTAAATACATAAGAATTTTGTGTGAATTCCCCTTTTTTAATTCACTTTCACAGTTTATATGTTACTAAAAAATCTTACTAGTTTTTTGTTCTTGTAGTATCCATCTTTCCCTTGGAGAGACTGCAGATGCACTGCAACATTTTGAGAATGTCTTGCAATTAGACGAAGAGGCAAAATCTGACCAGAAAATTCTATTAGAGGCCGTTGATGGCATTGAAAAAACTCAGGTAGAATTTTCTTTTAATTGGTCTTTGAATTGTCCCTTTGTTCTTAAACCTGTTGTAATATTTTGTGTTTTCTTTTACTAAATTTAGTTGGATCACCAGTCAATAGTATTCATTAATGAAAAACTTATAATGACTATTAAAGGGGAACATTTTAGTGGATTTAGATTTTATTCAGTTGGCTTACTGAATTGTTTAAAAAGAAAACTTTTGGTTGAACTGAAAGTTCTCTAGTTTGCTTAAACCTTTACCTTTTTAGCAATTTTTTACTAGACTAAGTAGAAGTTAAATTGTTCGTTGCACTCAAAACTTTAATACCTATTTTTTCAAGAAATCAATGATCAAAATTTGCTATAACCTTCACCCCAACATCTATTCTCAATAAATATTGGCAACTTAGCAGATTTTAGATTTTTGTTATAACTATGAAATCAGTTGTTTTTTTTTTTCAACGATAAAATTTTAACAACTGCTCCTTGAAGAACCTTTCTCATGCTAGTTGAAAATGCCACGTGGTTTTCTCTCCTCGCTATTTTTTTTTATAGCTTGATGTTGATAGATGTAAGGCTAAATCCAAGTAGCAATATGTTGTTAGGAAAGATTTCTTCATGGGAACAAATTATTTTAAAGAGTTATAGACATTATTGCTATTATGCATATTAATTATCTTTTTCATGCATTTCTAGTTTTCATGATTCAATAGTTAGAGAAAGTATAAATCTCTCGTTGTATAAGGTTTTAAAATCTCATCCAAAAGAATAATTTAAGGGATAATTTTAACCGGCTATGTTCAAATGCGATAACATAATGATGGGTAAATGTATATTTATATTTGATAAAATTATAGTTGTTAATGACATAAAATAGCGCACCATGGCAGATGATGCAGCTAGGCTTACTACCTATGGTAGAACCTTGACATGGTGCATTGCTTCAAAATGTTGTGCGCCATTTGATTACGGTATGCTACATTTGCATTGTCAGAGTTCTTAAATACTTTTCACTTAAACTAGTGCTTAATTAATTAATGCTAAAATAAAATAAATTTTGCCTTAAAAAGTGATTAAATGAATTTTTAAGGCTAAATCTCAAATTGGTTACTTTCCTTCGTCTTATAGAAGCCATATCCAAATTTGGTAGATCACAAGCCCTCGTCTCATATAAGTAACTTGAAAAATTACTTTTGTCGTTATTGAATGCTTGTAATGAATGTAAGGGTTCATGGCTAGTATGTGATTCATCCACACTTATTATACATGATTTTGTGATTACAGTATCGTGAGCTCTAAAAGATGCCCATGGCTCATGGTATATTTTTCCTTTTAACTCTTTTGGAAGGAAGGAATAATAAGCATCATGATGTTTTAAAGAACTAATAGTAGCTCTCAGTTATTTCTCTCGCCTAATATATAAGGTTGACCGTCATTTATTTTAATTGTAAGAGATTGAGGTTTTTTATGATTGTTACTTATATTTTTAATAAATACTAGCTCGAGGTTTTGGTTGATCTAGATTGGTGGTTGAAAGTTGAGTTTGTATATGGGGAAATAGATGAGGATGGATGGTATACTCAATGAAAATCCCATGGCTTTGTCTCTTTAGACCAACTTGTTGGATCCAAACTATCATTTATAGAATGTCGGAAGGCTGCATCATCCAAGTAGTCTAAGCTACATTCTATTAGTTACCTTGAATAGGCTGATGTGACAATACAACAAAGCGTATGAGCATCTCCCTTCGAAGGGAATGCTAATGTTCTTGAATGACGAAGGTATTTCAGGTCTTACGTGGTTAATTATGATTTAGAGGTTCAAAACGTGATGTTAAAGGTATAATGCAGTGTGCTTTTTATTTCAATCAAAGTTGACTCAGGGGCATAACGCATGGAGCAGTGCATTCAAAGGTGTCAGTACATGATTGCCTCTCTCTTTGAGGTATTGGCATAGTTAGTTTAATTGTCCAAGATGAATTTTGGCCCAGCCAAATAGGATGCACCTTAAGGCTGATTGGGTCAGAAACATAATTTAAAAATTGAACCAAACTGATCGGTCCAACTATTTTAATTATGAACATGCCCTTGAATTTATTTTGTCCAGGCCCAAAACCAATCTTGCCAGGAACTAGCTTGAATTGACTGTTGAATCAGTGAATAGGTTTGATTTTTTATGAATCAGGCTGTTCTTATTTTGATCAATTTTTGGCTTATTGATTTCATTGAATGGTTGGAAATTAGAGGTTTATATTAAAAAAAAGGTGAAAATAACTAAAATATCATGTTTCAAATTTTATTGTAGAATCTTTTTTACAATATTTAAGAATAAATTATTCTAAATTAGAATATTGTATTTTGAATATGTGAAAATATTAATATTGTGTTCTTATTACATCATTTGTTACATAATCTTGTTTAATCCCAACTGAACCGTTGAAAATTGAACTCCTTTCGGCTCAATATCTGATTTGATTTGAATAACCATCATATGAACTTTATATCACGAGATGCTTTTATTATGAGACTCAATTCTTGAGGGTTTATGCCCGGGTAGTAGAGGGCTATATGGCATATCCATGGTTTTCCTTAATGAGAAACTATCTAGTTGACTCTTCAAAGCATTGCCTTATGCTCAAAGAAAGGTTGGATTGCTTTTAGTGATCCTAAGATTTAACTAGCAAATGCGTTCTGATATTAAAAAAGTTTGGGGCTTATAGCTATGTATATATAAAAGCCCGTGAAATGGGACTTACGAGATTATGGGTTTGTAAACTAACGTATGGATGTATGTGGTATCGATAGACTTATGGTCCAACTTAAGAATGTTTATTAGATTGATGGGGTTATGGCTTAGTTTGAGGATGTTTATGGGACTGACTTATGGGGTTATGCAGTTGCTTAAGAACATATATGAGACTTTATTAGGTTATGATCCTACCCAAGAATTGTATTCTATGCTTCCTTCATATAAAATCACTTAGGAATATAGCACCTTAAGTCTCTGAAGGTTTGAATCAACTCTACGATCCATGTGTGACATATCCTCTTGGTTAGAGAATGATTTGAGATGTGTTTTATTTCGTCGTGGTATAAAGGAGGTAGCCTGGGAATTTAAATATTTATCATAATTGACTTTGAAGGCCTTATGAAATTGTGTTTTCAAATATAATGGTGATAGTTATGCCATTGAGTCCTAAAGATCAAGACCTAGTGCTTATTGCTTTATTGTTGAAGATGTTTACTTTTAGGACTCGTCATTCTGATATTGGAAGGACCTAAAAGTAAGATTTTTAGCCCACTGGATTGATCTTGCCTTATAAACACGATGGTATGGATTCGTTAGTGTTGAGTTATGTAGTTTGAGTTTGAAGCCAGTTGAGAAGTCTGGCAATGGGACTTGTGAACTTTTGGTTAGAAATTATTCTTGTGCTAGGTTTACGATTTTGCACTAAAGGCAAGGTGACTTAATTCTAATTTTTTTATGAACATTCCTAGATCTCTTATACCAATATAAAATCAAACATCTTGGTGAGTCACTCGTCATCAGGGCTTGAACCATGGAAGGCTTTGGCAACTTTCTTGGGGATCAAAGTTAGCTTTTCTTTTGCTGCTTGCTGGGACTTTAAATCAGATAGGTTAAATGCATGCATACATTATCTTTAAAATTTTATAGAGATGGTTGAGATAGATTTGAAAGACACGTCATTAGATTATTATTATTTATGCCATGATCTTGTATGCACTCTAGGAATCTAAAAGACATATCACAACGTTCTTGGAATTTATGAGGAGTATTGTAAAAGATAGTTTGAATTTATATCCTTAAGGTGACTTGACTCAAGCTATGGCATCAATCGAGATGGGTTAAAGATTTCTTACCTTTCACAAATTTATAATTTAATAATTATTTTAAGTTTCATTCAAAACTTAGATATTGTATAGCTAGATTTTTAAGTATATTGTAACTTGGGGGGAGGTAGGAGGAGCTTCATTCAACCTTTTGCGGATCTCATCCCAAGTCCAAGTCTAGTTCCATGATCATGAAAAGTAGTATATTAAAGTTAATATATCTGGCTTTTAAGTGTTTTACCTATTATATTTGCTATATATTTTAGTCCTGCTTTCTTATCTCCCTCTTGAAAAATAGCGAAAATAAATAATTTCACCTTGCCAAGCAATGAGCAGTAGATACGATGCAAGGTACATTGTGACTTGTGAAATTTTCCCTATCGCACGGATAAAGGAGAGAAAAAAGTGTTGGGCAGATAGAAAGTGAGAGATGGGGGGAATGGGGAAAAGCAAGTAGGAGAGATAGAGAGGTGGGGACTGAGATATTATGACAGCGATGGCGGTCACTTGAGATGGAGGTTGGGATCAATAAATGATGACTAGTGGTGGGCTATTATAGTTGATTGCATGTCTTTTGTTGCTGCGTGTGAGGTGAGAGGGAAGAGACATATAGGAAATCAGATGTATTAAAAAAAAAGTAAGGGCGAGAAAGATTGATGGGCTGTGTGTTTGTCAAGTGATTTGCATGCATAGAGTAGATCATGTGTTTCGTGCATCTAGAATTGGATAGTGTGTCATGCTGAAAGGCTAGGGTTTGGCGTAATTAGGGCAGTTTTTGCGAGAGATGAGGTGACTAATGGGTTTGCTTGGAATATCTTTGCATTTTTGTTGGATTGGCTATCCAGATTTCTTGTGCAGGTGAAGGAACAAGTGCCAAGCTGCAGCTTTTGAAGTGATTAAGCCTTAGGTGCAGGAATCCCAATGGTATTTATCTTGGTTTGTGTTGTTGAGATTTTTTAATTTGCAACTTTTTATTTATTTTGGATGAATTGCATCCCATGAAATATGAGCACCGACAGGTGTACACAGCTACGACATGACATGAGCACAAGGACACGACATAATTTCAAAGAGGAGGGGAGGACATGTCATGGATACATTTTTATATTTAATAAATTATTAATATTAAATATTTATATTTTTATGCTATTTTCTATTGAAGACATCATAGAATCAAATATAATTGCATAGGACTTTCTATTAATAAAATGAACCAAAAAAGATTAATATTTAAATATATATATTTGATCACACTAGCATTTATGCATGTCCAACCGTATCTTTGTTGTGTTCTTGTCGTATCCCATCATATCCTTACATGTCCCACCATGTCAGACACCAAATCTACATTAAAATTTTCCTAATAGTCTGTAGTGCGTCGGACACATGTTGGGGCATGTTGGAGCCATGTTTGCCGTGTGTCCAACATGGATACGGAGGCCATTCAGAAGTGTCTGTGTTTCATAGGTTACATCTAATATATTGTTGTTAGAACTTACTAGTTGATTATGAGTGTCATTTAGTCTAATATATTTGATGAAGTGCATATCGTATCATATACTTACTGAACTGTTGAACAATTAGTATATTCTTCATTTTTATGTGATTTTGCATTTTTAATTTGACACGTTTATAGTTGCTTTCATCACACTGCTCGCACATTTATCTGCACAATAAATATGTCATATTTTTTTCAATTTTATTAGTACACTTCTGATATTTTCAGGTATTGTTTCTTGTGACAGAAATTGAATAATTTAATGGATCAATCTTCCATCTTCTTGAGAAAAATAACTCCAGACGATGCAACTAAAGTTTTTGAAATCATCTCCGAGGCACTCTCCATTGCTCCTCAGTCAGAAATCTTATTAGAAATGAAGGCTGAGGCTCTAATGAAGGTCCACAATGTTTTTACACTATTCCGTTATTTATTGTGATTCAATTTTAACTTTTTTGTAAATTTCCTCTTAGCTACAGCTGCTTTTGTAATTTTTACAAAAAGATTTGGATGTAATGAATTATATTGATGTTATAGTTTGTTTATGTATTTTACATATCTCACACCTAAACTTTCATATTTACACTTCACTCAAATCTTTAATATCATATAAAAAAAAAAGCATTATTACCACTTTTTAAACATGAAATTCATCTTTTCGTGCATAGCTTTAAAGCACCAAAGTGCTATGTTTGTAAGTATGAAAATTTAGGTGTGAGATAAGTAAATATAAAGGAATTGCGTGCTATTTGTGTAAGTTTTCCAATTCTTTTTTTTTTTTTTTGCTAATTCTTATAATTTGGCAATCCGACAGTTGCGGAACTATGATGAAGCAATTCAGATGTGTGAGCAGACACTGGAATTTGCCGAGAAGAATTCTCGTGTTACTGAAACTGATTGTCAGTCAATGGACAGAGATTGTTCCAAATCTACCAAAAAGTTCCATTCAAGGTTTTGGCGTTGGCGCATCATCTCAAAATCTTATTTTTATTTAGGAAAACTTGAGGAGGCTAATGAGCTACTTCAGAAACTTGAAAAAATGAAGCCTGTTATCGACAAGTATTACCTGAGCTTTGCTGTGTGATTATTTTTTATATTTAATGAGTTCCTTTTTTTAGTTCCTTTTAGTAAATAATTTCTTTTTGGATATTGGCATAGGTATCCGGAGGCTTCCACATCATTTTTTGTCACTGTATGCGAGCTTCTACGCCTAAAAGTAATTAGATTTTCATCATTGAATCACTTTTTTAGTATTATACTTGTTCTTTTTCGCCAATTTCCTATTGATGCTGATTGTTTTACATTTTTTGTCGTATTTTTTAGGATTTTTTTTAGTATTAAGCATGAAAGAAAGGAGCAATTTTTGGTTTTGTTTGCACAAGAAATTACATAGAAAATGATACTGATAAACAATACTGTATATATAACATTGTTGACCTCATTTTAGTGAGGTCTTAGCTTTCTTCACGTTAGACTCTAGGATCTAGCTTTAGGAATTCCTTACTGACCATCCTAGCGGACTAGTCATGGAGCCCACCTCCCATAGAGCTTCGAACCAACTCTGACCCATTTTGTAAGGCACTCGCATGAGTGAGTCCCAAGCACTCGACTTCCGGTTGCAGAGGCTAGGGATCAACATGTAGAGGGCCGAAAATGGGTTCCCTAGGATCGGACGGCGCCTAGGTGAACCCCTAATGCTCGAGCACACTGACACACCACAATTCGACACCTTTTGGCCCGAGCGTCGGCGAACTCGTCCGGACGACCTCGGATGACGAAACCGACCACACGGATGCGTCCAGGACGTCGAATTTAGCTAGGAAGCGTACCCATATTCGTTATGGTTCACGCGCGCGCGAACGACACGAAAATTGATGCGCATTTTTTTTAATTAGCGGGGCACGGGTTCGGACTCAGCCGGGTTCAATTAGAGCTCGACATAGGTCGAACACGAGCCGGGGCCATTTCGTATTTCAAATTTTAAATTTCGAATCGGGCACTCGATTCCCTCTCATTTAAATTTAATTAGGAGTTATTATTTACTTAATAGAGTTGTCCCGGGATGGAATACATTTATCTTCCCCGCCAAACCCGGCGTAACGGATCTCTCGTGAATTTGCGGGATAGAAATTCAGCCTAGCTCCTCCTTCCCGGCATTCGACGCTTCCCTGCCGCTACGCACGGAAAGCCCCGTCTCCCTCTCGGCACCGCGGACAAAAGCCCACTCGCTTGCCTCCTCCTCGCGGCCGAAGAAGCCCGCTCGACACCTCCCATCCTCTCGCGGCGTAGCCATCGCCTTCTCTCTCGCGCGAACCGAAGCCTCGTTCGCCGAGATCCCTCGCTCGGCCGGAACGGACGTTCGGCTCGCCTCGACGAAACCCTCGCTTCCTCTCGCTCCTCTTTGCGACGGTCCCCGCGCACGACACCGAAGCCGCTCTCCCTAGCCTGCTCGCTCGACGCCTCCCTCTCGCACCGAGATAGAACCAACGCCCGCTCCCTGCGATCGATCCCACCTGCTCCTCGTGCTCAACGCCGAAGCCCGTCCGCTCCCTACGCTCGACGCACCGCTCGCCGCTCGCTCCAGCCTCTGCTCGATCGAACGCCCTCGCCTCTCCTCTGCACCGCGCCGAAGCACTCGCCCAGGGTCTTGCACTGAAATCCCACCTCACCGGCTTCGCCTTCCCTTCCGACGCACACGACAGAAACTACTGCTCACGCCTCTCTCCACCAAAACGCTAGCTGTGCAGACAAAAAGGTATGTGATATTTATTCGTCGCTTGACGAGCCATCATCTCATGTTATATTCTTCTTAAATTCATAATCTTTCAGCATTTAAAATTAAATTCTTCTGAAAATAAAGGAGGAGTCCAAATAGATTCAACTAATGTTATATGAGCAAATCATTCTATGATCGATAAATTCAGTTTGCTACTTGAAGTGCAATGCGCTTATCATTGACCAATATGTTGAGAATTTGAAGGCTTTTATTCTCGGTTTGAGATATATGAGCTGTTCATGCTACTAAAACATGGTCTTGGTTTTACACGTTTTCTGAAAGATTTTTATGAATCCAATTATTTTACAACATTTGCTTCAATTGAGTATTTTATGTAAATGGATCATGGCTCCAACTTTACATTTTGTATTTCAATTCACGAATGCCTGATTAGTTTCCTTTGTTAATCTGGGTAGGGACTAATAAAAGTCTCGAACATTTACATACCCACCACTTGATTCTTATGTTATTTTTACTATCCGAAACCGAATTTAGGCATTTATAATGAAATTCAATTTTTGTTTTATTCTTAACATCGAATCGTGAATAGCACTATTATTGAAGTACACCCTTGCACGCATAGTTTATGACTGTTTAGAGTATCACTTCGCTACGAGCTTTGAAGTGTTTGACAGCTGATTTAAATGCATTTGATGGGAGCCTTTAAATGCTGATTTTTTGTGCTAATTAAGTGCTGTTTATTGCTGTAATAAGTTGCTGTTAGCTGTTTAGGGGCCTGAGAGTGCTGTAGGGGTGCTTGGGTGAGCTGTTTGCTGCTGTGAAAAGCTGTAAGTGCTGTTTGGAGGGCTGTGAGAGGTTTATAATTGCTGTTAAACTGCTGTCTAGTGTTTGGGATAGTTGTCGGGTGCTGAAAAATGCTGTTTGGAAGAGCATAAAAGAATAAAGTGCTGCCTAGTGCTAGAGAAAGCTGTAGGAGAGCTGGGAGAACTTCATAATTGCTGTGAATACTGTTTGGAAGTTGTTAATTACTGTAGAAGTGTTATTCGAGGTCTAAAATTGCTGTGAATACTTGTTTGGAAGTTGTTAATCAGCTGTAGAAGTGCTTGTTTGAGGTTTAGGATTGTTGTGAGAGTTGTTTGGAAGCTGTGGGAGAGTTGGAAGAAGCTTGAAAGTGCTGTTTGGAAGAGTACAAATGTTGTTCGGTGATAAAAAAATATTATTTGGAACATAATTGTGTTGTCTGAGGCATTGTGTGGGCCAATTTTGACGTGGCTTTCAATACTGTTTGGGCACAATTTTGGCACTTGTTCGGAGTTGATTTTGAGAGTGTTGTCTACTTGTTTTGGGGTTAAATTTGATGATTATATTTTATGTTTTGGGGCCGGATTTGGAGAGTCTTATTTCTTGTTATGGGTTTCATCCAGTTACCATTTCGATGTTTTTTATGCCGATTCACTTACTATTTTCCGTTCTTTTCGACTTTACTTAGTTCTTTTTAAGTGGGTCGGTCTCTTTTGTTCTCTCGATTTACTTTTGTTCTTTTAAAACGGTTAAGTCATGCAAAACAGGAATTTCCGATTTAATTGGGAAACACTTAGAGGATATTTGAGGTTTAGTTAGAAAATACTTAAGTGAGTGTAGAACACGCTTAAATCAGCTCCAAGCCTGAAGTCACAACATAGGTTTTCTAGACCACCAGGTGCACACCACAGGTGAGAGCCCATCTACCTAACCTCAAATGCACAGAGTAAACTAGGCACTCGACCCTAATTCACAAGATGATCGAGACACTGCACAGGAGAATGCACCGAGGCTTCGATTCACCCTTCCTTAATTAAATCAATCGTGGATTCACTAAAATGAGCTTAACCAATATTGAAACCCAATGCTCCGGGATTCGAGCTTGAGCATTACACTCGAATCCTCCTGGCAATTGGGGACATTTGTTTAGCCACATATGGATCATCGGGCTGGTATAAGTCTGAGGTCTAGGTGGCGAGGGCGATGATAATAATGCTTATGTGTGCTACACGAGGGAAACGAGAGATACGAGGGATGATTAGAATAGTATCTCCACGCTCGAGGACCCTCCATAAGGGGAGAGGAAAGGACCGATGATGCTATTCACCGATTCTTAGTTAGAGTGTTTCCGTGATCTTAGGTCGTCGATGATCACAACACGATTAGAGTATTTAGCGCATGGCTATATTACTTTACAAAATATTTCTAAAACAAAAATAAAAATCTCTTTTCGCTTGTTAAAAAGAACTCGCATAAAATCTTAAATAACTTTTGCATGAAAATAAAAGAATTTTTCCTTATAAAATATATAAAGGTCCATGGTTAGTCGACTTGGATTGGGTTAAGGATTACCCTTCTAGATCGTCGGGTTAGCGACTTCTTATCCGAGGTCGGGAAGCACATGATCCGAGCTCCGAGCCCCCACTCTACCGATGTCTTATACCTAATTCCGATCTTTCATATGTGATTACGAGTTTTCTTACGATTTCTACGACTCGTTTTCTTTATTTTCTAACTTTCGGTCGGGTTTTCTCGTTCTGCTTACTTCGTCTGTAAGTTTATTTAGGTCCATTCTGCAAGTCATCTATGCTTCGCAATACTAAATCATACTAACGGTAGCAGATGCGCCATGACGTTTTTACGGTTTATTTCGACGCAAATTACTTCATTCGTGATTTATTTTCTTGTGAGTTACTTTTCACGTACCTTTTATACAACTTGCAATATATCTACTCGTACGTAAACCTGAACCGAGACCAGAAAACAACAAAACCCGAAACATTGGAACACACTCGATAAAGCAATTTGAACCTCGGACCTTAGATCATTACTTAACAAGAGAGCTGGAGTCGACTCCAGTGAGCAACACAACGAGGGGCTTGGATCGAGAAGTAAGAGGATCTTGACGATGAAACTCTTCTTGGTTTAAATAACAACATATAGGACTTCGAGGTAGCTCGCCTAGCGCGACATAAACCCTCACTCTCCTCTTTTAGAGCCTGTCTGACCAGGTGTTGCGCAGCGTAAGTCCTAACACGCTTTAGGCTCAGAGGTCGTCGTACGGTACGATGTAATCCCTCTTATCTCTGTGGGTTATTTGCGTAATCGGGTATTATGCGAATGTAAGTCCCGAAATAATAAAATTGGCGAGGATTAAACGTTTAATTAACGTCGTCTCAAAACGCAATGCACACGCAGGATAGTTGGGAAGTCAGCTGGGGCTCGCGCCGGATCCGTGACATCCCTACATTTTCTTTCCTTTGGACTCACGGAAATAACTCGTCCTCATTTGAGCCACTCCGCACTGCTTTCCACGTCCTACCGTGAAAGCCTAAACCTCGGATCTTGAAGGCGAGAACCACCGATCATTATCGGAGTTTTCTCGAAATGACACCGTCATTTGAGATGTAATTAGCTATAGGGCTGCATGCATAGGGAAGCTTGAACCAGGGTAAAATAAGCCTCTACCTAGTCTTTCTATTAGGTAGGGGAAGCTTGGTCGATCGCGCATAAAGTTCGCGGATCAAACGGATGTCACTAGTCACTTTAGTTCGTATGATTGGGTCTACGTCACGAGATACATTACTCTTTCGAGAAAAGTGTATCGTTTGTGACATCGAAGCACGATTATGCAAATTATTGGACAAATGAGATCCAGGCGGTCTCATTTTTTTTTAAAAATTAAAATACACTACTTTCAAAACTACTTTCCAAAATTATAGATTCTTTTATATTAAACTAAATCACAAAATTTTAAATCTTTCGAAGAAAAGCAAAAAATGCGGCTGACAATTCCAGCGACTCCGTGAGGACTGGTTCCTCTCTCCATTTTGATCGGGAGATTTTGTACATACATCTAGCAATGTGCCTACGTCCTCGTCGTGGGACAGTTGCTATTCTGTTGACATCTCGTGCTCATTTCTTCCTTGAGCCAGGTATAGTCAATTCTTTTGGTCTGCAGCCATCTGTTTAATCACCATTAAACAGAGTGGTTCAGGAATCCTTAGGGTTTAGTGGGGTGGACCCCGATAGGTGTGGTAGGTTAGGAGCGGTTTATCGAAACGAGTTCGATGCGATGTTAAACTCCTTCCAATCTCGGACCGAGTCCTACATTTCATTCTCTTTGAGTTTGACTCATTGTGAACAAGTTAAATTGAAATTTCTCTCTCACAATCCTACTATTTAAGCTCCAAACCAAAACAAAAAAAAATTTGAGATAAAATCACATGAATAAATTCACAAGCTACAGGTTACGTAAGACAAGTATGTTTACTTGAGTACCTCCGCTAAAAAAAAAAAAAAAAAAAAAAAAAAAACATGGGACATCATCGACCTTTTGGAAGTCTTCAAATGACGGGAGCGAATGTCTTCACCAAAGTTGATCTTTTCTTTCGCCACGGAATGGAGTTTGTTATTAACAAGAGCGAGCTACTCGACTTGGCGATCATAAAGTTTGGACGAGGATTCGAAGATATTGAAGCCGAGTTTGGGGATGTCGCCGTCGCGAGTAAGGAAATCGAAACGGATAAGTCCGTCGAGCCTGTTGTGGAATTCAACTCGAAATCCGCTAAGGAATTCCCCGCTCCAAAGAGGGTGTTGATGGAAAAGAACCCTACCATTCGTTGTAAAGTCTCGCCGTTATAAATGTTGGGACTCGCTCCCGAAGCTGTTTTCCTTCTACTACCGGATTCACCGCTTTCTGCACTAGTTGCTCCGCTAAACAAAGGGAAGGAGATTCTATATGAAGAAGTGTCGGTCAATGCTTTTGCCCCACCGTCTTCCGTATTCGAGATTGGGTCCAATTCAAAGTCGTACGATCGACTAAGACACGGAGAAGAGTGCACAACGAAAGATCCGAAGGCGAGAAGGTGAAAGCCGCGGAGCCGGCTACTGCGACACCGTCCTCCGACCGGATGAGGCGGGATTACGTGAGGCCTCACCTCTACTCGGGGGGAGTAGGTTTCACCGGGTTGCGCTGCTACCTACGGAGAGGATGGAGTCTATAAGGTTACCACAACGTTACCACCACCATCTCTCCGTAATGGTCCAAGGTCGATGATGACATTTCAAGAGCGATCGATACGATGACGAGGAGTTGACAAAGACAATCGGTCGAGGCGAGATTTCCAGACCTTCTCGAGAATACGATCAACAATCATTCCAACGAGAGGCGGACCGGATGGATGAAAGACGAGTGTCCATCTATACCAAGCCGGTTGAACAAAGTATATTCTTTTAAAGAAGAAGGCATGTAGCAAAGATGTTCGTGGATTTAATCGAGAATCCTAAATTCGGATTAAGAGAGCCGAAGAAGCGGAGGAAGTTGACAAAAAGACCATCCCAACTATCGCCCCTACCATATGCATCAGAGTCAATGCTATAGAAAGCTGTATCGACTTCGAAGAATGGCAGAGAAGAACTTTAAGAATGGGAGGATAACTATCCCGAAAGAATATTTGAGAGAACTCGAAAAGGTTCCATCGATATGATTTCGATTGAGCCAGTGTTTCAAATGACTTCTACACAACTACTCAAGTACTCGACGAAAAATATGATGTTGATAAAAAACTTCAACTGACCTTAAAGTTATCAAAGGAAACTCGATTGAGGCTAAGTTGGAAAGGCTTCGAGCCGACATTGCACGATTGTCTGAAGAACAAAGAAAAGATATAGGCGATGAACCCTACGGTCCGTCGAGTTATGTGATGGAAGATTTCGCGAGAAATCCTTGTTGTTGAGACCGAGCCTCATCATCATCTGCGTGATGCTCTATCACCTGTCGAGGAGAACACTCGTCGATGAGTGGCGATGTGTCATTCAACGAAGAGATGAACAAATCATGCAAATGGAAAAGGAAATGGAGGAAATGAGGGTTGTCAGTGACCGAACTACAAAACGAACTCGGTCACCAGGACGGCGCTTTTAGAGCGGGTCAGATCGTAAATCATTCATGTTACTAAATGAAAACGAAGAGTCGACCCGTAACACGATACGGAAAAGGATATCGGGCGGATAGTTGAGCGACGAGTGAGAGAAGCCTTAACGCGATCCAAAAGAGGAGCATTGGTTTTAAGGGTAGACCTTACCGAAAGAATTTGATGCTCGTGCAATACCGAAGAGCCGTACCACCGCCGTTCAAGGCATTTGATGGGACGGGAAACCCCTGACGACATGTTGCACACTTCCGAGCAAGTTGCTCTGCAACGCGGGGGTAGTGATGCATTGTTGTGTCGTCGGTTGTGAGCGATCTTTCGGGAATTGCTTTTGGTCGAGTACGCCGAACTTCCCGATGATTCCGTGAAAACGTTTGCGAATTGGAAGACCTCTTTGTTAAGCGGTTCGTTGGAGCTAAACACCATATCACCATCGGTGATCTCGTGGTGGAGCGGCGAAAGTCGACCGAAACATCGACGGACTATATTCTGCGATGGAGAAATTTGAGCGTGAAATGTGAACCACAACTCCAGGGAGCGACATGCGGTTGAAATACTTCAAAGAGCATTCATGGTCCGAGTAGGTTTCTTACTCGAGGATTCACCATCGAGACATTCGAAAAGTTACTTGCTAGGGCCGGGAGTCTACAAGAAGAAGCTGAGCAGTTTGGATTTCGGAGAAAACCGAAAAGCCAAAGCCCGTAAAAACATTTGAAAAGAGGACGAGCAACAGTGAGCGACAGATCGATAAAGGAAAACGATCGATACGGATTCAAGTCGAGAAGCCTCAACAAAGCTATCAACATCCACGACAATACTGGGCAACAATCATTCCAAGCAGCGGTCGTACTGGGGGTAATGGAAGACAGGGTCCGTCTATCGACTGAGCGGGTGAACGTAACATACTCTTTCAAGAATGAGGCGATAGGAAAGATGTTACGGAATTTAGTCAAGAAGCTCGAGTTCGTGCTACCGTAGCCAAGAAGACCGGAAGAAGTCAACAAGAAGGACCAGACCCGATTATCGCCCATACCACGGATTGCTTGGTCATACCATAGAGGGTTGCTTCGTCTTCAAAGAATGGCTTGAAAAAAATTTCAAGAATGGGAACATAACGATCCCGAAAGAATATTCGAAAGAACCCGAATAAGGTTCCATCGATGTAATTTCGGTCGATCCTAGTGTTCAGATTGATTCCGATGCGGTAATGAAGGATGAAACGTCTTTTGATTACTTATTGTACTACTTATGTTTTCGAAATGAATGTTAATGGTATCAATGTTTTGTATGTCCTTCCTCCCACCGCAATAAAATAAATAGAGAATTTGTTGTTTTCGAATCATTTAATGTTTGAAGAGCATAGTTAACAAAATGTCCAACGCTCAACGAGAATACAACCGAGAAAAGAGTAATCCGAGATAAAAATTTCGACATTGTGATGAAATTGTGATTTGAGGGAAAATAAAATTAATGCCCTAATGAGTCAGGTCCTTGACTTTAAAAATTTCGGACGGGTCCTAAGTAAAATTCAAAATAAGTCGGTGCGATTATAATACGAGTAATCGATTGAGGATATCACGAGACTTTTAATCCTACTGCTCAGGTGATCGGGTCCGACCTTCGAACGAGTTATAATATCTCGGGATTTGTCTTAAGAAATATTTGAGAATTGTTAATCGGGGAGTTCGAACATTCAAAATCTTTAAATTATGCTTATACCGGATATAGTAATTCTAAAAACAAAATGAACGAAAGAAAAAAAAAAGTGTGAAAATCTCCCGAGAAGAAGGCTTGAGGTGGGCATAAAATCAAAAATTGGTGTCTCAATTCGGACATTCGAAATCTAACATGTGCTCCATCGGATATAAGTAATTCTCGATAAAGGAGGAGCGGAAAAAAAAAAAAAGAAAAATGGAAAAAAGGGCTCCCAGGAAGAAGCTTGAGGTGAGCGATCGAAAATCGGTGTTTGAATTCTCACTGAATGCAAAACTTGAAAGGTCTCTTAAGAAATTCTTCGGATATTATACTTCGGAAAGAGTTAAGTGATCTTGTGTCTTTTGGTCGATTATTAATTGTCTCGAAATATCCTTGGGAGATGAAAAATATTTAAATCACATGAACTAAATTCTGAATCGCTATGGCAACAAAGAAAGGACTAAAGAAAGGCGCTATGTTATTAGAAATTAATGGAAATTCTACTGCGAAGTCATATCTTCGATGCTCGAAAGATTCTACTCCAACTTCGATTCGAAGAGTATCAAAATGGTTTCTCAAACACTCATGAACATCTTTAAAAAAAATCTGTGATAAAGAAGCGACGATCGCTTATGAACGAAGCTACAAAGTGCGGCCTTTCAAGCTATGATGTCCTTCGAAATAAGCACATCTTTATGTGTACTTGAAAGAATACGATTGTGATAAGTCTACGTAAAGAATGGGTTGTTTTTACACATGTCTCCTGCCCAAAGATAGTGTGAACATCTTTACTAAAATCGATGATAAAGAAAAGGCGACTCGCACAACGGATCTACAAAGCTGCAGCTTTTCGAGTCATGATGTCTCTATAAATAGCACATCTTTATGTGTACTTGAAAGAATACGATTCGATAAGTACGCTAAAGAATGGGTTATTTTCGCACATGTCTTCGATTAATGGATAGTACTGCTCGAAGATCTCTGCGCATCATAGTGTTCTAAAGACAGTATTGTTCCTAAGAGCATTAATGTCATGCTTGTCTATAACTGGGTCCAAATCCTAATAACAATACAACAAAAGAAAACTCACAAAACTTGAATGAAAAGCACATCAAATCATGACAAAAGAAATAAACTCAGCATCAAACCAAAACGATCAAAAAATTCAAAATCAAAATTTCAAACTTCGAATTCCGACCTGGATATGTTGAGTTTCCTCGACCTATCCCTAGCGTCACTTCTCTAAGCCCGAAGTTTCCTTCCACAAGAACTCTGGGTCCTATTTTCCGTACAGAAGAGGCTAGTCGCGCTCTATCTACATAGAACCGCGCTCTTCTATGCCTTTTTGTCCAGTATGCATGAGATTCGTTGAGTTCTATCGAACCGCATCTCTTTTCACACGGACATTTCTTCGATCAGCTGATTGAGTTGGATGTGAGTCCCTTGGCATTCCTTCTCAATCTGATTTCTTTCTGTTGACATTTTTACACAACTCTCCTAATTCCACAAGTTGCATCAAATTTTCACAAACTTTTCACAAATTCATAAATTCAAATCTTCCTCTTGGATCGGTATGAGACCCCTTCGATGGATGTTAAGGCTTCCGAGTCCTTCGAATTTAAAATCCGGGGTCGGTGCAGGGATTCAGACTCCTTCAAATTCCACAACACAAGATCAAACACAATACAAATCAAATCAAAACATTTCAAATCCGGAACCACGTTCCAATTTCGACTCGGTTAGGTCGAGCCTCCTCGACCCATCGCTAGTGTCATCTCCCTCGACACAAAGTCTTCTTCCATAGAAGCATTGAGTCTCTGCGCTCGCAAACCTTCACAAATCTCTGCGTTTACATTCCTATCTTCCACGATTTTTCACTTTCTATCCATAAACTCTTACTGATATGAATATTTTATCTCTCGCGATCGGCCTATGAGTCGGAAGTCGGTCCCAGTGCATTCCTCATACTCGATCATTTTATCATCGTTAGGTTGGATGTTAGTCCTAGGTGCATTCCTTCCTAATGTGATATTTTCACTACTTGCGAGTTGGATATTAGTCCCAGCAGCATTCCTCCACGAAATAGTAGAAATCTTCTCTTGATCGATCCATGAGTCGGAAGTCGATCCCAGTCAGCATTCCCTCATCTCGATCATTTTCGCCATCGCATAGGTTGGATGTTAGTCCGAGTGCATTCCTTCCTATCGCGATGAGACATCTTCACTACTTCTTGAGTTGGATATCGGTCCCGTACGCATTCCTCCCCAATGTAGCGAGCATGCCTTCGATTCTTGAGTTGGATATCAGTCCCAGTGCTTTCCTACTCATCCCGATCTTTTCGTCATCGCATGGGTTGGATGTTAGTCCGAGTGCGTTCCTTCCCATCGCGATGGACATCTTCACTACTTGCGAGTTGGATATCGGTCCCGCAGCATTCCTCCTCAATCGGCCTTCTTAGGTTGGATGTTAGTCGGCTGCATTCCTTCCTAACATGATGTACATTTTTCGCTACTTCTAGGGTTGGATATCGAGTCCCAGCGATTCCTCACTAATGTAGTGACACCTTCGGTTCTTGAGTTGGATATCGGTCCGGTCGCTTTCCTACTCATCCCGATCTTTTCGTCAGCTGCATAGGTTGGATGTTAGTCCCAGTGCATTCCTTCCTATCGTGATAGACATTTTCGCTACTTCTAGGGTTGAATATCAGTCCCAGCGCATTCCTCCCTAATGTAGCAGACACCTTCAGTTCTTGAGTTGGATATCAGTCCCAGTGCTTTCCTCCTCATCCTGATCTTTTCGTCACTGCATAGGTTGGATGTTAGTCCCAGTGCATTCCTTCCTATCGCGATGACATCTTCACTACTTCGAGTTGGATATCGGTCCCGTCGCATTCCTCCTCAATCAGCTCTTGGGTTGGATATCGGTCCAGGTGCATTCATTCCTATCGTGATGAGCATTTTCGTCCTTACTAGGGTTGGATATCGGTCCCGGCGCATTCCTCACTAATGTAGCGGACACCTTCGGTTCTTGAGTTGGATATCGATCCCGGTGCTTTCCTTCTCATCCTGATCTTTTCGTCATCTGCGTAGGTTGGATGTTAGTCACAGGTGCATTCCTTCCTATCGCGATAGACATCTTCAGCTACTTCGAGTTGGATATCGGTCCCGGCGCATTCCTCCTCAATCGACTCTTAGGTTGGATGTTAGTCCCAGGTGCATTCCTTCCTATCGTGATAGATATTTTCGCTACTTGTAGGGTTGGATATTAGTCCCAGCGCATTCCTCCCCAATGTAGCAGACACCTTCAGTTCTTGAGTTGGATATCAGTCCCAGCGCATTCCTCCTCAATCAGCTCTTAGGTTGGATGTTAGTCCCAGTGCATTCCTTCCTATCGTGATAGACATTTTCGCTACTTGTTGGGTTGGATACAAGTCCCAGTGCTTTCTTCCTCAGCAGTAGCGAACATTTCTCGATCGACTCTCGGGTTGGATGCGCACCTACGTGCTTTCCGCTCAACTCGATTTCTACAAATATTTTCCACAAATACTTCATAAATTTCCACAACATCTTTTCCAATACACTTCGCTACTGCTGAGGCGGATGTGAGACCCCGTGCTTTTCGCCGCCTCGTAGCAGACATTCCTTCGACACTCACTTGGGTTGGATGTGAATCCAGTTGTCTTCCTTCCCAATACTAACAATTATTTTTGACAATCATCCTCGGGCGGATATGCATCCTTGTGCCTTCCTCCATGACATGACTCCACTAAAATCGAAACGAACCAAATTGACATTCAAATCTTGAAAGTCAAACTCACGATCACGATTTGAAAATACACTCGCTAATCCCCAACGGATACTCATAAATTCTCCATTCGAAGCTTCTTTTGAGTGGGCTTTCCCAGTGGGAACCTCAATTCAAATTCGATTATCGAACCCGGTTCGACGTTCGGTCTGTTCTAAGTATGTATACTTAAACGGATTCTTTGGTTTTGTTGATCGTGCGGTCAACGCTGATACGCGTGGTGCGCTTGTTCAAGACACCACACCTATCGGGGTCCTTTTGTTGACCTCGTTTTAGTGAGGTCTTAGCTTTCTTCACGTTAGACTACTAGGATCTAGCTTTAGGAATTCACTCATCGACCATCCTAGCGGACTGAGTCATGGAGCCCACCTCCATAGAGCTTCGAACCACTCTGGACCCATTTTTGTAAGGCCTCGCATGAGTAATCCCGAGCACTCGACTTACGGTTGCGAAGGCTAGGACTAACGTGTAGAGGGCCGAAAATGGGTTCCCTAGGATCGGACGGCGCTAGGTGAACCGCCAATGCTCGAGCACTTGACACACCACAATTCGACACCTTTTTTGGCCCGAGCGTCGGCGAACTTGTCCGGACGACCTCGGATGACGAAACGGACCACACGGATGCGTCCGGGACGTCGAATTTAGCTAGGAAGCGTACCCATATTGCTATGGTTCCACGCGCGCGCGAACGACACGAAAATTGATGCGCATTTTTTTTAATTAGCGGGGCACGGGTTCGGACTCAGCCCGGGTTCAATTAGAGCCCGACATAGGCTGAACACGAGCCGGGGCCATTTCAGATTTCAAATTTTAAATTTCAAATCAGGCACTTGATTCCCTCTCATTTAAATTTAATTAGGAGTTATTATTTACTTAATAGAGTTGTCCAGGGATGGAATACATTTATCTTCCCCGCCAAACCCGGCGTAACGGATCTCTGTGAATTTGCGGGATAGAAATTCAGCCTAGCTCCTCCTTCCTGGCATTCGACGCTTCCCTCTGCTACGCACAGAAAGCCCCGTCTCCCTCTCGGCACCGCAGACAAAAAGCCCACCTGCTTGCCTCCTCCCTGCGCTGAAGAAGCCCGCTCGACACCTCCCATCCTCTGCAGCGTAGCCATCGCCTTCTCTCTCGCGCGAACCGAAGCCTCGTTCGCCCGAATCCCTCGCTCGACCGAACAGACGTTCGGCTCGCCTCGACGAAACCCTCGCTTCCTCTCGCTCCTCTTTGCGACGGTCCCCGCGCACGACACCGAAGCCGCTCTCCCTAGCCTCTCGCTCGACGCCTCCCTGCGCACCGAATAGAACCAACGCTCGCTCCTCGCGATCGATCCCACCCGCTCCTCGTGCTCAACGCCGAAGCCCGTCCGCTCCCTACGCTCGACGCACCGCTTCGCCGCTCGCTCCGGCCTGCGCTCGATCGAACGCCCTCGCCTCTCCTCTGCACCGCGCCGAAGCACTCGCCCAGGGTCTTGCACTGAAATCCCACCTCACCGGCTTCGCCTTCCCTTCCGACGCACACGACAGAAACTACTGCTCACGCCTCTCTCCACCAAAACGCTAGCTGTACAGACAAAAAGGTATGTGATATTTATTGCTGCTTGACAGAGCCATCATCTCACGTTATATTCTTCTTAAATTCATAATCTTTCAGCATTTAAAATTAAATTCTTCTGAAAATAAAGGAGGAGTCCAAATAGATTCAACTAATGTTATATGAGCAAATCATTCTATGATCGATAAATTCAGTTTTGCTACTTGAAGTGCAATGCGCTTATCATTGACCAATATGTTGAGAATTTGAAGGCTTTTATTCTCAGTTTGAGATATATGAGTTGTTCATGCTACTAAAACATGGTCTTGGTTTTACACGTTTTCTGAAAGATTTTTATGAATCCAATTATTTTACAACATTTGCTTCAATTGAGTATTTTATGTAAATGGATCATGGCTCCAACTTTACATTTTGTATTTCAATTCACGAATGCCTGATTAGTTTCCTTTGTTAACTGGGTGGGGACTAATAAAAGTCTCGAACATTTACATACCCACCACTTGATTCTTATGTTATTTTTACTATCCGAAACCGAATTTAGGCATTTATAATGAAATTCAATTTTTGTTTTATTCTTAACATCGAATCGTGAATAGCACTATTATTGAAGTACACCCTTGCACGCATAGTTTATGACTGTTTAGAGTATCACTTCGCTACGAGCTTTGAAGTGTTTGACAGCTGATTTAAATGCATTTGATGGGAGCCTTTAAATGCTGATTTTTTGTGCTAATTAAGTGCTGTTTATTGCTGTAATAAGTTGCTGTTAGCTGTTTAGGGGCCTGAGAGTGCTGTAGGGGTGCTTGGGTGAGCTGTTTGCTGCTGTGAAAAGCTGTAAGTGCTGTTTGGAGGGCTGTGAGAGGTTTATAATTGCTGTTAAACTGCTGTCTAGTGTTTGGGATAGTTGTCGGGTGCTGAAAAATGCTGTTTGGAAGAGCATAAAAGAATAAAGTGCTGCCTAGTGCTAGAGAAAGCTGTAGGAGAGCTGGGAGAACTTCATAATTGCTGTGAATACTGTTTGGAAGTTGTTAATTACTGTAGAAGTGTTATTCGAGGTCTAAAATTGCTGTGAATACTTGTTTGGAAGTTGTTAATCACTGTGTAGAAGTCGTTGTTTGAGGTTTAGGATTGTTGTGAGAGTTGTTTGGAAGGCTTGTGGGAGAGTTGGAAGAAGCTTGAAAGTGCTTGTTTGGAAGAGTACAAATGTTGTTCGGTGATAAAAAAATATTATTTGGAACATAATTGTGTTGTACGAGGCATTGTGTGGGCCAATTTTGACGTGGCTTTCAATACTGTTTGGGCACAATTTTAGCATTCGTTCGAGCTGATTTTGAGAGTGTTGTCTCTTGTTTTGGGGTTAAATTTGATGATTATATTTTATGTTTTGGGGCCGGATTTGGAGAGTCTTATTTCTTGTTATGGGTTTCATCCAGTTACCATTTCAATGTTTTTTATGCTCGATTCACTTACTATTTTCCGTTCTTTTTGACTTTCTTGGATTCTTTTTAAGTGGGTCGGTCTCTTTTGTTCTCTTGATTCTTTTGTTCTTTTAAAACGGCTAAGTCACAAAACGGGGAATTTCCGATTTAATTGGGAAACACTTAGAGGATATTTGAGGTTTAGTTAGAAAATACTTAAGTGAGTGTAGAACACCTTAAATCACTCCAAGCACAAGTCACAACATAGGTTTTCTAGACCCTAGGTGCACACCCTAGGTGAGAGCCCATCTACCTAACCTTCAAATGCACAGTGAAACTAGGCACCTGACCCTAATTCACAAGATGATCAAGACACCAGACCAGAGAATGCACCGAGGCTTGATTCACCCTTCCTTAATTAAATCAACTGTGGAATTCCCTAAAATGACTTAACCAATATTGAAACCCAATGCTCCGGGATTCGAGCTTGAGCATTACACTCGAATCCTCCTGGCAATTGGGGACATTTGTTTTGTACATATGCATCATCGAAATGTTGGTATAAGTCCGAGGTCTAGGTGGCGAGGGCGATGATAATAATGCATTATGTGTGCTACTACGAGGAAACGAGAGATACGAGGGATGATTAGAATAGTATCTCTACCTCGAGGACCCTCCATAAGGGAGAGGAAAGGACCGATGATACTATTCACCGACTCTTGGTTAGAGTGTTTCCGGTGATCTTAGGTCGTCGATAGTCTAAGCACGATTAGAAGTGACTAACTTGCTGACTATATTACTTTACAAAATATTTACAAAAACAAAAATAAAAATCTCTTTTCTGTCATAAAGAGTTAACTCGCATAAAATCTTAAATAACTTTTGCATGAAAATAAAGAATTTTTCCTTATAAAATATATAAAGCGTCCGTGGTTAGTCACTTGGATTGGGTTAAGGATTACCCTTCTTAGATCGTCGGGTTAGCAGCTCTTATCCGAGGTCGGGAAGCCATGCGATCCAGACTTCCGAGCCCCCACCTCTACTGATGTCTTATACCTAATTCCGATCTTTCATATGTGACTACGAGTTTTGCTTACGATTTCTACGACTCGTTTTCTTTATTTTCTAACTTTCCGGTCGGGTTTTATCGCTCTACCTACTTCGTCTGCGAGTTTATTTAGGTCCATTCGTGGTCATCTATCTTCGTCAGATACTAATTATACTAACGGTAGCAGATGCCTGGGTACGTTTTTACGGTTATTTCAGTGAATTACTCAACTGCAATTTATTTTATCTGTAAGTTACTTTTCACGTACGCTTTTATACACTTCGCAATATATCTACTCTGCGTACAAACCCGAACCGAGACCGAAAACAACAATAACCCGAAACATCGGAACACACTCGACAAACCATTCGAACCTCGGACCTAGATCGCTACTTCACAAGAAGCTTCGTAGCTGACTCATGTGGCAAGACAACGAGGGCTCGGATCGAGAAGTAAGAGGATCTTCGACAATGAAACTCTTCTTAGCTTTAAATAACAACATATAGGACTTCGAGGTAGCTCGCCTGGCGCGACATAAACCCTCACTCTCCTCTTTGAGGCTTCGTGCAGCCGTGTTGCGCGCCGTAAGTCCTAACACGCTTTAGGCTCCAGGGTCGTCGTACGGTACGATCGTAATCCCTCTTATCTACATGGGTTATTTGCATAATCGCGTATTATGCAAATGTAAGTCCCAAATAATAAAATTGGCAGGGATTAAACATTTAATTAACACTGTCTCCAAAACGTGACCACACCATGTGATAGTTGGGAAGTCACCGGGGCTCGCCTCGGATCCGTGACATCCCCTACATTTTCTTCCTCTGGACTCCCGAAATAATCGTCCTCATTTGAGCCACTCCCACTCGCTTTTCCACGTCCTACCGCGAAAACCTAAACCCTGAATTCTGAGCGCAGAACCACCGATCATTATCGAGAGTTTTCAAATGACACTGCGTCATTCGAGATGTAATTAACTATAGGGGCATTGCCTCTATAGTGAACTTGGAACCGGGTAAAATAAACCCTACCTAGTTTTCTATTAGGTAGGGGAAGCTTGTCGGTCACACATAAGCGTTCGCGAGATCAAACGGATGTCACTAGTCCTTTAGTTCAGTATGATTGGCTCATCGTCACAAGATACATTACTCTTTCGAGAAAAGTCGTATCATTTGTGACATCAGGCACGATTATGCAAATTATTGGACAAATGAGATCCAGGCGGTCTCATTTTTTTTTAAAAAATTAAAATACACTACTTTCAAAACTACTTTCCAAAATTATAGATTCTTTTATATTAAACTAAATCACAAAATTTTAAATCTTTCAAAGAAAAGCAAAAAAATGCGGCCGACAAACATGCACAAGAAATTACATGGATAATGGTACTGATAAAACAATACTATATATATAGTTTATTAGAACTGTAGATTGTGGAAGAAATTTCAATTTTTTTTTGCAAGCAAATGCCAAATGTAAATTTTGATTATATGTCATAACTCATTACTCCATGAATTTGTGAGATCATTGCATAGTCTTAAAACTAACAAATCATGCAACGGGGAACCATACAAGTCAATTAGAATGTGATGTTGCCCACTTTTTATGAATTATGTGGTATTTAAAACCATTCTATTTTTTAGTAAGTTGCTTAGGCTAACTATTGCTTAATATGATCAAAATCTGTTAGAAGTAATGTTATAAAATAATTTATTCACGATAGAAGTTATGAGGATTAAACTTATTTTCTCATATTCGATTTATTTCTTTTCCTATTTTAAGCTTTTTTTATTTTATGTTTTTTCCTTTTTCTCCAAAACAATTAATATGAATTGATTACTTTAAAATATTAGGAGATATATCTTTCCTTTCATGTTTTTCCTTTTTATTTTCTTTCTTATCCTAGGATAGGTTTATTTATACCCCTCTTTCATATCAATAAAAATATTTCGCATTATTCTGAATTTCAATATGGTATCAGAGCTTAATTTCGTACCCTAGCCACCTGTCCTCCTTTCAAAACCGCCGGACTCCTTTGTTGTCATCCTCTATGCTGTAAGGGAGGGGCACTCGCCTTGGTATTTGAAATAGCGATTTTTTTTCTTCTTCACCTAAACCTAGATCCTAGCCACCGCGCTCCTCAACAGCTGCTGCCTTCCTTACCTGCAGGGCCTCCTGCAATTTTTCTTAGCAGTCATCCCCTCTGGCTAGTTTTCCCAGCCGTCGGCTTGCTCTGCATCTGGTTACCAGCATTCTGGCTTCTCTGATTTTTCTACAGGTCCTTATCGCTGAAGATAAAGCTTCCTTGGAGCTGCAGCTGTCCCACCGTCTTCCCTGCAGGTCCTTCCCACTGTTTTTTGGCGCTTGTTCCCTACAACAGTCCGGATTCTTGGTCCACAGCAATCCGACTTCCCTGATTTCCTATAGTTGTCCAAATTTTTATATCACCTACAAATCTCCTTCGTTACATTTGTTAGCGCATTATGTTTCAGAATTCCAACCAAATTTCCTTTGGCTCAGTCGGCGACAAACACCTCCAATTCTGCGCAACTTTCAGAAGGTGTTCTGGATTCCCCTAGAGAGTTGACTCTAACCTCGACAGTAGGGGCGACTTTATAACTCTAGTGGAAATCTCGGTTTTGCCCGCTTATCCCTCCTACAGGATTTTCTAGCCGTCAAACCTCTCTGTCGACCACTCCCGGTGCTTCAACCTCGGCGGAAATGGCAATCACAATCCCCTTACGCAGTGACGAACAGGAGCCGAGCCCTGGGTGTGAGAAGCCTTTGTGGCTCGTGATGTTTTGCGTTACCAATAATTTAGATTATGTTGATCGAGGAATGATCGCTAGCAATGGTGTTAATGGTAGCCAAAGCACATGCATATAGAGCGGTATTTGCATATCAGGAGGTGGAATTCGAGGTGACTTCGCCCTGAACAATTTGAAGATGGTGTCCTCTCAACTGTGTTTATGGTTGGACTTCTAGTGGCATCTCCAATATTTTGCACCCTTAGCAAAAAGGGAAGCTTCATTCATAAGCCTCACAGCTCAATCTATTAATGACAATGCACCTGTATCACAAAAAACAATTTGGCTTGTAGCTTTCTACATTTACATTCTATCTGGAATTGCCCTTGGTTACGTATATGATGGAATGGTTGGGAATGATCTCCATTCGTGTTATGCATTCTGAGGGGAGGCACTCTTGATGCTTCCATTTGCTATTTTTGGCTTTTTTATAAAGCCCCAGCTGAAAAAAGCTTTTTCTTTGTCAAAGCCCAATAAGGAGGAAGTCTTGGGTGCGATTGATGCAGCAGATCTCTTTCGGAACTTTTTCTTGCAGCATCCCTCCTCCGGAGCCCCTCCATTGGAGCCTTTTCCTACATCAAGCCCTCATCCAGAATCTTTCCTACAGTAGAACCTTCTCTGAAATCTTTCCTAGACCCTCCTCTGGAGCAGTTCCCGCAACAAGTCCTCGACGAAATTCTTCTTGCAGCAAGCTCTCCTCCTGAGTTTTTTTCTATATTAGGTCTTTCTTTGGAGCTTTTCCTATAACTAGGCTTTGCTCTGGAGCCTTTCCTTTTTCTGCAAGTCGTACCCTGCAGTTTTTCTTATTGGTTGTCTACTTCCCTGCAAACACCCTTGCAACATTACCTGTAGGAGTCTTCTGCCTACTTACAGACACTGGAGGAGCTTGAGTCAAATGCAACCATAGTCTACTTGAAGATAGTTTTTTTTTCTGCAGTTTGTCGATTTCTCTGCAAAATCTCCTGCAACATTATCTGTAGGAGTCTGTTGCCTACTTACAAGCACTGTAAGAACTGCAGTTAAAGATAAACACAGTTGTCTACTTTCCTGCAAACTCCCCTGCAATATTTTCTGTAGAAGTCTTTTATCTGCCTACAATCATTGTTGGAACTACAATCAAAGACAAACGCGGTCAACTTAAAGTCAGTTTTTCCTACAGTTTGTCTACTTCCTTACAAACTTCTTTGCATCATTACCTGTAAGAGTCTTCCACATACCAACAGACACAGCAGGAACCACAATAAAATACAACCGCAATACGGGATGACTTTAAGTTCTACTTCACAGGATCTTCCTTACCCATTGTTTGATGTTTTCAATTCCAAGTTGAACCGCAACCATGTTTCAACTTGAGGGGAAGTGTTAGAAGTTATATTATGAATAATTTATTCATGTTAGAAGTTATGAGGATTAAACTTATTTCCTTAAATTGGATTTATTTCTTCTTCTATTTTAGATTTTTCTATTTTATGTTGTTTCATTTATCTCCAAAATAATTAATATGAATTGATTAATTGGAGATATTAGGAGTCATATATTTCCTTTCCTGTTTTATTCATTTATTTATTTATTTTATTTCCTATCCTGGGATTTATGTAAGGGTTATTTATACCCCTTTTATATCAATAAAAATATTATGCACTATGTTGAATTCCAACAAATTCTAATGTGATTCCTCTGAGAGCATTGAGTGGTTCAGGCCTTCTCTCTCTTTCTACATTTTAATTTAGGGAAATTTACACATTTAGCACACAATTCTTATGGATTTACATATCTCACACCTAAACTTTCATATTTACATACACATAGCACTTTTGGTGTTTTAACCTATGCATTGAAAAGTGTATTTCATTTTTAAAAAGTGTTATTCGTGATGTGATATCAAAGATTTGAGCACTATGTGTGTAAATATGAAAGTTTAATCGTGAAATATAGAAATACATTAGAATTTTATTCTATGTATGTAAATGCCCCTTTAAATTAATTTCAGGCCACTGTTTCTCATGTAATAATTATTTATATGCATGTGGTCGCCTCCAAAGTGCTTCAGCGACATTCAACTATTGCCCTTGTTTATAAAATACTTGAGTTTCCCTTTTCTGTATTCAATGAATCTTATTTCCATTAAAAAGAGTCATTTACTTAAATACCACACAATTCTTATGTATTTAGTATTTACATATCTAACACCTAAACTTATACATTTTACTTTTATACCAACGAAATCCTTTAGTTCTCATTAAAAATACCACTATTTTAATTTTTAAAAAGTGCAATTCATCTTTTTATGCATAAGTAATGTGGCTTATATGTAAATATTGAAGTTTAGGTTAATACATAGAAATTAATGGCCATGTGTATAAATCTTACAAAAAAAATTTTATCCTAATTGATTTATTTGTGCATCTTCTACCAAAGACTGCAGGCAATGAAGCATTTCAAGCAGGAAAGCATCTGGAGGCTGTGGAGCTTTATACTTCTGCTTTAACATTGAATACGGAATCCCGTCCTTTTACAGCAATATGTTTCTGCAACCGTGCTGCTGCATACCAAGCTCTGGGCCAAATTACTGATGCTATTGCAGATTGTAGTCTCGCTATTGCTCTCGACTCTACTTATAAAAGGGTTTGTGATCTTTTGCATTATCAGTTTGCTTTACTAGAGGTTTCTTAATTAGCGTAGCATCACATCGAAAACCAAGTATATAGTAGAATTTTAGTTTATTCATGTGGTGCCTGTAATTTTTGGGGGAGAAAAGGGTCAAAATGGTCCCCTTATTATTTGTCATAGAATCTATTAAAACGTCAATTTAGTTCCTAGATTCTTTTAATGGCGGTTAAATTGATTTTCTGTGGGGACTATTTAAGATCATATTAAAAGAGTCGGAGGACTAACTTGATATTTTTATAGGCTCTGAGACTAAATGATCCCATATAACTAGTTAGAGGATTATTTTGACACTTTACCTGAAACTTAATTTTTGTGGATAAACTGCCCATTTTGAGGACCACATATCCTGTTACTTGATTCTTAAACCGCACATCATTTTATTTTTAAGGACGATTTACATACATACTACTTAATTCATATATATTTACATATCCAACTCAAAACTTTAACGTTTACATATATGTCGCCTTATCTATGCATGAAAAAGGTTTACTTCACTTTAAAAAGTTAAAATAGTGGTATTTTTTATGTGATATGAAAGATTGAGGCTGTATAAGTGTAAAAAAAAAAGCAAAGTGTAGGTGTTAGATATGTTAATACACAGGAATTGGGTGGTTTGTATGTAAATAACCCTTATTTTCATCTTTGGTGAGCATAATTAACAGCTTTAGAATATTATGCTGATCTTGTAGGCAATTTCTAGAAGAGCCACTTTACATGAGATGATTAGAGACTATGGGCAGGCAGTCACTGATCTTCAAAAGTTGACTTCTCTTCTTGAAATGCATTCGGAAGAAAAAAATAATGCTAGTGGATCCCTTGGTAGATCGAGCAGCAACTTCGAAGATCTCAATCAAGCTCGAATGAGGCTTTCGAGAGTCGAAGATGAGGCCCGAAAAGGAGCTACATTAAATATGTATATGATATTGTAAGCCCTGTCAGCTTTAGCGTGGTAGCGAACCATATTCAGTTTCTAAGCATTGTTTCTTCACACACTCCTCATTTTTTTTATGTTTTGGCATTATGATTAATATCTATGTTTTCTAGTTATATTATTTTAGGGAAAAGTGTCAATTTTTCAGGGGATTATATTGACACTTTTTTATTTTATGTTCCTAAACCTATCGTAGAATTTGTTAGCGGATTTTTTTCCTCTCAAAGTTTTGTGCTATGTTATTTGGGTATTGCAGAAAAATGGATCCAAATTTCACTTGATTAGCAGTAGTTACCCTCCGAAGATTTTAGTCATGAGGAAGGATTGTTGTGGCAGAATTAATATCAAAGTTTAGTTCGCCAAAAAATGTTTTGAATAAATATCACTGTTTTATTAAAGCACTTTCAACCTGGATTTTTGCAGAAGCGCTGCTTTGATCTGAGCACATTAGTAGAGAAAATTATAAATTGCTTGTAAAATTGCTGGGGTCTGCCATTTTATTTTCTTATTTTTTAGTGAATTAATTCACTTGTACATTGGTACAGTTTTGCAAAATGTTATACTAGTTTTTCATCGTCTTCTACTAAGACTGAAACAGATTTAAAATTTTTCGAAGTGGTCATGTATTGAAGTTTAAATCCTTCATGCTATTTATAAGTAGCTCCATGTATATACATAGAGCTTTTTGCTACATGCCAAATTATGCATAATGTATTTCAGTTGAGAACAGGGTCAAATTTGTCCCCTAACCGTTTTTATAGGTCCATTTTAATCCTAGAATCTATAAAATTTTTAAATTAGTCCCCAAACATTTTTAATCGGGGCAGGTCCACCTGGAAACCATTTCAGCCCATATTAAAGAAGTCTGAGGACTAATTTGACGTTTTTATAGAATCTGAGTCTCAAAATGACCCCATGAAAATTTAGGGGACTATTTTTGCACTTTATTTCAATTTTCTTAGTATGCCGCATAAAAACTGCTTCAATTTTGTTAATTTTAGCCGCTTTTCTCTTATTACAGGGGAGTTGAAAGTTCATGCTCTGCTACAGATGTGAGGAAAGCTTATCGCAAAGCTGCACTGAGGCATCATCCTGATAAGGTATTGATAAAATTCCCACTATTTTTCTTACTTCTATCAGAGAAAAAAATTATAACGATTTAATCGATATAGGCCGGTCAATTTCTAGCTCGAAGTGAGAATGGTGATGATAGAGTTTGGAGAGAAATTGCGGAAGAAGTCCACTCGGATGCTTCTAGATTATTCAAGATGATCGGGGAGGCATATGCGATTCTCGTAGATCCATCGAAGGTACTTTGAAATTTATATTTTCTGAAACTCAAACATATTTATTGTTAAATATTGGAGTTGTTGGCTATTTTTTTTTATCTCAATGAGTTGAATTTCATGTGATAATTACTTGGCTCATTGGTTTTTAAGGTTTCATCAGTACTAGAAATACCCATTTTAACCTTTAAACATATAGAATTGAACGAGAAAAGTGTAAAAATGGTCCCTTAACTCTACCCATTTTAACCTTTAAACATAGAATTGAACAAGAAAAGTGTAAAAATGGTCCCTTAACTCTTTGCGGGGATTTATTTGAGTCTAAGAGTTCATAAAAGTGTCATTTTAGTCCCCAAACTCTTTTAATATGAGTTGTAATAGTCCCCACTGAGGGGACTACTTTAGCTCCCATTAAACAAACCGAGGTCTAATTTAACATTTTTATAAACTGTGGGACTAAAATGAACCCATGCATATAGTTAGGGGACTATTTTTGCACTTTAATAGCAAATTAAATGACTTTATGAAATATGATTAACTTTTGATTACATCAAAAGAACCTGTTCGGTTGAAAAAAAAGCAATTTTAAAAGAACAGGTAATTAAGCATTTTTCAAATCCAAGGCTTCAACTTATGGTATAGAGAGTGCTTATATAGCTCAGTAATTAGAGTGCCCTGATGTTTTTTATTCTTACACTGACATATATACCACTCAGATCCTCGTTTTTACATACCCAACGACTTCATTTCAATTTCTACATATGTATATGCCACCTTTCCTACGCATGAAAGGTTATATTTTGTTTTTTAAAAGTATTTTTTCGTGCATTGTGAAAGACCGGGGTGATAGAAATGTAAAATGTAAAGTTTAAGTTTTAGATATGTAAATACAGAGAAATTTGGTGGTATGCATGTAAATTCCTCTTTTTTTATTCTATAGTGGACTAAGATTTCCAAAAGGTTACCAAGATCACTCCGTAGACTTGAAACTTCTATAACCAGAATTCCACTCACTTTTTTTTTTTTTTTTTTGGATATCTTAAGCACAAATACGACTGTACTGCGACATTTCTGAGCTATCTACCTGTATTGTTAACATTTTTGTTAGCCTTTTCTATCGAAAAGATTTTACTGAGTGATATGGACTTGTGCAATTTGGTAGGCATTTACCTAAATACCACTCAATTCCTATGTATTTATATATCTAACGCCCAAACTTTGCTTGTTTACATTTTTATCATCTAAATATTTCATATCACATAAAAAATACCATAATTGTTCATTTTAAAAAGTAACATACACCTTTTCATGCATAGGTAAGGTGGGATATATATGTAAACTTTGAAGTTTAGATAATAGTATGTAAATACATAGGAATTAAGTGGCACCATGGTTTTATGTAAAATTTCCCTTATTTTATCACTAGGATTTCATGTTGTTTGCCTTCAAATTTTAATGACTGTTTTGAGTTCTATTTTGTGTATTGAAACAAATCTATTTGGTCATGTTGATGAGCAGTAGTATTTGTACGTAAATAAAGTGTCAAAATAATATCTTAAATATTGACATGGGGCCATTTTAATCTCGGAGTCTATAAAATTGCCAAATGAGCGTACAAGCTCATTAAATTGGGGTTAAAATTGTCCTTCATGGGACTAAGGACGAAAGGATTATTTCAACCCATATTAAAAGAATCCGGGATTAAACTGCTACTTTTATTGACTCGGACTAAATGAACTCTTGGAAAGAGTCAGAAGACTATTTTGACACTTTTCTCGTTATATTACCTTCCAAGTATGAGCAAATAGAAATCATTACCCTTTGTTTTTTTGGGTGAAGTTGTTTCGTTCTTTCATTGACAAACTGTGCAACGGTCATTTGCCTTTTCAGCGACAACAATATGATATTGAAGAGGAGTTAAGGACTATGAAGAGGAACTATGGCACTTATGGCGCTAGTAGTTCGACCCGAGCCCAAGCTAGTAGCAATAGCAGCCGACACGAAAAAACTTTCAATTCCCACCCCTGGAACCAGTATAAATGTTCGAATTGGCGGAGATCTGAGGGATGATTTCTGTACCATTCTTCAACTTGGATCTGAAGAAGAAGCTGGAAAGCTGCATTGCTTGCTGATAGTCTGCCATTAAAAGCTGTGATTTCTTAGGAATATGAGGGGGCTTACTGTCAAAATGTCGGAAGAGACTGCATTTTTCTGTAAATATTTCGCTGCGGGGTTGATGGAGCCATTTTGAGCAGGGATTGGATTGGATTGGATTGGATTGGATTGGCTGGAGAGATCAGCTGGGTGATCACAAATGTAAAAAGAGGAATTATTGGAGGTTGAGTGGAGTTATTCTTCTGGTTTGGTGAGGAATATTATCAATTTAGTGCTATAGTTTATACGTTATTGCCTATTGGTTTTATTTATTTGCAGAAAAAACTAAGCAGAAATGAAAGGTATAAGCTAGTTGAGATTGTTGGAAATGTATGTTGCTTTACAAAATTTTTTTTTTCATGAGGCACATTTCTTATTTGCATGTTATTGTTCGTGTTTTTTTCACTGTGCGAGGATATTCATTGGGAAGATTTGCGTGCATACCACAGTTGCTATTTGCATATCTGCTACTTTTATTTTAGATTTTACAAATATATCTTTACTTATTTATGAGGTGTATTAAAGTAAGTTAATATGATGGTATTTTAGGTGATGAAAAATATAGTTTAGAGGTTGGATATGTAAATATATAAGAATTAAGTGGTATGTGTGAACCTTCCTTAAAAGTTTACACAAGAACACTAATATTAGTATCCAACTAAAGCAATTTAAGAAATTGTTAGTAAATAAAAATACTAATTTTCAGTCACTTAAATATGTTTATTTATAAAATTACCATTTTCATTGATCAGATTTTCTCCCCCCTCTACCCAAATTAATTCCCTTTCAGCACGCTTCATATAACCCCAATTGCCCGAATGCACGAACTCATTAATTCAGTTTAATGAATTATGTATTTTTAAAACTTAAAAACATTTAAAATTTTAATTGCATAAATGTAAATATACTTAAATATTATCATAGCCATACACCACTCAAATCTTTCAATTCACATCAAAAATATTAATATTTTAAATTTTTAAAAGTGAAAAGGGTCATTTCATGCATTAGTGGCATAGGCATGTACTTAATGTAAATATAAATGCATTGAAATTTAGGGGCCTGTATATATTTATATATTTACGTGCCGTTAGCCGTGCCATGTTGGTATGGCAGCCTCTTTGATAGCCATAAATTCTCTTAAGTCACGGGTTTGTATCTCTCTGGCAGTTTGCCTGTAGTGAGGGCTGTCCTCGAATAATTACGCATATGAGAGTGGCTGGAGGCTTCGTATAATAGCCTCTGGCCACTCTTGAACTATATATATATATATATATATATATATATATATATATATATATGCACCGCAAGAAAAATGAACAATAATAAAAGTATAGCCAAACAAGGAAAGTATTTGTTAACCTATGCCAGAAATTTGACAGTTCCATGAGGCCTAACATCTAAACTCAAGAAATTCGGAAAAAATAATACAGGCTTTTGCACTGCAAAAAGGCTAATCTTAACGTGCAGATTGAGCTGCTTGATCGGCCAGACTCCTTGCCAGCATGTAAGTCCGCGTGTTCAGATTCTTCATGGTCTCTATTAATTGTTCATATCTGAAACATAATTGTAGAATCAGCCTCACCTTAAATTAATTCCAAATTTAACTCAAAAATTCAATCATCTACAACGCACTAGAAAAAGAAAATACCCACCGCAAACTTTATGTTCTGGATGAGTGTTGAAGCCATTAAGCAAAATTTACATTCATAGCACACATTCTAATGTATTTACATATCTGACACCTAAAGGGTGATATCTACACTAAACGTTTTGGAGTCATAAATGTATACATAAAAAGGTGTATTTCAGTTTTAGAAATTAATAACGGTCGTATTTTTGATATAATGTCAAAATTTTGAGTGCTATAAATATAAATATGAAGGTTTAGGCGTTAGATACGTACATACATAATAATTGTGTGGTATGTATGTAAATGCCTCTCGGATTTATTTTGAAAGTAGCACAAAATATATTTTAAATGATTATTCATCTAAGACACTAATCTCCAAGCAAATTTTACCGCCTTTGAGGTCCATCATGATCAAAGTTTAACCAGAATATCTGAACAAAATTTTTTTCAAGATCTGGTTGAGCAAGATATATAAATTAAAATAGGGGCATTTACATACATACCACCTAATCCTTATGAATTTACGTATCAAACACCTAAACTTTATGTTTTGCATTTATAGCACCCAAGTCTTTCGTATCACATCTAAAATACCACTATTTTAACTTTTAAAGAGTGAAATATACCTTTTTCATTCATAGGTAAGATGAAATATATGTAAAAATTAAAGTTTAGGTGTCGGACATATAAATACGTAAAATTGAATGGTAAATATGTAAATCTTCCATTGACATGAAAATTTGAGGTTTTAGATTCAGTTCTAACTCAAAATCAATTAGATATCAACCCAAGACGACAGTTTATTCTTTAGATTCACTCGGCAGCTTCCATATTATAATAAGGTAATCAAATTGTTGCATTAACAAGGCAAACTATATTATTCCTATTTTTAGATGATGATGAACCGTCTCAAAAAATGCGAATAGAAGGAAAAAAGGGGCAAAATGAAAAATAAAAATAAAATAATAATAATAATACAAGAAAGATTAGCTTACACGTTTACACTGCTGGTCTCCATTAGAACAGTCCCAGAAACGGAATCAATCTTAGCCTCTAGTTTTGCATTTTGAACAAGATTCATAATCCAGTGCTCTGCCTCATCATAATTCATGTTCAGCTTCTCTGCAAGCATGCTGTTACAACAGGGCTTAAATTAGCAGAAAGCTAACTATATAAGTATATATATCTGTGTGTGTGTGTGTAACTGAAAATAAGCTAACCCAATATCAATGCATTTATGAATGCGGCAGTAAGTCTCGAAGATGAGAAGCCGAGCATTTTCGAAGAACTCATCCTTTAATGGTACAGTTGAAAAGTTAGCATCTTCCACTCGCTTACCGAGAAAGGGATCATTAAGAATTACCTAACCATCAGACATTTTTAACTCATGAGGAATCAATACATGTTATGTTCATTAAAACTGTGCAAGGCTTTGCGGATGTATTGCACGCCTTTAAGCAGACAAAAACAAGCCAATTGCAAAAAAATTAAAGATATAAATTTAACTAACACCTTTATTCTTGTGTATTTACCTGATACCTAAACTTCAATTTTTACATATATGCTACCTTAGTCATGCATGAAAATGTGCATCATTTTTAAAAAGTTTAAATAATGATATTTTTTATGTGATATGAAAGATTTGGGTGGTATGAATGTAACAAGTTCGGGTGTTGGAAATATACAAACGCATAAGAATTGTGTGGTATATATCTAAATGCCACAAAATGAAAATGGTTTTAAAAAGACCTACATGCTCGCACTCCTGAAGCTTTATTTGCGCACCCTCAAAGTCGTAATTTATATATAAGCACTCAAGGAATTCTGTAATTGGATCTTTGTAAACATGGTTTTCCTGTTGAATAACTTTGATAAGCTCTTTAATCATATTCCATCTTCTTTTGCTAACAATGACAGCAGTCGCAACATAACGTAGGAGATGGTTTGCGTTTGTCTGAATGGCATTCAAGTACCTGAAAATTAAAAAATCATAGTAAACAAAAAAAGCTAATGATTAAAAATTAAAAGTAGAGGTTTGAGTTACAAAGGATAATTGTCAGAATTGCATAATATTAACAATCTGATAATATGACAGAAACATTATGGAAAGAAATTGGAGAGAAAGGACCAAGAAATTGAAAGAATATCTTGAAGGATGAACAGAATCAATGCAAATATCATCGAGCGGACGAACATAAATACTGATGGGCGATTATATTCATATTACGAAGTTGATGACCCCTTCATTTAGAAGGCTTCATTGGCAGATAAACTGGGATAAAGACCTCAAGATTCATTTCAGATTTGATGCAAAATTTGGGGTAAACCCCTCATGATTAATGAAGTTCATTTTTATTTTCACGAGTTGGATGGATTTGATGTGAGCATCAAGGTTTTAAGTTGGTTGAAAAGATGTGGTAAGATATGTGGATTGCAATCTAAATTTTAACTTTACTTTAGCTGTGTCTTAATATTCCGTAGTAGATGATTGCTTTTTTGATAACATGTGTGCTAGGATCATTCTTGAGAAAGGGTTATGTTCTCTCCCCTTGTTCGATACCATGTTAGCATTAGTTTAAACAGTAATTCTCTGTAGTATCGGTTTGATTCGGAATGGTTTACTCAACGAGCTTCTATTAGGCTATTACATTGTTTTTATGTTGAAAAAAATTAACTATAGTTTCATTTCCTCGAATTTTTACATATATATTTTCTCTTTCGTAGGCATGATCACACATAGGACTATAAAAAGAAACAATAAAATGCCAACATGCACCTTTGATTTGAGAAACGCATACCCTTTGTCGCATCTCAATCAAGGTATGATCACAGAAGTTTTGACCTGATCTCTTCTGCAATAAATCAATGACATCGAACAATTTCGGACAAATAACCTTGAACAGGCATTCGTAAGGGATTTTCTTATGACTATCATCCACATAGTCCAAAATCTCTAAGCTATCTGTTTGAGAAGCTTGGTTAAACTATGAAATTTGCAAACGTAGTAGCACAATTCATAATTATTGCCCATATTAAAGGTAGAAGGATTATAATCTACCACACCAAATCCCTCCAGATTGAGATGTCCAATGAGATAATTATATAAGGGTCTACGCAGCCTCACTTGCAACGACATGAGCAAAAAACAATAAGATCTATAGAGTAGCGCATGAAGACATAAATATAAAAAATAAACAAAAGTTTAAGGTATAAAAAAAACATGAGGTGAGATTGCTTTTGCATAATATAGTGTTTACATGATATCAACGTACTCCTCAACACTAGAGTACACTTCCTTTAACTTGCTTTTAACATCATCCTCTAAATCTTGGAAGGATTCCTCGGATGTTTAATGGGTAGATAATCTGTTGACGTTGGTCCCAATCTTGCATTTCACCAAACAAATACTATTTAAGAAGCCTTGGACAAACCTTCTTCAAGACACAGATGCTTCAGGTCATTCACCTCAACTACAAATGATTTATCATAAGCTTATGGGATATAATCCTATAGATCACATTAGAATAAAACAAAGAGTTCATAAGGATTTTCACAGCCTTAAAAGATATAGTTCACTTTAACTTTAGACATTGATATTACAGTCACTTTTCATGAGGGATCTTACAATTTTCGCTTCCCCATTTTAAGAACCTTCTTCATCGCTACAAGTCCTTAAAGTCATTTACTCTCTAGACGATTTCTGCTCATGCCTCATCACAAGTGTGATCAATTCCCCAACATTCTGAACAGAGAGAGAGAGAGTGAGAGAGAGAGTAGCGGACATAGTTGCTAGTTCAGTTCAACACCTTCCTAACTGGTCATTTAGTGACGTTGCTTTCTTAGCCTTAGCATTTAACCTCCATTAATACTAACCCATAAAGTACTTAATCTTCATGAAAATAATGTTCCATTTGTCTAAGCAGCGCCCAATTAGGCCACAAGCTTCATCTTTCGAATCATCTATGATAAATATGCATATATATATAAGACTTGAGCAGGGATTAAAAATCTATAAAAAGAAAAGGGGTAAATATAGCTAGCTCACTCATTTGTCGTTAGCAGCCGGCGCATACTTGACGTTTGGGAAGTGTATATTCAAAGGCTGAATCCCTCCATTAAAATTCAAGGTGATAGAATCAACACAAGTTATTAGGGAACGAGTTCCCGAATTGCAACCATCGCAAAAGGATGAAAGTTTGTTGTGGTGGGTCCCTTCCGGCAACCTCAAGACGGCGTAGAACTAAGTGTCAAAATAGATAGGGGGCTCATCTTTTGATTGAAGTGGAGGGCTACCCTTTAGTGATAAGAGGCAATCTTTTGTAGAGCCACACAAATGAAAGAAGGTCCAAGCTATATTGAAATGGGTCTTGATTGTTGCTAAGGTCGAAAATTTGACCCTTAGGAATTAGGATACCAACATCGACCAAGATGATAACCTTTGTGCCAAAGAATAGGTTGTAGGGTTATCCACCTATTAGAGTTGGTTATCCACCTATTGAAGTTCGTTAAGTAGTGCAAGGGGTTCAAAAAACAATTGAGAGCCCTTCAACCAATTGTCCAGTGACCTTTTACAAAGCGCATTTTGAATCCTTTAAAAATGGTTCCATTGGTAACCCCGAAGTGCCCATTTGCTTGAGGAAGCACATGCTCTACAATCATATGAAGTAGCTGAATATAGAAATCCTTCTAAAAAGATGTGAATCTTTTTGATGATTTGAGTCTCATATCAGTGATAATTTTACAGTAAAAACAAAGCGATCAATTATATTCTAAATGAATTATTGAGCATTTGCTTACAAATTTCACCAAGTGGTTTGTCCTCTACCTATTTGAAATAGTCAACAACCAAAATGGTGAAATTTTACTATTAAGTGGCCACAAAAAACATGATATCAATATTCTACCAAGCCAAAGACAATAACTTGGAGAAACAAGATTTCTAATAATGATGTATAGGCAAAGTTAGGCTGCAACTGACATTTGTTGTACTTTGCAAAAAAATCCAATGCATCATATTTCATCATGGACCAACAGAATCACGAGTTCTCTTCTCTCCAAATGTTCTCCACATATTCCTTAAAGGTCTCCCATAGTGCATCATCAATTTCTTATGGCTATAGGAATTTAAGGCCGCTCAAGGCCCGTTTGTATAGTTCAACTCAGATGACAATAAAGTTCACAGCTTGTCGTCTAAGATGAATGGTAATAGTTGAGACTTCTGGAAATGTCTCATTTGTAAGAAAGATAGAATTGAAGCCTCTTTTGACAAGTCAATAAATTGTATCACCTAAGGCATTGGATATTTCTTTGACGCACTTTCTCTTGTAAAAAACTCCAGTTGACAAAGTATCAATCATGGAGAGGGGATTCATCCAAGCGTTATGCTCCTAGAGTAATAGAAAGATAATCAAATGTGTTTCGATGAAAGAGCAAAGTGACTAATCCAAATTCAAATTTCTTAAATTGAGAAGTCGAAAACTAAAACAGCCACCAATTTTTTAACTTCATAATCAATTGCAAATCTTAGCTTTAAAACAAGAGAATCATACTCAATGATGTTATTGGTTATACAGCTTTGAGCTGAGTCCATACTCTAGACTGTCTAGCACCAACTTGAAGCTTCATTGATGTGTAATGTCCAATGAGGCAACATGAGAGAGATAGTAAGCGAATCAATAGAGGCATGGAGGGGCATGAATAGTGCATTCAGCCACAAAATCCACATGCGTCTGTGAGTTGATGTCTAACCTAGGTGTTATGCTCCTAGAGTAATAGAAAGATAATCAAATGTGTTTTGATGTAAGAGCAAAGTGACTAAACCAAAATTCAAAATTTCTTAAATAGAGAAGCCGAAAACTGAGACATGATATGAGCCACCAATTTTTTAACTACATAATCAATGGCAAATCTTAGCTTTAAAACAAGAGAATCATGCTCAATGATGTTATTGGTTACACAACTTTGAGCTGAGTCCATACTCTAGACTGTCTAGCACCAACTTGACTCTTCATTGATGTATAATTGTCCAATGAGGCAACATGAGAGAGAGAGATAGTAAGCGAATCAATAGAGGCATGGAGGGGCATGGATAGTGCATTCAGCCACAAAATCTACATGCATCTGTGAGTTGATGTCTAACCTGGGTAAACAATACATTGAACCCCCCAATTAAACCAAACACTTTATCAATTTTTAGATGCCTTCGATTTTTGCAAGATGACAATTAATGGTTAATGAATATAAGCACTGATAGTGTTAAGTTGAGAAAAAAAGTCACAACTTCATGCTAATAACACTATGGCCAAAATTTATTTTATCCACTAATGTTTAGTACCCCTCTTATGTCGGAGAGAATCATACTACTAAGAATTAAGTTCTGTGCATTTAAATCAATATAGGATTGAATTTATTTCATGATAAGAAATATTGAATACACATCCCGAGTTGTTCAAAAGTCGTCTAATAATCACTTGTCCATTAAAAGTCTTTGTTATGAGCTCTCCCCAGTGTTTTGAAAAATGACAAGTATTTATCTCAAAAATGAGCTAAGAAACGAAACAAAATTGTTATTCTCAGATTCAAATGTTGTATCTCTTTAACTTTCCTCGATGGTGTCATGCCTCTGAGTGCCACTTCAATTCCATAATAGATGATCATGAATCATGCCTAATGTGGCGCCAAAAACAAACTAGGTGAAGTTGAGCCGTTAGTATAAAGTCAAAAAGATGGAAGCATGGCTCCGAGTTACGAGAAATGTTATGAACTTTATAAATTTTTAAGTAGCGTCTTATCAACATATAATTCCAAGGAGTGCCCTATGAGATCTTTAAAGATCTTAGTCATTAGATGATGAATATAATACTAGTATTCTTCGCCTTGAAGGCAAATTTTGGTAGCAATGTAATCCTTTATCCATTTCAAAATCAGTAGCATCTTTGCCTACAAGATCCATTTTTAATTGATTATAGCTATAGTGAAGAGTCTGTAAAACCATACGTGGAATAGACAAGTTGATATATACAAGGGCAAGCTATGTTAGCCTTCTTAGCCATGAAGATATTTGCTTCCCAAATAGCGTTGTGTACCTCTTATATAAATCTAGTCTCTAAGAATTCATAGACTTCTTGCTTGATCGCTCGTAGTCGATCTAGTGCAAAGTTTTGCTTCTTATGGAGTGACTAGCTTAAATATTATGTCATTGAGATAATGATAACATCAACTCTGGGCATATCTATAAGACTTCAGATAGAGATACAATGGTTGTTACATGTCCATATATAACATATGCTTACCAGAGAAAAGAGAAATTTACTGTACACAAAAGAATAATCAAGTCTTCTACATAAGAGGCCCTCAAGAGTATGTCTTTATCTGGTACATCAAAGTTTGCAATGCTAAGGATCAATAATGGACGCGATTGAGCTTGTTAAAAAAAACATTATTATGCTATCTGCTGCTTCTTTCATACAACACCAATTCCAATTGTGAAAATAAGAAATAAAAACAAATACTATTTGGAGAGGCCATCAAAGATAACATTGTATACTGATTCAAGCTTGCTTACAATGAATTGGATCAAGTGGGTTACATGTTGGGGAATACCTATTGTAATAGGGAAAGTGATTATTCCTTATAAATTAAGTAGTCAATTATTAAACTTAACTAATTGTCCAACAACTAACCAAATCAAGGCTGAGAAATGTGAAGTAGAATGAGTGTCGACAAAGCTCATATTATCGATCATAATTCATTTAACAATATAGTACAAGTCACCAATTCCTGTATTGATAACAAGTGGATTTTAATGAGAGATTGAAAGCCTTTCCCAGTCAAAGGCATCAAAAGTGTTGGAATTAGTTGACAAGAGATTTATACCGCACTATCGCCTGTGAGGTGGAAATTAAAACTTAATTGGATAATAGTGGACCTTTGATGATCGTTTCAATTATACCAACCATTGGCTTCATGTAAGAGCTACTCGCTTTGAATGAATTCAAAATATCACATTTTATAGTTTAGAATATCTCCTGGAGTTTAGCATGCCTATGAGGCGAATCTACGGTGGGCAGAATGATTTGGGTGAATGTGTGGATAATTTCTTTGAATAATTCTCCCTCACTCAAGTGAATTCCTAAAGGGTGGGCAGAATGCTTGCAATCCTTTGATTTGCAATAAATTGTTTGATAAAGAGTCTAACAAGTTCAGTGAATGGGTGGATAACTTCTTACAAGAGAGTAGAATCAAGATGAGTCAAGCCTTTGCTGTTGGCAAAAAAAAACCTTATAGAAGAGAATTGCTTGTTGAAAGTGTATAATAATTTGACAATGATTGATATGCTCGTAGGGAACAGACACCCCACCCCATCAAGAAAGAATATGCTCAAAAAATTGAACTGCAATGGAATGAAGTTTTGAATAGCTAAGGGATGGGAAGTTAACTCCTGTCCCACAAAGAAAATCTCTCATACCACACATCATGGTTCATGTAGGATATTATTAGGGATGTCATAGGGGTAAGATTTAACCAAGATGATTACAGTTTTACTAGATTGTACGTACATAATTGATGGTTATAACTGGCAATGTCTAACCCGCCTAGCAATTGATCTTGAGGGAGGCGAATTCATTCACAGTCTTATAACAATCAAGCCTATAGTAGATGCTAAAGAATCTAATTATGAAAGCTTCCGTGATCTTTAATAGGCAGGCCAAATGTAACTTTGTCAATAATGTTATACTTTTCTGAAAAGAAAGAAGAGCCAGATGTCCTTGATTTAAAGATTGGACCCTTGACCCTTAAATGATATCCGTCGGTTTAAATGCTCTACTATAAGTGTTTGTGTCGATGTAATATGCACGTTGGCCATCAAAAATGTGTTCATAGAATTACAATTATAGGGTTAACCCACAGAAGGTCCAACTTGTTGCATATAGAAGATCTTTTGGCAATAGACTATAAAATTCTCATCTTAATATTCGATACAAACACACATAAAAGATATTTACAACAGATACAAAAGAGCTTTTTCAATAAAAAAAAACCCAGAAAAGAATTTGTGGGGTGTCACCCAATTGAAATTATTCGATAAGACAATTAATTGTTGACTGGAACAGCTTTGAAAGAGGTGGAAATCATTAGCGACGTTGTAAGGGAGTAAGGCGCTTTTAGGTTCAAGTTGCCAGTAGTCTCCGACTACTAGTCTAGTAATAGCAATTGGCAGTAGAATTTCAACAGTAAGATTACCCCCCTTCAAAACAAAACCAACACCACCACCCAAACCACATTTTTCTTTTTAGATGAACACTAAATAATGTTGCAATTTATTTTAGAAATTTTCAGTACAAACAGTAGTGTTAAGGTCGCAGTTGGTTGTTAATTTTTAATGATGTGTCAATTAGAATAAATTAACACAAAATTCATCTCAGTTGAAGATTCTTTTAAATTTTGCTCACACACAAAATTGATTAATCCCGGGCTACCTTTCTCCTGAACCTTGTGGATAGTTTCTAAAACCCTATTTTTTCCTAGTATTTAGCAATATCTTTGTTGTCATATGAGGTATAGCACCACAAGCAAATATGATTTCCATACTAACTAATACAACCCAAAGGACATAACAAGCATATAGCACTCAATAAAACTGTGCCAACAAAATTCACACCGTAAATGTGTAATTAGGCAATATGCATTTTAGTATCAATGGGCCGCCTTCCTATTATAATCCATAACATTTTAAAAGCATAATGCTTCAAGCTAAATAGTTCATTTGTACAATCTTCTAATCTTTGAAAATAAAGTCTACTTGGACACTTGGAATGAGTTCATTAGCATAGCAATAGATCAAGCAGCTTCAATATTCCAAATCATGATGGAAAATTTGTCAAAATGCCACTGCCATTTCTCGTTTCCTAATGTTAAACACTGAAAGGGCATTTAACTTCAATTTTAAGAACCGAGATCAATCATTAACGTTTTTTATGTTGTTAAATCAGAAGTAAATAACCTCAAAAACATTTGTTAATAGCTCTCATATCAAACCAGATTTCCATCAAAATCACATCCACCATAAGCTGTATGCAACATAAGAACGTTTTATTCTATAATTGGAAAAATTTTAATTCATGCTGTCTGAGTTACTGAACACCTATGAGTTCAAGAAAAAATCCGGGATTTATTGAGAGGTTAAAGCTTTACATAGTTGTAGATACCTGCCAACCTTACAACCCCATAAATGATTCAAAAAAATAGACCGTTCAACATTTAAATTTGTATCCCACACCCAAATCCAGCTGAATCATATTAACTGACTCAGAAAAAATTTTGTTTCTAACAACAAAATAACCAATCAGGCCATCACAGTATGGCATCCTCAACAAAAACAAAAACAAAACAAAAAACTTACTTTTAAACAAGGAATTATGTATTGGACCGAATTAGAATAAAAGAATCATATTCATCAACCAGAAGACAAACATTTCATTCCATTTTGGCATTTAGTTGAAAACTAAAGCTATGCTAATCAAATCTATTATCAAGAAAGAAATCATTTTGTAAAACCGCATCAATTTAAATATATCAAAGACATGCAATTTTAAACTCATACACACCTATCCTGAAAAAAGAGGTCAATAATTCCATTTCTTTCATTTTCATGGTTGAAGAAGATAAAAAGGCTCCAATGCATCAACCATATTCTATTTTGCAGCTGATAAAGAGGAGAAGCAAAATTCTGCAGCATAAGAAGAGATACCATTAGGGACGCAGAGTAAAACACAGAAATTCAATCCAATTTTGCTTTTCTAAAATAATAATAATAATAATAATAACTCTATTCTTATTTTCCAGGAGAAAAGGAAGCCAACCTTTGAGTCAATTATTTCTCTCAAACGGTTAAGTTCCTCAAGAGCAATGGCCCAATTCTGCATCAAAATTTCCGCTGCGAGTTTGCCCCAAAGAGCACTCAAACTTCTGTCACTATTCGTGCAGAGAGCTCGATAGTGATACAAGTAGTCTGCAGCGCCGGAGTAGTTTCCGCACTCAAATTGGAATTTAGCATACTGATATAAAGCTTCGATTTGCTCTTGACCAATCTGTTTGGTCAAAAAGGAGGTACAACGCATGTTATAATTATTGCAACCTCGTAAATAGTATTGTTTCATATATAATTGCTCTCTTATAGTTGATAGTTGGACACCTCTTAAGGTAAAGTTTGCTTAAGTTTTTGTTTAACTAGTCAAGATGAATCACATACATAAAATCATTTGATATTAGCACTTCTCCACAACTTGTCATAAAGATGTTCACATTGCCAGCCAAGTATATCAAAGGGACTGGACACCATTCTGTTATTGGAGTTGTTGAATGTATTGATAGCTAAATCATTACAATGCATCATACCAAATATGTGGCGTTTTTTTTTTTTTTTGTGAATGGTTAATATGGTTATTTATTATTCGACATTTTGTAATCATGTTGTGGGGTAGTTTTTGAGGGATGAGTAAGTACCCACACTTGCATTCAACTTCCTATGTTGTTCATCATTCAAATTTGAATCGTCAACATTCATAAACTAAGTACATGCTTCGAAAGTGTAATGTTCATGCATTGTTTCAGTTATTCTAGATAAAGAATGCTTGATTGAAGAGAAAAAGCAGCAATACTAAATCACTAATAAAATAAGATAAAATGGAAACTGTCTCTGCTTTATCTTGCAATTATTTCTTCAAAAAAATCAAAATTAAAATAAAAAGTCCTCACATAAAAAAGTTTGTTTTGTTATGAAACAATCCTTCAAAAATGCTATCATGTATGCGCTGCAAAAAGTGGGCCACTTCCATAAATGTCCGACATATGATAGATACAGAGTAAACGCCTTTACATATAAGGCAATGTATGGCATCAAAGAAGCAATAATTGCATCTTTTACAATTAATTAAAGTACAAACAGATTTTTCAAATCATTGATTAGAAATGGCAAGTGCCTCTTTATAATAACACGACCATCTAGGAAGAAAAATAGGTAGTTCATGTTTCGCACGGATGCATAGGAAGATGGGCTATAGATATTAATTAAAAAGATAAGCAAGAAATGAGTTGAGTGTTAGCATTAGAGGTAAAATCTTTTGGATTCTAATGGCAGTAAGACAAAAGGGACTCTTTGGCACCGCGTAATATAACATAAAAGCCATAAAGCCTAAAATGACGTCCTTGACTATTTGCATGTGGCCAATTTAATCCCAAACTATAATTTATCCCCATTTCAGTCCATAAAATCCATCAAATTTGATCCTATTTGGACTCCTACAGAAAGGGAGAGCAATGCAAAGATGTTTGGAGACAGTGAAAATCAATGAGAAAAAAGCAACAACTAAAAATGCTTGATCACTTCAAGTGCAACAATGCGAATTTTTTTATTGGACAAAGAAAAAGGTTTAGAACCAATTTATTCTATGCTTTATTTTCCGGAAATGCAAAAAATCATAGAAGCCAATCAGCCAGCAGAAATATTATCGAGAATGGAGGTTTTCATATTATGTTGTAAGTGCAATGTTTCTATGCATGGATTTATGTAAGAACATGTGAAGATAATAATAAATGCGACAAACAAATAAAATATTAACTATACAACGTACCTTCTGAATAGCTTCAAAATTCAAATGTTTCACAGCTATTTGGTAGTTTAACTAACATGAGTTGTTGAAACAGGAAATGCTAATGATGAGAAAATAGAGGCAAATGAGAAGAATGATGGACTTGATGATGAGACAGCAAATAAAGTGCCTGTAGAAGGCATTGGATGACCGTGAAGTGTATGAAGAATCTATTTTAAGTTTGCTATATTCCAAGCAGTTGCACCAAAAAATGCCTTGTGGGCGACTACCAGAAGTACTACAGTGAAGATATTCACCCACTGACCCACAACATGAAAGAACTGGCAAATAATATGTCAATGATTATAAATGGTTCAATGAAAAACTAACCTGAAGAGTGATCAGGACTTTAATTCTATGAGTGACGCATTACTTAATAACATGTGTAAATGTCTTAATGTATTGATCCTTGCAGCAAAACGTTGCATATTAGCTCTAAGCTTGAAAGCAGCAGAACTTGGTGATGGCAAAAATGCAAGGAACAAGAGTCAACTAACTGAAGCAAAAAAGATAAGATACGCCCAAGATTGGAGAATTTTTTGATATATATATATATATATATATATATATATGAAGCTTGGAACTGTATTGTTCTAAAAATTTATGATGAAAACTGCCAAATCACCTCAATGCAAGGGGTACAAAAACTTTGACTTGGATTTTACATCATGAAGCTACAAAAAATGAGAGTTAAAATAATTGCCTCGTCTTCTTGTTCAAAATGGGTGAGCTTAACAGTGCGGACTACGTCGAGAGCTATTATTTGGTAGATACCTATGCACTTATGAATATAATATTGTGCCGGTTAATGATACTGACGGGCATATAAGTAAAAGATCACCTCCCTCTTTCACCATTAAAGTGAAACAGAACTAAGAGAGATTAGCCAACAATCAAAGGGGTATCAAAGAATAAGCTTAAGTAGATCCACTGAGTTGCTCCGTTATAGCAAATGTAAACAAAGGGGGCATGATAACAAAACTTGAATAATGAATAAATTGGGATGATAATAGTGAGTAAGAAAAACAGTTTAATATTTACTTCATTCCAATTCTGATTAAATTTCTCCAAAAATGTTGAATAGTAATTATTATACTATACATTTATTTTAAATAAAGTTTTAAAACCTTGCTTCAAAATTTATAGCATTCTACGTTATTATTATGCACCGCAACAATCATGTAGTTTTATTAGAAAATCTAGTCATGTTTTTACTGCAATGATAGTTTATTTTCCATTGTTATCATGTATTGTTAAACTTCATGATATTGAATGTCTCGTTTTGATGTCAATGTATTCTATTGTTAACCTTCATGATATTGAATGTCTTTTTTTGATGTCAATAAAATCTATTATCAATAAACTATTCATGTTGTTTTAATTATTTGATTTATTTTTGAAATAATATGCAACTCATTATATATTCAAGACACATGAAAATTGTTTGCTAATATATGCAATTCGCTATTAACAAGTATGGGACAAACCAGATTAGATCCAAATTTAGCACAATAATGGACAAAGAAATTTTCAACTAAAAAGCTTAAATTTGTAAGAGAGGACCAAACACATGTTATTCCCACAATGATATTTATTCGCTAATAAGATATGGGGCAATAAAAATAAATAAAAACTCAATAATTTAACTCGTCTCAACAGAGTCAATTTCAATGCCATAAAAAAAAAAGTTCAATATTTTCACAATATGAATGAAAAAGCGCACCTGAAAACGATCATTCAGCATCTGGAGATTGTACATTTTTTCCGATCTCAACTCCTGGACGTTGGCAGCGTTCTGAAGGAACGATATCAGCGGCGCAGCCGCCTCTTCCAAAGATTTCAATCTCCCGACCACTTCCGCCCTCCTGTCCAGCATCTCTACCAGCACAAATCTAACGTTAAAACTCGCCAGGGTAGAAAACAAAGATCAAACAAAAAAGAAGACAGATACCTTGCGGAACTTCCTCTGTTCGGTAAAGGCTCTTGTGTATGTCCATCGCGTAGTCGACCATGTTGGTCTGGCTAAGAAGGTTAATCTTAGCTTTGAGGATCTCGTCATCGGCGTACAGTTGCCGTTCTTGAAGGAATTCAAGGAGCGGGAAGACGAGATGACGGTCAAGTTGAGGGGCAATGCGGGCAGTTAGGTCGTGTTCCGCCATGGCTAGGGTTTCTAGGGTTCTGAGCGGCGGTAGTCTGAATGGGCAACGCGGGCAGTCCGATAAATAAAAGTAAAATTTTGTTTATTATTTGTGCCATTTACATAAATATTACACATTTCTTGTGTATTTACAAACTTAACACCTAAAGATTCATATTTACATGCATTGCACTCCAACCTTTAACGCCACCATAAAAGTACCATATTTATTATTTATTTTAAACGCAAAACCAAAATCCTAGTATATTATTGATGCACGCTAGAAAATTTGAAGCGGTTGAATAATAGTTTATCATCTTAACGTGATAAGAAAATTCAATACACAAATATAAAAGAAAAAACAACTCGTAATGATACTATAAGCTTTTGCATGGAAGCCCATAAAGAAAAAGAACCACGGGACTGACTCAATTGAAGAAATCTACTATAAATTGGATATTACATATACAGTCTTTTGTCCCACGTATGGAAAATGGTTGAACACACTTCAGAGTTACAATGTCCTTGCATGAATGAACTTGTTGTAAGAAGTAGGCGGCGTCCGATAGCAATCGGCGAAAGGCGACAGGTGGTGGTTGACGGCAGTCGGCGGTGATCAGTGGTAGTCAGCGGTAGTCAACAACAATTGACGTTAGTCGTGGCTGTCGGCGGTCGGCGGTGGGTGACGGCGATTGGTGGCGATTCACGTCGATCAATGGTGGTTATCGGGGGCATGAGTGGTGTTGGACCTCAGCTCATTCTCGAAATTTAAGGTTTTTTTTTCAAGCCTCAAGCTCTCACTTGCTCACGAGGGGTGTATCTCTATTTATAGTATTTAAAATTTAATTAATGCAGGAATAAACCACTTCGATCAAACGGTGCAGAAAACTTCATTCGATCAGACGAAGTTTGATGAGCATTTGAGTACCTTAATGTGTCGGAATTGAGCAATCAAAGACTCGCTTGATTTGTCTTATTGAGTTGTTCGATTCGTCTATAAGCTTGCTAGATTCAACATCTGTTTGACCTTCTAAATATGTTCAAAAAACTTTAAAGAGGGATATAATACTTGATATGAGCTTGATTGACTCGGATTGTACTACTTTTGATATCATTGAGTTCGTCTCATACAGCCTGTCAGTTTAACTATAAGTTTGCTCAAATCGAAGTTTGGACCAATTTTTTATCAAATCTTAAACTTGCAGCACATTCACAAATTCTACAACATTAATTAAAAGATCAAATAATTTATAAATATTACGTGTTATAATATAAAGATGCATCTCAATAATACAAATCCAACGAGCATATAACATTATTGAGACACCTGAATGTTAAAAAAAATATTATATGATTAAAAGTGAATCTCTCTGAGCCGTCCGATTCTGATCAAGCCTCTTGGAATTTGCTAGATTTATTAAAATATCAATGTTGAAAATAATACATAAACTCTATTTTGCACAATCAGACATGAACTTGACTTTGGATAGAGCTTAAATACTTGAATAACTCAAGAGCAGGAGTCCTTATTATCACACAAAATGCCATATATATATATATATATATATATATATATATATATATATATATATATATATATATATATATATATATATATATATTGGGATGTTTATATAAAAAGGCAATTCTTCATAAATAAAAAGTTTAAATTACACTTCATAAATAATTTGCAATACACTTCCAACAAATCTCCATCAACATGCATAAATTTTGAGGCATGACACGTACATTTAAATAATCATTTGAGCAAGAAACATTCTAACTTCAATTAAGAGTCATCTTGAGTTTTAGTTTCAACAAACTTATAATCAAACTGACTGGCTTGATGGGATGTACCAAATGATATCAAAATTAGTATAATTAAAGTTAAATCAAACTCATATCAAGTAATTAAATTACTCTCGAAAGTTTCTCGAATATATTTAGAAGGTTAAATGAATGTTGAATCTAGCAAGCCTATAGTTGAATTGAGTGTCTCAACAAAGAAATTCAGCGAGCCTCGGATTGCTTGATTCTGACAACGTTTATAAACTCAAATGTTTATCAAACATCGTTTGGTCGAAGAAAGATTTTTGTACTATCTTATCGTAGTGGTCAATATTTTCTGCATTAATTGCACTAAGAATAATATAAATATAGTTATACCCCGCTAATGAGGGGGGTAAGAGTCTGGGACTTGAGAAATAACTTTATGTTTTAAGAAAGCTGAAGTTCAGCACCACTTTTGCCACCGTAGATCGCCACTGACCGCCATTGACTACCACTAATCACTGTGGACCACCGCCCACCACCGTCGATTAGTACCAACCACCAATTGTCAGCCTCTATCAATCGTCATCGGTTGCTACCTACTCATTACAATAGGTTTATTCGTGCATCGATATTGTAACTCAGAAAAGTGTTTGATCATTTCCCACAAGTGGTATGAGGGACTCTACATGTAATATGAAGTTTATAATTGATTTCTTAAACTGGTCAGGTCTTGTGGTTTTTTCCCTTTACGAGTTTTCCACATAAAAACTTATGATGTCACTGATGATTATTTTCTTTTATCTGAGTGTGTGTTAAATTCTCGTGCAATACAAAGACGATAATCATTACTCTACCGCCGTGACTTGTCCAGCACACATCAATCTATATATGAATTTATGCAAGATTTCTACTTATGAAATTTTGTACAGATTATTTTTTTATAATAGAGCACAGTTCTCGACGCTACATCATTTTTCATTTTTTCATGTGATTGGAGTCTTTTAAATCATGCGGCTGAGAAATAAGTATTCATATTTGCTTCAAAATGTATCATACATAAGTGAACCCAATGAGGAAATTGTGCTTTTATGAGAAATTTTTATTTGTGAAATAAAAGAGCTCAGCGGTGTGAATTGCTCTTTGAGCTCAGCACTGGCCATTGGAAGATATGGGGAGGAGTTCTTCCCACTAGAGTCTAGAGCAAGTTAATGGCCATCCTAATTCAGGATGTAGATCTCTCTTCATTATTGCATCAATTGTTTTTAATGTCTAGATCTTCACAATAGTTTCATATGCATTTTACTTATAAATTATAGCTCCCTCAAACGAAACCTACACTTGCAAGTATTTAAATTGTCATCATAGAGTTTGAAGTGTTTGGGAAGATAAAGTACTTTATGGCTAATTGTTTGGAATTAATTCCTTCGCTGTCAAATGACATGCTGTGTATTGGTTGGAGAAAAAATTGCGTACATAAGACGTACGCAAAGATGTGTACGTAAACACAGGGTACACGGAGGTTACACGGGGGTTATATCCAGGTTACAACCCCCCTAGAAACTACTTATAACCCCCTTGTAACCCCCTATACCCCTTGTAATCTATTTATAACCCCTTATAACTCTCATGTAACCTACAAATGCATGAACACAGAAACACGAACTTATTGGTAGGTTACAAGGGAGTTACAAGTGGGTTATAAGTAGGTTACAGGGGGGTTATAACCTGGATATAACCCCCCGTGTAACATCCTTATACCTTTTTACATACACATCTCTGCGTACGTCTTACTTACGCAATTTTTTTCCGTAGTGGTTGAATACTTCTCGTTCTTACTTCAGCTTTTTGTTGGTTTGCGGGAGGGCTAAGCTGGCGCGTTGCAGCAAATGCTATTAAAAATAAATAGTGAAGCTGCTAAAAAATAATCTTATATCCAAAAAGTTGAGGTTGCTATTTTAATTTTTTTGTTTTTGAAAAAGTCTAACCATGATTAGAATGTTTCCACCACATATAAGAAATTATTAAAAATCCGTTTATCCAAGCAGACAAAATTACAATATTATTTCGCATCGTCACCGCAACACCACCTAAAGTGAACCTTCATTTCACAATAGAATAAGATTTGGAAGATTTACATACACAACTTATATATATATATACAACATTCATTATGCATGGAAATGTGTATCCCACTTTTAAAAGTTAAAATAGTGCTAACTTTTACGAGTAACGAAAGATACGAGCGATGTAAATGTAAACAAAATAAATTTAAAAATGTTAAGACATGTAAAGTACATAAAAATAAGGTAGATTAATAGCCCTTTCCAAAGGACAAATTACCAATATGGTCCATTAACTTCTCAAAAATTACAAATGCAGACTCGAAAATTAAATAAATTACATCCATCAATCTCCAATCATACCATTATTTTTTCTTTTTGTTTTGCATAAAGTAAATAACTAAAAATCCACATGATAAACCTCAGTCATATCAGGATAAAACATTCCAAAGTTCCTTTCAATCCCAGCAGTCTTCTGATTCTCATTAAACATAGCAAACATATAAACCTCCAGTGGCTTCCCCGGCCACTTGGGTGTCCCCCCATTCTTCTTCACATGCTTCACCAAATTATTGTTATAAATCCTTGCGTTATCGACGGTAGCCCCGGTATCACCGCCCGCCGACGGCCATCCTGTCTCTGACACGACGACTCCGACTCCGGACCCATCGAGTCGTTCTATAGCCGAGTAGACCGAGTCGACCATGGCATCGAACAAATTCGAGTACCCCAGACTGCCATCTTGAACTACTGTGTCATTGGCTGTGAATAACGAGTAGTCTAAACCAACCCCTTTTGGGTCACTTGAATAAGCGAAGAAGGGGTACACATTGACTAACAATGGGGAACCATTTGATGCAAGGAAGGAGATGATTGGGCCCAATACCTATAGATATTTTCACATTAATAAATAAGAATATCAATTATATAAATCTTTGACAATCTTTTTTTTAGTGGAGTTTATGTAAATACATTTAAATTGTGTGGGGCATGTGTAAATTTTCCAAATAGTCGTGTAAAGAGTTAACTAACAAAACATCACCTGTGATGCTTCGTCGGAGAAGGCTCCCTGCGACGGCGGGAAGGAGGTTCCAAGCACTTTCGTTGATACCGCGGTGGTGACTGGGATATGAACGCCGGCGGAACTCAGGGCGGCGGCGATATTGCGCATGGCAGGGAGGACATAGGTGGCAGTGTCGCCGGGGATGAGCTCGTTTCCGACATCGATATACCGGAAGTTGACGGTGGAGGTGTAGGGGATGATGTAGGAATGAACCCAAGACGCGGCCGAGGAGGGATCGCCGGCGAACTTCTGGAGGTCTTCGTTAAAGGTTCCGAGGATAATTCCGATGCCGGAGTTATTGAGGGCGTCGAGGGCGGCGGTGTCGGGGTCGAAAAGCCGGAGCTTTGTGATGTGCCGAGATTTGTAGAGAGAAATCACTTGAGTTGGGGAAGGGAGATCGTCTCCTTTCATTCCATAGTTCACTCCTATGCCTTGAGACCCTGTTTAAAATTTCATAAAAAAATGGTATTTTTTATTAATATTTTTTATGATTAAAATTTTTATTAAATGAATTATTTATTGATGTTGATGGTGATAAGAGTGGTGGGTAGTGGTTAGCTAGCTATAGAGAAAATAATAATAATAATAACATTAAAAAAGAAAACAGGTGACTATTCTTTGTTTTATCACAAAAATACTAATTAATTGTTGGATTTATTTTGCAAGTGGCCATATATAAAATAATATTTTATTTTGAGCAAACTTTTACATATAAAATTTATGTAAATATATATATAATTTTTTTCCTCAATTAAATTGAGCAATATATATAAAAATCTTAAGATCAAACTAATAAGATAAAAAATTATTGTATCAGGTGTTCTGATACAGTTTGACATCAGGATTCTAATTAGAGATTTGAGTGTACATAATTTCTATCATAGCGGAGTCTATAACAATACTCATATCGTTATACTTAATTTTTTTCCTATGCAATTGAAGGAGAAACCTACGTTTCTCACCTAACTATATCGACTTCATTTCTTAACAAAAAACTTAAAAAAAATATATACAAAATATATTAAACTAGGAAAAATAAAATAATTTAAATAAAAAAGAGTGATAATACCTGCGAGATTAATGGCGAAGGCTGAGAAGAGGAGGAAGAGAGAAGCGAAATGGAGAAGAAGAAGGCGGTCCATAAGTGCGCTTTTGCCTGCTTCTCCTCTGTGTCTTCTCGTCTGCTTCATAGCCGCTGCATATTTATAGTGAGCGAAGAAGAGAGAGAAAGAGAAGACCCCAATACGCAACTATAATAATAACTGCCCACGTCCTTTACACAGTAATTTATCACAATAATAACCTTTTACCATTCATAATTTCCAAAAAAAAAATATTATGAAAACATAATAATAAAAGAAGAGGGTTATTTGGTAAAGTTAATTAGTTGTTAACCTACAAATCAACTTTTAAACAAACCTAAACATAATTAATTAGTAATCTTGCTCCCAAATGCTTATAGTAATGCGTGTAAAGCATATCATAATATTAATATAGGACGAATTACCAAAAAAAATTAAGTAACAAATAGAAACACTAATTTAACTAAATACATTTAAAGTTTCAAAATAATCCTCAAATTTATGAGTTTATAAAAATATCAAAATATAGTCCCCAATTATTTATAAAATTGAACTCTAATAATCATCTATTCCCAATTTAAACATTATAGGGATTATTTTGGCACTTATATAAATTAATTCTATGATTAATGTGATCTTATGTAAATAATTGTGGATTATTTTGATATTAGTATGGTATGTGATTCTTTTAAATAAAATTATATTTATGATTAACATTTTACTCTATATATTTATAACTATAGGTTTATCATTTTATTTTCATAATAAAATTGAATAGCAATTGTGGGGGGATATCCTCATAATAATTGCATTAATTTCCAAACAAATCCAACAATTTTGAAATTTAACTTGACGTACAATTTTGCTTTCTTTTATTTTATATGTGAATTAATTTTTTTACGTGATTTATAAGAAAATGAACTTACTGAAAATTTTAGATAATATCTAATATATATATATATATATATATATGATTTATTTGGTTTATTATTGTCTGATTGTTCGTAGTGTTAGGTCGTGTTTCGTGTGGTTGAGTCGTGTGTGTTGTATTTTCTGTTTTTTTTTTGGAAAGAAGACTTTAGATTCCTACTTTTTTGCATGCATTGTAAGTGTGATGTTTAGATAAGACCTCTTTCTCGGTTTCGTAACTTTTCTTTTTTTGTGAAAAGCGTAGGGAGCCCAAGTCTCCTTTTAACAAAATAAATAAATAAAATAATAATAATAAATGAATAAATAAATATATATATATATATATATATATATATATATATATTAAAAATTAATAATGATGATAATTTTAACATGGTGCTTAAGTTTTGAAGGTTAGGTATGTAATTATAAAAAAATTAGGTGTTAAATATGTAAAATTTATGTTCTAAACAGCAACAGCACTAGCTTCTTGGTGAATTAAAAAATTATGAAATTAGAAGATGCCACATAATATTAAGATAATGTCAAAAGGATTAGGTAATGCAATTAATATACATGACGACCTTTATTTTTTTTTTAATTAACAGCATGACCAATAATCTATAAATAATTTAATATGCATTCATGTCGGCCGCGATAATTATAGATATAGACATCATCATGCATTATTAATTAATTTTCATATTTTAGCGTAAGTTAATCATTTATTTATAATTTAATCACACTGCTTAACGTGCACGAAGGAGCATCTTCCTTGTCTATATAAGAAGGATAATTACCATGGGAAAAAAAAAATTAAGGGTTAAGTGTTAAAAATATAAATATAAAAGTTTTAAGGGTTAGATATGTAAATACATAAGAATAGTGTGGTATGTATGTAAATGGCACTCATTCCAACAAAAATCGTAGCTATAAAAATCCAGAAATGTAGTAAAAAAAATTTCTTATAAATTAAATTTAATTATGGATTAATTTATAATGCATAGTTCATTCAATTAAAAATCAAATATTCATAATTTTTTTTTTCAAATTAAATCATAAATTTAACTTCGCAGTACTTCTTTCTTTTGACAGTGATAATATAACAAACTAATAATCTGAAGAATCTTTTATTCCTAACTAAGAGAATATAAAATTTAAAATTAATAATTTAGTCTAAACGTATCCGAAAATGGAAAAATTGTTACATCAAGAGTTTTGATGCAAAACACTAATCATAATGCGCCACGTTTACCGTTTAGCCACACAATGCATTAAATTATTTAATTTTTTTGTATTTAGTGGGGCCGGACCGTACATGTGGCGCATTGAGATTAGAGTTCTAATGCAATATTCTTTTGAATCTACAGTCGTGGTTTGTTGGTAGAGCAGTCTCTTTGAAGGTCGTAAGTCCCCTCAGGTCACGGGTTCGAATCCCCCTCTGAGCACTTGCTTGTAGTGAGGGCTGTTCTCAAATAGTTAGGCACGTAAGGGTGGCAGAGAGCTCGTATAATAGCCTTTGACTATTCTTTAATATAAATATTTGAAGGTGTGTATTCCACTCTTAAAAACTTAGTGATTGTGATAATTCTGACGCAGCATTATCGATTAGAAGGATATGCGTGTAAATATGAAAGTACAAGTATTTGATAAGTAAATAGATAAGAATTGAGTGGTACGTATGTAGATGCCCTAATTAATTATTGCAATACGTGGAAGGATCCAACAATAAAATAAGTGAATGAAGAAGTGGCAAAGCTAATGACTTGCATTTTTGAGACAAATCATAAAAAGTATAGACAAAGACATATCATAGCCTGATTTTGTCTTTTGTTATATTGATTAGTTGGTCCTAAGACATCAAATCTGTAATTGGATAGAATAGGATTAATTTAATTATCAATTAGTCTATCACATAGTTGTATTCCTTCTTCAAACGTGCCCCTTTCTCACAATAATAATAAAAAAGTGTTAATATAATAAAATAGGGTTTATCTATAAGAGGATGTATTTTTTATCATAATCGGAGTGCAAAGAAATCGAAGTTGACAATCGATTGAGTTTTTCGAGGGGTCCAGAGACATAATTTTCGTTAGATTAACCAATTCAAAAAGTCTACAACTGAAGATAGGTTATCGTTATCCTGCCTATGATTTTAATGATTTTTTTTGTATGTTTTCTAAATTTTGATTTGTACTGTGAATTTCATATATAAATGAGACTTATAAGAGGATGAACATGATGTGATATGACAAGAGTGTCGATGGGTTGGAGGTGACGACTCCTGTATAGGATGCCACTTGATGATTTTTTTTTTTGATATAACATGTTATTTGATATTCTACATGACTTAGTATAGTTGCTATGATTAAAAGAATATCACATTTGAATATATGATAAGCTGGAGCACCTGATTTGTACAATTTATGTGTGATCATAAATCTATTTGATGGTATGATCTATGCATACCACTACTATTGTGATTTACATTTTTTATAGTAAATAAATTCATGTTTAATAACATACAAATTCATTTTTTTAGCATATGTGAAATGATTATAATATAATCATGCATACTATTATGTTTATTTGCATTCATTTTTCGTACAAATTACCAAGTTATTCACTTAGTATTGTTATATTTACATATTTTTAGAAAAGAGTGAGTCTTCTGTGGAGTGAGGAAATAACTCTTATTTGGTGATAAAATTATATTTTATAATATTTAATATGCAATTTTTATTGATAATAAAAATACATATTTTATTAAGATTGTTAAAAGAGCATGATCATTGTTGTTTTAAATATAGAAGGTAAAAGATCGGGCTCTTTTAACAATCTTTTGATGTCGATCACTGACTAACAATCTTTTATTGTTTTGAAATATCAATAATTTTGATCTATATAGATAAAAATTTGATGATGATCTTTTATTCACTTTTAATATTATTATCGATAATTTATTAGTACTGTGCAATAAAAAATAGAAGATAAAAAATATCATTCAAAATATATTTTGAGCTAAATATATGTTACATACTCAACTTGTTAAAATCAATTACTATATATAGGTTATATTAGGTTTGGTAGTGACAATCATTATCTTAATAGGAAGGACAATTAAAAGATTTAGAAGGCTAGAATAGTGCAATGATGATTGCTAGTTGTGACACATTATCAATGGTGAATGTTAACCTCTCACATACATTAAACATTATTGATTGTTAGATATTCATCATCAAAAGGCAGTCAAAATGATCATCATTCAAATATAAGTGGCATCATTGAAATAACCAAATGATATCTAAACATAAATGATATAACCAAATAATATGAAATGATATAACCTAATAATATCTAAACATGTTATTAATTTCAACAAATATATTTGTTGAATCGATAAGCAGAAGTGAGATAGGATCGTACATACCTCCAGCCATAACTTACACATGCAGAGTCGACACTCTTCTTTACACGGTAAATTTTATGTTATAGATCTTCTAAACTTTTCTCACTCACAACCCGATGATGGGGAAAACAAAATTATGAGGAGCAAGATTAGGGACCAAAACAACAAACATCACATCTATTTATAGTGCTCTGCCCATCACAAAGATATACGGTCGTGATCCCATCACAGAGATCAATGGATGTGAGCAGGGCATACGAAAGAGTTGAACTTAGACTCAATATGTACCACATTATAAAATTTATTTCCCTTGAAAACACAGAAGTCTTATTTCTCTTGAAAACACAAAGGGTTTTCAATAGGAATTGTAAAGGAAAAGGAGCATTAATTTGAAATGAAAAATCACAACAATCATATGATTTAAAAGATTGAAGTTATATATCATACATTGTTTATTGACTGTTTGAATATTCACAAACATAACAGGGGCATTTGTTAATCATCTAAATATCATATTAGCGATCATTCTCTTGCCATGATAAGCGATTTAGTCCCTTGGATGGATACAATTAGACATCGATGATCAGAAGATGTCGATCTTTTATGAATGTTAGTCACCATTTAACCACAATCATCTTTATAACTTCGCTTTACGTAACATTATACTTTAAACCAATTAAACAAAAATTAAATGTTAGTTTTGTATTTATCCATGGTGTGATGTTGAATGTCTTGGTTAATATGGTTAAGAAGAGAGCCAAAAAGTTGTCCAAATACAACTATAATAAAATCTAGTCAAAATAACAAATGGCATAAATAATGTAATAAAACAAAAAGGCACGTAGTTTAAATAACATTTTTTTAATTATAGAAGAGCCCCTCTGGCTCGGTAATCATCTTTATTAAATTTATATTTTTGGACATTATTGATTGTGATGATGATTAGATACACATAAGAGTAGAAAACGACTTTAGATCACATTTTCTCCAAGGTAAGGCCTCCCTTAGAAAATACTATTTTGTAACTTGATGTTTATTTATTCATGGAATATTTAATAATTTTATTTGGAAGATTTACATGTATACCACTCATTTCTTCTCTATTTTCTAACACCTATACTTAAACTTTTGCATACAAGACATCTTTCTTAAACATTAAAAAGTATATTTCACTTTTAAAAAATTAAGTTGGTTTCATTTTTATATGAAAGATTTGGATGATAGTAGTGTAAAAAAGAAAACAAAGGTGTTAGATATGTAAATGCATAGGAATGGGGTGATATGCATGTAAATGTCCTGTTTTATTAATGATACGCTGCTAACAAATTTTCATCACTCGGCACGAACCTCAAGTCATGACACGATTCTCGATGCAATATTTTTAGCAATAAATGTTTATATTTTGATATTCCGATTTCAGCAAACTTATAATCAAACTGACCGGCTCAATAAAACGGACCCAATGATATAAAAATAAGTTAAATATGAGAAAAATTAAGCTCATATGAAGTCATTAAACCACACTTACAAGATTTTCACATATTTGAAAGGTCAAACTGATGTCAAATCTAGCATGTTTATATTCGAATCGAGCGTCTCGACAAGACGAATCCAACGAGCCCAAGAACGGTCAATTCTGTCATCATTAAGACACTCAAATGTCAATCAAATTATATATGATAGAAGGAAGCTATGTAGATTGTCCGATCAAAATAGTTCATATTTATGTATAAATTGCACTCATAACACTAGAAATAAAGCCTCACCCCTCTCTTAAGAGGAGAGAATCTGAGGCTTGAGAGATAACTCGAAGCTTTGAGAATGAGCTGAAGTCCAGCACCATCCCGACCGACAACCGTCGTCGACCACCACCGATTGCCGCCGACCACTGCTAATCGCAGTCGACCACCGTCGACCACCATGGACCACCACCGACTTTTATCGACCTCCGTCGATCATCGTCAACCACCACCGACCTCCATCGACCACCGTTGTCAGTCATCGGCCACCGCCGGCCGTCATCGACCACTGTCAACCGTTGTCGACACCCATTAGTCGTCATCAACCACCACCCACTAGACTCTGCAGTTGAAATTGTAAATTGAAAATTTTAGTAAACATTTCCCGTTTGTGGGACAAGAGTCTCTATAATCATCAGTATATAGTAGATTTTTTACAAGTGAGTCAGACCTTTTGGTTTTTTTTCCTTTATAGGTTTTTCCACGTAAAAAACTTCGTGTCATTACTGTTTGTTTTTTTTTCATCTAAGTGTGCTGAAAACTCGTGCAATGCTACGACGATAACCATTATTCTACCGCCGCAAAATTTCTAGCACACATCAATTAATATACCTACTTTGGAATATCCCGATTAAAGATTAATGAAATAAATTTTAATATTCGTATATAAGCTAATGCAAATTCAATAATTAAAAAAAAAATCACAAAATTCTAAATTAAATATTTTTCTTATTAACAAGTCAATTAATACTCACTGCCATCATCAACTATCCTTAACCCGGTTGATAATTGGATTTGCTTAAACAGAATATTTGACTCAACTTACCCAAATTACTCTATAGACATCAAATTTGTTTTAAAATGCATAATTAATTAATTTAAATATTTAGTACACTATAAACCTATTCTAAATTAAATTTAATAATTATAAAGCTTATAACAATTAAAATTATATAAAAGTCATAATATTAATTTATTTACTTGGAATAATAATTTTATTTCATAGATTTTTTAATCCTTAAATTTAAGTTTAATTTCCCAAGCCTGCAAAGACCAAAAAAAAAAAAAAAAAAGGTTATTTTTGGAATTAAACAAAAAAAAGTGACATTTAATAAAAAGTGAATTAAATTAACACAAGCTAATAAAGTCTACTTTGTACCTCTGCCCACATGAACAAAAAAGGAGAAGTTTTTATTTTCATAACAAACAATTTGTTTCAATACAAAAAGAAATTAAAAAAAATGAACAGTGTAATTAAAACTTTAGAAGATGAGCAACCAAATATAAACCAATGGATAGCAATCAAATAGATTAGAATATTTATGATATATTCGAGGAGATGATAAGTCGTCTGTAAAATCAAACAAGTTAATACATTCACTCAGTATAATTTCATTGATTCAGTAATACAAAACACTGAATAATGACTCAACCAATCTCTTAGGAAACTTCCATAGTCGATTTGGCAAAATGGCTCGGCGAGTTGAGTCGGCTAGTATGAGTGATTTCATCAACTCGTTCAATATTCTAACAACACTATCTTATACTTGTCACACACACGCAACTACATCAAAATATTATTCTGATGTATTTTTCTCTTTTTGTGTAGACCGTTATATAACCACCCCTAGTTAAAGACAGCCCAAACTTATAAATAAGAGATCATTCATGGGGTGGAGGAACTTTCTTTCTTGATCCCTTTAGTATGAGACCACCGACAATTCGTCCCTACATCTAGACGATGGACGAATGGTTTCTACTGATTTGACGATCGAGTAGGATGATATTATAAAAGATTATAATAGTTTATCAACCATTTGTTTGTAATGATATCATAATACATTTTCATAATTTTCTTCTCATGTAAAATAAAATTATATGATGTAATTGTTGCCGCTTGTCAACAATGATGTAACCAATGACATTTATGGCTTATCATTGTTTTAGCTTTGGATGCCAACTTACGGGACATTGCTGCCGGCAACCTTTGACACTTCAATAAATAATAATAATAATAATTTCCTTACAAAGCTATAGATAAAACGGCTAGGTCTAGCCATTGTTCTACTAATATTATTGGTTAGTTATCTAGAAGATTCTTAGGTTCATGCAGCAACAAATATGGGAACTTTAATTAAACATAAATGGTTGGCATCCGGAGTTGTGGGACCCCGGCTCGTCGCCGGCCCATCACCGCCGAGATTCTCTCGTGGGTGTGAAATGTCAATGTCATTGTTTGAGAGAGCCGTCACTCTATTTATCTATTATATCGCCCTAGTTTTCAAGAAATCTTATTTCTTTGGATCATATAAAGGATCCTCGGATGTTAAGAAATTTGAAGAAAATAAGGGTGGATAAAGTAGAAAAAAATATAATAAAAAATATCAGTGATAATCCTTACAAAAAGGGATTCTAGAATTTCTTATTCTAGAAATTTTTATATAAGGAGGATCACATTTAAAATTTTGATAACCAGAGATTTTTAGGTGTGATACATATCCTAAGTTCTTAAATCTCATATAGGAGCAAGCTCCTATAGTTAATAACGTCCAAATATACCTAATTTTTTCGGCCAAGTTGGGCTTTAATGCCCTTAAATCTATTTTTCAGATGAATTCAATATATAAATATGGCTGAACCTATTTCTATATAGGCTCAGCTCAAGGTCAGCTCCTGACTCTTTATGCAAAAAAATTGAATCGAGCTTGATCTAATTTGAAATCGATACAAGCTAGCTCAAATTGTGTTATTTGGATTAGTTCTAGCTCAAACCAGCTCATGGATAGTGTTGTCAATACTGATCTTTGTTCTCAAATAACTCGTGTTCGGTTCGTTAAGTAGCTCGTGTTTGATTTGTTTGCTAAATAAATGAGCCAAACATATAATATTTTTGCGATCGATATATAAATGAGCTAAACACAAATTTTTTTTCAACTTGCTTTGGCACAAAATAATTATATACATATATAATGAGTATTATTTTTAACTAATTTAATTGACTTAAGCGCTATAAAGATTTATAATCAATTAAAAATATAATAAAAACATATTAAATTCTTTTTAAATGAATATATTAATATAAATAATGAGATTTAAATCTCGTCCTATCTTTAACATTCTACAGTTGTATTACTAAAGTTATCAAAATAACTCATTGTTCGTGAATAACTCATGCTCCACTCGGTAAGCAAACGAGTCAAACACAAATATTTTTTTTTTTTGAGCTCAATATACAAATGAGCCGAACCCAAACAATTATATTTTCTTAACAAACCAAAAGTCAAATCTGAACTCGCTCAAGCTCAACTCATTTATGTCTTTAACAACTGAAAGCATAACTAAGGTTGTCAAAATAAATTTTAGTTCGCGAACAACTCCGTGTTTGACTCACTAAGCAAACGACCATAACTCAAACAAATTATTTGATTTCAAAATATAAGCGAGCTGAACACAAACAAAACTATTTTTTAAGGAGCCGAACACGAGTTAAGCCCAAGATCACATTTGTTCGGCTCGTTTACACCGCTAATCATGACAGTCATATTAAATTTTATTTATATATATAATAAAAAAAAAACCTTCGAACCAATCTTTGGCCATTTCAAGCCAATCCATATATGACTTACAACTGGCTTGTAAAACATTAGGATCATAGCCTAGCTCTTTCATTTCGATCTAAGCCAAAATTCAAATCGATTTTCGCACGGCTAACAATCTTCGAGTTGTTATATCAAAATAATATGCATTACACTAATCTTAAAACAAATTTTAAAACTTGAAAACACCAGCCGGCTATTTATATAATAATATTCTCATATATATTTTTCCACATATATAGAGGTTTATCATTCGCAAATGAATTTTTGAGTGAATGAAGGGTGAAAATTTCAGTAATGATGCTGTAAATAGATTTAAGGTGTAAAAATATGATTCGTACACACCTCAACAAAAAGATAAAAGGGAGAAGCACAAATGCATATTGATGATGATGAAGATGCTTTACTGTGATCTTATTAAGGATAGACGAACTAAGAAAAAAAAAACATTTTGAACAACATATCCCAATTTAAATTTGATTAGATGGGGGGTTTTAGTCATTAATTATGTTACATTTTGGTATTAATGCAATACGAATTGATCGATTGATCAATAAGGGTGTAAACGAGCCGAACACGAGCGAGCCAGGCTCAGACCTGTTCGGCTTGTTTAAATTTCGAGCTCACAAAGTGTGCTTGTGTTCGGCTCGTTTGCTTAGCGAGTCGAACACGAGCTGTTCACGAACAAAGAGTTGTTTGGACAACCCTAATCACGTACCCATAAGATTTTAAGGAACGGAGCAATATTTAAAAATTATTAGTTCGGCTCATTTGAATCTAATTTATTAATTTTTATTCTATTTTCTTAATTAATACTTTTAATTGATTATAAATCTTTGTAGCTCTGCAGTCAATTAAATTTTTTTGAAAAAACTACTCATCAATATATATATATAATTGATGAGTAATATTTCGAGCCAAAACGAGCCGAGCACAAACGAACAAATCTTTGTTCGTGTTCGGCTCGTTAACTTAGCGAACGAGCCGAACACGAGCTACTCGCGAATAACGAGCCGTTTTGACAGCCCTATTGATCAATCATATAATATATCTTTCAGCAGTGTCCACTATGTGAATAACAAATTATTCACAAGCTATTATGAAAGTTTAGGTGTTAGTTATGTAAATACATAAGAATTGAATGGTATGTAGGCATTAAAATGCCCCCTTTTCTTCTAAACAACAGCACATAGAAGCAGAATATATGGCGTGTGGTGGGAATCCAAAATAAAAAAATGTAGCAAACTTAACTTGAAGACGATCTTTTTGTACCATCACACATTACATATATGATCAAAAAATATATATAGACAATAAAGGAAGGTGTTTAATATCGCAGGTAAGACAAGTACATCAAAGTAGATTAAAAGAACATACCAGGAAGATGTGCAACACCTAAAGCTTAGCCACCCCAAGTCAGGTAGATTTAAGAGCTCTAACGTGGTGACGAATATGATCATCAATAAAAGTTGCTATGAAGTAGTATGAATGGTCATAACCAGGGTGCATTCTCAGTACCAGAGGAGCATTAACGCTCTTACAGGCCTCCTCAAAATTGTGGCTCAAGAGCTGATCTTTCAGGAACTTGTCATCTTCTCCCTGTTCATAGCATCAAATTTGTCGGTAGATCAAAATTAGCTGATCGAATTTATTGAACGGACATTAGTGAAGCTCATTCAAGCAGGGTAGATAGGGTTAGGGTTTGTTCTAATGATTTTATAGTTTCCACATTGCTTCAAGAATGTGGAGAGAGAGATGCAATCTAACAATTATTCAAATATCGATTTCAGAATGATGATAAATAAAGTAGTTTTTCAAGAGTATAAAAGCAGCATTTTGATGAGAGTAGGGCAAAGGAAATGAAATGAAGTTCAAGCCATATGAGGCTTGATACACTTTCATACATTGTTTTCATATTTTTTATAAATGCTAAATAATTTCGAACGTGATCATAACATAAAATCGAAGCCAATAAATTTCATCCTAATGAGTTTCAGAAATTTTAGCAGCACTGCTGCATACAAGCATGTTTTATAGGTGTTACATTACATGCTCCTAAATTTCCTATAAATTTACTTTCAGATCATAGTCATACTAGCACTCACAATTGCTTTGTAAATCTTTATTGCGTCTTTTAAGATCTCAATATATGGAGAATTTGTTCCATACCGATAACGTACACAGCGCTGCGTGCATAATAACCCCCAATAACCTCCCTTTTGGGGTTATTAGGGGGTTATTGGTAGGTTATTGAGGTATTAATTCCAATAACCAATCACCCCCAATAACCTTCGCGGGTTCAATTTCGGTGTTATTTATTGGTTATTATGGGAGTATTGTGGGGATATTAGAAGTATGCACATAGAGTTGTGTACGTTCTCCGTATGTAACAATTTATCCAATATATAAGGACAATTAGTGTATGCATTGAAGCAAGGGGAATTTACATTCTAAGCCCGGAGGTGCTACTTGGCTTACACTCCATCTTAGTAGCATTGCTGTTTCGCTCATCCTCCATAGAATGGGTTCAAGGGTTTCTTCTCGACTCTTTCCATCCTCTATACGTTTGGATATAATGTCTATAAGCTTGGTAAATATTATTGAAAGGTCTCTTTCATCTTCTACATCATATCCTAGTAGTATTTCTTTTGAGTCTATCCATTTAAATATTTGGGGTCCAAAGTATTATCCTTATGCAATAACCATAGGTACAATTTTTTGTAGTAATTCACCGCAGCACTCTCGAATGTTTATATATAATATTGTTGAATCTTGATTTGTCATATGGAACACACCTCGAGGGATAAAATGTAAGGAAGGAGGGAAGAAGAGAGAAATAGAAATATAATAGAGTGCAAGATAAACAGTTCTCAGAGAAAAATTTGTTCCTTCATTTATAATCATAGAAGATGCTTGATAAAATTATATTCTCACCCCCTTTAAAGGAGAGTTATTCGTCGTTATTCTTTATTAATTTGCCCTCATTTAATTAGGGGAGTAAAGGAACACAATTTCATAATTATAACATATACTGTTTTTTTTTCGGATCTATAACTAATATTGATACATTTTCATATTCATAACTACCATTAACACCTTTTTCGCATCGGTAACCGATATTGACAACCTCCCATAAGTCTAATTCTCCCGATCAACGGGCCTTTGGACCGGTTGTTTCATATGAGCATCGGGTCAGCCTTTGCTCCGGGAAACCAAGCCTCTCTCAAATGGCAACCGGTCGACCATGAGGGGATCGCTATAGATGTCTTTGGTTTCTGTGGCTCTTCGATAGTAGGGCAACCATTTAACCGATCGACCTTCCTTCGATCAGCTGATGATCTTCAGTTGATTGGCTTCATGAGTCCTTAAATACTTTCGTCAGATTATTGAATTGTCTTTTTCAGTCTAGACTGTTTGATTGTTTTGAAATTCATGCTGATAATTTTCTTGCATATATATATATATATATATATATATATATATATATATATATATAGCATTCTTTGTTCAGTTGGTGGCGGGGTCACGTTAAGTCCCTTCTGGCAAGGGTTCGATCCCCGCCGTGGTGTGAGGTTCTCATCATAGACCCTAAGCGCATGAGAAATCGATATTTGGGCCTCTGCCAAATATCAGATATATATATATATATATATAAACGCCCAAGGGCTAATTTTATTAAAATTGAAAGAATACATAAAGATTGTATAATATGACCCAATAAAGACGCTATACCCATACGATACACAGCCACTAACATCCCCAAAAAGATAAGACAAATACTACTCTAAAAATTCAAAATTCATAGAAAATAAGATGCTATGAGCAAGCCAGCTTAGTCCTGCCTCGGCCTTTGGTTCTAGGAGCGGAGCCCGGAGTAACTAAAGTATCATCCATTAAGTTCCCAAGTCGGGGTGCGCCTCCATTCTTCTTTTTCCTCCTAGATGTGTATACTTGTCATTCCTCATCCGAAGACTGGCTCATTTGATCGGTGCGGTTAACATATTGTTGGGCATGTAGTAGAGGATGAGCGCCTTGCTGCTGGCTAACAATAACAACATTCTTATTCTGAAAAGGTGGTAAACATGTCTCCTCTCCAACTGACGCTTCCTGAGGATGTGGAGCTGCGATGATTTCTTGATTATCGGACCGAATAATATCCTTTGGAGGTAAGGATCCTGCGGTATTGTTTTCAACAATGATAGAAGTTGTAGGAGGCGCAACTGAAACATCTGCCAATACATCAGTCAGAAGAACAAAAACAATATTGTCTCCAGTAGTGGAAGGGAGAGGTGGCATCGTGTCAGCAAATGTTTCAATAGTTTGTGGAATGCATTCGGAAGCGGAAGAGAGACAGGTATGAAGTGGGGCAGACCCAGTAGCATTTGTACTTAGAGGTTTTAGATTCGGATGCAGATGGTAACACTGAGAATGAGAGTGTCCAAACGTACGGCAGTGGGTGCAGTAAAGAAGTATCTGTTTGAGTTCTGTTAGCTGCCAAAATCCATGATGATGTGTGACAATCCATATCTCTCTTGGAAAATGTAACGTAATATCCCGTTCTATCAATATTCTAGCTTCAGAAGGCCGAGTCAGGTTCACTATAAGTGTATCAGTTTTGAGTGGTTTGCTATATACCACCGCTAAAGCAAATATGAGTTCTTGATCGTAAAGGTGGACCTACAAATATGGGAAGCGCAGCCAAATAAGAATGATAGGAGGTTCAGTACGACAGTCAAAATCCACTGTCCATTTTAAAATCTTCATCACCAGATTATAATTTCAAAGAAGACTTCTAACAAACAATTAGGCGTAGTTTTCATCATCAGATAATTGGATGTGAATGTGTCGATCATCCAATTTACCAATCTTTCAACTTCCTTTCAGCTTCATTTTCTCAAAATCATTTCGAATCAGTTCAAGTTTAGGGTTACCATAGAGGAACTTACCTACTAAGAAGAGCTGGCAGGATGCAACTACGATGGAGATCTCGGTCTCTGTGAGAAAGATTGTAGGTTTGTCGTTTTTACGGGATGTTTTTTGAGAAAACCGGTAAAGAGCACTCTGAGTGTCGTCATCTTTGCCAAAGGACCAAATGTTTCGAAGTAATTCGCTTGCGCCACAAGGCAGGCTTTATATCGAGCTATTGTACCATCTGAGTAGGTTGATTTGGTGGAGGTGGAACCAATGACCAAGTGTCGTGTGCTTGAAGAGTAATGAGCACCTCATTCATGGCAGACCGCCAGTGAGCCTGCTTAGCGGCTTGTGTGTATGTTGAAGGGTCAGAGGGATGTTTGAGTTGATATAGGATATTGAGGCCGGTTATCAGTTTGAGAATATTGGTACTGTATGGGGGGTTCGGTTGGGTTAGATGATATTATGTTTGGAGAGGGCGTTGGTGGGGAGGGTTTATTTGGTGGAGACTTATGAGATGGTGTGGATGAGGGTGTGGTTGGCACAAACCGGTGTACATGTGGAGGGACAAGTAGGAGGGTTTGTTGGAATATCCGGTTGAGATGAGGAGGACCGGGTGTTTTGAAGGGATTGATATGGAAAAATATTTTCATTGAACACAACATGACGAGAGATGAAGAGTTTGCCTAAGGTGGGTTGGTAACACTTGTATCCTTTATGATGAGAGGTGTAGCAAGGGAATAAACATTGGTAACAATGATGAGCTAATTTATGTGGTGTTTGTTGCCTTAGCCATGATAGCAAAGACAAATGAAAACCGGAGATTAGAGTAGTTGAGTGGGTGATTGTACAGAAGTTGACAAGGCGATTTGGATTGAGTGATTTTAGACGGCATTCTATTTATAAGATAGGATGTCACAAGAATCATATCAACCCATAGTGCGAGAAGAAAGTAGGCATAATGGAGGAGGGTTCCTGTAGTTTCAATGAGGTGTTTATCCATTCGTTTGGCCACCCCATTCTGTTTCGGGTATGCAGACACAAGAATTGGTGAAGGATGCCTTTATGAGTTAATATGGTTCTTGTGGCAACATTAGAGCAGATGCCTTTATGATTTGATTTTGGCAACATAAAGGGGGTGAGGATCTGAGGGGGGTGGGGAGTATACCAACCATAAACTTCGTAATTTCTGAGGTAGATATATGCTCTAATGTTGCCAAAATCTACTCAAATTGAGGAATGGCCAACCGATTCTTGAATGGTGAAGGTCGATCCACTAATCTTTGCTCCTTGGACAGAACAATCGAGTAGATGTCGAGCGATGGAATTACAGTTTCTTGGACCAAGTGATGTCTAGATCGATGGAGAAGCTCGAATAAGCTTAAGTGCGAGTCTCTGATACCATAAAGAAATTGAAGAGAAGAATGAGAGCTTGAGAGGAGATGCAAAGGTAAAGTGAAGAAGAAGAGAACATGAAAAGCACGTTACTCCAAACTAGTGCACGGTACATTTTGGTTCAGCTTGTAGAGGGGACTAATTATCTTACATACCCTTATAGTGTGCCTCATAGCTAGTATATCTTACCCTATTCCATTTTGTCTTATTACACGCTACTCACCAATATTTACCAGATTTACATGAAGACGCCAAGCGACTTCTCACTTATATGATCTTCCATTTAACATATAATTCATGTATTTTTACAAGAAGAGATTATTAAACCGTGTTGCATGTTTCATATTTGTATTGTTCAAATGTAGCATTTTCTTTAATGGTGTACCTCTGTGTCAATCGATAAAGAAGGGATTAGAGGATAAGCTTGGGAAAAGAGATCACTTGTACTTATTGCAACTTTGTGTGATTCCAAACTTCTCCCTCGAGATTTTCTTTCTCATTCTAGTCTTTCTTGTACACAATTGTAACTTTTGTTAATAAGATTTTAGTGTTACCCACTAATAGACTTGAAGCCAACAAACATAAATGCTAATTGGAGCATAGCTTGGTTTTCTAAAATCTCCATCGCAATACATTTTGCACAAGCGTTTGACAAAATTTACTGTAAGAGATTTCCTACCAAAAAAAGAGCTGGTCAAACACAACCCCTATTCTTTTACGAAAGCCATCCTAAATTCCCAAAGAAAACTGGGTGTGTGTGTGTGTGTGTAGATATATATTTATTTCTCTCTAACAGATTTCCATGCAAAAATTCTGTAATTTAAAGTAAAAGTTCAATGACAGAAACCTCTTATCAGGACTTTTAGCTGATAGGCTTGGTTATGACAGATTTCTTGAAACAATATGACGCAAAATAACAAAACCAATGATGCTCCATTAGAAAATACATACTATGTACCTGGTCGATCAGGATTGGAGTAGAAAATTTATTGTACTTGGCTACCAAGCAAGTGGCATCATATACCTGCGGTCAAGCAAAAAGTCTATCAAGATTCCAAAACAAGAATCCATTAACATCTCCTCAAGGAATTATAAAAATAAAAAATCAAAATTTCGTCCAAGGATGGAGAATACTTTCCTCCCAATCTGACTTATTGCCACCAAGATAATTTGAGAAAGCCTTTTGACCCCAAGGACAATTTATTGGATTCACAATAGGCGAAAAGGCAGAAGCTGACTGGAACATGCAAATAAAAGTTATAAGCTCAAGCACGTCAAATAGCAAAAACAACAATAATATATACATGATCACTCAAACAAAAGCCAATCCCCTCTCTGTGAGCCTTCTAGATGTGTAAGAGATGAGAAAGTTGAAGGAATTTTCCTTGATGAATAAGAACTTTCATTTATCTAGGTTTTCCCTGATATTTAGATAATTTATTCAAGTCATTAGTGTAAACTTACTGGTTAATTATCAATTTTTCTCACGATAGGGCACTTTTAATTAAAAAGGTTACTGAGATTCAATTCAACGTTAAATTAAGCATTTAGAAATCAGCTTAATTGTGCGAAGAATGGACCGAATCAGATGTCATCCTGGGACATCAACAGACCCAGAAAGCATCGAACTACAAAGTTTGAAGAAACGAAGCTTTGTTTTTGAGATTGACTCGTTTTCTTGTGGAGGGCTTTTCGCATCAGTTTCATTAAATGTTTCAAAGGCACAAAGCATGGTCTCTTATGATTTAGAGGAGACAGACATGATTGACAATAGTTTCAAGTCATAACATGACAATCAATTATTCACAAGTTCTAACTTGACTCAAGAAACCCTAAAACACAGCGAGTCTAATTGATTCTATTTGGTTTTGATGATTTTGTTAACATTTGAGTTCGCCCAATTTTAATTCAGTTCAGGGCTTGTATCCTTTGGAAGACTCAGAATAAATTCTATTGGAGCTTAGATCTATTTTAGAAGCTCATATTAATCGGGATGAAATTTATGTTCTTGGAATGCTCAAGAGTGGGGATCATAATCACTATTCACGATAATTAGAAAATCCCAAAGATGAGTCTCATGACCTTACCCCATAGGTAAAATGGCCAAATTATTAGGTTTAGTTTAACTTGCTTCTCGTATTTGAAAGTAATTAAATTTTATGTCTATGGTTCAAAACTATATTTGTGGGTAGCCTAAAAAGCCTAGGTATACCGTCATAACTTTTGGCATGCCATCACGGGGGACTTGCAACTAAAATATTGAAGTTGATCCAGCAATGCTACTTACCGCATTGCAATGTAGCCAAAGCAAGTCAATTAGTTAAAGTTGAATTTGATTTTGATAAGCATGCATAATGAAATGATTACTCATTAGAATCCTCAGATAAACTAGGAGGTCAAATCAATTTTAGATCCTTGATCTACCTGCCAGATCAACCGAGCCAATATTGAATTTATTTTGAGTAAGGATTATAGTAATCTAGGCCTAAGGACATTATTTGGACGATTTTTCCATCATATAGAAATAACATGAATAGTTAGACTAGTCAGCAATGTATTGGAAGCCCGGGTCATTGGGAATTGTCTCAAAGTTCAAGGTGCATCAACACATTCCCGTCATTTTTCTATTGGCAAGCTTCGCAAAATGTTATGTTGGCCCCTAGCACAAGGGAAAATTTTGTACACCAAAGGGCAATTTAGTCTTTTATTATTATTGTTGTTGGGTATAAATAGGCTTGCTATGTCTAGGATTACGTTTATGTATGAGATTGAGTTGTGAATCTTAGGTATAGGATTTGGGAGAGATTTCCTACATCTTGAATTGTGGGAAATGGGAGAGATCGACTATTTCTCGAATTGTAGTTTTTTATCTTTGTATTCTTGTTTAGTTGTTTGGATTATTGAAGAAAATATTTGTGTTTGCCCAACTTCCAATAAAAAAAAGTGTCAATTTTAACGTCAGATCATATCCCAAACATTAGTGTATTGCATGTTATCTCCAAGTTATTCAAAACATTGTTAGGAAATTTGGTTTTATGCATGCTTCGAGCTGCGTATGCTTTTGAACGTGCAAGTATGGTAATTAAGACATCAAGTTGGATCTTGGTGTCCTTGCAAAATTCAAATCCCTTTTTTTCACTTGAGTTGTTCTTTATAGTGAGAGATAGCTTGGAATGTAGCAGATGTTCCGCAACTTAGATCAACTTCGTTAGCAAAACTTTACGAAATGGTTTGAATCATCCAAGATCAACTTGCAATCGAATCTAGAATTAGATTATATTTCCCCTTCAATTTGAAAGATTTGTCAAATAAAAAAGACCTACGAAGCATACTCTAACAAATGCCATCGTTAAGTGTATGTAATTTATGTCACAGGAAAGACTACATGATACACCCAGACAATTATCATGATGGCATGTGGAAGAAGTTATGCCATGTTTAGGTTTCAAATAATATATTACTTATTTTGTAAATAAACATCTCATGCATAATTAATATCAAGATGGCTACGATGGATGCCTTGATGAATGTAGAGACCTAGAGTAAAGCATTATGTGATTTAAGCATAAAATAAGTGTTGTGGGAAATTTGGATCGAGCACTACTTGGCAAGAAAGAAACGCAGAGAAAAACAAACACAGAAGAACAAAAACACAAGCAATTACGTGGTTCGGTCCTTTTGGACCTACATCCACGGGAGGGAATCGAACGTATAATTCAGCTAAGGCGAAGACGAGAGAATACGTAGGCTTTCTAAGATGAGACCTCATCTTCCATGGCCTTCCTTAGCAATCCCGAGGCCTCCAAGATGCACTCCTCACCTCCCTCAAGCTAACCTCTCTCTTGTTGAATCTTGGACGATTTTATCCTCACTTGGCTCTCGCATTCACTTCACACTTTCTAAGCCTCACTCCTCATCTATTTATAATAGATGAGGCCAACACTAAGAGGCTTAATAGAATATGACAATATTACATAAAATGCCCCTTTGCCCTTAGTTTAACATAATTGTGAGTCGATATTAACGATTCTTCGCCTCGACTCTCGATTTCGAAGCTCGAAGTGATGATTCCCTCCACTGGCCCACGAGGGGCCCTCGGCCCGTAGTAAAGTTCGCTAAGTCCAAACGGTGTTTGAACTTAGCTATAGATAGCACGCCTTGGTGAGCGTGTCGGCGGGATTCTCCTCGATAGGTATCTTCTACCATTCTATTGAGCGCTTTAGTGACGACATCCCTCACAAAATGAAGCTTCACATCTATGTGCTTGGACCTTTCATGGAAGACTCGATTCACAGTGAGATGAATAGTGCTTTGATTGTCGCGAACACGATTACCACACTTTTGAGGTATCACAAGCTCTTCGACCATTCCTTTTAACCACATAGCTTCCCGATTGCTTCGATTACGGCGATGTACTCGGCCTGCAGTAGTTGAGAGAGGCTACGACGGATTGAAGATTAGACTTCCAGCTGACGAGCGATCTGAAGACGATGAAAATGAATCCGGTCGATGACTTCTTGGTGTCGATGCTTCAAGCATAATCGGAATCCACATAACCACTATCTTTTCTTCTTTGTCTTCACTGTCTTTTAAAGAGTAGCCCCAAATCGGTAGTGCTTCTAAGTATCTCGGGATCCATTTTAGTGCTTCCAGATGAGTCCGTCACAGATTTGCCATGAGCACTGCTTAACAACACTAACGGCGTAAGCTAGATGCTGACCGTCTGCATAACCATACCATACATGATGCTACCAACCCCACTGGCGTAGGGGACACCCTCCATGTATTCTTTCTCTGCTTCAGTCTCAGGTGCTTGAGAATTCGATAATTTGAAGTGCTGACCAATCGGTGTTGCAACCTGCTTAGCCTTGTGCATGTTGAACCTTGCCAGAACTTTCTGAATATAAGACTTCTGAGATAAGAATAAGCTGCCCTTTTTTCTGTCTCTCTTAATCTCCATCCCTAGGATCTTTGTAGCAGGTCCTAGGTCTTTCATGTCAAATTCAGAATTGAGCATACCCTTGATCTTTTGGACTTCCTCCACGCTTCGCACTGCTACTAACATATCATCTACATATAAGAATGAGTACGTACTTATTTCATTTGTCTTGTACACTTACGTACTACACTAATTGTTGTATTGCTTACTAGCAAAACCGATCTTTAGCATGAACTCATCAAATCGTTTGTACCATTGTTTAGGGCTTTATTTCGATCCATACTAAAGCTTTCTTCGAGCGAACGAACTTTGTCCTTTGTCTCGGGTGTCTTGTATCCATCCCGGTCGATCCATGTAGATGGTTTCTTCGAGCTCTCCATGCAGGAATGCGATCTTAACATCTAGCTGCTCTAACTCCAAATTGAATTGAACCGCTAGTGCTAAAACCATCCTAATAGAGCAATGCTTTACCACAGGCGAGAAAATTTCGTTGAAGTCGATTCCTTTTACACGAGTGAATCCCTTTGCAACGAGTCTGACTTTGTACCTGATCTTTTCAATACCTGGTGTGTCTTCCTTTTTCTTAAAGGTCCACTTGCAACCAACTACACGTTTGTTCGTTGATCGATCTACAAGTTCCCAAGTCTTGTTCTTCATCAGAGAAGTCATTTCCTCATTCATGGCATCTACCCACCTATTTCTTTCCTTGCTCTTTAAGGCTTCCTTATAGTTGTTCGGTTTAGCTTCTTCATCACTTCAAGAACACTCGAAGCGTAGAAGATCATATCCGCACGACCATATCTCTCGGCCGTCTGATAGTTCTTCTTCGTCCGTCTCTTGTCGACCTGTAATCATCCGATCGTTTTACGGTTCGATCTCTTGCTTGATGTTCGCCACTTCATCATGATTGTTCACAACGATCCTTTGATCGATCAAAGTTTGTAGTTATTGCGGCTCACTCTCAATAGAAGAGCCCTCTTTGGTGGCACTTGTTTACGGTAACGTAACTTTGCAGATTTGTCATTTTGGACTCATCGAATGTCACATCTCTGTCGATGATGCATTTACGTTGATCTGAGACACCAAAGTTTGTAACCGCTTGGTTCAGGGTGGATATCCGATGAAAATGCACTTCAAAGCTCTTGCTTCCAAGCTTATCCTATCTACATGAGCATAAGCAATACATCCAAAAACTTTCAAATTATCGTAGTTACCTGGTTTCCCGTACCACAAAAGGAGTTTTCATATCAATAGCTGTCGATGGACATCTGTTGATAAGGTAACAGGCGGTTGACACTGCTTCACCCCAGAAACTTTTCGGTAGACCTGCATTTAGTAGCATGCACCTCACTCTCTCTAGGAGAGTCCTGTTCATCCTCTCGGCTAGGCCATTCGTTGGGAGTGTTTGGATTGTCTTGTGTCATGTAATACCATTCTTCCCGCATGACTCCTCAAGCTGATTACGAACAACACTCTAAACCATTATCAGTTCTCAAGTGCTTCAGTTTTGCTTCCATCTTGTTTTCAGTGAGAAGTAACCAGTCTCTGAATCGCTGAAAAACTTCATCTTTTGTTTTAAGGATGAAGACCCATACCTTCCTGATGTAGTCGTCGATGATAGACATAAAGTATCTCCCTCCTCCATGAGTCTGAGTTCTAGCTAGGCCCCATAAATCACCGTGTACGTAATTAAGTGGCTTCTTTGATGTGTGATTTCGGTAGAGAACTTCACCCTGGTAGCCTTCCCAATACACACTGTTCACGGAATTCGATTCTTCGACTCGATCTTCGCATAACGGATTCTCGTAGGCCGGCTCTTGTAAGCCTCTTTCACTTACATGTCTCAGCCTCATATGCCATAATCTGGTCCTGTCGGGTTCTGATTGAACTGCATTTGAGAAGTTGTCGGTGACAGTTCTTCCAACTATGGAGTATAGCCCATTCTTTCTGACCCCTTTCATGACAATGAGTGAACCTTTGACTACTCTGATGCAGCCATTTTCTGCCTTGAACGAGTATCCGCTTGAATCCAGAGTATCTAAGGAGATCATATTTCTTTTAAGCTCTGAAACGTACCTGACGTGTTGAAGTATCCGCTCAGCTCTATCGAACATCTTTATTTTGATTGTTCCGCTGCCAAGTACCCTGCAAGCATTATTAGCTCCAAGTAGAACAGACTCATCGTTTGCCAGTTGCAGTGTCTCGAACCAGTCTTTGTGAGGACACGTGTGGAAGGAGCACCCAGAATCGAGGATCCACTCATTGTTGGATTCTGATTCTGATATCACCAGAGCTTCTGCTGAATCATAGTCATCTGAGGCTACACTTGCTTCTCCAGAATCTTTGAGGCTTCTCTGAAAACTTTTCTTTCTATCCAGGACAGTTCCTCACGAAGTGACCTTCTTTGTGGCGATGGTAACACTCGTTAGATCTTTTAGAAGACCGACTTCGATCTTCTTTCGGATTTTGATACGTTCTAATCACTTTTGGAACCTTTCTTGCTCGATCTTCCTCTAACCGTCGATCTGTCTCCGTCGGCTTCTTCTTTCATGTCGTGCTTCTTCTGAAGTTTCTTGGCTCTAATCAGCGATTGAACCTCTTCCAAAGTAATAGTCTGTACCCTTCCATAGAGCATTACATCCCTGAAATGCTCGTAGCTCTTAGGAATAGAGTTTAACAGCAGCAGTGACTTATCCTCGTCGTCCATCTTGACGTCGATGTTTTCAAGATCATCTATGATCTTGTTGAACTTATCAATCTGCTCCGAAACTGATTTGTCTTCGTGCATTTCGAATGAGTATAAGCACTTGCTTCGAAAAGAGCTCGTTGCAGGAGATTTAGTCATATAAAGTACCTCGAGTTTGGCCCAAAGTGCTTGTGCAGTTGTCTCCCTCGACTCCCTCAGTACTTTGTCGCCCAAACTCAAAATTATCAGACTGTGAGCCCTATCCAGAATGACGTTCTTCTCTTTTTCGATCATGTCAGCCGGCAATGCTGCCGAACCTTGCAAGGCTTCGCGACACCTCGTCGAACCAGTAGTGCTCTCATCTTTACTCTCCACAAGCCGAAGTCGTTTTTTCCAGTAAATTTCTCGATGTCGAATTTGGCAGAACCCATTGTCCCTGCCAACACCTCTTCACACCAAGATCTACCAACTAAACTGAGGAAGAAATTCTCAGATTAACAAAGAACAGAGCTGCAGCTTTCCAAAGGAAAATAAACGAGTTGTTGATTATCTCGCCACTGCTTTTCTGTCTGCAAGTCAAAGGAGCGCCTGTAGGTTACTGTTCTTCTTCCTGCAGGATTTTCTTTGATGCCGAATTTGCTGCCTGCCAAATGAGAGGAAAAAAATGGAGTGCCAAATTTGGTAGCTGCAGTTAGCCACCTACGGAACTTCCAAGAACCGAACACCAGAAAATGCCGAATTCTTCCTTACTGGCGATTACACTTGCTGCAGTTCGCCTGCAGGAATACCCTTCCAAGTTGCAAACACCTTGGAGCCAAAGGATCACCTGGAAGAATTCCTGCAATGCTTCACTTCCAAGAATCTGGAGTTGTCGTGTTCCTCTCTGCAGCACTGCCAAAGCCTCCCTCTCAGATCTGATCGCAGAACACCTATAGCGGAACTCCTCTGCGCGAGCGAACTCCTGGCTGTTCGCAGCGAAATCCGCTAATCCCTGCTCCGCCTGTTCTGCGTCGCGAGAATAGCTCGTGAAGCTGCCCGGTCGCGATGACAGCCCGCAAAGCCTTATGTGTCGCCAAACAGAACAGCACGAATCCCTTCTGCTCGCACGAACAGAGCCACTCGCGAATCCCCACTAGCACGAACGGAACCCCGAATGTTGTAGTCGAATTCTTGATTTGTCCAGAAATCTGGATTGCCGATCTTGGCAACAGTAAGTTTGCCGAACTTCTTGCTGCGGTTCTTGACTGCCAAAGGTCATCTTTGGCAAGACCTTCCTGATGGTAGACAAATTCCTACTGTTCTTAGAATTTCGAGTTCCTGTAGCAGAATACCGAAATTTCTGCTGGATTGCCAAGAAATGCCGGATTCTTCCCAGCAGGATTGCTGAGTGCCGAATTCCTCCTTCCTTCTCCCAAGAACCTGAAAACCGAAATATCTCCAGCCAAGAAGTGTCGAATTTCCCACAGACGGCGCCAATTGTTGTGGGAAATTTGGATCGAGCACTACTTGGCAAGAAAGAAACGTAGAGAAAAACAAACACAGAAGAACAAGAACACAAGCAATTACGTGGTTCGGTCCTTTTGGACCTACATCCACGGGAGTCACTAAGACAAAGACAAGAGAATACATAGCTTTACAAGATGAGCCCTCATCTTCCATGACCTTCCTTAGCAATCCCAAGGCCCTTCAAGATGCACTCCTCACCTCCCTCAAGCTAACCTCTCTCTTGTTGAATCTTGGACAGATTTTATCCTCACTTGGCTCTCACATTCACTTCAACTTTCTAAGCCTCACCCCAGGCCAACACAAGAGGCTTAATAGAATATGACAATATTACATAAGATGCCCCTTTGTCCTTAGTTTAACAAAATTGTGAGTCAATATTAACAATAAGAAAGGCTACTAGACACACTCCAACAAAAACTATAGTGGGGTGTGGCGTTATGCCATCAAAGTTTCAAGAGATATTTTATTAATTACTTTACAAACATACTACTACTCTAATTTTTTTATAAATTCTCGACTTAAGCCGTTGGAATGGTTATGAGACGCACATCAACAAATGTCCTAGTGGAGCACAATGTGATTTAAGTTGTGGAGATTCGAGAGAAAGATGCAATATTTAAAAAGTTATACTTGACATTGTTCCACAAGTTATATTGTTTTAATGTCAGCCTCATACATAGATAGCATATGGTGTGCATGAAAGAAATGCAATAGGTTTATGACTAGGTGAGATCCAAATGTTAGAGCAAATAGATTATATAGGACCTCAATGAATGGGAAAAGCATCCACTTTAGTCACGGTCTGTGACTCCCAATCGCAACAATCCTACGATCCTACAGATTCCATGATCTTAGGGAGTTGAACCGCACCATTCCAATCCAATCTCTAATTTCATCCCAAATTTTCTTTTTTTTATTTATTTCATTAGGTATTTTCTATTGTGAGACTATTTATAGACGTTTTTACTGTTTTGGATTAGGCTTTTTGCTTTGTTTTGAGTTCTTCTTTCTACTACATAAATGTGGTATTCTCTTCCTTTTGCAAGTGAAGTGTTGCATCTTGCTCAATAACAAGTGGTGAACCTCCTCATCGCCCAAAATTCGACTATTCAAAATTCTTCAACTGCAATAAAGACTGACCACTTTTGAAAAGGGACAACCCAAAGTGGTTACCTTTAGCCACAACGATGACTCGTCGGATAGAGGGAATGAAATGAATTCTTCCATCGGAAAGTTTACAATGACGAATAGTCGATGCCACGTCAATTTGACATTTAATATCAAAAAATTCAAAGATGTTTTGACGGTCCTATGGATCTCGACGAGTTTATTGAGTGGCTCCAAACAGCTTTGAGTTTAAGGATATTCCACCTAACAGAAGGGTCAAGTTAATCGCCAACCTGCTATTAAGTTATGGAAGATTATGGTGGGAGAGAATGAAATATTTTTCGACATGGGGAAGGGAAAAACAAATCACTATCTGGTCCACGATGAAACGAGAGATGTAGCACAAGCATCTACAAATCAATTACAAACAAGATATGATTTTAAGATTTCATCACTTGCAGCAGCAAGATCTCTCACTAAAGAAGTACACAACAAAGTTCGAAAACTTATGTTAAAGTTAAGCTAGTAGAGCACGAGTAGAATACCAAAGCTAGATATATGAGTTAGATTGAGATAATCTATTAGCAATGTGGTACAGTTACAACCTTATTGGACATTACAGGATAGTCGGGCCTTAAACCTGAAAGTGAAAAGATAACACAACAATATCAAGTTTACACCAACCTTTAAACAGAGTTCACCTATTGAATCGAGCAGAAAAGTACACCCAGTAGAGTACCTAAATCGACCACACCATATGAGAAAACGTAAAGAGTGAAGAAAATGTGGAGGCAGCCAGCACTCCCGGATATATTCCAACCAAGAAGTGCTTCAAGTATCATAATTTTGGGTGCATTGCATATGATTGTCAAAATAGGATAAGGATCTCATTCACATAGTAGGAAGTAGTTGAAGAAATGAACAACGACAAAAGAGATGATAAGACATGAAAGAGAAATATTAGCTTGCAGTCAATGAAGAAGTGATATTAATGATTCATGTTGAGCCCATGAAAGAGACTCCAACAAGATTAACCTTAGTTGTCCTAGAAGGTAGTGAAACCGACAAGACAATATAAAAAAATAAGCAGCCCCTGTTGCAGAAGTTCACAGAAATCATGATTGATAGTTGACCTCTTGGTTGGCTACCACAAAGAGAAATTTAGCGGGTCATAGACCTCATTCTAGGATTTTATTCTAACAAACCAACTCGCCTATAGGATACAACCAGCCAAGTATGAGATTGCAAAAATATTTTACACAGTTGAGGGTTAGAGGCTTAGTTCATGAAAATACTAGCTCTGATTATGTCTAAGAATGATGTTTATTTATTCTATCAAGATAGACTTTGAAAGAACGTATGTATTTTGGAGTTATTTGAAATGGACGAGAGAAATAATTTTGGAGTAGGACTACCTCAAACACAGCAAGACGATGATTTTATTATGATGGTAATAGATCAATTCCAAAAGTTAACAGAGAAGAAGATGAAGTCTCTCCTAGCTAGAGAAAATGAAGCGGAAGCGTCCGGTAAAGAGCTTTAATTACGTGACTCCTGAACGCAAAAATGTCGTGATCCTACAAATTTTGCGATAGCAAGGAGCAAAACCACACGATTTCAGCCCGATTACCGGTTTCAACCAAAATTTTCTTCTTTTTTTTTATTAATCTCTTATTTTATTATTTCTAATTAGATATTGTTCTGTTATAAGACTATAGATTGGTTTTGTTTTCTTTTTTAGAGAAACTTTGCTTTGTTTTGAGAATTATGGAGATTGTAATCTCTTATTTCCTTTTTTATAAGTATCTTCTTATCTTTCTTTTGTAAGTGATGTGCATGTATCTTCCTCGGGAATAGATGGTGAACTTTTTCAACGCCCGAGCATCCCTGATTCAGAGTTCCCTTTGGTGTTTTCATCTAAGATGCAATTGAATGATGTTTATCCCCTTCCAAATATCGTGCATACATCATTCCTCAGCTAACCCACAACCACATCCCTTCTAAATCTCCTTCCAAAACACATTCTAGGAGCCCTAGAACAATATCATGGGGATCATGGGAACTTAAAAAGATCGCATGTAAATGCAAGAGTTGGTTTAGATCAAAGTGTTTAGTAGGGAGCCAAAAGATAAAGAAATTATTCAAGGTATGTTATGAGAGTATAACAATATGTAATTGCTACCGTAGTAAGTATATAGTTGTATACCTGCTGCCTACTTCAACAAATGGAGTGCACAATGAGTCACAACTTTGTACTCAAAAAAGATGAACGCACGGTGAACAAATAACAATTTATTCTAGTACTCTACATGTAGGACTACAGTATACTTTCAGGTATAGGTTCTCACATAAGAGAAGCTAACACGATAGGAGAGGAATCCGAGTATACGTAGCAAAGCCAAATACGGGTTAGGATTCATGGTCTGGAGCGGTATAAAGGCATTGGCAACTATCATGTGTGACACTTGTGTAAAAAGCTGGTACAAACACAACACACAGGAAAGTTACAGGAATGGCAAGGTCATGAAAGGCATGCAAGGTAGAGACTTCGGTATGTATCAAGAGATGTTTGCATGGATGAAAGTTTAGAGATAAGGTTTGTAAGAAAGAGAAAATGTGAGCAGGCTCAAGACAACAAAGGCTATAAGCGTGAGGGAGAAAGCAAGAATGGAAGAGCAAACAGGCTTATGGCTTCATGAGAATTCGAACCTGAGTAGAGCACAGAGCAAAGGAATTTTTCGCAGAAGAAAAGGCTCATGTCTGAGGGAGATAGGATTGTGGGAGGCATGGAGAGTGCGATGGATGCATGGAATGTGTAGATTTTCTTTTTTTCATTTCTTTTATTAAACAATATGCAAGTATGCAAGCATGAAACCAAAGATCCTCATTTGCATGGTAAAATTAAGCACAATAGTCAATCAATAATACTACATGAAAAAAGATGACACAAAGAATAAATCAAAACAAAAAACATGCCTTATATTTGTCTAGGTTTTTCAGGAAAATTGTTAGGGCTCCATGCCCACCCATTGAATGCCCAAATATGGAGGCGTTCGAAGTGTCAAGCTGTTCGAAATTTTCATCAAGAAGTTTTGGCAATTCCTTGACAATATAATCATACATGCGCCAGTTCTTCCACTTCTCCTCTGTTGCATTTAGATAAAATCCTGCTCCTAAATAAAAGAAGATAAAAAGAAATTAGCACCAATCAAGATCAAAAATTGCATGGACGAAAGGCATCGGATGTAAATGGACTCTGCAGTATTTGAAGATTAAGGATTTATCAAAATAAATAAAATTTGACAATGTTCTTCAGAGTTTCTTAATAATGGAATTGAGCAAACATATTTTTCTATATTCAGCCATAATTTTCAAATAAAGGTGGGAAAATGAGAGGTTTAACTCATATTAAAATAAAGTAATTTCAAACCCCAAACTCTAAATTTTGGCAGCAAAATATTTTGGCTTTCTTCAAGTAAAGCAACCATACCCAAATAAGAGACTCTTCTAATAAAAACCCTAAGAGATGATGTATTTCACTGTTTAAACAAGATCGTTTAATAAAATCATTGAAAAGCAACGTTAAGGGCTTATATTGTTGTTTGTGAGCGAGAGACGATGATGCAAACCACTTTATAGGATGCAATTTTCTATTGTTTGGTTCAGTAAGAAGTGAGAGGGGGAGTTTCTAAAAAAATTAATTTTTCTCTCTCTCTCTCTATACAACATATTTGGGTTTAATATTTATAAATATGATGCATTTAGATACATGTGTGCATATAATTTTTATATATTTCTATAACAGGCACAAAGGTATGCATCAAATTTTCCCAACTTAGAGTGAAAGGAAAATTTTATAAGATGGTGGTGGGATCTGCAATGCTCTATTTTGTAACATGTGTGCATATAATTTTTATACATTCTGCACCATAGAGCATTGCAGATCCCACCACCATCTTACAAAATTTTCCTTTCGGTCTAAGTGTTGCTTTTCTATCACACAATAGGCCTGAAGCAATCCTCCACTTTAGCCAACCGACTTAAATTCTACTAAAAACATCCCCATCTATATCCTCATCACTTTGAACAATAGACCTGAGATATCTAAAGCATTCACATTTCAATGATTTGATCACCCATAATTACAACTCTAGCATTAGAGTTATGACTACTAAAATTACATTTCATATATTCAATCTTAGTTAAACTCAAGTGAAGGCCTTTACACTTCAATGTAGACCTCCATAATTCAAGTTTTTCATGAACTCTTTTTCTAATCTTATCCACAAGAAGGATATCTTCAGCGGAAAGCATACACCAAGGTACATCCCCTTGTAAATGTGAAATAGGAAAATTATTTGGTTAATCCTTCTTGTGTTCAAATGGAAGTAATAGCTCTAATATACATATCTTTAATGACTTAAATATAAATCATATGAATACCATTCTTCTCTAAAACTCTCCAAATGATATATCTTGGAACCTTATCATAAACTTTTTTTCTAAATCAATAAAAATCATATGTAAATCCTCCTTATTCTCTCTATATTTCTCCATCAAAACTATCAATAAGTGTATAGCTTCCATAGTAGACCTGCCAGAAAAATCCAAATTAATTATAAGAAATCAAAATGAATAAAAGGAAAGCAAAATATCAAAAATATTTATACAAGTATAAATTAATAAATAGTACATTAATTATTAATATTGATGAGTATTGCAACATTTCTTTTAAAAATTCACATGAAGATTTGGACCCCATAATAACAAGTAGACTAACTAACTTTTAGAAAATGCTGCCCACTTTTGCTTAGGACGAGCTCTATTGATGCTACCATGCTAGTGATGATGTGGCATGAGTTTTTATGTAGATTTTTATCGAAGTATAGCATTTCTCTTCCATAAATATTACTAATGCATATTATAAAGTAGTGTCATAAATTATACAATTTGTAAAAATGTATAACTGTATTTGTGTGTATGCATGTGTGAAAGGCACTACACAACGCAAATCTAAAAGTTTGAATTCATTGGGCATGTAAATCATGTGGATTACTTCTTAATTTTTATCTCACAGTTCATCTCATGTGCAAAAACATAGTTATCATGATGGCATTTATGTGAACGGAAAGTCTTCTTGAACATTTTAAGGAGCCATTTACATACATAGCACAAAATTCTAATGCATTTACATCTCACACATAAATTTTTATATTTACATGCATAGCACTGAAATCTATAATAACACATCAAAAATAGCACAATTGCCACTTTTAAAAAGTTAAATACACATTTTCATGCATAGGATTAGGTAGGATCGTTAAAAAAGCTAGTTGTTCGCAAAAAAACTCATGTTCAATTCGTTCATTAAGAAAGTGAGCCGATCACGAACAATTTTTTTGAGTTTGATTTATAAATGAGCCAAACACGAACAAATATTTGTTCTTTCATGTTCGGCTCGTTTTGACTCAAAATAATTAAATAATAATATTTATTTATATTATTTCTACATTAATTTCTATAATATATTTTAAGATAAATACATATAAAATATTGGGGTGGTATAAATGCAAAAAGTATAACTTAGGTGTTATATATGTAAATAGTAAGGAATTTGCTAGTATGTATTTAAATGCCCAACAACAACAACAAAGCCTTAATCCCGCTAAGTGGGGTCGGCTGCATGAATCCTTTTTTCTCCATTGCATCCTATTTAGTGTCATATTTTCATTTAATTCTAATAAATTTAAATCATTTTTTATACAATAAGCCCAAGACTTCCTAGGTCTACCTCTGCCTTTCTTAACATAAGTCGAATCTAAAACATCTACTCTACTAATTAGATAATCTGAGAGTCGACGTTTAATGTAACCAAACCATCTAAGATGACTTTCTCTAATTTTATCCGTCCCTATAGCTACACCAACCCTATCACGGATATATTCATTTTGCATTTCGTCTCTAAGTGTAAAGCCACCCATCCACCTAATCATTCTAATCTCGGAAACACTTAACTAAGTATAATGCTTCTCTTTTGAAAACCAATAGAACATTGCAGGTCTCACCATTATCTTATAAAATTTTCCTTTCAGTCTAAGCGGTACTTTTCTATCATACAAAAGGTCGAAAGAATTCTTGCACTTCAACCAACCAACTTGAATTCTACTAATAACATCCCCATCTATATCACCATCGCTTTGAACAATAGATCTGAGAGATCAAAATCGATCAAACATTTTAATAATTTGATCACCCATAGTTACACTTCTGTCACTAAAGCTACTACTACTAAAATTACATTCCATGTATTCAATTTTAGTTCTACTCAAACGAAGGCCTTTAGACTCCAATGTAGACCTCCACAATTCAAGTTTCTCCTGGGTTTTTTCTCTCGTCTTATCCACAAGAAGGATACCATCAGCAAAAAGCATACACTACGCTACATCCTCTTGTAAATGTCCAGTAAGACCATCCATAACTAAAGCATAAAGATATAGGCTTAAAGCCAATCCCTAATGTAATCCAACAGAGATAGGAAATATTCAGTCAATCCCCCTTGTGTTCAAACACAAGTAACAACTCTAGTATACATATCTTTAATGACTTAATATCTCTTGAAACCTTATTGTAAGCTTGTTCTAAATCAATAAAAATCAAATGTAGATCCTCCTTATCGGTATGCATTTAAATGCCCAAAAGAAAAAAAATAAACATAAACCCAATCTCATCTCACGGTCCCACTCTTCTCTTATATTTGTTCAAGTATTATATATGAAAAAACGTAGGAACTACCTAGTGAGTATATAAAGGTCCAAAAAAAGGAAAAAAAAATACAAAAAATAAATTCACGACCTAATTTTCTTTTATTGTTAGCTCTCACATATATATGAAAGGTTTCCTTACCGTCTTAGAAGTGCCTAAATTTAGGGAAATACATCTTTCGAGTACTATAGTCGCGTGGCCCACGTATGAGTTCTATCTATTGAGCTCCAATTCGAGCTGAACATGAGCTTAATTCGAACATTCAAGCTTGAATCGAGTTGATCACAAAGACATTATTTACAAGACATTTTGAACACTAGTAGAACGCAAACAAAAAAAATTTAACGAACCGAATACAAACAAGCCTTGGGCTCACTCAAGTCAACTCATTTACACGGTTTAAAGCGCCAAAGTTGTTCCTCACGTCTTCACTATTAGATGCATTGTTATCTCATATTTGCACCAAAAAAAGGCTACTTCTTCGTGTCTACTTCTCTGCTATTTCACCCTAAGGCCAACAACCATCCTAGACTGCTTGAATTCTAGAAAGATAAGATTATCACCTTTGATGATTCTAGAAGCATATCATCAGAAAACATAAATCAAAAAGTCAAATGACTAAGAAATGTACTGCACAATTCCAAGGAAGAATTCGCTTTCTACTTCCCCCTACAACTAAACAGTTGAAATAATTAACTTCCATGCATTTCCATTTCACATTTTTTCTTCCATGTAAGAAAACAGAACCTTACTATGTAATTAGCATAAGAATTCATAAGGAAATTATTTTGATTTTACTTCTCTGTTTGACTTTCAAACTATTCAATCTAGCATGACCAAACAAGTAACATGTTGGTCTTCTAGTAACTTTTGGGCTCTACACTATTTAAGGAGAATACAATAATTTAGATATTTTATGTCACTGCTGACTTGCATCTATAATTACAGCAGCTTAGAGAATGCAAGAAGTGCAATTTCAATCACATAAAAAAATAAATCTTAATAAAATGCACAGGAAAATCTCCAAAAAAATTTTTTTAATTAATACAATGTGGATTAATAATTTCACAAACAGATTTGTGGTTTGATTTGGAATTGCATGCATTCCTGTTAAAATATGAAAGCATCAGTTACTCAGAGATGTTCAAGTCTCCTGCTAAAAAAAATAACAGATTTGTAAAATTTTCTTAGACACTAAGCATTTAACCTGATCAAAAAACAGGAGCAAGAAAATGTCAAGATTGCATTTTGGATGACCAAATAGTTGAAAAAGCATAAGAAAGAAAATTATGAACAATTTAAAAAGTCAAAGGTCAATATCAAATAAATCATTTCATTCCTACCAACACCGAAGTCCCAGCTGTCTGCCTCTCCATCAATGTTTAGTCCCCCTACAAATAAAAAAATATATACAGTTAATAATATCTAGTTAAAAATGAGCAAAAATGCAAAATAATCACTTAAAAATGTATTTAAAAGTGCTGCAAACTATGAAGGCGAGACATATCAAGATCTACTTCAGCAATCATGAAGTAGGAAGAATAAAAAGGAAGAGTGCTCTGAACGAAAGTAAGATTAAAAAAGAAGTCCAATAATCACAAGGAATCTTCTACAACCTATGTACTGTATAAAATTGACACTAGCCAATCCTGGTCATAATGGTATCCGCGTCAGCAAAGTTATCTTAAGTTTAAGTAAAGCGTCAGAGTAGTTGTCATTAAACGCCTCGGGAATTCCACTTGCTGAAACTCAATAAAACCAACCCTTTCTTCAAAGTATTTCAATTGCAAAATCCTAGAAAGCTTTTGGAAGATGACTATTATGGTTTTAAAAATAAATTATAAAATTAAAACTGAAAACTACTAGGTTGATATTTTCTTTCATGAATGAAAGGTTTCCCAGTTCCAAGGTGAGCAGACAGTTCATCCTAGAACACACATCAAGACTTGTTGACTGCACTCAACTTCAGTTCATTCTGAGGGTCTTCTCGGTCTTCTAGAATGTGAAATTCTGATTCATATAAGAGACCATAAAACATTATTATATCTTAGGCTTCATTTAACAAGTTTGTGTTTCGTTGTGTTGTATCACATGATGTTGCAGGGTGCTATACGGTGCATGGAGTGGATGATTGTGTAATAAATTTGTTGTTTTGTAAAAGGTAATTATAGAGCTGCTGCTATGATCAAATAGAATCGATTACATGACACCTTTGGGAAATTACCTAAAGTATCATTCTTAGAAACCTGCTTTTCATCTTTCAAAATATTGGACAACTTATCTCGTATAAAACACCTAAAACTGCTGCTATTAAAGTTAGCAAAAACATAAAACTAAAAGCTATGCCAAACCAAACGGAGTTTTAGTTTAGCATATACAGAGAAAAAGGCTTTCAAAGAACATAGATTCGTATTTACAAAAGGTTGTAACTCACTTGGAGAAGTATCAGGCGCAACCAAAGCAACCTCTTCAGAAGAAGCTGCTCGCTGAGCTCCAGATTTAATAATGAAATTCTCATCATTACAGGTAAGCCCAGATAGCCAATAAACAACCTGACAACAGTAACTTACTTTAACTAGTTATATACTTCGTGAAAATAACTAGTTATATACTTCAAACTATGAATAAAAGCAGCTCATGCGAACAAATTATAAATAGAAGTGGCATAAACTTAATAAAGAGAGCTTCAACTAAAACAAATGTTTCACAAAATTGTGTCAGAAATAAGAAGATTAAAATTCTATAACAAACTTCATCCTAAATATGCATAAATATAAGTTGTCTTATTCACTATGAATGATGGCCTGCAAACAATAAGAAAAATTTGTGTAATGAATAAAAATTTGAATCATTTGTTAAAAGCTAATATGATTGTTTATTCTTTTATGGCAATTTAAAGCCGTGATGCATTGAAGCAGCTTCAGTTACTATGATAATTGACTTGGGTATTTTAAATCACACGTCCTATTAAGCAATTTTATGAAACACATTGGAATGCTATACAGAGTGTTGTGGGAAAATCGACTTGGCTAGAAAATTAAAGAACGCAAACAGAACACAAAGAACACAAGCAATTTACGTGGTTCGATCCAAAAGGATCTACATCCACGGGAGGGAAACCATCAACGATCTTACTAAGATATTTGTGAGAGAATACATAGCTTAAAGATGAGCCCTCATCTTCGTGGATCTTCTTGACTCCCAAGACCACCTAGATGCTCTCCTCACCTCGACCACAAGCTAATCTCCTCTCTAGAATTCTTGGACGGAATTTCTCTCAAGCTCTCACCGATCCCTTAGGCTTATCAAGCCTCACCCACTCACCTCTATATATAAGCAAAAGGTGGCTAAAGAAGAGGCTAAGGGGTGTACAAAATACAAGAATACCCCTCTCTAATTGTGAGTCATAAGTAACAATTCTCCACCTTGACTCTCAATATCAAAGTTCTGAAAAGATGATTCCCTCCACCTGGCCCCCACAGGGGGCCCTCGGCCCGTGGTACGGTTTACTAAGTCCAAACAATGTTTGAACTTAGCTTATAGGTAGCGCGCTGGTGAGCATGTCGACGGGGTTCTCCTCGATGGTATCTTCTCCACCACTATCGAGCGCTTTGGCGACGACGTCCCTCACAAAATGAAGCTTCACATCAATGTGCTTGGACCTTTCATGAAAGACACGATTCCGGTGAGATGAATAGTACTCGATTGTCGCAGAACACGATAACCACCTTTTGAGGTATCCGAGCTCTTCGGCCATGCCTTTTAGCCACATGGCTTCCTTGATTGCTTCGATCACGGCGATGTACTCGAACTACGTAGTTGAGAGAGCTACGACGGATTGAAGATTTGACTTCCAGTCGACGACGATACGAAGGCCGGTGAAGATGAATCCGGTCGAGTGATTTCACGGTGTCGATGCTTCCGACGATAATCGGAATCCACGTAACCAACTAACTTTTCTTCGTTGCCTTCACGTCTTTTAAAGAGTAGCCCAAGTCCGTAGTACTTCTAAGTATCTCGGAATCCACTTAGAGCTTCCAGAGTGAGTCCGCACTGGATTAGCCATGAACTCGCTAACAACACCGACGGCGTAGAGTTAGATCCGTCTGTCGCACACCATACCATACATGATGCTTACCAACCCCAGCTGGCATAGGGGACACACTCCATGTATTCCTTCTGCTTCGGTCTCGGGTGCTTGAGAGTTTGATAATTTGAAGTCGACCAATCGGTGTTGCAGCACTGCTTTGCACTTGTGCATATTGAACCTTCGCGAAGCTTTCCGAATATAAGACTTACGAGATAGGAATAAAGTCGCCCTTTTTCGTCTCTCTCGATCTCCATTCCTAGGATCTTTGTAGCGAGGTCCCAGGTCTTTCATATCGAATTCGAGTTGAGCATACCTTTGATCTTCCGGACTTCCTCCACAGCACGCTGCTACTAGCATGTCATCTACGTATAAGAGCGAGTACGTACTTATTTCATTCGTCCTCGCCACTTCATATATACTAACCATCGTAATGCTCTCACATAAGCCGATCTTCGACATAAACTCATCGAAACGTTTGTACCATTGTCAGAGGCTTTGTTTCAATCCGTCTGAAGCTTTCTTCGTAGAATGACTTTGTCCTGAGTCTCCGGTGTCTTTGTACTCATCCGGTCGATCCATGTAGATGGTTTCTTCGAGCTCTCATGTAGGAACGCAGTTTTAACATCTAGTCGCTCTAATTCCAAATTGAACTGAACCGCTAGTGCTAAAACCATCCTAATGGAGCAATGCTTTACCACGGGTGAGAAAATTTCGTTGAAATCGATTCATTCTACTCGAGTGAATCCTTCGCAACTGAGTACGGCTTTGTATCCGATTCTTTCAATACCACGGTGTGCCTTCCTTTTCTTAAAGGTCCACTTGCGCCAACTACACGTTTGTTCGTTGGTCAATCCACAAGTTCCCAAGTCTTGTTCTTCGTCAGAGAGGCCATTTCCTCATTCATGGCGTCAACCCATCTATTTCTTTCCTTGCTCTTTAAAGCTTCCTTATAGTTGTTTGGTTCTACTTCTTCTATCGCTTCCGCAACACTCAAGGCGTAGAAGATCATATCTGCACGACCGTATCTCTGCTGCGGTCCGATAATTCTTCTGTCCGTCTCTTGTCGTCCTGTAATCATCCGATCGTTTTACGCTCGTCTCTTCTGCGGTCCTCCGTCACTTCATCACGATTATTCACGACGATCCTTTGATCGATCAAAGTACGTAGTTGTTGCGGCTCCACCTCGATTGAAGAACCCTCCTTAGCAGACATTGGTTTTGGTAACGTAGGCTTTGCAAATTCGTTATTTTGGATTCATCGAAAGTCACGTCTCTGCTGATGATGCATTTTTGTTGGTCAGACACCAAAGTTTGTACCCTTAGTTCCGAGTGGGTATCCGATGAAAATGCGACTTCGAAGCTTCTTGCTTCAAACTTATCCTGTCCGACATGAGCGTAAGCGATACATCCAAAACTTTCGAGTTATCGTAGTTACTCGGTCTCCCGTACCACATCTCCACGAGAGTCTTCGTATTGATAGCTGTCGATGGACATCCGTTGATAAGGTGGCGGGCGGTTGACACGGCTTCGCCCTGAAACTTTTGGGTAGACCCGCATTCGATAGCATACATCTCACTCTCTCTAGGAGAGTCCTCGTTCATCCTCTCGGTAGGCCATTACGTTGAGGAGTGTTCGGGATCGTCTTGTGTCTTGTAATACCGTTCTTTCGCACGGCTCTTCAACCGTTCGAACAATACTCTAAACCATTATCGGTTCTCGAATGCTTCGGTTTGCTCTGTCTTGTTTTCGGTGAGAGTTAACTGGTCCCTAAAACGCCGAAAAGCTTCATCTTTAGTTTTAAGGATGAAGACCCATACCTTCACGGTGTAGTCGTCGATGATAGACATGAAGTATCCGCCTCCTCCATGAGTCCGAGTCCCGGCTGGTCCCCACAAATCGTCGTGTACGTAATCGAGTGGCTTCTTCGATGTGTGGTTTCCGGTAGAGAACTTCACCCCAGTAGCCTTCCACTAGTACACCTTGTTCACGAATTCTAATTCTTCGACTCGATCTCCGCATAACGTATTTTGCTTGGACGACTCTTGTAAGCCTCTTTCACTTACATGCCCCAATCTCATATGCCATAATCCGAGTCCCGTCGGTCTCGATTGAACTGCATTCGAGTAGTTCGTCGATGACGATTCTTCCGATTAGAGAGTATAACCCGTTCTTTCGACCACTTTCATGATGATGAGAGAACCTCTGACTACTCCGATGCAACCATTTTCCGCCTTGAACGTGTATCCGCTTGACTCCGCAGTACCTAAAGAGATCGGATTTCTTTTGAGCTCGGGAACGTACCGACGTGTTGAAGTATCCGTTCGACTCCATCGAACATCTTTATTCGATCGTTCCGCTGCGAGTACCTCGCAAGCTTTATTATCACCAAGTAGTACGGACCCGCCGTTTGCCGGTTGCGGTGTCTCGAACCAATCTTTGTGAGGGCACATGTGGAAGGAGCACCCGAGTCGAGGATCCACTCCTTGTCGGATTCGATTCGGATATCACCAAAGCTTCTGTCGAATCATAGCCATCCGAGGCTACACTTGCTTCTCCGGAATCTTTGGGCTTCTCCGAAAGTTTTTCTTTCTATCCGGACGGTTTCTCCGAGTGACCTTCTTTGTGGCGAGTGGTAACACTTGTTAGATCTCTTAGAAGACCGACCTCGCTCTTCTTTCCGGATTTTGATCCGTTCGATCGCTTTGGAACTTTTCTTGCTCGGTCTTCCTCTAACCGTCGGATCGTCTCCACTGGCCTCTTCTTTCATGTCGTGCTTCTTCTGAAGTTCCTTGGCTCTGATCAGAGATTGAACCTCTTCCAAGGTAATAGTCTGTACCCTACCATAGAGCATCGCATCCTTGAAATGCTCGTAGCTCTTAGGAATAGAGTTTAACAGCAGTAACGCTTTATCCTCGTCATCCATCTTGACATCGATGTTCTCGAGATCATCTATTATCTTGTTGAACTCGTCAATCTGCTCCGAAGCCGACTTGTCCTCGTGCATTTTGAATGAGTATAAGCGCCGCTTCGGAAAAGTCACGTTAGCAAAGATTTAGTCATATAAAGTACCTCAAGTTTAGCCCAGAGTGATTGTGCAGTTGTCTCCCTTGACACCTCCCTCAGAACTTTGTCGCCCAAACTTAGAATTATTAGACTGTGAGCCCTGTCCAAAATGACGTTCTTCTCTTTCTCGGTCAGGTCGGTCGGCAATGCTGCCGAATCTTGCAAAGCTTCTGCAACGCCCTGCTGAACCAGTAGAGCCCTCATCTTCACTCTCCACAAGCCGAAGTCATTTTTCCCTGTGAATTTCTCGATATCAAATTTAGCGGAACCCATTGTCGTAGCTAGGAATTTCGAACCTGCCCCGCCAAACAGCTGAAATTACCAAGAAAACTGGACTGCTTGTTCTGTATTTTTATTCCTGCTCGGCACCTTGCTTTCCGTACCACCAAGCAAGGGGTTCAACTTCTCTTCTTGACCGAATAGGTGCCTTGCTGTACTTCTTTCTTGCAGACACTTGCGGCTGAGGGGTTGAATGTTGATGCCTCCCTCTTGCTTTTGTCGATTAACTGTAGCAATTGAGTTCCTACTTGGATTTGTGTGATTTACCTGCAGACTAAAGAACCCATGCAGTTCAATCTCCCTTGCAGATCTGAAGTGCCGAATTACCCTCCTGTAGCAGAACCCTCTCTTGACGCAGAATACTTGCTGCTGCTGTTCGGCGCCTGCTTGGAATGCCGAAGTCTGCTTCAGTTCGAATGAGAGATCTGCAATTCGCCTCCCCTTGGACTGGAGGTCGAAGATCTCCTGGACTGTCGATAGGCCTTGCTACGGGCCTGACGAATGGAGTCCCGAAAGATTCTCCTGGACTGCCGAATAAGCACCTGCAGTCAAGGTATCCAGCAGGCTGAAGATCGCCTGCAGTCTGGATGACTGCCTGCAAGACTGCCGTAGCTTTGCAAGCCTAATGGATCCTGCTGCCTGCGGTTTAGAGGGAATTCCTGCTAGACACCAGAATTCCCTTCCACAGTAGTGTCGAAATCCTAGCTAGGTTTCTTGCAAGACAGCCGAAGAAGAAACTCCCTGCTGCTTGTCTGCCGAAGGAAATTCTGCTTCCAAGAAACTCCCTGCTGCTTGTCTGCCGAAGGAAATTCTGCTTCCAAGAAACTCCCTGCTGCTTGTCGAGATCCTAGCTGGGTTCGACTGTTTTATTTCTCTCGATTGCTGGACACCTTCCAAGAATCAGGAATGCCGAACCAAGAAGTGCTGAATACTTCCTGCAGGCCTGCTGAACACCTTCTGGACAGACCAATATGGCCACAAAACCAACAATTCTGGATCGCCGTATGCCTCCTCGTTCGACTCTTCCAAGAACACCGAAAACCAAAATATCCGACCAGAAGTGCCGATTGTTTCCCACGGACGGCGCCAATTGTTGTGGGAAAATCGACTTGGCTAGAAAATTAAAGAACGCAAACGAACACAAAGAACACAACGAATTTACGTGGTTCGATCCAAAGGATCTACATCCACGGGAGGGAAACCATCAACGATCTTACTAAGATATTTGTGAGAGAATACATAGCTTAAAGATGAGCCCTCATCTTCATGGATCTTCTTGACTCCCAAGACCCCCCTAGATGCTCTCCTCACCTTGACCACAAGCTAATCTCCCTCTCTAGAATTCTTGGACAGAATTTCTCTCTAGGCTCTCACCAATCCCCTTAGCTTATCAAGCCTCACCCACTCACCTCTATATATAAGCAAAAGGTGGCTAAAGAAGAGGCTAAGGGGTGTACAAAATACAAGAATACCCCTCTCTAATTGTGAGTCATAAGTAACACAGAGGCTAGTACGCTGGATAACTCCACATATTCCAGTTCAAGCAGATTTATGAAAGCCTATTGGAATAACATACAGCTGCTACTACGCAGGATAACTCAACTCAGGTACAATATAGGCGCTAATTAAAATGTTAAAAAGTGGAACTAGGAAACTAAAAATATTGTTAAAGTTTAACAAGAAGCCTCGTATAATTTTTTAATATACCATGACTCTTTTACTTAAGCATAAAGCCTGCCACCCCCATTAGACCATGAGTTAAGGGTACAAGTAAAATAAATAATCAAAATGATTCTATTCCTCACTCATATTTCCTCATCATTTTGTCACTTTATTTTGTCAGTAGTGCATTGCAAACATCAGCAAAAAATGAAGGATAAAGAAAACAATAGTAATGAAATTATTCTTAAAGAGTATTTATCTAAACAACACATGAGAAATATGAATTATCCAAAACAGCTAAAGTGAATTTATTTTTGAAAATAATTATTTGGATGCATCGTCTTTGTTCACACTTAAACTCCTCATTTCTTCTATAGATGACTTAAGAAACCATTCATTGTCCTGTGCTTCTAAGAAAAAGAAACATTAACCCTAAGGAGTTGTATGGTAACGATTTTAGCGACTCAAGTAAATCCTATAAATCCAAATTTACTGAATTGATTTACAAAATCTTACCATTACCAAAATTTAGTAAATTCGGAATTTAAGTCAAAACTAAGAAGAAATTAAGAAGAAAATGAAGTTACTAAATTCAGGATTTCAAAGTTTCCATTTATTTGGTATGGCAACACTTAAGTTAAATCCAACTTAAATCTATTACCAAGTAGTCCCTTGAGATTTAATTCTCGTCTTAAGAAAAGACATTGTAGAAACCAAAAGTGAACAAAAGAAATAACGAGTTTTCATATCCAACGTGCTTCAGAAAATGAGAAAACTTATTAATCAAATTTATGTTGTGTTTAAAGGCTATGGAAAGCGAAAGGCTAGTGTGAATGAAGTCAAATAGTACTCTTGGGAGGTGATGCCACGTTGTAGGTTTTCATCCACTCCCCCCTTCTTCATTATTCATGTAATACTTGTCGGCCAGGTTTTTCAAAAGGTAATGAGTGATCTAATTTTGAATATAAAGGTATATAATTTTTTGTATTTTAAGTTTAAAAGGTGAGACCGTCTGGATCTTTTTTATCCAATAGTTTGTATAATTGTGCCCGATACCACAAGTGATACACTTTCTTGAAAGATGAGTGTATCCCACTGAGGTGGACCCAATCATACGAACTAAGAGATTTGTGACATTTATTTGGTCTGCGAACTTTTGATATGTGACTGATAAATTTATCTACCTAATATAAGGACTACATAGGGTTTATTTTATCTGGGTTTCAAGTTTCCTATAGAGGCAAGCCCCTATAGTTAATTACATCTCGAATGACCAAGGTCATTTGAGAAAACTCTCGATAACGATTGGCGGTTTTGTCTTCAAGAATCTCAAAGTTTAGGTTTCCACAGTAGGAAGTGGAAAAAGCAAGTGGAAGTGCTCAAATGGTAGGAGACGTCACAGATCATGAGGAAGACCCTCAGTGACTTTCTAAACTATCATATTGTGTGGCTGCGTTTTGGAGAGATGTTTGTTTAAGTATTTCAATCCTGCCGATTTTATTATTTGAGAGTTACATTTGCATAATACCAAATTATGCATATAGCCCGCAGAGATAAAAGGGTTTACGTCGTACCGTACGACAACCTCGGAACATAAAGCGAGTTAGGACTTACGCCAACACGGTTACACAGAAGCCTAAAGGCAAAGTGAGGATTTGCATCGCGTTGGGCGAGCTACCTCGAAGTCCTATAGGTTGTAATTTAAACTAAATAAGAGTTTTGCTGAAGAAGATCATCTTATTGCTCGGTCTGGATTCCTCGTCGTGCTGCCCACGAAGTTAGCTCCAAGCTTCTTGCTGTGCTGCCCACGAATTTAGCTCTGAGTTCCCCGTTGCAATTGCAACCCTAATGTCTAAGGTTCAAATGGTTTTGTCAAGTGTGTTTCAATGTTTGGGTTTTGGTTTTGTTTTGTTTTGAATGCAGAATAAATAAATTGCAAGTAAATAAAGGGAGCTAAAAAGTAAAGTGCAGTAAAATAAAAATGTTATAAATAAACTGTAAAGCGTATCTGGGCATCTTCTACCGCTAATCCGCAAAGCATGATATATTTGCAGGGGATTTGAATAAATTAAAGGAAAAACAAAGCAGCAAAAATCTGGTGGGAAAAAAATGTCGAAGAGCGAACTGTACTAAAACACAAGCAGATAAAAGACATCCTGGGGTCACATATGGAAGATCAAGACTAAGTATAAGAATTTAGTAAAGGTGTGGAGCTCAGAGCTAGACTGTGTGTTGCCCGCTCTTGGACAAGCGCTACCAACCCGACAATCTACGGGGGGCAGTCCTTAACCTCAATCAAATTGACTAACTATGGACCTTTATAAGTTTTTATAAGAAAGATTCTTTGATTTTCATGCAAAAGTTATTGTTTAAGTTTTATGCAAAAATTTTGTTGACAATCAAAAGAGATATTTGTTTTATTTTTGTAAGTACTTTGTAAAGTAGTATAGCTCATGCGACTAGTCGACTCTAATCGATTAGGACCACCGACAACTCAAGATCGTCGTGAGAAACAATCTCACAAAGAAGTCGGCGAATAAGTATTATCAGTCATTTCATTTCCTTTATTAAAGCGTCCTGTAGAGTAGAGATACTATTCTAAAAATTCTCACATCGTATCCTTCGTTTAGCACACATTAGCATTATTATCATTGCCCTAGTCACCTCGACATCAGACTTATACCAGTCCGATGATCCATATGTGACAAAACAAATGTCCACAATTGCTAGGAGGATCTGAGTGTAATATTCAAGCTCAAATCCTAGTGCATTGGGTTTCATTATCGTTTAAGTCATTTCGGGAATTTCATTATTTAATTTAATTAAAGAAGGGTGAACCACGTCTCGGTGCATCCTCGTGTCCAGTGTCTTAATCAGTTAGTGAATTAGGGTCAGGTGCTTAGTTTCACTGTGCATTCGAGGATTAGGTGAATAGGCTCTCACATCAGGTGTGCTCCTAAAGTCTAGAAAGCCTACACTGTGGGTTAGGCATATGAGCTCTCACCTAAGATGTGCACCTAAAATCTAGGAAGCCTACACTATGACTTAGGTAGATGGGCTCTCACCTAAGGTGTGCTCCTAAAATCTAGGAAGCTTACCCTGTGATTTGTGCTCGGAGTGATTTAAGGTGTTCTAAACTCACTTGAGTGTTTTCTAACTAGACCTTAAATATCTCTCAAGTGTTTCCCAATTAAATCAAAAATTTCCCATTTTTCACCTAACCGTTCTAAACAATAATAAAATAAGTAAATAAAAAGACGAGAACGGAAAATGCCGGCTCACTTCCAAAACTAGCAAAGCCGAAAGAGGGGAAAATGCAAGTGAACCGGGCCTAAATCGCGATCCTAAGACCTCCAAAGACTCCGGGCGGCAGCTAAGAACCTCCCACAGCGATCCTAGGGCTTTCTACAACTCCGGACAGCAGCTAGGCACTTCTCACGGCGATCCTACGGCTTCCTATGACTCTGGACAGCGGCTAGAAGCTTCCAACAGGGATCCTAAGGCTTTCTACGACTCCGAACAGCAGCTAGGAACCTCCCACAGCTCTCCTATGGCCTTTCTAAGTTTCCTACAGCACTCAAACAACAATTTTAAGCCATAAGTAGCAGCCTACAGCAGTCCTAAGGCTTTTCTAGGCTTCCAACAGCAACTTAAACAGCAATTTTAAGCAATAAGTAGCAGCCTACAGCAGTCCTAAGGCTTTTCTAGGCTTCCAACAGCAACTCTAAGCCTCCAACAGCACTCAAATAGCAATTTTAAGCAATAAGTAGCAGCCTACAGCAGTCCTAAGGCTTTTCTAGGCTTCCAACAGCAACTCTAAGCCTCCAACAGCACTCCCAAGGCTTTTCTAAGCCTCCAACAGCACTCAAACAGCAATTTTAAGCAATAAGTAGCAGTCCTAAGGCTTTTCTATGCTTCCAACAGCAACTCTAAGCCTCCAACAGCACTCCCAAGGCTTTTCTAAGCCTCCAACAGCACTCAAACAGCAATTTTAAGTAATAAGTAACAGCCTACAGCAGTCCTAAGGCTTTTCTAGGCTTGCAACAGCAACTCTAAGCATCCAACAGCACTCCCAAGGCTTTTCTAAGCCTCCAACAGCACTCAAACAACAATTTTACCCTTCCCCCAGCTCTCCTATGGCCTTTATAAGTTTCCTACAGCACTCGAACACAATTTTGATGCTTCCTACGGTACCCTACAGTGATTTGCAACTTTAAACAGCAGTTTTGATGTTTCCTACGGCATCCTACAGCATTTTCAAACACTAGACAGCACTTTTCAGCACTTATTCACTTCAAACAGAACCTATTCAGCAATCCTAAGCCTCAAATAACTCTTAGTTAACTATGGACAGCACTTTTAAACTTCAAACAACACTTTTCAAGCTTTTCGAAACAGCGAACATGCAATCTTAAAAAAAGTTATTCTTGGCGTTTTACCATCCAGGGAATGCATTGTATATAATCAAAGCAAAATAGAGAATAAAAAAAATATAACATGGCCCAATATGAGGTATATAGCCATGACTTCATTAAGCAACAAATGGCATCATGGCTATATACCACATTAACAAGCTAACCCTCAAAAATATGCTTACATAACAGATTCATCAAACATTAGGTGCCAATTTTCTCCTTTCTGTGTCATTGGAAGATGGGGTTAGCCTCTCAAATGACTCCAAATAATGTCAGCAATTACTACTCTAGAGAAAAATAACCGGCAACTAGATAGGATAGTACTAATAATGATAGCGATGAATGTTAATGACTATTCCTGATAAGGGAGAAGTAGGTTGAAATCATAGTTGCTGATCCAGATATTAGAATAAATAAGCTGTAATTATTTGTTGGATTAAGATAGCCGTGACTATTCTGAACAAGTAAAATTTTCGAATCTGATAATGCCAATGGAGTTGGTATAGTAATAGAGCAACAATGTCATTCCCATGAAAAGATGAAAAGATGAAAAGATTAGAATGAGAGATTCTATAGCATTAAAACAATGATAAGCACATGCAAAGCATAAAAAGGTTCAGTAAATTGTGCATAAAACCACCTTGCAAATTCGCATCAGTATAAGCTACCTCCTAATTCGCATGGCCTCATCCAACCCAGATGGTCTTCTAGCTATCATTCTAGATATCATAATAAGAATTAATTAGTCATTTTACAAGCTGCAAATGCATGGAAGGAGCGGTTGCCAATGGCGCATTCCAAAGACCACCCCAGCTATTTCATAACTTAGTGGGTAAAGAAAAGAAAACACCTCTTTGGCCATCCTCCAAATAAATCTTCACAAACAAGGTTTACAGAATACTCAACTAATTCTGGTCCTAATCTGAATTCTCGCATCATCAAAAAATCTTCATTAACCTTACCCTGGTTTAAGAAATCTATGATTCAAGGCAAGGATTCAACAACAACATAAATAATCACCCTGAGATTTGAGTTAAATCATGCCTAAAACCAGCTATCAGACAGCCACATATGCCACAAATCAGAGAAGCAGGTTTAGGTTTTACCTTGCTTGCCGAGGCGAAGAGAAGGAAGGAGAGGTATGGCCAGGAGGAGAGGCGAAGTAGGTGAGCGACCGTTCGGCGTACGAGAGAGAGGAGCAGACGAGGGTCTCGATATATCGCAATCCCGCAGTTCCCTGCTTGATCAGCTTCAACTGCGAATTTATCGCACTATTCGGTCACGAAGACGATGGTTTCGAGCGAGACAGGGAGAGCAAGAGGAGAGGGGTTCTGGCGCAGAGGGAGGAGGCGAGATCGGCGAGGCCTTCGGCTATTTGGTCGCTCGAGAGAAGGGAGGTGAAGCATGTGAGGATTTCGGTTTGCGCGGAAGAGAGGGGAGCAGGGGAGACCGAATGCGAGAGGGTTTGGTGCAAAGGAGAGGGTTTCGGTTTGCAGAGGAGGCGAGGGCGTGAGAAGGAATCGAGCGGGAGTGAGCGGAGGAGGCTAGAATCAGGCGTTCGACTGGCCAAGAAGAGAGGCTAGGGCTTCGACGTGAGGAGAAAAGGGGAGCTGGCTTCAGCTGGGGAGAGTCAAATCAAATTGTATATCTCAATTTCAAAGGATACGTTACGGGAGGAATTGATTAGGCGCGCAATTGATTAGCTTCCTTGTGTGGGTGAATATTTATTAGATAATTAATAAATTCAAATTTAATTTAATAATATCAAATTAAATGATTCATTTGAATTTTGAATTCGAATTTTGAAATCATGTGAGCTGGGGCGTGCAACCCGGTTCGAACCCAGATTGAACATGGCTTGAGCCTGAACCCGTCTCCCGCAAATTAAAAAAAGTGCATCGATTTTTGTGTCAACTGCACGCGCGCGGAACCATTGCAATATGGGTTTCCTTCCTAGCTAAAGTTGACGTCTCGGATGCATCCGTATGGTCTGTTTCGATATCTGAGGTCGTCGGGACGAGCTCTCCGATGGTCGTGCCAAAAAATTTGTCAAATTGTGGTACGGGTTCACCTAAGGCCGTCTGATTCTATGGAAACTCATTTTCGGGCCCTCTACATGTTAGTCCTTAGCCCTTGCAACTAAAAGTTGAGTGCTTGGGACTACTCATGCGAGGTCTCACAAAAATGGGTCAAGATGTGGCTTGAAGTTCTATGGGAGGTGGGTTCTATTACTAGTCCACTAGGATGGTCAGTAAGAACTCCTACAGCTAGATCCTAGGGTCTAATGTGAAGAAAGTTGGGACCTCAATAAAATGAGGTCAACAATACTATCCAACTTGAGGTATTTGATTAGGTAGCCAACAAAAAGCAAATTCATTATAAGAGGCCCATTTCGGAAACCGTCTTATATAACACCAAATAGAATGTTCTAATAGGTGGTGTGTCATCATAGATGAGCAATCATAGGCATGTCACTACAGAAAAGAGCAATCAATGACACTTCATGGCACAGCAGCTTAGCATGCAAGAAAATAAACAATAAATAAAATACTACCTCAGTTACATGGCAACCATAATGGAAACAAGAATAAAGATGTTGACTGCAGACAATAACAAGTACATGCAAGAATACAAAACCAACGGATAAGTGAAACAAGCAATGGCTGGATAAGAAGAGCAACAAAGCAACGAAGGTGAACAATAACAAAGCAAAAGAAAATATTACTAAGTGAAAATTTTAGAAATACGTATATGAATCTTAAAGTTCCTTATGCTGAACTAAAACTATACAGTAAAGAGAAACTCGATATATTTTTTAAAGTAGAGAGAACACATACTTGTTCATATAGGAGTTGGCATTATTGTTGTATTTTACACAGAAGAACCAAAAGCAAAACAAAATATAATAATATAACTCATAAAAATCAACACTTTGTACGAATTCAACATGAGTGAACCTTTAAATATTCATCAGCTCTACCTACTTTAGGTACTTCTAAATCATCGACATCCTAATCATCATCATCTTCTTTTCAAACCTACAGCAATAAGCTTTGACCGAGATGCAAGTTTTAGAAGTCTTGTGAAGAGAGGGACCAAGGGCCTCATAAATGGGCATGCCTTCAAATAATGTTATGCTTGAAGGAGATGACAGCTTAGATAATATGACCATATATAAGTTTGCAAGTTGTCTCCATTTCAGATCTTGTAACTTATAATGATTTTCAATAATAAGAGTAATGCAAAGCCTATGTCAACTTTAGTGTTAGTCAAACAATAATAGGTCGAAAAAACAAGAGTAGTAGTGATGAAGCTTGAATCACCACCTTGGCTGAGATAGTTTACATTAGAACATGGTCATATCCCTATGATGGGATTTGGTAAAAAACAGATTGTGCTATTGTTGTATTCACATTAGGACAATGAAAATCAGGTTGGTATTCATTAATAGAGAAAGTTAGGCCTTTCAATAGAAACATAGGAAAATCAAACATAAATGACATTAAGATCATAAATAAAAGTTCTAACATACATTCCATCCAAGAAGGAAATCATATTAATATAAAAGGCTCGAGTTAAGGGGGAATAAACTGGTGTGCTATGCTAAAAAATGCTTTCTGCTAAAAAAATTAATGAAAATGAGTGTGCAATCGATGGAATAAACGGTTGTTACATTTATTGTTGCATTGCATATGATACGGTAAGAATGGTTTTGAGATGATATGATGATTTAAGATGGGTACTTTGATGAGTTTGGAAACCTAATTTATCAAGGAAAATGTATATCTATAAATTTTGAAGTTCTTAAAAATTTTTTCAAAGTAAAAGCAAGAAAATGAAATGAGCAGAACAAAAAATGACAAAATTCATCAATATAAGATATAGAAAGTAAGACTTATTATCTAAGCAAAAAATGAAAATATTATGCCTTGGGCTCATGAAGAAAGAGCCTGGAGTGACCAAGGTTTGAGAACAAGTGATAGAAGAAAGCATATGTACAAACGTATAGAGGCAAGGCGGAAAACATGCAGTTTAATTTTAAGGAGTGAAACACACACACACATGACGTGAGAAAAGGAAATGAGATGAAAGCATATATACAAACATATAGCGGTGCGGCAGAAAACATATAGCATACAAAAAGCACGCAACATACATGCATACATACATACATACGTGAGATGTGAGGACAATAAGTGAGAGACGAAGGCATGGATGCAAACATCTAGAGGCGAGGTAGAAAAAATGGAATTGAGTTGAAGGAGTGAAACATAACGCTAATAAGACCCTATTTTATACATACATAAATACACAATTAAGCTCAATTTTTATTTTATCATTTAGAATTCAAAATAAAATTTATTTTCATAGATATAAGTTCAATATCATTGTTGCATAATTCCTTGAGTAATTGGGAATTTCATTCTTATTAGGGAAGGTATAGATTCAAAGCCATAAGATTGCACATTTTCCACTCAACGCACCTTAAATAAAATTATTATTAGATATAATTATGTATTTATTCAATAAATATATATGAAATTAATCAAGTATTTAACTCCAAAAATGAGAGAAAAAAAATAAATACAAAAGTATATTTAAATTACCAACAAAACTAAAAAAAGTCCTAATTTATGTTTCCAATCACAAAAATAACATTGGGCTAGCGGTGTGATGAAAATAAGTGCAAGCAAATGACCAATACTAACAAATTAAATTTCAATACCACATCAGGTAACATGGTTTGGATGAAGTGATGACTAATCTTAATTTGTTTGGTACATGAGTGTTGAATTGGATTCCTGATAAATTGATAAAGTGCTGGTGTAATCGCATTTCACGAGAATGTATTCCTTCCTAGTTCCATAATCCTCCAATTAGTTTTTAGCCAAAGAAACTATATTACAAAGCTTCTCGCAACTATATACTTTGAATCTATAATGGATAAAAGAGCATAAGCATGCTTCATAATAGACTAACTAATGAGCGGTGATTGCAAAAACTAACATGTGTATGAAAATTTTTTATGATCAGCATTGCCCGTGGTGTAATCCACATCAGAATGAGCAATGAGTGAAACCAAATACCTGGCCTAGGTGTCGATAAAATATCTAAATTTATGCTTTATTGTAGTTAGATGTAATTCCTTTGGGTTAGCCAGAAAACAAGCACAAAAATTAAAAATGATAGCAAACCAACAACTAATGAAACATAAGAGAGAGCCTATTAAGCCTTCGTGAAGCTTAGCATCTACAGATTTAGCATTTTCATCCATATCCAAATTGGTAAACAATCTCATGGGGATCTTCATTGATTTAAATTTCTCGGTCAAACTTTAGAAATAATCCTTGTTGCAGCACATGCCCATAAATTGAATTTTAATTTGAAAGATGCTGGTGAGAAGAGACTGTTGCAATTGAATGAATTGGAAGAAATCAGAAATGAATCATATAATAATGATAGAATATACAATGAGAGAAGAAAAATATGACATGATTGGAAGATTGTTAAAAAGGAATTTGAATCAGCATTCTCATTTCAAATTATTTACTCATTTATACTTATAAAATCAACAGAATAATACTCATTTAAACTTTCAATGTCGCCAACATAAGTCTTAATCAGAAGTATGTAATTTTTTTTCCTTGTTGAAAAAGGGTAGTATATACTTTACCCTTGCTAAAGCATTTTTCTAGATATATAATATTAAGCTCATCATATCCATTCAAGAATGAACTTCAGTCATTCACTATACCATAAAACATGAAAAAGCAATGATCAAATTAACGGCCTCTTGTTTTTCTACCAACACAACGGATTCCTCAAAATGTATCCCTCCAATCCTTAAGCAACAAACCTAGCTCGCAATAGATCAAAGCCTGCAAATGGTCTCAATCCACGCAGCCACAAACTAGCCAGCACGAAATAACAGCTAATATTAGCTCACTGCTGCTAACAACAAACCGATTTTAACAGCCACAAAAATGCAAGTACGAGTAAAGATTCAATGCAGCAAGAGACATTAATTACGTGCTTAAATGGGTATAGATCAGTGCAACGAAAATGAATAGAAATTTCTTACGGGTATCTTCTGAGACGGGGAAGAAGGGGGGAAGTATATGGAGAAGGTCATCGAGCAGCCGAGGGTTGGACTGAAATGCTTAAAGCGCCGATTATAGCCGCCGAACATCTTTGAGCTACTAATCTCTTCCGGTTTTTCCATTTATCTTGCCTTTTCTTCCAAATCGCTTCTTTCTTCTAAGATCTCTGCGAGAGATAGCGTGCCTGTGGGTACCGAAGGGTAGGGGAAGAGCGAAGTTCGAAGGGTCATTTACATCGAGGAACTCAACTTTTTGTGTTTATTTTCATATTAACACCCATACTTCACTTTTCTATATTTTTTTCACCATAATTTTTCATATCACACTGAAAAATCTATTTATTTTATCGTTTAACAAATAAATACATCTTTTCATACTTATATATATATATATATATATATATATATATATATATATATATAAAAATAAGTCTTGGTCTTCGCTCATTGGTTGTGAAAGTCTTGACTCATTGGTTGTGGCCTTTAGTATAAGTCTCTCGGGTTAGTGGTTCGAATCCCACCCATGATGGGAGGATTCAAATAACACATCGGACTGGAAGGGGAATCCGCTCCTCGGTCAGTTCAACCTATAGGGGTTGATCGGCGGTCTCCGATCTGTCGATCAATCTTTATATATATATATATATATATATATATATATATATATATATATGGAATTTGTGTGTTAAATATGTAATTATATAAGAATTGAGTGATATGCACGTAGATGGTGATTTTTTATTTTGGCTATTATATTCAAATTATGTTACAATGAATTAATTTTAATTGCATAAAAATTAAAATTAGTACAATACACACTCTTCATATATACCACTGAGTTAAAAATTAACATATTTTTTAAGCCATTCAAGTATAAATTATATGAAGATACTCTATCATCATTTTCTTGCTATAAGAAGGGTTTAAACTTGCTTGATTTATTCAAAATATTTTGTTATAAATTATGTGTGTTTTATGAGTATGCATGAATTGGATGCATGGTGCACGCATAAAAATGTGTTTGCATGGATCTCAAAGCTATTGGTGATCCAAAAAGGAAGTACGATCGATTGGACGAAGCAATAGACAATCATTTTCAGATAAGCAACGACGAAAATCCCTCGACTAAGCAATCAATAAAAAACGAGAAACAAAAATCCCTCAGGACAGTCGTCAATCAGTAGAATGATCAATAGGGAGCACTCCTTAGGGCCATGAATCGATCGAACCAATATCTCTCGGACGATCGATAACCTACAGCAATCGAATGGATCGATATAGTTAAAATTACGTTGTATCTTATGTTGCAAGTGATGATGCATTATACAATATGGTTTTGCATCAGACATGTTCAAGAGATCATTAGCTCATTCAAGTATTCTTCTACGAGGAGATAAATTAAGATATCAATAAGTCTAGTATAATATTAATATGAATTGCATGCATGGGCCATGTCGGCAATCTTGCCGTTAATGTCGTGCATCAACATTTATATGTGATGGTGAGTGATAGAATTGATAGAAATTGATGGCTGAGAAAAATAGATTCGGAAGATTGCTGGTAGAAGATATTGTCCGATCAATGATTGTTCGAAGATTGCAAACAAACAACAAAGATCAAATGAATGTAGATAGATGATGATGATTAGACAATTGTAGTTAGTAGACGATGGTAGGGTGGTTGTGAATAGAAGAATAACAAATCGTGATTGGGGTGCTTACAATCATGCGATCATATAAATATAACAGAGATATAAAAGATGCAAACAAGCGATCGCAATCAAGTGATGGTGGTTGAGTCATCATCTCTAAGTTACAGTGGTTGAGCTTTGATAGTCAAACAATAAAAGTTGAGTAGCGATGATTATACGAGTATAATTAAGCAATTGAGATTGGACAGCTATGATCATTCAATTGTAGTCGAGCTGTTATAGTCGAGAATCAGTTCCGAGGCAACCACGGTTAGGCAGTAATGATAAGGCAATCATACATGGATGACAACTGTTAAGCTTCCTAAGAGGAGTGATGATGGACAGACAATCAAGACGTGCAATAGTAGTCTGATAAATGTTGTTGGGCGATCATAGTCAAAGAATATATAAACTCTTAAAAAAAATCATTTTCATGCACACATTTACTCGTATAACTTAAATGATGAAGCCAACTAGAGTGTTGATCATTATGTCATAATGTTGGTAATCTCTTTAGAAATAACCCTTACAATATTCCTTTACAATCATAGTCATAATTGGTATCATGAAATTATGATCACATCAGACGATAATGAAGACTCCATTAAACATTTGATTGATGCGATCACATATATAATTTTTCATGAACAAAATTCTTCAATAAAGCTTCTATAGAAAAATTCATTTTATAAAGTTAAAATAATGAAATGATGTTACCCTTGACGACATTTATTTCAAAGCATAACATATTGTGTTTGATATAAATCAACTCTAAGTCAGGCACAATCAAATAAATATTTATTTGCTTTAATTTAGTTTATATTTCAAACATTAATTTTTTATTTTTTTTTTGTGTTTAGCTCGTTGGCCCAATGTAGGGGTGTAAACGAGTCGAGTTGAGCTCGAGCCACCCTCAAATTGAGCTTGAGCTCGATTAATTTTATTGAGCTCGAGCTTATGTCTGGGAGTTCGAGCCGACTCGCGAGGCGGCTTGTTTAATATAAAAGAGAAAGTAATATTAATTTAAGCTAATTTTATAATAAAACGACAAATAAAATGAACAAGAGATAAATAATAAATAATCACCTAACATATAATAAGAAATTATTTTTTAATATTTTTAATACCTTAAATATAAACTCATGAAATTTAATATATTTTAAATATATTTTAAATTAATATTTTTTTAAATGAGCTCGCTCACGAACTAATGAGTCAAAAGTTGGGGCTCTTCATAAATCACTTGTTAAACTGAGCTCAGAGATGGCTTGACTCACCACACTCGTTAGGGAAACATTTGTGCATCATATAGGCCGTGGTCCAAAACCTGGGCCTTAGTGTAGGCCTGGTCTATTAAACTTGCTATCAACCCAATTTCTCCCGGAAATTCGAGTCTGTAATTTGGGGATCGTAAGCTCTCTCTTCGGAGTCGGACGAGGAGCGCGAGCGAGAGCGCGTAGTGAAGCGAGAGATAACCATGTCGCTAGTGGATTACGCTTCATCTTCCGAGGACGAAGAGGCTGGTGAAGACGATGAGCCGCATCATGACAAAGAAGATGGAAGAGAAGAGCGGCGGGTGGAGAAGGAGAGACCACGCGAGTCGGCTACTGACGCGACCGTCCCCCCACAGTTTCATCAAAGCATACAAAAATCGTAATCCCTTTGTCCAGTTGTTTTATTATTGAGTATTTCCTTCTGATCAGTGGGAGTTTGGGTTGCATATTCGATCTTTTAAATTAGGGTTTGTGCTGGACCATAATCGTATTTCAAACAAATTTTCGGTTATTATTATTATGTTTTTTTTCTGCTCAGGAGAAGTCGTGTTTGTCGCTTTTTTGCGTGACTGATCAATTGAATCTGCATTGCAGCAATGGGTATTAGGGTTTAGGATTCTGGAGTCCTAGGTCGTAACAGTTGAAGCTCTGATGCTCGCATACTTGAAGATTTTGATCATTACTTTTGATGTGGCCTGAAAAGTACTTGAGGGTTATTTGGTTGGACTTTAGATTTACTCAAACGAAGGTTTTTGATCCAAATAAGCTAATAAAAATTTTGCTGGATTTGTTTTGGCTCATGCCAATTACCGTTTGGCATGCATGAAATTTATTTTTCTACATGAGGAGCTTGGAATGCACAATTCATGCCAGTATCAAGCTGGATCAGCCATTTTGGACCAGTTCATTCAACCAATCAAATAGATTAAAAAAAAAAAAAAAGGAATTTTACATACATACCACACAATTCTTATACATTTACATACCTGACACCCAAATTTTAATCTTTTTCACTTCAACACATCGGTCTCATAAATTTGTGCATTAAAGTGTGTATTTAACCTTTAAAAAGTCATTGATGGTTGTATTTTTAAGGATTTGAGTGGGTTGCAAGTAAATATGAATGTATTGGCGCTACATATGTAAAGGATTTGAGATATCTTGTCTTTGTAGCAAAAGGATATAAATTTTACAGTTTGTAGGCGCTTTATTGAGAATACTTAGTTCCATGATTCATTTACTATTAACTTCGCTGTATTATAATTTTTCTGCAAGGGCTGACATGCTTAAATCCTGCATCAAGACTAGAAGTCTTTGTATCAAGTTTCCATATTTGGTTCAACTTACTTTTGAATTAAGAATCCTATCTAAGTTTTAGGCTACCGAGAATAAAGATATTTTTGTTTGTTTGTACATTGGGTGGATAGTTACTTTCCAATTGCAAAATCATGCAATAAGCACATAAACTTTGATTTTACATTTATACCATCCAAATCTTTCATATCACACAGCAAATACCACTATGTTATCTTTTAAAAACTGAAAGACGCCTTTTCATGCATAAATAAGGAGGCATATATGTGGAAATTAAAGTTTAGATGTTAGATGTATAAATGCATAAGAATTTAGTGGTATGCATGTAAATCTTCGTATACTAAAATTGCTAGACTTTCTGTGTATTAAGGAAACTTTAATATTTGTATGTGGCATACTTTTCATGTTGCTTAATTTTTTTATCTGGGCAAGCACATACGTACCACTCAATTTCTATGTATTCACCCAATGCCAAAATAAATAAATAAATAAATAAAAATAAAAAATCTTATGTTTTTACATATCTAACGCCTAAACTTTACCCTTTTTACATTTATATCGCCCAAATCATTCACATCACGAAAAAATACCATTTTAACTTTTGAAAAGTGAACTACATCTTTCATGGATGGGTAAAATGACCTATATGTAAATATTGAAGTTTAGGTGCTAGACATTTAAATGCACAAGACTTATGTGGTATGTATGTAAATGTTCCTTTCTTTTATATCAGGAGTTCTCCAAGTTCAACGTATCGGCGTCCAGACGTTGTCGTTCCTTCTAATGCGCCATCCATGGAAAAACTCCCCGATGCTTCCATTCTTCTTTCATCACCATCATTTTCGCCGCAGCAATACGGCGGCAATGACCGCTCTTCTCACATTGTCTCCAGTATTATGGAGATGGCGTCGAGGAAGAGGGAGCGAAATGGATCAGCTTTTATTCACCCATCAAATAAGAACCCTAGAGGAAACCTACCCAATTCAAGAAGTATCTCTGATACCAGCAGCAGTACCTTTATCCCGCCTCAGCTAAAGGGAAGGTAGTTTCTTTACGCCCATTTTTCTATTAAATATTATTGTTTGATTTATTGAAGCTGTATATATATATATATATATATATATATATATATAAGCACTTGTTAGTCTTCAGTTTTTCCAAATTCCATTATTCTGTCTATTACCATTTCATTTAACTGAAAAATACTCATTTTGATGTGGGTGACCTTTTAATTATTATTATTTTTAATCATATTGAGTGGTGGAGATAGAATAATTATTATTATTTTAATTGGGGCACATACATTAATTAATCTTTTTAAGGGCATCTAGGGCTGTAAAGGAGAGGAGCCAAGCTGATGCTTGTTCGAGATTGAGCTTGCTTAGTAAGAGTATGCTTGAGTTTGGATTGAGTTTTTATGAATGCGTTTGAGCTCAGTCTATATAGAGATTATCGAGCTTATTAACGAGCAGCTCGTTTAACAAAATAAACGGGTCACAATCGAGCCATAATCGAGCTTTATACGATTAGTTTGTTTGGAAGAATAAACGAGTTGTATCAAATAAGACTTTTTTGTGCTTAAAAAGTTGACTTTTAAACACTACTATACATGAGTGAGTTTTTATCTAGCCGTAGTCAAGCTTTAATCAATCTTCTTAACAAGTTTATTCACGAGTTTTAATGATATTGTTTATGAATATAAATGAATAAAAAATAAGAGTTGTTCAAGCTTATTTATTTAGCAACCGAGTATTTACAAAAATATTCAAGTTCGCTCAATTAGTTAATCAATAGATCACAAACAAGTTCCATTCGAGCTGCTCTTATGTAGTTTCTGATATGAAGTGTATTTATGGCCTTGTTGGAAACTATTTATTAAGTCATTGGCTGTGACTGTTAATTTTATTTTGATTGATGTCATTATTTTTTCATTATATTAAGAAATGTCTCATTGTAATGTGGTAGGAGCAATGTGGTCACTGAAGATATTAGGAAGCTTTTTGTGAATCGGCACACAGAACCTTCCGGATAAGTTCATCAGCTTACATGCAGTTTTCATCATGCTTTTGAAGATTTCATTGTGGAAAATCTTCTAATTCAGCTTTCAGAACAGAAGACAATTTTTTATTATTCCAGATGATGATTAGTTTTGTAATATTTTTTTTTAATCTATTTACTTGTTTCATGTATACATGATCATTAATAATAAAAGATTTACATACATACCCCTCAATTCTTACGTGTATTTGTGCATATATGCCAACTTATTTATGTATGGAAAGGTGTATTTTGCTTTTTAAGAGATAAAATAGTGGTATTTTATATGTGATACAAAAGATTTGAGTGCTATGAATGTAAAAAGTGAGGTTTACATGTTTGATGTCCAAACATAACAATTGGGTGATATGTATGTTAATCATTTCTAGTCCAGCATTAATTGCTAATCATCAATAGGCCACATAGTTAATGGAATGGGTTGAGTTAGAGCAGAAATTTACTTGAGCTTGTCCTCATTTGCCATTGAAATGATGGGTTATTTGAGCTTAGTTTTAGCTCAATTCATTTAGCTAATTGAACGAGTCTTGGCTAGTTTATTAACGAACAATATTATTGGGCAGCTTATTGGTTACTAAATATGGCTTCCTGAGCCTATTAATTAGAACTTATTGAGATTCGATATATCTTTAATTTAATGAACTTCGAAATAAATAAATATTTTGATGAACATAAACAAGTAATTTGTGTACATTATCAATTAAATAAAGTTATAATTAAGTCTTAAATAAGCATGTTGGTATGGATTAATTGAATTCTTTATAGAGTTTATTTTAAACTTTTAAATTATATTATTTATGACCATGAATGAATCAAACATTTCAATTGCTGGAGCTTTTTTATTTATCAATTAATTATTTATTAAATTTTCAGCTTTTTCTTGATTAATTATTTATATGATAATAAATGTGCTATAATCAGACAGAGCTGCAGGTTGCCTGCCCTTTGTATTAATTCATTTGAAGCTCTATTACTCTATCTTCAAACTATCTTTTAGAGATATCAATAACAAACTTTAATTCACTTGCTAGCCATTGCTCTCAAGTTGTTATTATAAAAATTGTCTAATCAAACCTGACTATAAGATAAATAATTGAATTTAAAGTGCTTGAAATTAAATCTGAAATAATTCAAATACTAATTTTAATAAATTTTTAGTCAAATTAAATATTTAAACATGAACTGACAGTTTATTTTCACCTGTCACGGGTTTGAATGACATATTATTCTTCGGGCTCAATTTATTTTGAAAAGATTAAATAAATATTTTTACAATAAAATCCTATGATGCTACTCCAAAGGAATCCTAAATCAAGCACTTCAAGCACGATTAAAAATTTTTTAATGGATTATATGTTCGGTTTTTGCACGTTTATAATTAAAATTAGTGTTTCAATAAGAGACATTTAAGTAGCCCGATGTAACTCAAATTTTAAGGCCATCAAACCTCGTAGAAGAATCAACATATTGCCATATGAAAGGGCCTCTACAACCATATTGCTCAAGCTCGAGGTGATGTTGCATTCTTCACTTTCAAAAGATAACTAACACAATCATATCATGAATGTTACTGATCTTAATACATTTCAAACATTAATGATTTTAAAATCAATCTTTTTTTAATGAATATTGAAAATTTACGCACATATCTTATATTTCTTATGAATTTACATAAGTGACACTTTAACTTTTATATTGTTTTAGATTTACAAACACGTTAAAATATGTGTTGAATCCTTTTCAGACGTCTGATCACGTATCATTTATGAGCACACATAACCCAACAAATGACTTATGATGGAAAAGATGAAGAGATCTAATTTCCCCTTCTCTTACAAGGGAGATGGAAGGAAGGAGATGATATATTTTAGGGGTTAGAGTGTGTCCCGGAAGGCCGAAGACCCATATTTAAGGGTGCATAAAGGGACAAAATAAAATATAAAAATATAGTTTGCATCGTTCGAAGTCTGTTCACAATACTCTAATTGAATGATGTTGACATAGGTGTCAAGACAACCCGTAAATGAATATAAATGTTTGTCTATTCTTTAAGGATAGCATCGTATCAAATACTTATTGAGAGCTCAACAGATCACTTCGACGAGTCACTCTGGGAGCCGGTATGTTACGGTCAACACATCGACAAATGATGTTAGAAGATCACCTTGACAACTAACAAGTGATAACTATCTCGGAGAAAATGGACTTTAGGACTCCACATGACATGTTAAAATAATTTATTAATAGAACGTCAATAAGCTTCCCTAAATTCGGTTTGGGTATGCAAAATTTGCCGATACCCAAGTCCTGACCGTAGATAACCGGATCCTACGAGTCTATAAATACCCACGCTCGCAATTCAATGATCATCACGACTTCCACTTAGGGTTTGGGCTGCGCATCTAGGGTTCTGATTCAAATTCCCCCAAATCTCTTCTTCTTCCTTTGCACCCTAAATGGCGATCTCATTCACAGATCTTCACACCGAAGCCGGTCTCAAGTTTCTCGACGAATTCCTGTCTGGGAAAACTTATATCTCCGGGTAAATTTTCCTCCACGAGCTTATTTTGACTTCTGAAAAGCCAATTTTTGATTCTCATGTTGAAAGGATTCATTAATTTCTGTGAATTATTGAGAGATATTAAAGCTCTGACATGAAATTCGGTTATTTTATACTTTTCGATGCTTTTATAAGCTTAAAGGGATTTTTTATTTTTTATTTTTTCATTTATAATCAGAGATCAGATTACTAAGGACGACATCAGAGTTTATGCTGCTGTAACAGGAAAGCCTGGAGATGGCTTCCCAAATGCTAGCCGATGGTATGAGACTGTATCATCTACTTTGGCCGTAAGGTTTGTTTCTCTTTTCTTATTCTCCGTCTTATTTTGTTGCTATTATAACCTGCTGTAGATTCATTGATTTGGTTTCATATTTGTGTAATTATGATTATGAACCGGAGCTTGTAATTTGTTCCATATTTTTTGCTATTTGGAATGTTTGAATTTTCATAAATTGCAGTTGAATTATAGCAAAATTGAATCGAGTTTCTATGGAAAATTTACTTGTTTCCAATTTTTTTTGGAAATTTTCAGTATTACTGATTCTGATTTTTTCTAAAAAAAATATTTAAAAATACAGTTTATCAATCTGCATGAAGGTTATTTCCAGTATAGCTCACATCTTAATTTGTTCTTTGTTGGATTATACATTTCAGATTCCCCGGCAAAGCTGCCGGTGTAAAGATTGGTGGGCAACCTGCTGTTTCTGCTGGGGAAACAGAGAAGGTAACTATTTAGTTCTGCTGAAATTTTAAAATTTTCTTTCCGTATTTAGTTTGAATTTGTCATACCTTTATTTTTCTAATGAGTCTTCCTATGATATGGGAATTGCTTGATCATGTTCCGGGCTCTTTGGCTACACTAAGGGTTTTAATTAAAGATTGATTTAGTAAGTTCTATGTATATGGCATAATTCTGTGAATATTTAGAGGGTTTAATGCACAACCGCATAGCCAAGTGGGCTGTAAGAATTATGATCTGATTTTGGGGAAAGCTGTGTTCAAACTCAAACTTGGGTCTAAAAGTATAAATGTGGTTTGAAATTCGCTCGTTGCTTATTGTATCCTATTTCAAGCCAGCTTGGCTCAAAATTGAATTGAACATGTATGAAATCAAAACAAATTGACTCAAATTGAGCTTTTTGAATCCATTCTAGCTTGAAAATCCAGCTTATTTCGATTGAGCTAGCTTATAATTAATGAATAAGGATAAGTTCCAAAAAAGCTAAAAAGCTTTACTACTGGTTCGTATTAAATTTTTATTTAGCATTCTATTAAGCAAATTGTATTTATAAACAAATTTATAAATAATGAACAAAACTTTATGCTGATCTTGAGCAATTTCAAGCCGACCTATGTAGGGCTTGAAATTGGCTTGAAATAAATTCGATTCACGAGTTTTAGCTCATAGCTCGGCTTGTTTAAGTCAATTTGATCTTAATTTGAGCCAAAAATTCGAGTTAATTTTTGAGCAATTGATGATCTTTGACCTAAATGGTAAGCCCCAGGTATAGCTATTGTTTAAATCATTCGTAAAATGGGATACCAAACAACCCTTATTTTTCGAGTGGGTATGCTGCGAAATGGATATTTTAGATTATTTTGAACAGGTATCCATCTCAGTTGTAATCGACATCTTTATTTCATTGATTGATTATTAAAAAATGACAGAGCAATTTTTATGCTTTATTGTTTTTCCATGCTTAATATGAGTAACATTTACCCGGTTGACATGAAGATTACTCATTTTTAAGGGACCTTTCGTACATACCTCTGAATTCTTTTGTATTTACATATTTATCCTATAAACATTACTTGTTACATTTAGGGCCTGTTTGGTAATGGATTTATATCAGGATTTAAGCTGGATTTAACCTAAATCTTGCCAGACAATTATTTTGGACAAAAAGTTTCGGATTTGATGAAATCCGGATTTCACGGATTCGGGCCTTAAATCCATGATTTACTAAACCCTGTGAATCAGTGGATTCAGTAAAGCTTGGACAGACGCTTTGCACGAAAAAAAAAAAAACGTGAAGTTACCTTCCTCAATGGTTTTGGGTAGGGGAGGAGTAGAAGGAAAAAAATGGGAGTTTCGGGTCTCTATAAGGCGCGATCCTGTCGTTGCGTTCTCAACTAGCTCAAATTGTGACAGTATCATGAGGGTTTGGTCACCGGATGGTTTTGGATGAAGTAGAGATGGGGGAGGGACATGCGAGGGTTTCGGGGAGAGGAGCAATGTAGGTGGCGAGGGCTTTCGGGAGAAAGGAGTGATGTAGGCAAGAATTTAATTAATTTTATTTAAGTTAATTATCTTAATTTAATTTTATCTAAGTTAATTTTATTAATTTAATTGATTAATAATTAATAATAAAAAAAATATTTTCAGATAATTATACTTAAATAAATGTATTTATTATTTAATTATTAATTAATAAAGAATAAATAGAATTTCTTTATGCGTTCACTAAATTTATAAGTAATTATTAATAAATATAATTAATAACTAATTATTTATTCTTTTATAAATATTAAACTTCTATTTAATAAATAATTTAATAAATAATTAATTAATAGTTAATTAGTTTAGTAAATATATAATTATTAATTATCATATTTTGAAATAAAATATTAATTGAATTTAAGAAGCTGGTTTGGCTATTTTAAAATGTTTTAACAAGTCGAATTTACATGATTTATTGAATTATATTATAATTTGTTGTTAAAGTCTAATAACCATACCATATTTTAAGTCCTAACGGAAATTGCCAAACAATTTTCCAAGATTTAACAAGATTTATTAAATCCATTGCCAAACAATTTTTGGGATTTAACCATTTCAGGATTTACTAAATCCGAATTTACAAGATTTACTAAATTCTACTAACTTAAATCTCATCCGTTGCCATACAATCCCTTATAGCACCCAAATCTTTCATATCACCAAAAAAAAAAAAAACCACTTTTTTTAATTTTAAAATGTGAAATACACCTTTACATCTTTAGATGAGGTGGCTTGTGGGTTTAAAATTGAAGTTTTGATGTTAGATATGTAAATACATAAGAATTAAGTGGTATCTATGTAAATATATATTATTTTAGCAACCTAAAATTTTTTTTAAGCATAATTTTCACATCAGGTAGTTTTAGATTCATTTCACTTGTGGTATTTACTTCAGAATGACTAACATTCTAGATTGAATGTTAGTACTTGAGATAAATATTGCTAATTAAGTGTATTCTAAGAGTGTTAAATTCACCATAAAAACACGTGCTTTTTGTCTGGTGAAGATAGATACTTTACTAAACAATGCATCATGATTATCTTATTGGGCAAAATTTTCCTGGGCATGTTTTGATGCATATTTCATTGTCGGAGTTTCTCCCTAAAAGATTTAGAACACCACAAAACCGTCTTCCTATAGCCATTTTCCTGCCACATGGGTGAGAATTCTTGGCCGCATACCAGGTTAAAAACATCATCTCCGAGTATGTTTCCACTTTTCATTCCTAGGGAAAAGAGTTTAGGAAAATTTACATATATACCAGACAATTCTTATATACTTACACATCTAATACCTAAACATTCATGTCTACGCTCATAGCAATCAAATATTTAATATGATATCAAATACACCACTATCACCTTTTCATGCATCGATTTATCACACCATAATGTTATAAACTTAAATATGTATTAGATGTGTAAATATAAAAATAAATTGTTGGGTATGTATGAAAATATCCCAAGAATAATTTAATGCTCTAGGTATGTTTATAAATAGAGCATTTTGCACTGCTAAACTTTTGTACTCATTATGGCAACATTCATTTTGTTGTCCTTCTAGATCCAAAACTGTGATTAAAGTTTTACGTTTTTAGTTTATTTATTTATTTATTTATTTTTTAATTTTTTTATTTATCATTACAGGTAATGGCAGTTACTTAATTTTTGAAATATCTTTTAAACATTATTATTTGGTATTGTAATTTGCATTATTTAATTTTATGTTTAAACATTTTTTTTGAATAATAGGAAGATCTACCTACTTACCACTCAATTCTTATGTATTTACATATCTAACACCAAAAATTCAATTTTTACATGCATACCACCTCACCTATGCATCAAAAGGATGTATTTTACTTTTTAAAAGTTAAAACGGTAGTATTTTTTATGTGATATGAAAGATTTGGGTTTGATATAAATGTAAAATGCAAAATTTAGTTGTTAGATATGTGAAAAAGCAAGTTTAGGTGTTATGATTTAATATGAATTGTTTATTTATATAATTTACAATTGTGTTCATTGATATTATGAGCCATTTTCTTAATGTTCTAATTTTGTTTTAAACTTGCTTAAATTAGAGTATATTTGTATCTGTTTTAGTTTATATGTAAAACTTCCTTTAGAACAAATTATTAATATTTCAGTTTTCTTTTATGTTTTTGTTAAAAACTAATCATAAGGTAGATTTGTGAGTTCAATTTTTTTTTTTTGTATATTTTAATATATTTTGTTTATAATATGTTCTTAGTGCTTCAATTTTATGAAAATATTATCTATTAGCAGGAAGAACCAGCTGCAGCCGCCAATGAGGACGATGATGACGATGACTTGGATCTTTTCGGAGATGAAACCGAAGACGAAAAGAAGGCCGCTGCAGATCGGGAAGCTTCCAAGGCCTCCACAAAAAAGAAAGAGAGTGAGTCATCCAAGCCATTGTGTGTGTGTGTGTGTGTGTGTGTGTGTGTGTGTATACATATATATATATATATATATATATATATATATATATATATATATATATATATATATATATATATATATATATATATATATATATTTGTTACTATTTTTTTTTGTATGATTGGATTATAATATTTTGTATTGCCCAGGTGGTAAATCTTCAGTGCTGTTGGATGTAAAGCCATGGGATGATGAAACTGATATGGTGAATCTGGAGAAGGCAGTGCGCAGTGTAGAAATGGAAGGCCTTCTCTGGGGTGCATGTATGAAAATTTCTACATACATACCACGCAATTCTTATGTATTTACAGATCTAAACACCTAAACATTCATATTTACATGCACATCACTCGATCACATCAAAAATACCACCGATACAATCCGTTTTAGAGGTGTAATACACATTTTCATGCATATAGGTGTTGTAAGTGTAAATATTAAACTTTGGGTGTTAGATATGTAAAATACATAAGAATTGTATGGTATGTACTATGTATCTAAAATATATTTTAGGGGTATTTACATATATACCACAATTCTTATGTGTTTATATGTCTAACACTTAAATTTCACTTTTTATTACCAAGCTCATTAAGACTATCAGTCTTTTAACTAAGCTTAAGTGTTAGAAATACACAGGAATTAGGTTGTATGTATGTAAATCTTCCATAAATTTTATGACTTTTTTTTTAAAAATAAGTGTTTATTTATTTATTTATTTATGCTTACCTTGTTTATAATGCAGCCAAGTTAGTTCCAGTTGGATATGGGATTAAGAAGCTTCAGATAATGATGACAATTGTTGATGATTTAGTGTCAGTTGATTCTCTTATTGAAGAACACCTCACTGTTGAGCCCTGCAATGAGTTCATCCAGAGCTGTGATATTGTGGCATTCAATAAGATCTAAGTGACCTTATATGTGAGTTTAGAGTGATATTTATATGATTATGTGGTTGAATATTCAAGATGGATGTTTTGTTATGTTGTTAGTTTGGTTTTTTTTGTCTTTTCTTTTTCTTTTTTTTGTACTCTTAATCCTGTTTGGAACTGTTGAGGATTGTTCTTAATTTATGAGGCATATTATATTTTCCAAATGTTTTATGAAGTGATGATTTTTTATGATTATTTTGCCTGATCTTCTATTTATGCAAATGTTCTTGTAGGATTTCTATTTATATTATTTTGTCGACTTTTTTTTTTCCTAATCATTCAATGTTTTAAATATTTTATTATTAATCTATTCTATGTTATTTAAAACTCAAAATTTCATATTTATACATGCATGAATAGCACTCACATCTTTAATATCGCACAAAAATATCACAAAACTATAATTTTTCTTGCATAAATTTTTATTAGATCAAAGTGTTATTAATATAAAAATAAAAATTTAGGCATTAAATACATAAAAATTATGTGATATATGTAAATTTTCTGAAGAAATAAAAATGATTTAACTTTTTAGTAGATCATCATAAAATTGATAGCAAATATCATTTAAATGTTGCAAGCATAAATTCTTTACTAAGAAAATCTAGGCGTATTTTACACAAGTTTTGCTAAGGATTGTTATTTCTTATTTTGTCAAGCTCAACAGTGATGGAGCTTGGGGTGCAAATGAATTTATGCATTTGATGAACAACTCAAATTCTGACTCGATTAATATTTTATCCACAAATTTATAAATAGAGTGAGTTTGAATAAGTTTTAAAAATTGAAAACATAAAATTAAACAAATTTGAATACATTCCAACAATTATATTTCAATAAAATTTAATTAATTACTTTATTTAATAATATGCTTAATAATAAATTTAAAATTTAATTAGAATATACATAAATTTAATATGATTATAATAAGTTAATTTATTAGTACTTATTTATGCAATTTAATTTAAAAAACCTAATAAATTTATTTAATATTAACTAATTATATAATAATTTGAAATCTAATACTTGTTTATTTATTTATATAGAACATTTATTAATAATTTTATATAACAAATTAAATACTCATTTTAAAATTTTTATTTTCTTATAAAATCACGTACAACTTAAATATTTAATTTTAGATGAAAATTAAATCCTCATCTAAAATTTAAACTTTTTAATTAATATAAAAAACCAAATACAAATCAAGTAACAATATTAAAAATTTCAAGGGAGGTAGAAATATACTTCTGAAGCTATAGTTTCAATGATTCTACAAGCCAAATCCAAGTACTCAACTCCACTGGATTACAATCCTAGATGGAACTAGCTCAGAACAAACAATACCATTATTTTTTACTTTTAAAAAGGAAAATACACCTTTTAAGAAAAAATTGAAATTTAGATGTTAGATACAATAAATACATAAAAACTTCATGGTATGCATGTAAATCTTCAAAAAAACCAACTTCATTTAAAAAATCCCAATAAATTAAGCAACAAAATGCAAAACAAAGTATCACATCAAATTTAAACAAATCATGCCTTACAGTACCAACTAATAATAGAACAACACTGGAGTTTTATGGCTGAAATGTAATCAAATATCACCAAGGACAACAAAAGCCACCAACAATAAGCTCAACCCATCAAAACTTATGTGGTCAACTCCATGATAGCCGTAACAATATCACCCTCGGCAGCTTTGAGAGCCTTAACAGCCTTGCTCCTTGAAACACCAGCCTGAGTCATCACCAACTCAATGTCCTTCGGTTCCACCCCGGTTTCGTCGACCTCTTCATCGTCTTGAGCTACTGACGTATCCGGCTTGCTGCTTATCACATGACTCAGATCCGGGGCTCTGAATTGCTCCGCAGCCTGACTTTGCAATTGCGAGCTCAGATCCTCGATCTTCGCTTCGCCTAAGATTACGTACGTATCGGAATTCGGGCTCTTGAATATGTCGGGTTTTGAGATTACGAAGAGGATCTACAAGCAGAGTTGAATATTTAAACAAAAGGGTAGAGATGATATTAAAGATGATAGTGAAATTTACATACTTGGCGCACAATTCTAATGCATTAACATATCTCACACCTAAACTTTCATATTTAGATGCATAGCACTTTGGTGCTTTAAACCTGTGCATGAAAATTGTGTATTTCAGTTTGAAAAAGTGCAGCGTTATTTTTTGAAGCGAAGCTAAAGATCTAAGTGCCATGCGACTAAATATGAAAGATTAGGGGTGAGATGCAAATAAATAAGAGTTGTGTGGTATGTACGTAAAATACCCCAAAGATAATATTGTGGGAAAATTTGAGAAGGGGTGAGAGGGAGAGAGAGAGAGAGCTCACATTTTTGCTCTTCTTTACTGTGACACGACTGATACCAGGGATGGGTTTCATTCCGAGCTTCAGCATGGCCTTTCTGCTCTTTTTTTCGCTTCTGCTTTGCTTGGATCTGCCACTCGCGTCACCCGCTTGACCTGTATTTAATTTCATAGAAGACGTGATTTCACTCAACCCACATACAATGTATAAGGGGATAAAATAAAAAGGTGATCTTTATATAAAGCAACAAATCTTGTAAATACTTATATATTTGCCACTTAAATTTTTATATGTAAGATTAAATCACAAAATAATTCACAACTCTTCATATACGAAAAAATTTAGTCTCAGAGAATTAATACCCTTCAACTTAATCCCTGAACTATACAGAATGATCCAATTATGTAAAAATTATGATACAAAGTGATCCAAATTCAACTCATCTCGATTTAGTCCTTAAGACGATTATTCTGGCTCAATTTTGATATTTGAGATACTAAATAAGAAAACAGTGATACTCTAAAAAAAATTTACATACGAATACCCAGAGAGTTATTTTGAAATGTAACTATTTAATTATATACAAAATCAGATCAAAGCATACACATAAACAATAATATTTTACTTTACATAAGTTAAAATTAGTGGTTTTTATACTTAATTTAGGTTTGGCACTGCTGAAGCGTGCATAAATTATATAAATATTGCGGGGAAAGCAATTTTTTTGAAAATTGTACAGCATAATAAATATTTTCTTTTTCTTTAGATAAACCAACTTTTATTAAAGCTACCACACTTTTTAAAATATCTAATTATAAAAATTGTGCTTCTCCAACCAAAAAAAGTTTGTAAAATAGCAACAAGCAATGGTACACAAACATAGATTTCGTTTAGAAAACCAAAAAAAAAAAAAAAAAAAAAAAAGAAAAAAACCGCCCTAAAATAGACTTAGAAATTTGGATATCATACAAATAAATTTAAAATTTGAGTATTTTTCATGTGCTAATTTGTGGGCCTTTCAGCTAATCTAAGATTTAAGTGTCAAGTAATTTTCACGTCACAATGCTTGGTTAGAATATTCAAGTATCGGCTTGTTCCAAGCCGACACTAAAAGCAAACATTTACAGCACACAATAGTTTATCCTCATCTATGAAACCACTCATCATAACTGAGCTGCTCCATACAACAAGTGATACAATTAACTCTAGCTAAAAGGGCGTTCAAACCTTCGATAATAAATGCAACATTACAAAGGTCTTCCCTAAATGGGGCTTTCAATTTAGGTTTTATATAGTTGACATTCTTAGCCATCATTTGACCCTTCTCACCCTAAAATTGAGTGGGGAAAAGAGCCTCGAGGAGGCACATCTGATCATTCTCTGAAAGATTAAGCTCTTAAATAGAGAAAGAAAGCCGCAACAACAACAACAACAAGCCTTTTCATTCCACTAATTGGGCCCGGCAACATGAATCATTTTTCTCCATTATGTCCAATTGAGTGTCATATTTTCATTTAATTCTAATAACTTAAGATTATTTTGCATACAAAATGCCCAAGTCCTTCTATGTCCAACTCCACCTTTCTAACATAAATTAATTTTAAAATATCTACACTCTCCTAATTGGGTCATTGGAAGGTCAATGTTTAACGTGATCCACCCATCTAAGACAATTCTCTCTAATCTTATATGCCACTGAAGCTACTCCAACCCTTTCACAGACATATTCCTTTAACATTTTGTTTCCAAGTGTAAAACCACTCATCCTCTTGATCATTCTCATCTCAACAACACTCAACTCAATTTTATGCTCTCTTTTACAGGCCAACATTCTGAGCCATAAAACATTACAGGTTTGACCACCATCTTGTAAAATTTTCCTTTAGTTCAAGCAATAGCATCACACAATATGTTCGACACATCCGTTCACTTCAACCATCCAACTTGAATTCTACTAGTAACATTTCATCTATATCACCATAACTTTCAACAATAGATCTAAGATATCTACAATGTTCACTACTTTCAATGACTTGATCACCCATTATTACAATCTTGCCAGTAGATCTACTACTACTAAAATTATATTCCATGTATTCAATTTTAGATCGACTCAAACAAAACTTTTAGACTCTAAAATTGACCTTTCAAGTTTTCCCAAACTCTCTCTCAAATCTTATCCACAAGAAGAATATCATCAGCAAAAGGCATACACCAAGATGCATCCTCCTCTAAGGCCAGTAAGAACATCCATAACCAAAGCAGATAGAGAAATAAAGAGAAGAAATAATTTCACCACTAAGTAACACTACCTCGCCTTAGTATCAACCACAAATTGGTAAAGATAAAACATCCTTGCCTGAGAAAACAATAGCAGTCCCTCGCCATCAAACTCATCCAAGACTGTATGTATCACCCATTTTAATACTTCCAACCAATTTTATGAATATATGCCCAACATAGACTCACATGCCCATCATCATAATAAAGGAGTTCCAAATATTCAAAAAAAGGGAGGGACATGACACAATTTTGAGAGGGGGATGATACCACTCAATTTATTTCCTCATTAACATATTTTTTATAACGACATTGCCTTTTTGAGAAGGAATTACTAAATGGGGTAAAGAATAAACTCTCTTATATACCAAACCTAAAGAACAATCTTAACAAAATAAATATTTTAACACCCAATTCCACATCGATTCAAATGTCAACTTTCGAATCATACCAAGCATTTTTGGATTTATATGAGCAAGTCGATCATTTTCAAACAATCATACAAATTTATTAAACCAGCAATTTTATTTTATGCCAAGTCTATCTTGCAACTTTGACAAGACAAATAAGATCATAACTTTATTCACTCCTTCAATTCTCACTAGCAAAAACTAAGACAATTTTCATGGACTATTCCTTCATCAATCTTCATATCATGAAAGATCCTTCCTACCTTTTTTAGAGATATTCTACTAAAAGACTACTTTCTCCATCCTTATTAAGACTACGTAACTTTGGAAGTCGCCACTGTAACAATAAGGCAATCAGACACCAATGAGCGAAATCAAAGAAATTGTAAGAGCACCGTCTTTCTCCAGACCCTTGCAAATCAAACTAATTTCCAATCACCCAATTATCATTTACAAATCTAACCTTCAGGGGAGTGAATCTCATCAATAACCTCCAACTATTAATGCTAAGATCGATGAATGAGAATCCTACCAACGCGCTCCACTTATTTTAATATCTGTCTCATAAGAATAAACTCCAACCCTTCACCGGATCTCTTTACGGCTTCAAAAACCACCAAACTAGGACCAAGGGACTATTCATTCTATATGTCGCCCATGATGCACGAACACTTCAAACTAAGGTGCCGTGCACCCGACATGCCCCAGACACATATCAGACATATCATAGAAGTGTCTTATTTAAATAATATTAAAATAAAAGAGGCACGTGTTGGACACGAGTCTTAAATTAGTGAATTAAAATCTAAAAAAAATTAAAACATTTACGATATATTTTTTATAAGTAAAATTTATATATATATATATATATATATATATATATTATTTGAAGAGTAAACATATGTTCAGCTTTTTCGTCTGATTTTTTTAGCAAATGAGCTCAAACGGTTAGTCAATTACTAACTTGGATTGATATTTTGCACTATGACCAACTTAATTTTTGAAAGATAGCTATTAAATTTTTTTATATTACTATTAATATTATATATATATATATATATATATATATATATATATATATATATATATATATATATATATATATATATATATATATATATAATATAATGGTGTTTCTAACGCGTGTCTGTGTCCAATATTTTTAATAATAGAAGTGTCTCGTGCCCGTGTCATGTTTGTGTCCTTGTGTCATTATCTATACAACATAGTGTGTCACCCTTACCGATCTTCCTTAACAAATTATACATGCTATTCAATTCATAGAGGTCAAATCAAGACTCCCTTACAATGCAATCATTGATAGAAAATTACAATTTGTTTTGGATGTATTTACAACAATACCTCGCTAAACAGTCAAGATGAAAGTTTAGTTTAGAGTGTCCATGTTGCAAAAATTCCATTATCCCAAAGTTCAAGTTAGATCTACCATTGATGTTGAAACTCAACAAACTGAAGCAAAAAACTTTTTATTTGTACTTTTCTTTGAAACTTTAGTCGTCTATCAATCTAAGATAAAATTGCTTATTAACATAATTACTTCTCTTCTTATCTCCAAATTTCTATGCAACTATAATAACTTTAATCTTTATTTCATATAGCGTTGAGCCTTAAAACCTCAGCAAGGCAAGGTTAATCCAAGGCAAAACATATAACGTGTATATCAATCCTTGACAATTCAACTTGAGCTCTTCCAAAATAGGTTACAATCATCGAGCAACCATCTAATAAACAATCCTTAAGTAAGCTAATATTCTTGACAAATTCACACGTTGGATAGACAAAGACTAACCGACCCCATCCTTATAAAGAAAATACTCCAATCCATCTAATATAAATAAAACAACAATCTCATAGGTCCAATTTATGGAGTCAATGTTCTCATGCACAGTATAATTTTGCCCCTCAAGAAGCAACATCTTCTCTCTTTGGCCTTGTCAAATATTGAAGAATAAAAATTTTTGTACTAAAAAAAAAATGTCATCTCTAGTCGCTATTCCAGACGTGCATGTTAGGGCTATGATATATTTATCAAACAATCAAAAGATTGGGAGGCAACCATGGCACCATTTACTTCATCATTTTATAATTAAAATGGTAATCCACATGAGAGCTAATAGATGATTCAACCTAGGATGACATTGGACAAGATTCATAGTAATAATCCTGATCACCAAGACATTGAACTAAGCCACAACCCAAAGCAAACTCCTTCAATCTTGGCTAAAATTTTATTCTCGAAGTAATTGAAGTGACCAAGTTCCGAGTCAAATTTCTTCCTTAAATACAAATTGAAGTTATTTTCACTATGGTATAAGCCCAGGAAATGACCCTAAGTTGACACCTTTTCTTTAATCATTGATTAAAATGGTTGTGCAAGTATTTCTTTGGACTACAGTATCTCGAGAATCATTTCATTGTTGTCATCGCGGAAGCATTACTTTGGACAATAATAGTTAGACTAATCCTTTTACTTCCTCCACAAATATCTCATATTTGATCCCAACAGGGGCATCTCAAAATCACGCTAGGAAGCAGTTAAAGAAACCTTAATCTAAACAATCCCATACTAAACATCATCCATCTAAACCAATACCATGAAAAATAAACTCAAACTCTATATGAAGAATCAACTTCAAATAATTGCACCTCAAATCCTTTCTACCGAACAAACAAGATCATTAGGCACCTTCCATTAGGAAATACATAAAATCAAGCATTGATGCACGTGATTGAAGTGTCTTAGGTAATACATTTATTTGCTCATTCCTTGACATCGAACAAACAACTCAAGGTTTGAAAAAATGATGCATAAAGAGGTTTGGGCTAAAGCTTGCATTCCAAAACAATGAGGTTGCCTTGACATCGAACAGAAGAGACACATGAAGGAGGTCTATACTGAATGCTTGTTGTCCGAGATCATCACCACCACGTCACCATAATATATATATATATATATATATATTAAAAGGTTTAACTTCATAATGTTACACAATTTAAATATCCAAAAAAGGAAGTCGATCACAAAAATTCACAAATCTGTCTACAACTCATGTTATGTCACTCAATGATTGGGCAAGCATGGGAGAACAGTGCAAAAGCACCATCAAAAGTTTCTGCCTATGAGCACAATGCGTTTTTTTTATCATCGGAATAAGCACAGAAGCTAATTTCACTCAGTTATAGTGAGACAAAGATTGAATCTCTTTTCTTCATTCCTGCACAAGTATCTATTAAGTTACCATCATTCCCTTTTCTCGCCTTTTGAGTTCATTGGTTCACTTAGGCATCATAGATTCCTAGTACTTTCCCACAAAAATTCTTTTACCATCATAGATTTTCTCGCCTTTTAGCATGCTTATTCTTTTATTATTAATATGAAGTCGCACTAAATATACCATGATTCTAGAAAGTTCCACCAATCCCGAGTCTTTTGCAAAAGGAAACACCTCTCAACAATTTTCATCTGGTCACAAGTAAGCTTGTAAACGAGCATAGTTTGAGCGAGCTCAGATCTTGTTCATGTTCGGCTCATTCAAATTTTCTTTTGTTCGTATTTGGCTCATGTTGGAAATAGCTTCAGAATAACACATTTGTGTTCTACTCAAATTTATTTGAATTGGCTCGTGATTGGTCAAGCTGAATTCGAGTTGGTTGTCCACTAGTCACGCCTCACGTGTTTCAAGCTGTCAAACAGGTGGGGGCATCTCTATATTTAAAAAAAAAAAAAATGGAAAAATAATATTTTTTTCAAACATCCGATGCGGGACAAATACAGGAGAGCGTGATACGATCCAATTTCAAAATTATGGCTAACAGATTTTTTATTTCAATAATTCAAACAACTCAATGAGAATACAAAAATAAGCACCTCTGATTTGAGAGGTAGACAATCTCTCCCAATTCATATAATTTGAGAGGTTGGAAATCTCTCCCAAAACCTAAACCTCAGACTCAAAATTCAATCTCCTGCATAAACCTAACCCTAGACATAATAAACATATTTATACTAAACAACAACAACAACAACAATAATAAAATACTAAATTTCCCTTAAGCGTACAAAAACAAATTTTCCTTTAGGCTAAGCACCCTCATACTCAGACTCACAATCCAATCTACTCCATAAGCCTAACCCTAGATATAATAAGCATATTTATACCCACCAACGACAACAATAACAACAATAATAATAAAAGACTTAATTGTCCTTAAGTGTAAAAAAAAAAATTTGTCTGAAATAATAATAAAAGACAAATGCAGGAAAGTGTGATACGATCCGATCTCAAAATTAGGGCTAACAAATTTTTTATTTCAATAATTCAAACAACTCAATGAGAATACAAAAATAAGCACCTATGATTTGAGAGGTAGGCAATCTCTCCCAATTCATATAAATTGAGAGGTAGGAAATCTCTCTCAAAACCTAAACCTCAGACTCAAAATTCAATCTCCTGCATAAACCTAAACCTAGACATAATAAACATATTTATGCTAAACAACAACAACAATAATAATAATAATAAAATACTAAATTGCCCTTAAGCGTACAAAAACAAATTTTCCTTTAGGCTAGCTAAGCACCCTCATACTCAGACTCACAATCCAATCTATTCCATAAGCCTAACCCTAGATATAATAAGCATATTTATACCCACCAACGACAACAATAATAACAACAACAATAAAAGACTTAATTGTCCTTAAGTGCATAAAAACAAATTTGTCTTTAGGATAGGCACCCTCATAATAATAATTCCCCCCCCCCACACCACACAAAAAACACATCTTCCTCAAGGTGGGAAAAACATTCTCTATTTCTTCATTCTATGTTTTTTCGTCCTGCACTACAAGTACTTCTAATCTTTGATCATTACAACCGTGTCTTGTGGTAGACTTCTCATCATATTCACAACATAACATCTTGACTCACTTCTCCCAAATCTATGTCTCTGTAAGTCTCTTGAGCGTTGTTCCCAATCGTGGTCCATTATTCGTGCCTGTGCAGCCTCCCTCTAGACTTTCACTATCTGAACTTTCGGCATCTTCGTGGTTGCAGCAGTACTGTACAACGCTCCATCTGTGTTGCTCATGTTGGCTTTCTTCATCTGATTCTTGTCTTCCACCATCTCCCTCAATCCCCGCGGTCTTAGTGGTCGAAGTGCTACCCGTATGTCGGGCTTTAAGACATTCAAAAAAATTCCCTTCCTGTCCAGCTTCAGAAATCCCCCACAGTCGTCCCCACAATAATTCAAATCTCTTACTATATTCCATGATTGTCCCCTCTAGAGTCAATGCATAGAATTGCTCGTGTAGGTCTTAAACGTTCCAACAAACAATTTTAAATTCATCCCTCCACTGAAACCGGGCTAAAACTTTCCCCTCCAAACACAATCCTGCCACCCGGAGTTTCTCCTCTCCATCTAACTCATTCATCCTAAAATATCACTCTGCTCGATACACCCATTCATGTGAATATTCTCCCTCAAATATCGGCATCTTCAACTTCCTAACTCTAACTTCACCCCAATTTCCTATTCCTCAGTTGTTTCCCTCAAATATCGGCATCTTCAACTTCCTTCAACTGCACTCATATCCCCTCCTTGCTTCTTCCCCTTCTTCTACATGCTCTTTCAAATCTCTGGCCTAATCCCTTCTCCATGTTCCGGCCCAACCGCCTCCATCAGAAATCTCTAATCCACCCATAATTGGAGCCATGATAGGAGGCTCGCGATGGTGGATGTTTTCCTCTTCATATTCCTCACAATCGATCTTGCCACGAATTCTCCAGTCAACTTTTGGTTAGGGCTTGTAAATTAAGTTGTCGGCAGGTTATTGGATTGCATCTCAATGAGCCACTTTAGCATCTTTCAAAATTCCCCCAAGCTCTCAAATTGATCCTTCATTCGGTTTTTCAAGGAAGGAAATATATCATTTATGGCGGCGAACCTTTCTTCCATCCCACATCTAATTTGGTTGATCTATTCCTCCAACTTTTCTCTAAATCATCCACTATTTTTGTTGTCATAGCTCCAAAAAAGAATATTTTTTTATCACAAATCATGAAGGCACCTGCACGTTGAAATCGTGTTGATTGATTTGTAGGTCTGTATCATGAGAACGTATGCATGTCATCGAATGTTCAGCGAAACAAAGCACAAATTCACGAGAGGCCGATAACTAGAATCGCGTCACTGTAGCCTTGTTCCTGTCTTAAGGCTTGTATGTCGTGAGAAATTGAGAAAAACCAAAGTTTCGAGTCTTTATATGCCGCTTTCTTATCGATGCCATCCCGATAAGTTTTAATCGCGACGAGATCGCGTAGACAATGCAATAAGAGGGAAAAGAATGGGAGTTTCGAGTTTTTGTATGCCGCTCACCCTGTTTTGATCGCGACGATATAGCGTAGACGACACGAGAGGAGAAGAAAGAGTTTCGAGTCTTTGTATGAGGCTTACCCTGCAGTTGCCTTCCTTGCTAGCTTTGATCGCGACCGTAACGCATATTGGGCGTTATTGTTTAGCGCAGATGGCCACGATTCCTCGGGTACCTGTAAGTCGTGATTTTTTTAGTTTGCCTTCTCCGCGATCCCACACTTGCACCCCTGCAACAGCCAGATCTAAACTTTCTACGCAAGGATCCTTCCTCCAAGAGCCCGATCAGAGCAGATAACCTAATTTTCCTTTCCAAATTAGCACATAACCTAATTTTCCTTTCCGAATTCCCAGATCGATGCACTGATACCAATTTGATACGAACCGATCTCAAAATGGGCACACTTCTACAACAAAAATAGGGCAAACAAATTTCTTATTTCAATAGTTCAAACAATTTAATGAGAATATAAAGATAAGCATCGATGATTCGAGAGCTTGATCTCTCCAAATTAATATAATTCAAGAGGTATGAAATCTCTCCCAAAACCTAAACCTTAGACTCACAATCCAATCTCTTCAACAAACCCAATTCTAGACATAACAATCATATTTATACCCAACAATAATAAAAATAATAATAAAAGACAAAATTGCCCTTACGCATACAAAAGACAAATTAGTCCCTAGGTTAGGCAGCCTCGTAACACAGCGATATGCAGTGAGGCAGCAGAAGCAGGGAGAGAGCAGCAGGATTTTTTTTAGAGAATTATCGGGGGAATTCACACACATACCACCAAGTATTTACATTCTAACCTCTAAATCACCTGGGTGCTCCATTTAGGGGAAATTTACATAAATACCACCTATATCCTATTTAATTACATATCTAACACCTAACCTTATATTCATACTACCTAAATAAATTTTAAAATTAATTAAATTTAGCCTTTTTTAATACAATTAAAAATTAATATAAAAATATTATCATTTAATTGTTTCTAAAAAGAACCAAACACAATGAGCAAAACTTTGTTTGTGTTCGGCTTTTTTAAAAATCGAGCACAAAAAATCGTTCATGTTTGGCTTGTTTCCTTCAAGAACAAATCAAACAAGAGTTATTTATCAAACCAAACATGATATGTTCGTGAACGACGAGCTTTTTGACAGTCCTAATAGCAAGACTTTAAAATATTAAAGTTCATTAAATAATAGTTCATAAAATATTATTGACAATATTTTCAATCATGGATTTCACAACATCAGTGTCTTTTCAATAATGTTGAATATAATTCACGCAAACCAGATAAAAGACCAATTCAAATTAAAACTTGTTTTTGAAAAGTGAGAAAACCTTTTCATAGTATTAAGACAAATATCAAATTGTTTAAAAAAAAAGGCTTAACAAAAATCTTTTATCAATGGCTTAATATTTTTTTTTAATTGTACAAAGAATTAAAAATAAAAATAAAGAGTGATCGCAAGAAGACAAAAAATTTGGGTTATGGAACATTATTATCCTACTTTTTATTGCGTTAATAATATTGAAAAATGCTTCAAGAAACAATGTTCTGTGTTTCATTCAATGGCAATACTTTTACATAGCTTTCTAAAAATGAATTTTGAACATGGTAAGAAATAAATAAGCAATAACCTATTTCTCACCTATTACCAATGGCCCGTCAAAAGAGAAAAAAATATTGGTATTGCAAAAGGACCTGGCGTGAATTAAATGCATGCACTTTAAAAATAATAGCGTAATTAAAACGGCACACTCTTAGTTGTATGTTATAAAATGCAATGAAATATTTTTCAGGCTTGTTACGATTCAATTTTAAATGCATTGAATTACGACATGCAACACCAACTAGTGCGCATGCATTCAAAGACAGGGGAATGCCGTGGGAATGACGGTAGAAAAGACGAAATCGCGTGTAGCAAGTTTTGCTTGCTTTTAAAATTCACGTGATTTGGGCCAATTCCAAATTCATCAAAATTGTAACATCTATATTATTTCAAATTCCTTACACATACTTTCAGTTTTAATTTTGATTCCTACATTCTATATTATTATTATTATCTCCCAAATTATCATGATCCCAACACACTCCCAAACCAAGTCCAATGCAAACGGGGCGGGCTCATTTGAATGGTTTTGATGATCCGGACGTATTCAAGTGATCCATTTCGCGAAACAATGCTACTTTGAAAGAAAATTTGTGCGTGGAATAGGATTTCATGAAAATTTGAAACACAAATCTATGTAAAAAATGTATCAAATTGTTGTCGAACTCGTAATATGCTCCTCCGAGCATAACAATGACTACGGCGCAATTTACATAATAAAATTTTCAGCATTACAATGAGCCAATGAGAACATTATAAATCTGGGACCATCTTCTTACATTAAGTTGAGTTTAGTTTGAATTTAAGTTTTAACTTAAGTTCATTTAATTAAATTTCAATTTGTGTTATTTTAATTAAATTTTTAATTTGAGTCAAGCTCATACAAATCAAAGCCAAGTACATCCAGACCAATCCAAGATTAACTCATATAGGCATGGGGTAACCAGGAGTCTAAAACATTTTTAAGTCATGAAGTCTCTAGACTGAATAGGTTGTCTGGAACTCATATCAAAGACCTTATGGGCCAGTCAAAATTTAATTTTAAAAACCAAGTCATGATCAAGTCAGCACAAAAATATGGGCTAAGGATTAAATTTAAGCATATGTCAAATTAAAGGGAGTGAAGATTTAGTTTGAATTTTAATTTTGGATTGTAACCATTCACTAGCCCTCTAAGTTAGCCTCTAAAGAAGTTTTAAGGCTGAATCCTAAGCTCTGAAGAAGTGGGGAAAGAGAGAAGATAAACCTTACTAAAAATGGTCAGCATCACCTTAAAATTCAAAGGAAAAGAGACGCAACTTAAAACTACAGAGGACTAAATAGTTTGGTTGCCTAGAGTAATGTGTGACATCCACTAAAATATATCAATAACTTCAAGAACAAGTTAACATGCAGATTCAAAGGATAATTAGTAAGGAAAAGGAGCCTTGGTTTACCTTCTACATTCTCATCATCCTTCTCATCGTCATCCTCATCATCATCTTCATCATCATCATCCTCAACAATAGGCTCATCGGGCTACAAAAGAGAGAATTAAGAATTTTGCAATGGCAAGTTAGTTTATATAGAAAATTTAACAAGAAAAAATTATAATGAGCAAAAAGAAACTTAAAAAATAGCTGTAGTGCAAGTAGGTAACAGTGCCAAACAATTAAGCATCAGTTGAAGACTAATAAAATGTGAGTATGAAACTATTTTGCAACCAATCCTTGGAAAAATTTCTGACCAAACTCCTATAAATATAAAAAACCCTAAAATTCGACTATTTTTACAACCAAAAAGAAAAAAGAAAAAAAAACATAAACCCAATTCCTAAGACTATGCCGCCTCCTTGCTAAAAAAGATTTAATGTTAAATTATTTATTAAGGAAATACCCCTACAACATTAAAAGTTACGAAATCTAACCCTTCCCTTTGCCTTTGATGGCACAACCTCTCTGAGCAAACAACACATGTGTTAAAGCTATAAATAAACCTACGGGCAAAACATTCTAGAACAATTTCTACCAAAAAGGAAGAAGCACATGTTCTCAATCACCCAACAGATACTGTGAACCTCTAAGACTCGCATATGTTGAACATGTAAAACTGGAAACCAAACACAGAGCACATTATACCAAAAAAATGATAACACCGCATTTCTTTTAACAGCCATTTACATGGATACCACCTAATTCCCATGTATTTACATATATAACACCAAAACTTTATTTTTTACATTTATACCAGCCAAATATTTCATATCACCTTAAAAATACCATTATTTTAACTTTTAAAATACACCTTTTCATGCATAGGTAAGGAGGCATATATGTAAAAATTGAAGTTTAGGCGTTAGATATGTAAATACATAAGAATTGAGTGGTATGTATGTAAATCATCCTTCTTTTAATTGGCTCCTATATCCAATGTTATGATTGCAGGGAGCATCAACCCATGCCTGATGATTCCACTAGAGAACTTTTGTGAGGGTAATTTACGTAAATCTTTTACCAAAAAATTAAGATTAGTGGCATAAAGAAAAATATATACAAATAAATCAATTTTTAACGATGCATAAACTTTCTTCCAATTTGATCAACATTCAACAAAGTACAACTGATTTTGCTGAGTTTAGTGCAAACATTTGCCCTCCTACAGATTACTATAAAATAAAAATACATAAATGTAAAAAAAATAAAACCAATACAAACAAATACACAAACAAATATGTGTGCGTGTGTGTTTAACTGGTTTGATTGATCTAATTTCTTCATTCTTATCATTAGACTAATCTAAATAATTTTGGGTCAGCTTGTAGATTTATTTAAGAAATATGTTATGTGCTTCATTATTGGATATCAGGATAGCATCTATAAAGCATATATGTGGATATAAGAATAACAAGATAACTAATAGGCACATGAGATATCTATTGATGAAATTATATGGACCAAACACATGATGGACATGTCAATAATATATACATATATATTAAAAAAAACTAAAAATAGTATAATAATCATACAAATTAAATAATTAATATTTAGTTACTTATTTTTGGTTTATTTGCCTAATCTAGTTAGCCCTAATTAGGAATAACTTAATCTATAAGTATATAGACCATCAGAAAAATGTGTATGCACACTCACCAGGGAATGATTATTTCTGATTTAATCTTCTTGAATTATTTAATTTCAGAGTACCTATAGCGGTTTTAGTCGGTCTTCTTGTTTCTAACTATCTCTGACATCTATGCATGCCTATTTTATATTTACATATTTTAGTCACATATTTTATATTTTATATTTTAGTGGCATATCAATGTGTATATATGTGTGTATATTTTATATTTGATATTTGTGTATGCCTATATTATATTTAAATATTTTAGTCGCATATTTTATATTTTATATTTTAGTCACATATTTGTGTGTGTTTGCGTGTGACGCCACTGTGGCGCATTGGTTGGCAGGCTTTGTAAGACAAGGGGGTCACGGGTTCAAGCCTTGCCTCGAATAGTCACATGGGGTTGGTTGGGGGACCCGCCCTCTGGCCAATCTTTGTAATATATATATATATATATATATATATATATATATATATATATATATATATATATATATATATATATATGGGGGGCGCACATGGGCGTGTGTGCATTTGTGTGTGTGTGTGTGCATGTCGTGTACCCTAACTTATTGGTTGGCATCCTCAACATAAGATCCCTCAGACCGGGGGTTCGAATCCCAACTGGCGACGTGGGCCTTAAGGATGTGGTATTTGAATTGTTAGGTACATTAAGAGTGGCCGGAGGCTCGTATAATAGCCTCTGGCCATTTCGTTTTACAAATTTCTTGCAAAATAATACTATAACAGTTAATAAAATAGCTGCTCAATGGTTGGTGAGAAAGGTTGAATACATCATCACTATTGCAAATATTACAAACAAAAGCAACACGCAAAATAGGCAAGCTAGGGTTATCTCTTGAGAGCAATCATTGTACAAAATACCATTAAACTGCTTAGCAACTATTTTATTATATTGCCAATATAATTTTTCTTGCAAAAATAAAGATACTTTAAAAAACTTACTATTTTATCAAGAGATCCTACATAATTTAACACATAAAAAGCTTATTTTGGTATCTTAAGAGATGCTAGCTTGATTTGCCAACATCTTAAAATAAAAAATCATGAACGATCATTACATACTAATACAATTACAATTACATGTTAATCAAAACTGATGGACATCTCATAATTTTATTTATTAATGTTATAGGTCAAAAAGAAAGAATACGCGATAATTCCAGAACAAAGATAAGAAAAGTGCAATAGAAACACTTGAAGTTGGAGGCTCTTCAAAGAAAAATTACACAAATACCACCATACACCTTACGAGTTAATTTACAACTTACGTTTCTCTTTTAGCATGAAGGTAATTCCATTTTTTTTTTCAAAAGATTCTGCAAAGGTTGACATGCAAAGTTAGTTTTCGTATCTTGGGATGCCAATTATAAGGTTAGTTAAAATCAGTCTGTGATATTTTTATAAATGGCCATTACGTCCCAATTCACTAACATTTAGATGTGCATCGAAATTGACAAACACCTGGATATACACAGACATCTCAAAATTTCTCTCCTTATAATCCTGAAAATGTCAATATCTTTGAAAACAATAGCATTGAATGAGGAAAACAATATTTAATAGCACTGAACCAAGCAGCCCATAAACAATTTAAAATTTACATGCAATGAACCATATATAGATGAGAAAAACTCAAAAAAGAAATGCTTCAATAAGTCTAAAATAGATCTTAAACTCCAGAAGCTATAAATTAAGGAGCATTCATCACAACAGACAACAAATTAAGAAAGAAAGATGATAACCAGTAGAGAAATTTGCTCTTTGGAAAAACTGATTAGAGAAAACACAAGAGTTTACACTTTACATTGATCTTTGCCGCACGAGATAAGCCATAAGTAGCTTCTCTTGTCTCCAAGCATTCATGGAAACTAAGGAAAAGCCAATAAAAAACCCTAGCTCTCTCAAAGATAATAGGCTTAAAGGAACTAAGCAATTAGATGTTTATATGGCTCAGTAAGATAACTCCTCATTTCTTACTATTTGCTCCATTGTCCTCATTAAATTGCAAATCTGCTTTCTTTATTGCATATCTACCCCAAATCTCTAGGTAAGCAGGTAAGTCGAGTTAAGCTGCAAGCTGTTCTAGTTTGTATCATATCATCAAAATTTGACAGGGTAAACCGCATCTATATGCAAATAAGCATCAGGGTATAATCAATTTATAGACTTCAATATTCGAAATTTTGAATATCATGCACGTCAAATCTTAAAAACTGTATGGATAATTATATTGTAGCATTTGTAAGACATGAGGTCAACAGTGATTGCTTTATACCAATTATGGGATTAAACAATTAACAAATACCTAATACTATGTTAATTTAAAAAACAAACACTCAACGGTTGGTAGGTAAAGATGCATACATAATCACTCTGGTAAATGCAACAAAGTTGAGCATAATCTGACATAGACAGGCTTGAGTTTGTTCTTGAAAGCAATAGTCATACAAATGCCATTCTACTACTATTTTAGCATATTTCCAACTCAACTTTTCTATGTAACATAATCATTCTTCAAAAATTTACTACATTATTAAAAGGTTCACGGACATCTCTAAATAAATGTTTATAAATGAATGTTATGTAACAATTAACATCTAGACACTAGTCAATTTTGACAAACATGTCAATATTGTCATGCTAATTACAAAAAACTTGAGCATATTGAAATATAGGAAAACTTGAAATTGACTCTTTAAAGCAGTCATCGCACAAATACCACTATGACCTTAGCGACTAGTTTAGCACATTGCCCGTATGGTTTTACCTCGCAAAACTAAGGTTCTTTCAGAAATTTACAACATTATTGAACAATTTTGCAGATGTTGACCTGTAAAAGTCAGACAATTGTCTGGTTTGCTTAAATCAATCAATAATAAATTTGTTCAAGCTCGTTATGTCACAATTTAAATATATCTAAATGAAGATCAAAATTGGTAGACATTTAGAGATGCACATACAACCAAGGCAAAGCCACTGTAGGGCACCAGACCAAGGACAAAGCCACTGTAGGGGCACCAGGGACTGGTGCCCTGCTGGGCTGGCCAACTAAAACAATTTAATAGAACCTTAATAACAAAACACTTGCTCCCAACAGCTTGGTCGTGAAGCGTCTTGCAAAGGGGAGCCATAAACTAGCCACTCGGCTCTCCTAATATCAAGCATAAAACATTGAAATGCCATCTAATTCCATCCTAATATTGTGTGAACCTTATCAAACAACTTCAAGAAATTTACACAAAAAATGTCTAGCAATTCACTCGAGCTCCACTCATGGAGATTAGAAATCAGAATTTAGACCATATCATCTCCACTTCCTCAATCTATAAAGATAAAGTTGCAACACACCTTAAAACATTGACCATCAAATTCATAATCCACTCAAACCCAACCACATCGCTCTAGGTCTGAAAACTCGCATTCCGATGATCACCCCCATCATTCCTGCTTAGCACAGCAAAATCCTAAGTATTTTTTTGACAGAACATGGATCACCAGAACCCTCCTAAAGTTACCATGTGCATAATGTCAACTTGTAGTTTTTTGAACCAAAGCTATAGTTCACCAATAGTTATTCGCCTTACTGAACAGTAGTCAACCGTCAATCACTGACTTGTCCTTGTTTTTAACAATATTCATTAGATCGATTCAAGTGCAGCTCTTTCCTTTTCGGTCTATCGACTTTAAGCTCCTCTTACAGCAACAGGGAAGAGTTTCAAGTACCATTTATCATAGATGAGTTTGGCAACTTGTCTCCTAAAAATAGTTCTTTTATTTTTTTCCTTTTCCGGCAGCGTATGCGTCTCAATTAAGATAACAAATGGCGATTAAAAACTATGCCCGCCTTTTTCTCCCATTCGTCTTCATCAATGAGAAGCACAAGGAAAAGTTCGAGGACTTGTTTTATATGGGTATGAGCTCTTCATCAAGTATGATAGCCTTATAGGGTATTCATAACCTTTTTCGCACTGTGATGTTTCCTTTTATCAATTTGAAGTTTAGAATGGAAAGATAAATATATTCAATCCTTAAGAATATTTGTTAAATGTAATATAAAAAGGTTCTTTTTTGGTAAAATGATACTTACTATTTTCCCCTTAATAATTTGCTATCGCAAAGACAACAAGATTTATTGTGCAAGCTCCAACTAGAAATGAATATGATGTATACATAAGCAAATATGACGAAAGCATAAATAATTTATCCACCATATTTTTAAAATCATTAATTTGTACCCCCATTAAAAAAGGGATAATAACATACATACGACACAATGCTTATGTGTTGCATATATGACAGCTTACCTCTCATATTTATAAGCACGCCACTCATATTTTTAACACCTCATCAGAAATATCACCATCAATATCTTTTTATAAGTGAAATACAACTTTCTATGCTTTGGTTTATGACAGGTGTTAAAAGGGTAAATATCATACTTTGGTTGTTAGATATGTAAATTTGCCTAAAAAAATTCCTAGCTCCGCCCCTATTTACAGCTCAATATTTCATTTTATATAAGGGACAATTACATACAGGGCACCCAAAACATTGCTATTTACAAATCAAGAACCCTCTTTCATCCATTTTTAAAATTCCCAGTCAAATATCAAAGGTCCTGATAAAACCCCAACCCAACTTTTTTTTTAATCATATTTACAATGATTTGATCGTGGAACGCGTAAATGCATCATTTTAATAGGTCAAAAAATCACCCAGATGCTTGATTTGTAGATAGCAATGTTTCTTGTACTCTGTATGTAATTAACCCTTTTAATCCTGAAAAATAATCATATCCTTGAATACAATACTTAGAAATTATATAACAGATACCACTGACATCTAATAACACTAAAATCTAAATCACACAGAATCAAACAAACCCGAAATACAGTAATATGTACACAGACCTAACCAGCAACGATATTCACAAAAAAAGCAAGATATGAAAGCTCCTCAATATGAGTCTAAAATATATCAAGCGCTCCATAAGTTACAAATCCGCGAAAATTCATTATAACAGAAAACATATCAAAAAGAAAACGGTGATCAGTGAAGAATTTTGCAATACCAAACTATTGATTAAATAAAAACAACACAAAGCTTACGTTGATCTTTTGCTGCTCGAGGTGAGCCGCGAGGAGCTCTTCTTGTGTCTGGGCACTCATGGCGACTAGAAAAAAAACCACAGAAAAAACCCTAGCTCCGACGGAGATGACAGACTCGCTCGATGGGATTAGATGTTAGGTGGCTTAAATAGCTCCGTGCCTCTCCGTTAGTTGATTCCCCATTTCTCACAATGGACGCCGTTATCTACATTAAATTGATCACTGAATATTTGTTATTGCAAATCTACCCCATATACAAGTAACCGGGTCCGGTTCACTAGACTTCGACCGGGCTAACCACGACTGATTCGAATTATAAGCCTCAATACTTTAATATTTTGTAAATTTCATAAACGACGTCAAGGTTGTATCCACTGCTCAGATCCAATTCATCAAAAGCATCATAGAATCTTAAGGCATTTACATACATACCATACAATTCTTATGTATTTACATATATAACACCTACCAATTCATAGTTATATGCATATCACTCAAATAATTGATATCACATCAGAAATACTATGCAACATTACGTTTATGACCCGAAAAATAGTCTAGCATTTAAAATTATTGACATCAAATTTACTACGACGCCGTCATGCCTCTTAAATAAGAAAAAAATATTAAGTGCGAATAAGATAAATACGAATATAATTATATTTGATTGTATTGTGATAGTATTATAATGTAATACCACCACAATATTTTCAAACACCACCAATCCGTAGCTACGTATTTCATGTGTAATATTTGCTCATAACTTAAAATTGAGTTTTTAAAATTCTTGACCGATCCAAAAATTTAGCTTTTATCCGCTCTCCAATCAAAATTTTTATGAGCATTTACATACAAACCACCCCAAATTTGATATTTTCGAATCAACCACCCTCTTTCATCCATTTTTTAAATTCTCGCTCAAATATCAAAATTCATGGTAAACTATTAATCCATATTTTTCATTTTTATCAAATTCTCAATAGTTTGATTGTGACACAAGTAAATACATCAGTCCGCTTGTTAAAAGAAGATTACCTGTGTTCATAATTGATAAATATCAATGTTTCCCATTGTTTGAATCCCAAATTATATAAAATTTAAACATACTGCATTATATTACAAAATATAATAATATGATTAACAGCCTAATGCTAATTGTTTGTACAATTGGTCAACCACTCCAGGATCCATTTTCATGTCCCTTTTGACATACATCTAACTATATCATATAATGACATGCAAAGAGAAGACCATACCATTTATGCAAAGAATAAACTTTTTCTTAAATTACCAGTTTATCCTTCAAAATGTCACAAATACGTTCACGTCATTTATGCAATAAAAACAAAACATCTTTTTTCTTTATATTTCAGAGATATATGTAATTATTATTTTGTAAAGTTCAAACATCCATCAGAAACATTAACAAACCAAACACATATGTTCGTTATTCCATTTGAAATCCATCATTTTTACTACATAGAAGGGGATGTCACATACTGCCTGGGAACCATAAACAGATCCCTACCACGAAACGGGCTGGTCCACTCCTCTGAACCCGTTGACGCAGAGTAATCGCTTAAATGGCTCCTAACTTCATGTAATGCCGGACGATAAACACTACCACCACCGCCACCTCCGCCATTCATGGAAAGTCCTCCCATAAACATTGTCGACCACGTGTTGGACACAACATCAATCTTCATGGACGGCTTCCGTGGCATCGGATTTAAGCTCCAATCGATCAACGTGTAGTCACGAACAGGGGTGGAGCGGCATGTATTCCAATCATTTTGAGATGACTCGGACGAAGGAGTTGAACCCCAGCCCGTGTAAAGTCCTAAGGACGACGGCGTCGCAAGCGGTGATTGTGCATTCCGGGAGCGGCTGCTCCAGCCAGATGATGCCAACAACTCCAACGGAACTGATGGAATCGGCTGGAGATTGTTTTGAGGGTAAGATTGCTGCACTGTAACACCACTCTTTCCAGTTGCACCATTCACAGAAGCAGAAGTTGAAGGCAACTTCTGCTTCGGCCGTTGCATGACAATGAAGGGTTCTTTCACAGCATGGATCTTTGCCGTGGGTCCCAAAGACTGAATTGGCGAAGACAATGAAACCGGAGTGCTCGTTGTTGATCGCCTTTTGTCAGAGGAAGCAGCCTGAGTTCGTGATGAATCAGTCGTCGCCATCAGCTTGGGTGACATTCTCTTAGGTGCCTGTTGATGGTTCCTGTTAGCAGATTCCTTCAGTTGTTGAGTTATTTCTTTAATAGGACTTCTTAACAATATTGGGCTGTTAAGAGGAGCTGAGTCCTTGTGATTTAGCTCCATGGAATCAGCAGATTGATCGGAGTTGAGCGCAGTGGTTGCAGAAACAGTTCGCTTTGACACCTTCAAATTCTCATCTGCCTTGAACAAATCACCTTCGCAAGCAACAATAGCTCTTTCAACATCCTGTCTCGAACATTTGTGCCGAACCTCCATTTCTACAATTTTGGTAAGCTCATCTGTGATATCAATCTTAATGGAGGTCTTATCTTCCAAGTTAAGTGAAACTTGCTGTTTGTTATTCTCGTCCGCGTCGTGCAACAACCAAGCAACGGACTCCTCCATCCGGCCTTCGTTTACGATGACAGCCATGGTTGCTCGATCGGAGGGGAACCCCATCGAAACAAGCTGGTGAGAAAGGGCTTCGAGCTTTCTAGAAGTCAGGAAAGAGATGCAGCGCTCATGTAACTCTTGAGCACGCCTCTCCTTCTGTCTTTGGTGCTTTCGCTCGTTTGTCTGGCGAATCTTGCCTCGTTTGTTAGGGTTGGAACCTGGAATGGTTTCTGTTTGTGGTGGTGAGTTACCAAGTTTCTCCTTTTGATCCTCCGACTCGCCAGAGCAGCTACCGTTGTTGGACGAAGAATCATATTCTGCAGTTGACCTCGGTGAACTCCCAGAATGGTCATCCAAATCATCTATGGCTCCAAAACGACCATTGCTCTGAGATGGTGGGAAGGAAGACGATGACATCTCAAGGGCTTGAAAGGTTCCCATAACTGGATCAGTAGAGCCAGCTGGTGAGCCAGTGCAACTATTCAAATGCGCGGCTGACGGTTTCGTTGAAATTTTTGACTGTTCCTTGCCAGCCTTTGGGGTGGACTTGTTCTTGGACTTTGACTTGGATGCGGGCGACATATCTGAACTTGGTTATAATACTAACCTGCAAATTAGTACAAATCCGTAAACATTGTTGTAAAACTGAACAGTATTAGTTGATTTACAAAAGAGACGACCAATGCATGCACAACGGTAGTTTAAGATTAGTTCCATGCACTTAAAATCAACAAATTACAAAAGATAAAAACCAAGATCCATGGCTTACGCTCGAGTAAAAACAAAAGGCCTCAAAACTTATCCAAAATGACAATGGAACGGTATAAAAAAAGGGGGCACTTAAATATATGCCACCTAATTCTTATGTATTTACATCACTAACACCTAAACTATAATTTTTATATTTATATCACCTAAAAATTCCATATCACATCACAAAATACCACTATTTTAACTTTTAAAAGTGAAATACACCTTTTCATGCATAGGTAAGGTAAGGTGGCATGTATGAAAATTAAAATTTGAGTGTTAGATATGTAAATACATAGGAATTGAGAGATATGTAGGTAAATCTTCCAGGTAAAGATATCACAACAATGCCACCTATCATTAGCACCTTGGCACAACTGAAAAGTTAAATAGATCTCCAATAACGTTAAAATAGTCAAATAACAAATCAAAAATATATGCACATAATAAAATTAGTAGTTAGGTTCAATCTATGTTGCATGGTTACGAACACGGAGACATGGAGACGTCAAGAACGTGTCACGTCTATTATTAAAATTTTAGAACACAGGCATAACATATATCAGATGCACCATTATAATAAAAATTATTAAAATAATATATATATAAACTAAGTAAATAAAATATTAATAAAAATATAAAAAAAAATTAACAACATTAACTTTTAAAATTTAAGAGCCCGTTTGACACCACTATTATTTTCAGTTTTACTTTATATAATTTTTATATTCTTTTTCTTTTTAAATAAATGAAATTGTATTTAAAAGTAATCAAAATATATAAAAGATGTTTTGAGTGTTTTTTAAAAGTAACTATCTCAATCAAATATGTTTTAATTTAAATCAAAACATGAATAAAATAATAAAATAAAAGAAAAAAAACAAAAAAAGATCACAAGCAGCCCTTAAGATCTTAATAGAAAATTATTTAATTTATGGCATATAAAAAGTAAGTTATATTATCTTATATTACATCGACATATAAGTACTCTTAATCAATTATTTATTCATATATATAAAATTTGAATTTAGTTGTTAGATAAGTAAATACATAAAAAAAATGAGTGGTATGTATGCAAATCCTCCTTAAATTTTACATAAAAATATACTTCTTTTAATTTTAGTCCCAAAAATATTTTTCAAAATTTTTTAATTCATCAATTTATGACATTGACTTGTGTTTCTTGAGCGTGTTCAATTTTTTTTAAAATACATGTCTGGCATGTGTCGGAGTCATGTTCGTGTCTGATGCATGTCTAACATTTTACTGTTCCTTAATTAAAAGTGTCAATGCATCATACACCTCAATCCAAAACTCAACAAAGAATTTTATGCCTCCTAAAAAACCAACCATGAGAGTTGCCTCCACTTACACTCTTTCAACATAATTTTATATATTTTAGTAGGGGTTTCAATTCGGGCCAGACATGTACCTTCTCCCTTAAAAAATTCTTAGCAAAGTGGGGGTCCCAAAAATTCTTAGCAAAGTACCTTCTCCTTTCGAAAACAATCGAACTTGAGAACGACATAACCTCTTTTTGCCAGCATGAAGGTGAATCTATTTATGAAGTCTGGGAAAGATTTAAGAACAACATAACCTAGGAACCACCCATTGGGTGCCTAAGTGCCAATCTCTCGGTTTTTAGAGCCGAGGCGCCGCGATCACGATGCTAGGGCGTCGCGTTTAATCTTCATGTGTAATTGGGCGCCTAGGCGCCACCTTCTCGGAAATCAATGCTTAGTGCTACTATCACGGTGCTGGGGCACCACACTTACCTATTTCAGATCTATTTTGGCACCTAGGCACGAACAAATCAGGGCCTAGGCGGTAAGATCTGAATAAAAGCAAAATTAGGCCTTTTTCACCTCATTTCACTCTGATTTTTTTTTCCCGAGATCATCTCATTGCTCTGGCCCTCCGACCTAGGGCTCCATTTCTTTCGCTCATTTGTTGAAAGGTAATGAGAGATCAAGCTTCTCTAAGGTAAATCTTGCTCTCTTCATCTCTTCCCTTCAACTTTGCTGGTGATTTTAGGGATCTTCATGCGATCATAAGTTGGGTTGTTGATTTGCAATAATTTTTTTTGGTTTGAGATCATTAATTTGCTCATGATTTACTTGTTCAAACCTGCATTTTGGTATTAGGATTCATTTCATTATTCATCTATTGTTTGAATATATTCTCCCATAATCTATGACACCTGAAACTAAGGGAGGAAAATCGAAGTCATCATTCGATAACAAGAAATTTGTAAGCTCAAAAGCAAAAGAACAATACAACGATTTCCTGTATCAAAGAAATTTATTCCTGAGAGAGTTATTGAGAACCCAAGAGGTGTTGTGGCATCTATGCTCGATAAGAGAGATTGTGAGACTTTATGCTTTCAAACCGGCATTGCAAACATTCGTGTTGTTCTGGAATTTTTTGCAAATTTGCCTGAAGCTTCAACTGATTTTGCCTTTATTAGAGGGAAGCAAGTTGATGTTTCTTCTTCCAGGATTAATTGTTTGTACTTGTTGTGTGATTATTCTAATAGTTTCTACAACCATTTTACACATGTTGATTCCGACAATTGAAATTATCAACTTTTTGATTATTGGAAAGGGAGCTTGGAATGTAAGAAATGATATTAAAATTAATTTATCTTATTCGGCTTTGAGTGTTGTTTCGAAGCCTGACATTATTTCATATCTGTCAAACTTCTTCCCTTGACGAATTTGAGTGAGGTGACTAGGGATAGAGCTGCATTGAAGTTTTGTACTCATGGAAAATTCATTGATGTTGGATATCTTATCAATAATTCCATTTGAAATATGACAAAGGGGGGTCTATTATTGGTCTTGGTCACCCTTCAATTGTTTTCGCTTTATGTCAAAATTCTGGTGTTGCTTATGAGAGTTGGGCGGAGCAGCTCCAACCCCTAAAACCTATTTCTAAACGAAATATTGGGTTTTACAATTGACATGAGGTATTTGGGCGAGGTGAAAGTTCCTCCGACCTTCCTCTTCTACTCTAAGATCTCGCCCTTCTACATATATGGCTTCTATGGCTGAACGTTTGGATACTCAAGAGGATGATACTGTGATTATTCAGATGGAGGTGTATGATTTGTCGGACCAGGTGACACATATGAATTGGCAGAACAAAAGTCAGTTCTATCATATGGCAAATTTTCAGGCCGCCCAGTTGAAAATGTATAGGCGAAACCAGTTGTTAGAGAAGAGAATCCGATAGTTTCCCTACATACTCTTTGTATCTACCTTATGAAAACGCCTACCAACCTATGGAAGAAGATGAGGAAGGAGAAGAAGAAGGAGAAGATGACGGCAATGATGATTGACTTGGCTATTGTTTCTGCTTGTAGGATATGTTAGTTGGTTTGGCTGGACTGCTAATCTTACTGTTTGATTTGTTCTTGTTTATGTGAAGTTATGTTTTGATTGTAATATGCCTTGTTGTACTTTGATTTGGACTATGATTTTTATTATTTGTTGCTTTTGGGCTTTTATTGTTGTTATTAATCTGAACTCATATATGTATTTTCAATGTATGTTCTGAAGTATTTTTATGTGCTATTGATGTTGCTTAAATTTATATTTATTGTTGTTGCAGTGATGATTTGTACAGGTGCGACAGATAATTGTTACTGTTGTTACGTATGTTAATGTTTAATTTTTTAAAATTGTTTGTGATTAAGTTTGGGGGGACATGAATATTGTCAATACTTGTTCCGTTGTAAACAAAACCTTAAAATTTGATACTTGTTGACATTTGTAGCTTAGATTGAATTTGGGACCACAATAATCTTGACATAAAAAAAAAAAAAACACAAGTTATATAACGATTAGACCCTTTTAAATTAAACTGAACTAGTTTTAGAATGATCTTTACAATTCAATAAATGATTATTTAATTGTTAAATTTAATTTTAAAGAAGATTTGATTGATAGGTAAGTTAATTGCAGCTAGACGTAATATTTTTGAAAATTACTCACCATTTTATTTGAATTCTATGTTAATAATTTATAAGTCTTGAATTAAAAAGAGGATGTTGATTTTTTTTTAATTTAAAGAGATGGTAGAAAATTTCAAGATCATTAAAAAGATAATCCAAATATAGAAATCCTCTATGATGTGAATAAAAAAAAGGATTATTTAAAAAGAAATGAAAATTTAAAAGCAATCATCTAGTCTGTATTAGCATAGTTGTTATTAATTTCATTAAAGTGACATGAAATAAATAACATTTAAGAAGTTCAAAATATCTTAAAGCACATGATTCAAAATAATTTAATAAATGCTTCTCGTGACTAACTCTATCTCTTTGGAAGTCTGATTGTGGGTAGTTACTTATAAAAATCCATTTCTATTGTTTACAACAAGGTGAAATACTTGTGTTTTTTTGTTACGTAAGGACGAATAACCCTTTATATTTGGGGGATTTTGACATATTGATAATTTGGCAATTATTGTTATTTATATTTTTGTGTTTTATATGACAAAACTGTACTTTTTTTAAGGTATTTTGTTGTTTTTTGCAGGTGGTAGTTGGAGAGGGGACGAACGGGGATCGAATTGAAATTTGGGCCAATGGCGCATAGGCGCCTGGATAGTGACACATAAGTGCCTGGATAGTGACACATAAGTGCCTGGATAGTGACACATAAGCGCCAAAAGTCTCTTAAATTGGCCAAAAGTCCCAATAAGGCAGAAAGTTTGCATTGTACATTGGAGGCGCCTAAGCACTGCTATGGGCATCTAGGCGCCATGATCCCGGAGCCGCGACGCTGGTCTAGTGATACAAAAATTTAAGTGGTGCCTTGGCGCCTCGATATTGTCGCTTAGTTGCTAGATCATGTTTCCAAACCGAGAGATTGGCGCTCCACTGGGCGCATAAACTTCCAAAACTGAAATTGGCAGTTTGAGCAGTTCAGACTTTGAGATGAATAGGAGAAAATATATAAGCTTTTAAGACAAATTTGGAGGTGTTTTTCTCCATTTTTTTTCTTCTGTCATTCTTGAGAAGAGAATTGGAGGAGAAGATCAAAGCATTACCAAATAGATGAGAAGAGAAATTGAGATGATTGAGAGTATGAATTGTTTGTTGTTAGAGAAATCATCAAACTTCTTACTTGTAGAAGATATAGATGTTTTATCTTGTTCTTTCTTCAGAGTTTTTGTGTAAATACTTTGGATTTGATGTTTATATATAAAACTATGTTTATTTTGCTAAGATTTGCCATGAATAGTAAGCACTCTTCTTGTTTCTCTCTTTAATTGAGATAGAAATTGGATATGACAAGGGATTTGAGATTGCTTGGGTTTTAATTTGAATTTAAAAGTGTTTTTGTTAACTTGTGAACTTAATTTACTTTCAATCTTCATCAAAATTGTTAAAATCTTTTGTGAATATTAATATTCAAAAGGGTTCTTTATGGAACAAAATAGTTAACATGAATTCATTGGAATGGAGATATTGTCATTGAATTAATGCAATCTTCTAGAAGACATCTTCATGTGAGCAGTCCAAGAGATTTAGGGAACAAACTTAAGGCTGCTAATTTTCCTTAGATCATGGGGAGAAGATAAGGAAGAAATTACTCTTGATTGAAACTAATTTTTTTAATTCAATTCTTAGTCATATCATCTCTTAATCAATTAAAGAGGGAAATTCTCAACCTCTGAATCAATAAAAGAATCTTTTTGCATATAAGGATAAATCAGTTTTTCATAGCTTTTGAATAGCTTTAAAAATTGAACTTGCACATTAAACTCTTCAGGCTTAGGCTGAAAATTGTAAGGCTCGAACTTTTCAGTAGAATTCATTTCGTTCTTTGAGGGATCGACAACATGACTCAAACCACGGTACGACTGATACGCCATGTATACTTGTGTGCGTCACCTGAGTTCACAGCACTTTGTGTGCATCACTTTGGGCGTACTATAATGATGCTATAAAATAGAGGATTATTATTCTTTTCTACCTCTCTGTAAGCTCATTAAGGATGGAGAGGCAATCTGAAGGTAATATAAATAGATGCGCCCTCCTACTTCAAGTGACGGAATTTTTAGTCTCTATGGTCATCTCTGTCGTCATTTCCTCTCTTGGTATGTTTCCTTCTTTCACATCATTCCTCTACAAATCTCTTCTAATCTGTACGAGCTGACAAATGATATGAGGTTTTATGTCCTCAAATGATTTAACACTTAGACAGATGCAGTGAGCGTGGAGTTTATTAACAAACTTATCCACGAGACTTTGAGCAAATGGGAGAACAAAGAGAAACGATGGATTGCACTAGAGAGTTTGTGATGCAACAGATCATCGAATTAAAAGAGTAAATCATGAAGTCAATACAATAAGCAAGACAAGAATCCTCCAGAACTCGCTCCAAAGCCCGTGCCAGAACACACACATGTGCATCATAATTGATAGTACATAGACAAGGACCGTTGAGGTGGGAACAGTTGAAACAGGAATTATCGAGAGCAAGACCGAGAAGAGCTCTAGCCCCGAGGATAGAGGAAGAAGAAGATGATAATGATGAGTTGAGTTCTAGAGAAAGAAATCCTAGAGCCCTCAGAAGGAGTGAGGAGAAATAAGAAATAATAAGAATAGACATATGCCCATGGAGAATACAATTTTAAGAGTTACCTTAGAAGCTGAAACAACGGAAAAAAATTAAAATATCATCATTGGAGTCCTACAAAGCGAGATTAGACCCAGCTGACCATGTAACCTCTTTCAAGATAGTTGTGTGCTTGCTACGAAACAAGGTTGAATGAATTGATTTTATGTTGGTTCAACAACTTGTCTATGGGAGTCATCACCTCATTCGAAGAATTCAAGCGGATGTTCATAGCCCAGTTTATCGGCGCTCAAAAGTCATTAGAGAATTCCCAAGCCCTTCTGAAAATTATTTGGGATTTAAAAAAATTCGGGATGAACTCCCATATTTAGGCAGTAATTGACTGTAGCATGGATTTACGTTAAGTAAGTTTTATCAAATCCGGTAAATTTGATCGTTGTGTCAACGGAGACGAATCTTGCGAGCGACCGCGGAATCAAAACTGTAATACGCCTCTCGTTCAGATTTATTAAATCCGAATTTAAGCTGCCCAAGAGAGAACACAAAAAAAACAAAATAATAAAAATCATTTAAGGGAGGATTGGATTTTTTTTTTAATGTTTTGTTGGATTTAAGTTAAATCCATGACTAAATCTTATTAAAAGTATGCTAACAAACACCCTTAGTAAATACAGGGTTAAGGCCAAAAAGGAGGCAAAACTGGATTTAAAAATCTGCAGAAAACCCTGCCTAAATCTAGCCACCACACAAAGCAGCCGTTTGGGATATCATTCAGCTGATCGACATAGCTTGTGCAACAGATCCGAGGAGATCTCATCCAACCAAGGCCGCAGACATAAAAAAAATTAATCTATTGACTAAAATAGGCAGATTAAACAAAACCAAAATCTCACGGATTTAAGACAAAAAAATACGTGTACATAAACAAGTCGAGAAAAATTCTCGTTTCCATCAAAGGAAGAATGGATCGACAGAAATCGATGGCGTTGATAAGAGAAACTAACCTTGCGATGAACGAAGTGGTCGCAAACTGCGCGTCAGCAGATACAGATGCACAGATCGATCAATAAATTAGGGTTTCGATGGGCGCGAGATCAAAAAGGGGGAAAGAGCGAGGCCAATCTCTCTATCTCTCTCGCTTCCGTTATCTTCCTTCTCCGCTTCACCGACGAAAGTATGCGACTATTTTTTTCGCCCGCTACCGTATCTGAGCCTTATTAAACGTATTTGAAGGTTGGGCAGATGTCCGATGCGTTGGCTCTGTATAAATACGCGGAATCCTATGCTGTCTCCCGCGTCGAATCGGATACGGGTAGTCTGAAAAACATGATACAGAACCCGTTAACCGCATTTGTTTCATTTACTTTGTTAGGCCTTCCTCTTGTTTGCATTGCTTAAGGGTCTGTTTGGGGCAGTTTATTATCACGGTAAAGAACCATAGCCCGATGTGTTTAGAAAGTATGGTACGGCGATTTATCATGATAATTTTCATCTAATGCGAGATGAGAATTCGATCACGTGACCCCCGTATTTTATCCGGTCACTGTTATGTTAATAGCCCCGTGTTTTTTTCTTCTACTCGCGTTTGTCTCTATTGCGATCTATTTTTTTCTGCTCTCATTTAGAATAAAGAACGAAGATGAAAAATAGAAGAAAATAATTAGGTTTGAGAAAGTAGAAGAAAGAGGGTGATAAGTAATATCCTTTTAGATGGTGGAAAAATGAGAGGGGAAAAAGATTTTCTTTGTAAGCATTCTTCTCTTTTATTTCTACTTTTGGTATATCATTTTTAGCAGTGCCGTATTTGATATTTAGTTAATGTGGTGTCGTGCCGGCAGTGTCGAAGTCTCTCCAATAGTTGATATTTTGGCCTTTGAAACGATTTGAAAATGAGCAACTTGTTAGCTCGATAGGTATGCTTGTTATGGAACTCAACATGCTAATTAGTAGGTCAACTCGATACGGTGACATTACAGGCCAATCAGGCAAGGCAAGTCTAGGGGGCAAGTTGGCAGGCCAGATTAGCAAGGCTACTTTGCAAGTGAACTCAAAAAATTGTGGCATGTTTTTTTAGGTCTATCCTCATTAATCAAATATATTATTATGTGCAATGTGTGAAGTGCCTAAAAGAAAAATAAAATAAAATAAGATGCAAGTACATGTTACATAGTTATTTCTATAATTATTAATTGATTTTACTGATTAATTCATATATCATTAATTGATTGATTCTGAGTTTTAAAATAAACTTTGTTTGAATTATTATGTTGGGGTAAAAAAATTAACCTTACGAGCACCAAAATTAATAAAATCTAATCACACACAAAAAGTGAAGATATCTATGAAAAAATATGCTTTATAATTATGCAAGCATGTTAACATACTTATAAAGCATATTAACACATAAATAAGAGAAAATCAATCAAATTAGCTGTAGATATTAAACTAACAGTGAAATGTTGATGCGATCTGGTGTCATTATACATCTTAAAATAAATAAGAAATATATATAGATAAATAAGCAATCGCATTTATATTACCTGACCCGGATCTACAATTAATAGATTATGCTTACGGGTATTCAATCTTTCTTTGTGGGTCAATCAAGCATCACAAATATTCACGTGAAATCACCTACAATAAAGGATTCATCTTAGTTCATCATCATTCACCACTGATCATCACTTCATTTAGTTTGGTTCATTTGCTTTGTTTTCACTTATCATCTTGAGAATCGTTGTTTGATGTCTACATGCCATAATCGGCATCCAAAATTTCTTATAATCTATGTGAAATCTTGATAGCATGAAAAATCATTTTTATTATAAACCCCCACCAAACATGACCGGATGTAAAAAATAAAATCCAGAGTCACTAAAAATCATCCTAACATCTAAACCAGCGAACAAACAATCACACTGCCATATAAACTATGAGTAAACATCATAAATCCATACACCATATGACATATCAATCAAACACAGTCGTCATAACCTGTTTATAAGTTTAATGACATAACAACCACATGTAATAAGTGGGTGCAGTTGGTGTGTTGAGTTTGAACTAAATCTTAGTATTTAAAATTTAATTTAGTTTGATGTGCAACTTTACTTTAGGTGATTAGAAAAATAAGTGATCAGTGTATTATGTGTTTTAATAACTTTTATTTATTTCTATTTAGATTTTTTTAAAGCTTTAATGCTTAAATTTGAATTGACAATTTTGTCTTAAGGGCAAACTAATAGTTTAATTGAAATCATGCATTATAAAACAACATATTTATTTCTAATGAATGAAATGTGGTTTTACATACCATAGCAAATTGTTCAAATAAACCTTATTTTTTTCTATTAAATTTCAAGATTATTTGATGTTTTTTCAAATACATGTTTCCATTAATATTTCATACTTTTGTTTCATATTTAAATGCCTTGAAATTATCATGGGAGGAATTCTTGAAATTTTAAATTACTTGAAGGTCATTTATAAAAAAATGAGTATTTATTAGCTATTCTAAATTTCTTATTATTTTTAATTACTTGTTGTCACATTCTTAGTACAATATTTATTAGAAATTCATATGAATTTCAAATTGGATGAAATTTTATATTGAGATTAAAAATCACATCTCAACCCTAAGGTAAAAATTTAAACTCATTTTAAGGTCAAATGAATATTTAATAACTTTTGTTTTTTATTTAATTTTTATATATAAAAATATTAAATAAGTATAAATGATTGGAACTATTTTCAAATATTTTTATTGTGGTTAGGGTTCATATTTATACTGTGGTTAGGCTTTAGTAGATTAATTTTGAAGATTTTTCTTATTTCTCTTAATTTATTATAAATTTTATGAGTTTTATGTTCATTTAATGAGTTGTTTAAATACTTATTTACATTTATGTATTTTCTTATTGAAATTAATCTAAAACTAGAAAATTCAATTTTAGATGTTACCACTGATCTTATGAATAATTCATGAAATTACATAAAAAAAAAAAACTAAGATTGTTTTTAGTTATTATTTATTTATTTTATTAATATTTCTTTATCAATTTTCATAGGAAATTAAAATAATCTCAATATATTTTCAATTTTTTAAAGAGTACAAAGTTAAGATTGGTTAATGATGATCTAAGGAGGTCATGAATGAACTTGATTGAACTAGAAATTATTTAATGGATTAATTATTTAGTAAATAAATTTTAAAGTTTATTCATCTAGCAAGGACCCTTGAAAATTAAGCATTGTTTTTTTTAGAGGATTCTTCTTTGTTGGCAGAGTTTTTAGAGTTTTTATACTTAATTTTATTTGTTATAGGTTGGTTTCATTATGAAAATTTAAACTTTTATTAGACTATCATCATCATCATCATCATCAACAGGGATTACACAATCAACGCCATTCTTTTATGCGTAACATATTAGGTTAAAATCAAAACCAAAAATCCTGCTGCATATACGGAAGTATGACACAATATTCATCCCAAATCATTATTATTAATTTCTGTAAAAGGATGATGGCATAACTTATTCTAACTCTCACATCCAAATGAGAAGATGTTCATTGTTCGCTCAAAACTGCATGACCTGAGTGATCAAGGTAGAGTTCTTCCAAGCCTTCTCAGGCAAAAAATTCGGGGAACAAATTAAAAGCCGACTATATCTCTCCACCGGTCACCTCACGTCAGCCAGCTAGCCAATTCTCTCGACTGATCGATTAACTCCATCACAAATCTCGATGATGTCCAAAGGTCGAGTAAAAGAGACTAAAATACTCTTTGCTTATTATCTTTAAAGCTTAAAGGTAGCGCTGAATATGTAATTTTTATATACTTTTGATTCCTCATATATTCTCTAAATAGAAAAGTTTCATGATGTAAATGATACTATTTTTTTCGAGCTCCTCCCACTTGTAACTCAAGTTTTCAATGGAATAAAATTATCCCACAAGCTCGGGGACACTCGATTCGCCCCTGAGGGGGTAAGTCTTTCTCTTCTAATTTTTTTTCTTTTTTTCTCTCCCTCCCACGCTCTATTCCCTGAGCATGATCCACCGGATAGATTTGGATTCAACAGTTAGGCCTATCGTTTGTCACTTACTTAAATTGCATAAGAAAAAAAAAAGTCATGTATAGTAAGTTTTGCTCTCAAATTATTTGTGCATGACTAATTGAGATATTCAAACAATGTAGGGGCTATTTGTTTGGAAAGTTTTGCAATGTACTGTAGTTCTTATTTAGGGACTTTGACAAATTTTGTTTGATATGAATAATTATAAATACAATATACAGTGCTCAAGATTTTGTAGTTTTTGAATCTAAAATTTAATTGATTTGACCGAATTAGAATTACACTATAAAATGCTATCGACAAGCCGCCACCCAACCGCCTTCCCGTTCTGCACACCGTCATTGCAGTCGTTGTCATTGCTTGCCTCCGATAGCTAGTCGCCGTTTCTGCTGCCCGTCCGCCATCGTCATCACTACAATCGCAGTCGACGGTCATCCACCGCTACTAGCATTCTATCGACAATCCATAATCGTCGATCGCATGTCGGCCATCCTCCACCTACCGACCTCTTACATATATATTTTAAAATATATTATTTTTAATATATCTCAAATCAAAATAAAATTTAAAGTACAATTTTTTTTTATATATAATGAATAAACAAGCTAAAAAAAAATTAAATACATTCTAATTAGAACCTTCTAAATTACATTTGATTTGGAGCAAACCAAAGAGCGAAGGGCTTCGAACCGCCGAGTATATAGGGTCCGATCCGTTGACTACATCCCGGAATCGGTTTTGTGTCTTCTCGTATACAGTATTCGTGACTTCAGAGGTGTTGCGATGGCGATCGCTGGAGGAGTTCGTGATGTTAATCTCAACAAGAACAGCGCCGAGATCGAGGAGTACGCTCGCTTCGCGGTCGACGAGCACAACAAGAAGGAGGTCACCGCCATCCCTCTCTTACCTCTGATTTGTCTTTGAATCCATGCGCATGAAGCTTTACTTATTCCCATCTTTCGATTTCATACGCCGCCGTGTTGGGTCTTAGGGCTTTCGTGTATAATTGGTGATTTTAGCGGTTGTCTTGATTTGTTATGCTTTATTGTTGTCATTGTTGCAGAATGCGCTGCTTGAGTTCGTTCGTCTGGTGAAGGCTAAAGAACAGGTGGTGGCCGGAAAACTGCACCATCTGACGCTGGAGGCGATCGACGCAGGGGAGAAGAAGCTGTACGAGGCGAAGGTGTGGGTGAAGGAGTGGCTCAATCACAAGGAGCTGCAGGAGTTCAAGCATGTTGGAGATGGAGGATCTGCAAGTTTCACAACTGCTGATCTTGGTGCAAAAAGAGGTAGCGATGAGAGCCTATTTTTGTTTCCCTCGTTTCATTTTCATGATGATTCTTTGTAACTGCTTCTGCTGCTCTGCATTGGGACGAGGAAATATTTGGAAACTGATTTATTTCTTAGGTTGGACGTACTTAGCTAACTTTGCACCTATAATTTGATCCATAGCTAGTTTTATTAGCGCAGCGTGTTGGAAAAATATTCTCCGGCTCCACCATCATACTTGTTATTTTTCGTTTTTGTGAGATCTTTTCTTGTCCTTAAATTACATATCTAATGCCATGCAACCTGTACTAGTTAAAGATATTGTTATAAGCATATTATGTGTTATATAATCATTTCATGACCCGCTGCACGAGGGAAACCTTAGACCTAACCTAAGTTGGTCTTGATAACAACAAATTATTTAATCATACAACGAAGTCGAGAATTCATCCTCCAGCGCTGGGCGAAGCTTGACAACATCTTGAAAGACATAATTTGCTTGCATGTTATTTAATTTTGGTTTTTCTAACTTGGGGGTTGTTTGGTGCTACTATTTATGGGATTTAGCCATGATTTTAACTTAAATACTGCCAAAACATAAATATAACAGAAACTAAATCCAATGCTCCGTTAAATCAAAATCTCTTGCGTTCCATCGATTTCTTCGCATTCTGTCTATCTTAAAACATAAATCCGGATTCATTAAATCCACCTACGAGACGAATTTACGAGATGTCGCTCGTCGTCTTTTTCATCAATCGCGAGGTTAGATAAATCCCAAATTTGATAAATTCTGTTTAACGTAAATCCAAGTCGCAGGCAAACACCGCCTTAGACTTTCCTCGAAACGAACCATCTATAAATATTTGGCTATTGTTGTAGAAGATCCAAATGAAATGAGGTGTGCTAAAAACTATGGTTTTAAAACCCTCGAGAGGATTAGTGAAGTGGAAGAAAGTGTAAAGAAGAATATCAGTAGATGGGTTTATATATAGGGTTTTTATGAGATGGATTTTTTTTCAATCAAAAGTAATGTAGGAGACACAAATTTTCATTAAATAATTAGTACATTACAGACTATCACGAAAAAACTAGCTCAGAATACAATATACAACTATCAACTCGTTATATAGAGAAAACAAAGGAACTATACACAAGGATTATGGGCATCTTTATCAATAATTTTCCCTTTTGAAGAATTTGCTGCTAGAAAAATTTATTTTCGGATGTGAATTCGTTTAATTGAGTTGATTCTAAGTTTCTTTTAAAACAATCCGTCAAGATTCTATGTTAGCCACTAAAAAATGAATTGCACTGCAAAATCATAACGAATTCATTGAAATTAACTTTTTCAAATATCACACACTAATGCTACCTTCTTATCCCGATTCAATATGATCATGTAAAGACATGGGGCTCAGTCCCTTGAAACCATCCATTATCTGTTCAGTGGGCCTAACCGCTATGTCACAACAATCTATATCTCCAACGTAGGAAAGGGTTCTACGGTGACTGGAGCTTTCATAATAACCAGAGATTCAGCAGTCTACAAGGGCCTCGAGACAAGAGGACAAGAAAAAGTTTCTTCATGAGGATCTTTCTTTTGTTCTCTATCCTCACAATTTTTCTTTTTCTCTAAGCCCTCATCTTTTTAGTGCTTACCAACTAAAGAATTTTTTGAAATTCTGATTTGATTTAGTGTGACGTCTTCCATTTGTTGAAAGGATCACAAAAAGAGAAAGAGATGAAAGAAAACAGAAGTTATTGAGAAGAGAGGAAACTCATCTGTGCTTTAAGAAAACAAAAGTTATTGAGAAGAGAGGAAACTCAGTTGTGCTTTACTTATAGAGGATATCAAGGGACATAAATATTTATAAATACTTATCATTGAATTAATAAATTATTTATTTAATATTTTTTTTGTAGTTTTTTGCTAATTATATAAGATAATCGAAAAGATAAATATGGATAACTGAACTCACTTTTATCTAGTTTAGGACACTGGCCAAACACCTGATATGTGACTAAGGATTAGGATCTAACAAAAGAATAATGTGACAACTGACTTTGACAGACTTGAAAAAGTCAACTCAACAAATTAATACAACTAACCTGCTCGGCAAATCAGTCCAACTATCTAATTAACCAGTTCGGTGGGCTCTCTTGAGAAGTCCAGACGACTTGATCAACTCGCCTCATAACTTGATTATATTATGCAGCCCTTTACACTACATATTTAACTATATCATTGTAATTATTTCAATTTATTCTCTTTCTTTTGTATAGTCATCTATGCAACATCCTCTGGGGCCAGCCAATCCCTTAAAGAGGCCACCCAAGGAACAGGGGGTTTTTGGTGATCACTCCATACAAATCAGTTCTATTCTATTTATTTTTTAGTACTCTTTTTCTTTTACATGCCATTACCTAGGCAGTATGAGACTATAGACAATTTGGGCTTCAACGCTTACAATTTGTTAGTGATCTTTGTTGGGAATGTGACAACCTTCATGGGAACTAGATGGCTGAACCATTCCTTACTGGAATAGGTTTCTTCTTAGATTTGCTGTTCTTAGAGCCTTATATTGCTGGTTGATCACAAAGCACTATAGCTTTGGAATGATAAATTAAGGTTAAATATGAAGCATGGTTTTGGGTTCAAAATTTTAATCCTTTTTTGCTAGAAGGGATACCTTGTGCCTTGATATTTTGTGTCTTCTGGAATTCATTTTCTTGATCAAACATTCCTTTCCAACATAGGTTTCTTCTTAGATTTGATGATCTTAGAGTCATATATCATTGGTTGATCACAAAGCACTATTGCTTTGAAATAAGAAATTAAGGTTAAATAAGAAGCCTAGTTTAGGGTTCAAAATTTAACTCTTTTAATGGCTAGAAGGGTTAACTTGTGTCTTGATTATGTTGTTTCATTTGAAGTTAATTTTCTTGATCGAATGATTGCATAACATGTTTTTTGTGGCACCTCTAGTGAATAATGTGGTCATATTCTTCTCTAAAGAGGACTAAGAAGAATAATATGACATATATGCATTCGTATCTTCTTGTGGAAGATGTGTCAAGTCAAATATTAGACTCAAAGCAAATCACTTGGATTTATATATTGAAACCATCTTGAGTAAATTGAAAATTTTTAATTCCCAACGTCATGGTATTCCAATACCAACTATGGAAGTCATATTTGTCTATTCATCGGGACACCACCTAAAAACTTGAAGAAGCTTTTAAATCAAACAAAGAAATTCATATTTTTGTTCTTTTTTTCTCTTTTATTTTTGAAGGAGTTGCCGATTTGTCTATCGTCGTATAATTTCATTTTCCGAATAAATCTCTCTTTAAGATCATATGGATGATCTGAAGAAGGGAGAAATCGAAAGGTATCGCTCGAAACAAGATTGGATCAAAAATGTCTTGGAAAATGTCCGCGAAGAAGATCCTACAAAGCAACCCACAACCAGAGAGTCAAGTATATATTGTTTGTTCTGTGGTCAAGACCTACCACCAAAGGAACGTATCCCCTTGGTTAATTGCATCTTGGGGAGTGCCCAATAATACTCTTGATTAGAGGAGTCTTGCTTACATTGTTGACGACTAGTAGAGGGTATCACAAAGGATGGTTATTCCACAATAACACTCGACTATTTCAAAGCTCTCCTTAAGCCACAGAGCAGAGAGTGTGTCTCTTACATCCCAAGTCGGTAGCGGCACACTGCCAATCGAGACCTATGAAATAATCAGGTCATCCCCTATGATATTTACTATGCTTCTAAGGCTAGAATGGGCCATAAAGCAGAGGGTTAATCACTGTATCCCAAATGGACGGGGACTTATCTGCAATTCGGGACTACGAGATAACATTAACGAAGCATCAAGGAGCGACATGCCTCAAAGGTGATCGTCAAAGGAAGGGATGAGTAATTCCTAAATATGTAGAGGTAGCTGATTCAGGGTACCACGACATCCCAAGTTATTAGGACTCTATGTCTACCTGGTCGTGAAGGTAATCTACCCAACACATCCATAGATCCCCGATCAACAATCTGTGAATTGTGTCGTCCGTTGGGATCTCGGTAGCCCTAAGGTGAAAGGAAGAAAATTCTATTCTATAACTATCAGGTAGAGCTCTAAGAGTGGGACTTATACCCGCCGAAATGATAAGGATGATGCTTGAAAAGAGGAGAAAGAGAGATTCAACTACAAAGTTGGAAACACTCCTAACAGTATGACTTACTCCCTGTCTGGGTGGGGGATGCCTCTAACACTCTAAGTGCACTAGATAACCACCTATTCAGAAATCTATGCCGGTCCAGTCAGGTTGAGAAGAATGGAGACTTCTCATAAGGACATGCATATGATGCAGTTGGCTATTCAATCCTAACGTGGAAGTCCTATTAGTATGATTTGGGTGAAAGTCGTGCATGCAACCCGTTTTAAAACTGACTCTAAAGTTATGCAGGAAAGTAAAAACATGTTTTAAAAAATTCTGATTCCTTTAATCTTAAATTTTAATTTATCTTGAAATTTTATTAGAATTTTGTAGAAAAAAATTATAAATATTAAGTCCTAGACAACCTCAAGTGATCTTTTAGATTCCCAGTCAAAAGCACAATCCAAAAAAGGTGAAACCAATCCAAGCATACAAGCATGGAAGAATGATAATAAAACAAACCAAATATAAAATAATAAGAGGTCGGTGTTGCTGAGTCGGCTACATATCCTATAAAAGGAGAAGACAGTCAGATACCGCATAAGTACATACATGTTCCCAATTCTATACATAAATATGATTTAAAATTAAATTACGGGACAAGAGCAGACAGCTCCTAATCCTCATCACGTGGTTTCGCCTGCTTAGCTTATCTGAACCCGTGCCCGTACCTTATTTCTAACACAAACTCTTCTAGGGACTCTAAAAATATATATGAAAAAGAAAAATTGACTCGACTTATATGAAAACAACATTAGCGGAAAGACCAACAAACATGCAATGCATATGAGTCATGCCTGACCGGAGGAGCCAAGCAGCGCCTGCAGAAAAGAGCTAGTCATAATCATTACGTTGCTTCTTCTTGTTACTCATGAGGTGTGTATTTTAGGCATGACTCCCTGCAGGAAGATGCTACCATGCATATCAAAACAGTAAATATGTAGGCACGCTAAAAATACAAAAGGTGATGCCTGATTAGGGCAACCAAACCACTTGAGAACTATTGTCGGGACATCAAAAAGACTACATAACATCATAGTCCTTAGCGTAACACAACATCTAACTTAGTGTCCTAACCATCATTAGGGCTGTCAAAACGACTCGTTGTTCGCGAACAGCTCGTGTTCGGCTCGTTAAGAAGCTCGTGTTTGGCTTGTTCGCTAAGTTAACAAGCCTTAACGAGCCGAACACGAACAAAGATTTGTTTGTTCGTGTTCAGCTCGTTTTGGCTCGAAATACTATTCCTCAATTTAATGTATATATATATATATATATATATAAGTATGTATGTATGTATGTATATATGTATCTATGTATATACATCTATATATATACACACGTACACACACACATATCTACACACACACACACACACATATATATATATTAATGAATAGTATTTTTAAAAAAATTATAAGATTTATAATCAATAAAAATTATTAATTAAGTAAATATAATAAAAAATATTAAATTATATTCAAATGATGTTTTAATATAAACTATAATTCTTAAATCTTGCCTTAACCCTTAACATCTTATGGTTACGTGATTAGTATTGTCAAAACAACTCTTTGTTCATGAATAGCTCGTGGCTCGTTAAGAACGAGCCGAACACGAACATACTTTTTATGCTCGAAATAGAAACGAGCCGAACACGAGTTGAGCCTTGGCTCGCTCGTGTTTGGCTCTTTTACACCCCTAACCATCATATAACTGAGTGCAGGGTAATGTCAATAGGCTGATGTATGTTTTGACGGGTTGCCGTCATCGGCCCGGTCCTAAGTTGTGTCGGCTAAGGACTATGTGGGGTCGGCTACATGAATCTTTTTTCTTCGTTGCGTCCTATTTAGTACACAATGATCAAAAGGATTCATGTTATGATTTTTTTGACAAATTTTACGCTGACTGCACTACCTAGCGCAACCTTCCACTTTTCACATCCGGGCTTTGGACTGGCAATGAAAGTGTTTTTTTTTGTTATTAAAATGACAGTTGATTTTTGTTTTATTCTGATAAAGTGTCATTATTTGGATAAACTTTAAAATTTACATCAAATTGATATTCTTTTTTTTTGTTTTATTTTGTCATTAAAATGAAAGATAGAATTTTGGTTGTAATAGAGAATATCCCTGATTTTTTTTATCATTTGCTGGGTTTTTTGCTTTTATAAAGTTGCTTAATTAAAAAAGTTTATATTTAATTTATTCCAATATTAAATCAATATAACGTACAAATAAATAGATAATAATTGGCATATATATTATTTATTTACATATTAATTTTAACAAAACTTAGTTTTATGCTTCTCATTTAAAGGCCAACATTCAACGCCATAGAGCATTGCAGGTCTTACCACCATCTTATAAATTTTTCCTTTTAGTCTAAGCGGTTCTTTTCTATCACGCAATAGGCCCGAAGCATTCCTCCACTTCAACCAACCAACTTGAATTCTACTAATAACATCCTCATCATTATCACAATCACTTTGAACAGTAGACCCGAGATATCTAAAGCGTTCACACCTTTTAATAATTTGACCACCCATAGTTATATTTCTGTCAGTATAGCTACTACTGCTAAAATCACATTTCATGTATTCAGTTTTAGTTCTACTCAAACGAAGGCCTTTAGACTCCAAGGTAGACTATAATTCAAGTTTTTTCTGAGCTTTTTCTCTCGTCTTATTCACGAGAAGGATATCATTAGTAAAAAGCATACACCAAAGTAAATCCTCCTGTAAGTGTCCGATAAGACCTTCCATAACTAAAGCAAAAAGATATGAGCTTAAAGCCGATCTCTGATGTAAACCAACAAAAAGAGGAAAATATTTGATCAATCCTCCTTCCGTTCGAACACAAGTAACAACTCTTGTATACATATCTTTAATGACTTGAATATAAGTCATATCAACACCTTTCTTCTCAAGAACTCTCCAAAGTATACCTCTTGGAATCTTATCGCAAGTTTTTTCTAAATCAATAAAAATCATATGTAGATCCTCCTTATCATCTCTGAACTTCTCCATCAAACCTCTCAATAAATGTATAGCTTCCATAGTAGACCAGTCGGGCATAAATCCAAATTGATTATGAGAAATCTTTGTAGTACGTCTTAACCTCTATTCAATTATACTCTCCCATAATTTTAAAGTATGACACTTCAACTTAATTCTTATATCATTTGCACACTCTTGTGCATCCCCTTTATTCATAAAAATTGAGACCAAAATACTTTCCAACACTCAGACATCTTTTTAGTTTTTAAAATAATATTAAAGAGTTTAATAAGCGAAGAAACTCGCAAATCTCCTAAATATTTCCACACTTCAATTGGGATATTATTCAGTCCTACAGACTTTCCACCCTTAATTTTCTTTAAAGCCTCTTCAACTTCTTTTTTTACTAATGAGACTGTAAAAAGAAAACATTTTATTATTATTAACGATATTAAGATCACCAAGATCGATCGTATTTTCCGAAACTTCATTAAAAAATTTATCAAAGTAACTCACCACCTATTTTGAATATCTTTTTCTAAGAAAAATACATTTTGATTTTGATCTTTAATACACTTTATTTTACTTAAATCTTTACTTTATTTTTCTTTTTGTTTGACTAGTTTATACATATATTTTTCATCTTCTTTAGTATCTAATATATTATAAAGACCACTAAAAACAAAAATTTTAGCGTCTCAGATTGTTCTCTTAGACTCGCTACGGACATTTTGATCTTTTTCTCATTTTTCTAAGCTTTTACATTTAAATCAATTTTTATAATATAACTTCTTATATTTTATATTTTCCTGCATATTATTATTCCACTACCAACTTTTTTTATTTATAAAAATTTTTTCTTTTGATTCTCAAAGTACAAATTTTGCTACTTGTTTAATAGTTATTTGTTGCTTCAGCCCACATAGAATTTGATTTTTCATGAACATCCCAAAATTTAAAATCTTGAATATTACTCATAAAAATAATTTTGTCTCTTTTAGGTACCCCCACCTGATTCTACGATGATGATTCTTATTACTCTTTATTTACAACTCTTCATCTTAAAATCTATAACTAATAATCAATGTTGAGTACTTAAATCCTCGCTTGAAATAACCTTATAATCTTTACATTTTCGAGGATCTCTTCTTCTCGTAAGCAAATAATCAATTTGTGTTTTATTAGATTCATTTCTTACAAGTAATATTATGATCATCTTTTTTTTGAATAAAATATTAGCAATAACAAAATCACATGCTAAAACAAAATCTAATATAACTCCACCTTCTTCGTTAATTACTCCAAACCCCATGAATATTTCTAAAATCTTTTGTCACTCTACCGACATGCCCATTTAAATTTTCTTCAATAAAAATTCTTTTTTCAAGACGTATTATTTGTATTAAATCTCTAAGTCATTCCATAATTTATTTATAGAACATATATCTAAACCAACTTGAGGAGCATAAGCACTTATAATATTAAAAATCTTAGTATCAGCAATAATCATAAGGGCTATAATTTTATCTTCAATTCCATTAATATTTACAATATTATCTTTCAAACTCTTATCTATAATAACACCTACACCATTTCTAGTGCGACTCTTATCTTAATACCAAAGTTTAAACCTATGTTATCTATCTCCTTAGCCTTTTCTCCAACCTATTTAGTTTCTTGAACACATAAGATATTTATCTTTCTATGAATCATAATATCAACTAATTCCATTAATTTACTAGTTAGGGTACGTATATTCCAAGATCATATCTTAATATTAGTTTCATGGACTAACTTCTTTAACCGCTTATACCCTTGCTTATTTGACACTACACCCGGGTGCCGGTGTAGCGGCCTTTGCACATTTTTCACTGTATTCAGATCATAAAGCTCATCGTTTCAAGGGGATGCCCTAGAACTTACACAATGATCAAAATGATTCATGTTATTTTTTTTCGATAAGTTTTACACTGGTTGTTGACTACCTAACGCAACCCTACAATTTTCACTTACGGGCTTGGGACCGGTAATGACAGTGTTATATGACTTTAACGTGTGATGATTCATATTTTTCCATAATTTTTTACGTTTGTTGTTTTTCTCATTTTAGGTTTACAGGTTTCTTTGTGTCTTAAATCCATTAGTTAAGATGGAAATACTTGTGATTTGCCAATGACAACGATCCCTTATGATTTTTGTTTAATTAGTGAAGCCCCATATAAACTTTTAACATCTAATGGAATTTTGTTGGGAATACCTTTTTTCTTGATAAGGTTATCATCTAATTTTGCAAATTTGACCCATAAATAAGGCATCCTCATATTTTATTAGCGGAATTCATTTCGGCCGTATTCTTAATTGTTCATTTAATGGTTTCTCTTGTCATGAGAAATGAGAAACTGATGTTGTGGGCGCCCTTATTTAGATATGAAGGAGAAACAGTTCCTCTCATTTTATAATAGTCTGTTTGAGAATCACACTTGCTGCCTATCCAGGATATCCTTCTTTTTTTGATCCTTGCTCCCCACTGACTTGTTTGGCCAATGAGCACCTTCATTTAATTAAAATATTCCGTATCCCTTTCAGATCTTTGCTTTTTTATTCTCTTTCTAATTGTCGGTAGTATCACCAAATTAATTTCCTTCCATCCTTTGCCTGTGAATAATCATTTGAGACTTAGTGCCCGTTTGGGGCAGCTTATATGTGCGGGGGCGTTTTTAAAAACGCACCCGCACCGTTTGGTTTGCACTTATCACAAATTATTTAAAAACTGCGTTTTATTTTTTGTACTGCACACCGCCCGCGGGGGAACTCCCGCGGGCCGCGTATTTCATCGCGTATGCGGGAGAAATTACCCGTGACCCAAGTTTCGCATTCGATCGCCGAGGTGCCCGGTGCGAATCTTCCTTCCTCTTCGCGTGCCCCGTTCCCGTCTCCAATCTCCCGTCTCCGTCTCCGTCTCCGGTGCCTCTTCTTCCTTCCCCCACGTTCGGTCCGAATCGTCCTTCCTTCCTCTCCGGTGCCTCTTCTTCCTTCCTCTTCCTTTCCCCTTCGTCTCTTGCCTCCATCGGCTCCGCCCAAAAACCCTAAATCCTCGCCTTCATCATCGAAGCCATAGCGATAAGATCACGATTAGCGATGGAAGGCAAGCTTAGCGATAAGATCACAATTATCCGGCGAGCTTAGCGAACAGCTAATCGAGCTTCCATGGCAATTATCCGGCGAGCTTAGCTAAGAATCGGAGCCTGAGCAGAGGAGGAAGAAGCTAATTTATTTATTCATTATTATTTATTATTTGAGTAAATTATATGATTTAAATAAATAATAGGTAAATTTATCACACAATAAAAAAATTCGTGAACGTAAATTTGATGTTTATGCCTACAACTATATAATTTATTTATTAATTAGTATTAACTATATAATAGCATTTATTTATTTTATACAAATTTACAAAATTAAATTATAATATATGCACAGGGGCAGAATGGTCATTTATTCGAAGCAATTTGTTTTCCGAAACGCAACAGAACCAGTCGATCAGCTTACATCAGGATCAGTTTGCTGATCAGCGAGCTATCGAGGATAAGGCTAACTATATCGAATAAGTTCTGGATAAGCTCGCATTGCTCCAAACAGGACCTTAGTCTGAGGTCTCGTTGATTTAACAACTTCCTCCATTTTATTTCCTTTTTTTGACTTTTAGAGACATTTTTTCTTCCTCCTCTTGTTCATACCCTTGCTACTCCTATAGGTAATTGTTGGCATGGATGAGAGAGATGAGAATAGGTTCGCGACTTCTTTCTATTTTTTGGTCAGAGGAATACGAAAATAAACTATCCAATGAGGCCCGTGGCTATTACATCATGTGCCAGTTTTGCAAGGAGAAATGTCAAGTATTGGTTGGCACTTGACAGGAATGGTGGGCATTTAATATTACGGCTCAGAGTGATTAGTTCACATTATAAAGAATGGCGCTTCAAGACTTGCAATTATTTGTTTCCTTTTAAAAATTTCCAAGCTTAAAATTTAATTTTGTTTGAAATATTCTTTGACTGTTCTCAGATTGTATTATCATAATTTTCTTTTCATGAATAATAGTGTATACGAATGATGCTTCAAGACTACAATTATTTGTTTCCTTTTAAAAATTTCAATGCTGAAAATATAGTTTTGTTTGAAATATTCTTTTGATTGTTCTCAGATTGTATTATCATGATTTTCTTTTCATGAATAATAGTGTAAATTAATACTTGAACCTAATATTCTGTCAAATTCTTAGATTCTTCTATAGCTGCAATTGTGTGGCCAAACTTTTTTGCTATATTTTTATAAGTCTTTTCTATTACCCTTTAATCACTTATATTTTCTTAATAAGCTTTTATTTGATTAACAAATTTACTATTTTGGAGAAAAATACATTCATCATTTCTCCTTTTCTTCAACTTTTATGTTGATTGAAGTTTGGTACTCATTGTTACGGTTGTTAATTTGGGTTCATTGGATGAGTTTGGTCTGACCCAAAAATGCTCCACCATGAATAGTCAACATGAACCCAAACATAAGTATTTCAAAATCTCACTCAAACCTGACTGGACCAACCTCAATTCTGACCTAACAAGACATGGAATATTTAAACAGTGGCAGGTTTGTTTCCAAAATGGATAAAATCATCTGATTAGGGCATGATAACTCAATAAAAATGACTAAACTATAACTTAATATGAATTTTAAATTCAGAAAAATAATTCAATTGTTATTATTTTGTTGGCCCATTCTAGCTCATTTTTAAGTCACTTAAGTTGACCTAAATTTTGCCCTAATATCTTATGGGCTGAACCAAACTCAGGTTTCTTCAGTTTTCTAAATTTATGACTGAAGGAGGGAGTTCCGCCCTAGATACATGGGGGAAATACCAGAGGAAGTGGAGGTTGGGGTGGAGATGCAAGGGTCCGAAAGTTGAAAATGTCGATCTTCAAAGGGGAGGATGCACGTCGGTGTATGTATCGGGTTGAGCGGTACTTTGCAATCAATGGGTTAACGAGGAAAAGAAGCTCATGGTAGCGGGATTATGCTTGAAGGGGAAGGTTTTAGCTTGATTTTATTGGATGGAGCTAGGTATCCGATGAACTCATGGGAGGAGTTTAAGGATTGCTTGTTGAAGTGTTTCTAAATCATTTGGGAAGGAGGCCTTCTTGAGCAATTCTATGCTTTGACTCGGGAGGGAACGGTTACAAAATATTGGGAGAAGTTTGAGCTCTTGTTAGGGAAGTTGAGGGGTATTTCTGCAGCAGGACTGGAAGGTAACTTTCTGGAAGGCCTAAAGCTTGACATCCGAGCAATAATCCGACTTTTGAGATTGCGGGGATTGAGGGAAATGATGAACTTGCCCAGATGATAGAGGATAAAAAACGGGTGAAGAAAACTAGCAAAAGCGGCAACACCGGAGAATTCTACAAGAGCCTTTTGACATCCATGATACCGAGGACCCGGACAGTGTTATTTCGGAAAGAGACGTTGAAAGAGAAGAATATAGGAACCCATCCCGTGAGTAAATTAAAGTGTCTCATAGATGCTGAAGTGCAGGATAAAAGAGCAAAAAGATTGTGTTACCGCTTTGATGAGAAGCATGCACTTGGACATCGTTGTAAGGAGTGCGCCCTTCAGATTCTTTTAGTTTATGAGAATGATACATAATTTGAGGTATCATGGGATGAGGCAGTGGAGGAGGAGCATATGCATTTGGATATGACAGAGGTGTTCTCAATTCAGTGGGGGGATTTATTCCAAATCACACCATGAAGGTGGGGGGTGGATCCGGGAATAGTCGATTGCGGTGTTGTTGGATAACGAGACGACACATCACTTCATCTCAAATCAGGCTGTGGAGAAATTAGGGTTGGAACTAGTGACTACATGGAGCTTTGGCATCATGATGGGGACAGAGAAGGTGGAGAAAAGTGGGGGAATTTGCAAGGGACTGGTTCTGACGCTACATGGCCTATAGTTGGTAGAAGACTTCCCTTAGATTTGGGCAGTGCAAATGTGATTTTGAGGATAAAGTGGTTGCAAGCATTGGGGGAGATGAAAGTGGATTGGAAGTCTCCGACGATGGAGTTCAGGTGGAGAGTAGGAAGACGACGCTGAGAGGAAATGTTAGTTTATGAAAAACTATGGTGTCGCTCAAAACCATGGTCAAGGCGATACAGGCAGCAGGACTGGGCTACATGATGGAGTTGCATACATTGAGGAGATTCGAGATTCAGAGTTGGTGGAGTTTCTTGAAGGGGTCCGGCAACTTCTACAACAGTTTATACATGTCTTCCAACATCCAAGCAGGTTAACTTCCCTGAGGGAGCATGAGCATGCTATTACTTTAAATGAGGGTGATTCCCCTTTCAACGTCATACCATACTGATACTCTCAGTTTCAGAAGAATGAGATAGAAAAGTTGATCCGAGAGATGCTTGAGGCGGGGATTATCAGGCCAAGTGTGAGCCATTTTTTCAGTCCCGTTCATTGGTGAAGATAAAACATGGTAGCTGAAGATTATGCATGGACTATTGGACATTGAACAAAGAGACGACATGGAACAAGTTTCCTATCTCTATGATTGATGAGTTACTTGATGAGTTTTATGGGGCAGTCATTTTCTCAAAAATTGGCAGATCGGGATGAATCCAGTGGATGTTTTCAAGACAGTATTCAGGACACGTGAATGACATTATGAGTTCTTAGTAATGTCATTTGGCCTCACAAACGCCTTGATGACATTTCAATCTCTCATGAATAGGATTTTTAAAACTTATCACCAGAAATTTATCCTGATTTTCTTTAATGACATTCTGTTCTACATTTGTACAGAAACAGAGCATGTGGGCCCACTTAAGGACAGTCCTGGAGATGTTGAGGGAGTACCAGTTGTATGCCAACTTGAAGAAATGTTCTTTTGCACAGTTGCAAGTAGAATACCTAGGACAGTGGTGACCAGAACAGGGGTAGCAGTGGATAAGTCCAAGATCGAGGCTATGTTTGATTGGCCATTACCAAGAAATTTGGAGTTGAGAGGATTCATGGGTCTCATCGGCTATTACCAGAAGTTCGTGAGAGGATATGACACAATAGCATGACCATTGACAGAGCAGTTGAAGAAAGGAAATTTCAAAAAAGGGTATGCAGCGACAGTCATTTGAACATCTGAAGAGGGCCATGGCTAGCGTCTCGGTATTTGCACCTCCAAATTTCAGTAAATCATTTGTGGTGGAGATGGGTGCATCAGGGTATGGATTGAGAGCAGTGCTTATGCATGATCAGCTGCTGATTGCCTACTTCAGTCATGTTTTTACGGCCAGAGCGAGGCTAAAGTCAGTATATGAACGAGCATTGATGACAGTTGTCTTGGCCATTCAGAAGTGGCGGCCCTACATGTTAGGATAACATTTTTTCGGCTAGGACAAATCAGAGGAGTTTAAAGTATCTTCTGAAGCAACATATGCTGATCAAGGAGCATCAGAGATGACTATCCAAGCTACTGAGGAGTCGAGAAAGGTGGAGGATGGAGACCCTATCGGTACCTTTGTTCCTAGATTGGGAATCCTTGAGACAGGAGAGTCGAAGGGATGAGGAGCTGAAGAAGATAAGAGTTGAGTTACTATAGGATCCAACAGTCATCTAGGATACGCATGAAGGGCACAACAGCTGATTCACCTGGGGCGATTCGTGCTACCCAAGATGTCGGAGTATATTCTTACAAGAGTTTCATGGCAGTGCGATCGAGGGACACTCAGGGGTGCAAAATACCTACAGTTGCCTGGCGGTATAGCTTTATTGGGTGGGGATGCGCAGAGACGTGTAGACATGGTCGCAAGATGTGGTGGCACAAGTACTTGACCACGACACCAATAGGGTTACTACAACCATTAGCATTACCGGGGAAGGTTTGGGAAGAAGTGACAATGGCTTTTCTTGAGGGGTTGCCACAGTAAAAAAGGTTTATGATGATCATGGTGGTCGTGGATCGCCTAAGCAAGTATGCGTATTTCATTCTCTAACGATACCCTAATAATGTTGTCTCAGTTGTGCGGTATTTATCTAGGAAGTGGTCTGTTTGCACGGGATGCGAGAATTAATTATATCGGATAGGGACAAGGTGTTCCTTTGCCACTTCTGGAAGGAACTATTCAGGTTGCAAAAAGACAATCTTTAAATGAAAACCACATATCACCCCTAGACTGATGGACAGACAGAGGTGGACACATACATGCATTGTTTTGTATCTGATACATCGAAGTTATGAGTTAAGTGGATTTAATGGACCGAATATTAGTATAATACTTCGTACCACACCGCATCATAGACAACCCCTTTCAAGATATTTTATGGGCGAGAATCACCTCACTTGATACATTATGGGCATAGTACTACACAGGTATTCAACGTACTTAGAGGAGAGGGATAAGGTACTAGCAGTGCTCAAGGGGCATTTACTGAGAGCTTAACAAATCATGTAGAGAAAGGCGGACGAAGACAAGAGAGAGGTGCAATTTGAACTAGGAGACATGGTCTACTTGAAACTGAGGCCCTACCGATAGAAGTCTTTGGCTAGGAGGAGAAGTGAGAAACTGTCACTGCGATACTTTGGGCCTTATGAGGTGATGACATGCATTGGGGCAGTGGCTTATTGTTTGAAGTTACCACGTCGTCTACACGTCATCCGGTTTTCTGTATATCACAGTTGAGACATAAGATTGGAGATCATACAACCTCCTCTACACTTCCGCTGACACTGACGAAGGACTTGAAAGTGATTTTTGAGCCACTAGAGATCGGAGGGGGAGCAAAGAAGATACTAGTTAAGTGGAATGACTTACATACTGTGAATTAACATGGGAGCTTTACGAGATGATCCACAAATAGTTTTCATCTTTGCGCTTTGAGGACAAGGTACGTCTTTGGGAGGGAATATTGTTACGCCCATAACAACCTTAACAGGACCGGTCCCTCTTGGAGCGATCGAAAACCACCTAACCGGCCCGCTACTTGAACAGACGGGTCGGTCCTTGTCGCGAGAAGAGGCCGAGCGGCCGATTGTAGCAGCAGAAGAGGGGGGAGCAAGTGGGGTTCCATTAGGGTCCTAATCACATACTCAAGGAGGAGGAATTGATGGAGTTTGGAGGGAAGATTGTAAATAAAGTTTTTGAATGCCACGGGAGGATTCTTTTAAGGAGAGGAACTTAGAGTTTGTTTTTTTATGTATGTTTTATTTTGGTATCATTTTCTTTCTTCTTGTGGTGTTCCTAGCGACGTCTAGGGTGTGGGAGATACGATCTACTTCTTAGAAAGTAGATCATCTTTGTATTTTGCTTGTTTTACTTTGTTTTTCATAAGAGCAGCCTTTGTTTGCATTTTTTTCACCTATCTATTGCCAATTCGTCGTGGTTTGCTCGCTGATTTTGATTCTGAGGTGCAACAGCCTCCTTGAATTTCATTGTTTCCATAGTTCTTCCAAAACTATTTTACATAAAGAACATGGATCTGTACCCTTAATCACACTGACTTGGAACTTCTGCCCTTCCCCCTTGGAAAGTTTGCTTTCATTATTTAGCACTTAATAAGTGGAATAAAAAGTTAAACCATAACCGTTGCTATCGGAGCATAGCGTGCTTGCATATTAATCTTAAATGAAAAAATAGGGACATTTACATATATGCCACAAAATTCTTTTTTATTCACATATCTAATACTTAAACATTCATATTTTTATTCATACCACAAATCTTTAACATATCATAAAAAAATACAACCGTCACTATTTTTTTAGTTGAAATAGACTTTTTTATGCATAGATTTAGGACACCAAAGTGTTATTAGTGTAAATATCAAATTTTGGGCGCTGGATATTTAAAAACATAAGAATTGTGGGGTATGCATGTAAATTTCCCAAAACATTATAACTTTCTCTATAAAAGATAGGGATCGTAGATACAATTAGGTCAGACAAATTGTACATGGAGGCGTTACAGACAGCTATAGTTGAAGTAGCAGAGCCAACCATAGATCCATTTCAGGTAGTAGATTCAATCATTGATGGAGATTTGGCTTCGCTGAGGTAATCAATACCATTATTGAATAATTGAGAAGTGATCAACAATTAGGAGGAGATGGGTGAAGTAAGATGTGAGCTCCATGTTATCATTCTCTACGTAATTCTATAGTATCGCTTTTTGCATTTACATAAATTATGTGTCATTTACATGCGTCACACCCAATTCCAATGTGTATTTGCATATCTAACAAGTAAACTTTACCTTTTACATTTTTAACACCCAAATCTTTCATATCACATCAAACAACCATCATTTTAACTTTTAAATAGTAAAATATATGTATTCATGCATGTAAAAATAGAAGTTTAGGTGTTAGATATGTAAATATACATAAAAATTGAGTGATATGTATGTAAATCTTCTCAACTATATATTTACTTGAAACTCGTAAGAGATTTACTTTGCTACCTAAGCTTCTTCGCTTTTATAGTTTGCTGCAGCATGAATACTAGAAAGCAGAATAATAAGGGATTTTCATATCTAATCAGTAGAACAAATGTCATAGACTAATGGAGATATATCAAAGTTTTTTCCGACTCAAAACATAGAAGAAAACATAGAAGAAGTGTTTATTTGTTCAATATTTGGCAAAATTTGGTGACCTTCTTCCCCGATCTCTTCCCTCTTAACACGCCTGATAATCTGCCAGGTGGGCACGAACCTGGATGGAGGTCAATCCCAACCCACGATCCTGTCGTGCGGGATGCTGCTAATCATGCTCTGAAGTCCATTCAAGCGAAGTCCAACTCTCTCGCCGCATATGAACTCCTCGAGATTCAACATGCCAAGGCAGAGGTAGCCATCTATCTGCTTCTCTCACCTCGATTCGCTCTTAGTCTTTTTTTTTTTACTTGGGACTTACACACATGGCATCAAATTCCCAATTATTTACATACCTAAAACCTAAACTTTACATTTTACATATATATTTATACCACCCAAATATTTCACATCACATAAAAAAAGTGGAATGCACCTTTTTATGCACCGGCAAGGTGGTATGTGGTATGTATGTGTGTGAAGTATAAGTATTACATATGTAAAACTGTAAATAATTAGGAATTGAATAGTATGTAAATCTTCGTTTATATTTATATTTATATTTTTGGATTGAAGGTGATTGATGATCATGCGAAGATGGAGTTGCTGCTCAAACTAAAGAGAGGAGACAATGAGGAGAAATACAAGGTGGAAGTGCATAAGAACTCGGAGGGAGCTTTCATACTGAATCAGATGCAGCAGGAGCAGTAGATTCGCACCCCCACTAAATAAATATTCATAAAACTCGTGTATTTTACTCCGCTTTTAAAAATGGTTACTTTGCGTGCATCTGTGATGAAATCATGAAATGAAACAGTAATAGCTATGATTAATAATGGTGGAGGATACATGCTGAATTTCTCATATCTCTATCTGCTTTTATGTTTATTTGCAGGAGAATTTCCATTTTTAAAATTCTCACTCAAATATTATTATTATTATTATTTAACGATCTGCAGGAAATTTTGTTTAATCATAAAAAAAAAGTTGCGGGGTTTGTGATCGATAATTTCATTATACACCAACCACCTTATTCACGCAAAGAAATAAAAATCTAAGAAACTGTTAGTCACAAAGGTTAACTCACGCAAACAAAGTATAAAAATTACTATCACATCGAATATAAGAAGTTTCTAAACAATCACCATGAATAAGAAAGGAAAGTTCATGAGGTACTCAAATAAAAAATATGATGTCTTGTTTTTCTAAATCACGCTTAGCAGCATATTCATTTCTTCTCGATGGTTAAATGACCAATTAACCTGCACACTCATAAGGAGAATAAATGTTTTTTACATTTGAATAGTAAGACTCTAAGGATACATTTTCTTCTTAGTACAATAGTGCCAAAGTTTCAAATAGTTCATCTCAGTATCAATCAAATGCTAACTGCAAATAACAGTTAAAGTTAATGCAACTATAATGCCTTCAGCTTCAGTACAAATAGAAGATAGTTAATCAGTTATAGCAAGAGCATAAAATTAGATAATGCATTTTCCTTCAAAATTTCAGTAAACTCTATTAATTTTAGCAAAAAAATTATTCTAACTCTCATCAATATTAAATTTAAGAAAGCAACACAAAGGTTTATTCCAACGGATTAAATTAGCAACAGACTTACAATAAGAAGTAATATCTATATTATATCTAGCTAAGATGTTTATTAAACTCAAACCTAAAGGTTTCTTAAAATTACCAAAATGAAGTACACTATAAATAAAATTAGTAATGAAGATAAAGCATGTATGAGTAGTAATCAAATTGTCATTATGTTACTTTTATTTCTAGCAAATCAAATTTACCAATAAACAATAATAGGAATAGAGGTAAAAAAAATATTCTCACTGACATTTTTCCAAAAGATAAAAAACCACTGATGGAAAAATTAATGGCATCATTCATCGACATATCACAAAAAGTGAAAACATTATTTCAAACTTCTTTAGCATATGTGCAAGAAATAAAAAATATGCATTAAATTATCTTCATCATGTTTGCAAAGAAAATATCGAGAAAGAAGACAAACTTTTTAATTTAAGAATATCATCAGTTGAAAATATATATGAAAAAGCCTCCAAATGAAAGAGGACAGAGAAAGCTTAATAAAAGAATTTCAGGCCCAGGATGAACCAAAACCATTGTTATAACTTATAAGGTAAGGATCCAGCAAAAGTTTAAGAAATAGAAACTACATAACTACCTTTAATGTTGATATTGTCAAAAGCATTTGTAATAAAAATTTTTTCAATGAGAATTGCTTCATCCTTCCCAACTAAACTACAAAGTTTATGAAAATCCCAATGACCATTATTCTAACAGTTATTAATAGAAACCCCAACTCATATTTTTCATTTTTATCTAAGGGTTTGTTTGGGGTAGCTATAGTTGTTTGAATAAGTAGCTGTGAAGTTGTTGAAGAAAAAATTGGTATTTCACGAGTATTAAAAAACCCAATCCTCAAGTTTCACGCACCTAACGCCTTATTTATGCACGAAAATGTATATTTCACATTTTAAAAAGAAAATATAAAAAAATTAAAAAGTGGGTGATAAATATGTAAATACATAAGAATTGAATGGCACATATGTAAATACCTCATAAAGAAAATAATTTCACATTTATCTATAACAGTAGTTTTATGATTATCTATATTAATGCCTACGTTGCATCACCATTAATTAATTGCTACGTTGATGCAATGTTTTGTTATTGTCTTGTTTAAATACCGATGCAAAGTAATATTATATCATAATATTACGTTGATGCACGTAATATTATTTTAATTTTTTGTCTCTTGATTTTAACTTATTCACTGATGATCATTAGTACTCTATTATCTATAATGATCAACTATAAAGGTAGCTTTTGATAGGTAAATAATCATTTTGGTGCTAAACTGGTGTTAAAAAGCCCATTATTTTCCTTCGCTCTTCTTCTCTTAAATTAAAGTTGCAATTATTTCAGATTTTATCAGATAAATCAAATCATGCAGATAAATTATAATATTTAAAATGTAGATAATCTAAGCATTAAATACATTAAGGATCCGTTTGGGGCAGCGGTAGTGGCAGTACGGCACCACACTGCAATTTTATCTATTTGGATAAATTGCATTTTAACAATTTTTTCAAAAGCTACCGTTGAAATCAGTGTTTTCCCACTGGTCATAGCTAGGTGCAGTGACAACTTTCTAGCTGCAGTCTAGCTTTTAAAAAAAATAAAAATAAAAATGATAATAGATAACGCAACTTTTAGCATCATGACATTATTCATTAGTAGTTTCACAACTGCTTCTTAATAAGTTGTATGTCAGGGACATTTAGTCCCACATTGGCTAGGTGTAGGGCAAAAAAACATTATATAAGTCATGATCTGCCCACCTCTCTTAAGAGCTCATTTGGGAGCGTGACAAGTGGTATCAGAGCGGGATACTGTCTGTCGGGTGTTGAGACTCTCCACGATGTAGGACCCTCGGTTGAGCCGATCCGTGACGAGGGCGTCACGTGATTGGGTGGAGAAGAATGTCAGAGACATTTACTCCCACATCTAGGTGTAGGGCCGAAAAGCAGTATATAAGTCTCAGGCTGCTCTCCTCTCTCAAGAGCTCTTTTGGTAGCGTGACATATTGCTTCTCTAAACAGAACCTAAAAACGTTATAAAATGATAAAAATCAGTCAAATCTATTAGAATATTTTATGAGGCATTCCTTTCGCTATAATGTTGAAAATTACATTTGCCTAACACTCATATATCAAGTGAATTTATATTGAGTCTAGGCGTGCCTTCCTAATATTATAACAAAATTTATTACATGAAAATGAATTTTATATCATAATGTTAAATGTATTGTGTTGTACAGTTAAACATCATTTTCCATGTCTTATTATCTCACCCACCACTAAATCATGAGATGAGGGAAACCACACATTGATTAGCTAAAATTCTAATATTCTGACCCTGCTGTCATCATCATTGATCACACATTTTAAAGCATTCAATTATTGTCCATATGAGCGATTTATGTGTATATTCCATATGATTTTGCTTAGTTTCAATCGGACCGGCAACTTTTATTAAAATCCTGTCTTATTATTTTTCTGACCAAGGCCTATTTCCATTTGTTCTTTGGAATGTCTTCCTTGGAATTCAAGGGGGAAAAAGGGAAATGATTAAAATTGAATTAAATTATATAATTATCATAGCACCTAAATTTTGATACTTGCATTTATAACAGCAAGGGTGCAATTGGGACGGCGGCGCGGTGGCGGTGGCGGTGAGGTGCCGCAACACAGTTTTTCATGTTTGGCAAAACTACGTTTTTTCTGTGTTTTCAAAAAGCTGAAGCTGAAAGCTTCATTTTCCCACCATACATGACTACTTGCGGTTAGGGCTGTCAAAACAACTCTTTGTTCACGAACAACTCGTGTTCAGTTCGTTAAATAGCTCGTGTTTGAGCAAACGAGCTGAACATAATCAAACTTTTGTTCGTTCGTGTTCGGCTCGTTTTGGTGAGACACTCCTCCAATTTGCTCTATAGATGAAATATAGTTTTGAGTTCTTAATCCATTCACCTTTTTTTCATCTCTGCTGGATTCCTCCCTTGCATGGGATATGAATGAACATGCCCACATCTGCCCTGATTATATTGTGGTTTTCAAGCCTCCTGCTAAATCCAAAGAAGGAAATGATAATTCATTTTAAATACCAGCTAACCGATCCCAAGGCAAGAACCAAGAGTTTGGTAGAGTCCCTAAGCCAACCTCTCCCAGGATGCCTTTTTCAATGCTGTTTGCTACAATTCCAATCAAAGATCCTACTAAAGATATGGATATTGTCAGTACATATGATGGAGAATTCAAGATTCTGAAATTGCTGTTGTGTGCTGCTTGATGCACATGGTGGAGCAGCTTTTCATGGAGTCTGATGCGGACACTCATAGCAAGAGAGCAGCAGCAACAGCTGCAGTTGCAGGAATTTCAATTCATGCAGGTTCTTGGCCAAGAGAGAAGATGAGAGGAAGCATCGTTTCAACATTGTCTGCTACAACTTCGGGATCTGTGCATCACAATCCTTCAAAGAGAGATCAAGATTTTTGGTAGCTTTGATTTTTATTGTAATTGTTATGATTATTCCTTCTTATAAGCATGGCTACATATCTAATAATCTTGTTATGACAATTGATGCTTTTTGCACCATTTAATGTACTTTTGCACTTAGTATATGTGAAAATTTTTGTTTTGTCCCAAATATTTATATATATATATATATAATGAGTATTATTTTTAGATAATTTAATGGACTACAATGATACAAAGATTTATAATCAATTAAAATTACTAATTAAAAGTGGAATAAAATATTTAAATTATATTTAAATGAATGTTTTAATGTAAATAACAATACTTAAATCTTGTCTTATCCTTAACATTTTATAACTTTGATTAGGGTTGTTAAAATAACTTATTGTTTGTGAGTAACTCATGTTCTGCTCGATAAGTAAGCAAACCAAACACAAACAATTTTTTGAGCTCGACATATAAACGAGGCGAACACAAACAATGATATTTTTTAACAAACTGAGTATAGACTCACTCAAGCTCGGCTCATTTACACCCCTAACTACTGCATGCATGATTAGGGTTTTCAAAATGATTTTTTGTTTGCGAATAACTCGTGTTCGGCCATGCTAAGCAAACGAGATGAACACAATAAAATTTTGTGTTTGAAATATAACCAAGTTGAACATGAACAATGGTATTTTAACGAGTCGAACACGAGTTGAGCCACGACTCGTTTACACCCCTACTTGCAGTGGTTGTTAGAAAGCTGTGATCTGACTTTTTCATATATATATATATATATATATATATATATATATATATATATATATATATATATAATAGTCACAACAACTTTTTAAACATCAACTTCAGGCCTGTTTCAGGCCTCTTTTTTCATGCGGTGCGGCCCCAAACCGCGACGCTACATCGTTTAGATGATAACTTTGCGACTACACACTGTTGAAGGCGGTGGAGCACGGGTCGCGGGATCGACCCCTAATATTACTTATTGCCCCCACGATCCTATTGTTTCACGAATGCCTTCTGCCTTAGCGTCCTGCTCGTTGTTCATGATCCTTCTCGCGAAGCCTCCTGCGCCTTCTTCTTCTGCAACCAAAAACGACGCCAAACCATGTAATCGTAAAGCCTCTTCTTCGGTGGCTTTCAACCACTTCTCAGCGGCTTTGATTCCGGGTTATAATACTTGAGAGAAGGTCGAGCTCTTTGAGTGTGAGTGGCTACTCTTCATGGAAGGTAGCTTGTGAGGCACGAATGGAGAGTATTTCGGGGTGCAGTGGATTTTTTGGCACATGGAGGGGCTTGTGGTGGTGAATCTAATTTTGCCGAAGATGAAGATGTGATGGTGGAAGGGTAGTTTTCTTAGTTCTTGGGCAAATTTTTTTTAGAGAAGTTTACATCCATATCACTGAAATTCTTAGAAGAGAAAATTCCTCACACACTTTTTTTTTGTACTATCCAATTTCTGATGCTTCAAATTTTGAAGCAATAATTTTAGAGCAACGACTGTTAGGTATGGCTCATATAGCAGAAAATTGGAGTCTTTTGAAATAAAGAGCTTTGTCTCCTGGTGAAGAGAAGTGTCTCTTGAATTTATCTATGGGTTTTTTTTTTTTTATCTATTTATAGATGTGTAACCCCGGGGTATGTGGACCGAACTTTGTAACTCCTCCGAAATAGTGAAATTTACCTCTCTGCTCCAAGGACGTAGGCATCTTTGCCAAACCTCATTAAATCTCTGTGTTTTCTTCTATTTTGTATCGATTCCTGATTTTCTTCGTCCAAAATTTCACGACAGCAACTATTTTTGCCATTTCAGATACTTCTATGTTTGTCGTTATCACATTTAACCTCATTAAATTTCAGATACTAATATAAGCAGTTGAATTACGACGCGGTTGGTATTATAAGCTTTTTGTGTACTATAGAAGAATTCCCAATGCAGTGGAATTACAGTAAGGATCACTACTGAGTTTATTTCTTTTGTATTGATAATGAGGTTATCCACAAAGTATAGTCAATGTGATGTGTTTTCTGCGAGTTGAAGCAAAGCAATTCTCATAGTTATGTTAATGACATTTTAAATGAAAGTTTCAGTGCTGGCATAAAGTTCTTGTACCTTATCATCTTGTAATGGCTGTGCATTTTACTGTACTTCTTTCATTCTCCCCCTCTCTCTCTCCCTCTCTATCTCCACCTCTCCCTCTCTCACTCTCTTTTGTAAATTGAAAGCATTTAGAATATATGCAAATAATTTGCACCAGAGCATAATTCTTAAGCTCACCGAGAAATGCAGATTTGGAATATATGCAAATAATTTGCAATGTAGCATAATTTGAAAGCATTTGTGTTAGGTATGGCTCATATACCAAATAAGGGACATATGATGGAGTGAAGCGGAAGCTTCTCTCCAATCGAGAGAGTTTCGTTATGTGGCTTGGGTACAAGGATAATTTTGTAATTACATATTTTACACTAGAGCTATATATATATATATGACTATTGTAATCTCAAGGAGTATTTTGTACTTTTTTTCTGAAAGCGAAAAGAAAGCCACCACTCAGTTCCCAAAGTTCCCAAAGACGTAGGCATCTTTGTTAAATCTCATTAAATGTGATCTTCCTCTGCATTTGTGTTTTTTTGCCCAAAGATTTTTCAATATTTTGGGATATATGCAATTTTTTTCTTTTCACTTTAATCTCACCGAGAAATGCAGTCAAAAGGACATTTGGAATATATGCAAATTTGAAAGCATTCGGAATATATGCAAATTATTTCATTGCTTTTCTTGCTGTTATTAAAGTTTAGGTGTAAGGTATGTAAGCTGAAAGGAATTTTGTTGTATGTATGTAAACGATTCTTCATCCTTCCCTTCTGTTGAAGAAATTGGTGGCTAAACAGATTTGGGTAAGCACAATTTATTAAATTTTGCTTGAAAGGTTGTATATCAATTTTTAAAAAAGTTAGTAAATGTGACATTTTTTTGTGTTATCATAAGGATTTGAGTGTTATGCATGCAAATATGAAAGTTTATAGCGCCTTCATTGATCTTGGTTTTTTGTCATGTTGTGGCAATGGCTTATCTTGGATATTACTACGTGAAGCACAACTATTTCATAGTGTTTGGATGTCTAAAGGGGAGAAATATTTCTTAAACATTTACATATTTAGTTGTTAATCACATATGTGCAGATTTTCTTCGTCTTCATGTGTTCGTATGCACGTTATTTGATTTCCTAACAGTAAAAGTGTTATTTTTTTCTTAATCTTGATATATTAACATGTTTTACACTTAAATTTCAAATGATGGGGTTAATGCAAAAATGTTTAAAAATGTTTGAATATGCATATTTTAGCTAGAAAAAACTCAAGCCCCTAAAACCACTTTTTCTTAGTTTTTCTCTGTTTTCTAAAATTTACGATGAGGATTCTTCATAGATTGGCTCTATGATTGAATGTGGTTATCTGCCGCATATAAGGAGCTATCATCTTTTTGAGGGAGCATAAGTTTGAGGAAGCTAAAGTAAGGTTCCATGAAATATTTGGATTGGGTTGTAATTTTGCTGAAGTTGGATTGAAAATTGATTGATGCTTATCCGGTGTAGCAGACAAGTCACTTCTTGTCTAAATTTGTTTTTCCTTACCCTATAACCTTTAATAAGTGATCTTTGGCTTGAAAAATAATTAATTCTTGTTAGTCCAAAAACAAATTCAATAGTTTGATATTCATTCTAGCTAAACCTGATCAGAATATTCAGACACAAACAATTTTTTTTATTTCTTATAGGTACTTATAATTGGCATCTCTCCTCTTTCTTTGAGGCTTCCGATTTTGAGGACGATGTACTGACAAACTAACTTGACATTTAATATTGCATGCTCTGGTGAGACGGTACATATATGTTTGTGTGATGTGAGATCAAATTTCGTGTTCGAGCGATATGATTATATATTGTGGAAAGATTGAAAGGATCATGTTCGTTGTTATTCTTATGAAATGATTTATTGATGAAGATCGTTAACGGCGGTGTTCTTTGATGACATTGTTAAAATTGAAGAGAATATTCCCGAATATTTATAGGTGTGAACGGATACGATCCCATGTGAAGGAGATCAAGTCTCCTAAAGTTGGATTATAAGTGGATTATTTGATCAAACTTAATGTTATAGTATCTTGAATTTGGGTACTTTTGTAAATAAGTATGTTTTAAAAATTTTAGTTTATGAGTTTGATAGTTTTTGTTGGAATTAGTTATTTAGATTTAATTTTTCTGAATTGGTATTGTAGATTGTTATTTTCTTTTTGAGAAATTTACCTATATACCACGCAATTCTTATGAATTTACAAATCATACAACTAAAGTTTGATATTTACATTTATACCGCTCTGGTGTTATAAACTTCTACATGACATACGTGTATTTGACTTTTGTAATGCAAGTAAAAATGATATTTTTGATGTGATGTTAAAGATTTGAGCGTTATGATTATAAATATTAAAGTTTAGTTGTTAGATATGTAAATACATGAGAATTTTGTGATATGTATACAAATGCTATTTCCTGTTTTGGTTTGAGTTTGCTTATTAGTATATCAAATCCTTATTGATATTATAATTGTCTATTTAAATATTTGTTTTTTTTTTAATATGCAATTCAGGGCCCATATGAGGCTGTGGTAGTTCGCACCGTTCCGATTATACGTTTAGTGAAATTATATTGTTTGTTTTTTCAAGAAATTGTGATGAGAAAGTTGCATTTTACAACCTCATTTGGCTAAACTATGGTGACTGTGTTGTCAGAAAATTGTAATATGAAATTTTCAAATAAAAAAAAAATTAGGCGTGTGAAGAGCGACAACAAAGCTTGCGATTGAATCCAAAGGAATCTTCGAGAAATACATATTTAAAAAATATTGTATTTTAAAATATGAAGCTTACGACAGTTACATAAAGCTATATATTTTTTTTAATCTTGAAAAACATAATAGGTATTATTATAATTAGAAAGAAATTACATAAAACTATACATTATTAATTTCTTGCTTGTAATTTTATTAGTTTTTTTCTTTTTCTTTAGCACTTTCGGTACTCACTTTTAAGTGAGTTGTGTATATGAACTTTTGTTCTGTTTTGACATGAATTTATGCTTCTGCGGTATAAAATATGTGGCTGTCACAGTTCGGTTTTAAATAACTTTACTAAACATGGGCAGAATAATCATTTTTTGAGAAACAACTGCTTTGTAGTTGTTTTCATAGAGCTGCAAAAAACAGACAGCCAACTTCCCTGCAACAGTGTTCCCGCAACAGCTTTCCCTACAGTACGCAACTACTAATCGAAAAGTTCGATAGTTCTGCAGCTGCCCCAAACAAACCCTTCAACAGCTTCACAACAACTTTTTCAAACAAGTGCATTCGACCTCCAAACATACCACAATATATCATAAAGTTATGCATGCAACGGTGCGTTTCGTTTTTAAAAGGTTGGTGATTGTCATATTTTCTTATGTGATATTGATGAATTGAGTGATATGATAGTAAATATACCAATTTATGTGCTATGTATTTAAATGCCCCTTTATCTTATTGATGAGAAAATAGTTCAAAAGAATATGCCAGTACATTAATAAGGGGAGGATGGGGTATTTGTTATCTTATCTATGCATGAGAAAATGATATTTTTTATGTGCTACAAGAATATGAATGATATAAATGCAAAAGGTAAAATTTAGCTCTTAGATATGTAAATACGTAGGAAGAGGTTGGCAGCTTATGTCTAACTTCCCTTACTATATATATATATATATATATATATATATATATATATATATATATATATATATATATATATATATTCTAAGTTAACTTCGCCAGCTGTGACATATTGGTACGGTAGTCCGCTCAAATCACGGATTCAAATCCTCTTCTAGTCAGTTTGTCAAAAGTAAGTGTGGTTTAAAAATAGTTAGACAAATGGCCTTGGATCTTTTTCTTTTAATATATATCTAACCGAAGTTAATCTAGCAAAATGAATAATTTTATAGAGACATTTTTAAAATATATTTATTCCGACTAGCAATAATTAATACACTAGTCATAAATTCTAAACACTAAAACACATAATTAAATATTTACATAGTTTATTTATGACGTCCATTCCACCCTTCACGATTATGCTTTTCCTTCCCCCGTCTCCACAAGCTCCAAGTCGCCGATTTTCTCGCCGGCGCCGGCGATCTCCAACGGCTTAAACCTGTAAAACGTCGCACAAACCAGATAATACCCAAAGTTGAAAACTTGCAATCCGGCGACCAACCAGTAGTAATAATCCAACCTTCCCCGGTTTATATCATTCTGCAACCAATTCCCCTGCTTCGTATTCTTCGTAAATTCGCTGATTAACGTGACCATCAACGTGCCCCCGTAGTTCCCCACCGAAGCCGACAACCAAAACAGAGCCGCCGCCGTGCTCCTCATGCTCTCGGGCGCCTGATCGTACAGAAACTCCATATGTCCCACCGAAGAGAACCCGTCAGCCACTCCATGGATTGCGTACTGCGGAACCAGAAAGAACACGCTGAGCTGACGTCCGGCGAGGGCTGCTCGGCGGCGATGGGTTTCTACGAGGGCGGCGGAGAGGTTGGAGAGGAGGGAGATGGCGAGGCCGATGGCCATGCGGCGGAGGTAGCTGATTCCGTTGGGATGGCCGGTGAGGCGGCGGGCCATGGGGACGAAGACGCGGTCGTAGATGGCGAGGGTGAGGAGCATGGAGATGATGGAGAAGATGGAGAGAGTGGCGGCCGGGATGTGAAAGTTTCCGGCTAGGCGGCGGTTCATGGAGTTGGCTTGGATGATGGTGAAGGTGTAGTTGTGTGAGGCAGCGGTGATGATGAGGATGCCGACGGACCAGATGGGGATCATGCGGATGATGGATTTGAGTTCCTCGACACGGTGAACGGTGGAGAGACGCCATGGACGAGGACGCCCGGTGGCGGAGAGGTCGCCGGCGGTGGGAATTGCCGCGCGGTCAAAAAATCTGTTTTTATAGATTTGTTTCGGTTATAACTTTTTTTGAATTTAGACGTAAGGTTAGCAAAATGGTAGATTTACATAAAGGCCCCTCAGATTTTATATATTTGGATACTGATCTGTTCATGAAATGTGTTTTAAATAATAAAATATTAATGTTTTAACGTGATTTGAAAATTTTAAGTGATAAAATTGTCAAGAAAAGCAAAATGTAGGTGTTAAATTTGTAAAGATATTTAAATACATAAGATTTGGGTGGTAATTGGTATTTATAGATATGCCCCTAATAAAATTAAAAATTGATTAAGTTAATAAGAGCCATTTGAATGGATACTTTGGAAATACATGTATTAAAAAAAATGTAAAATGTAAATATATTAAAAAGGAATTTTAGAAAATTAAATAATAATCATAAAGAAAATTGCAGATTTCCTTAGAAATTACCCTTAATGTTGATCTACCGAGGACATGAATTTATTTTGAAAATTTTATATATACATTCATATGACTAGCACTTAAAATTTGATAGTTATAATTATAACATTTTGATATTATAAATTTATACTTTTAAAAGAGATAATTTGCTTTTAAATAGTTAGTGAGTTCACCGAGTTGTATTTAAAACGTGATTTAAAAGAGTTAAATTATATATTAATTAAGTTTTAAGAAGTTAAATTTATTTTAAAAAATAATCTATTGATTTTTTATGGAATTTAAAATTTAAATATTATATAAACAGCTATAAAATTTTGCTATTGTATGTGGATTTAAGAATGATAGTTTTAAATTATTATAATTCAAAACACATTCGACTAAATATTAATAAATAAATAAATAAATCGAATCAATTTAGTGCAAATCAATTTTTTTAATTAATAAGATCAATAATTCAATGTATTGATAAGGTGATTAACTATGTGATTATTGTCATGTATTTTTTAATTAAATTTTAATAAGATCAATAATTCAATAGTAACGATAGTATTCTACCGAATAATTGTTCTAATATCTATAACATCCTCGGAGGAAATACAGCAAACAGCTTGCTTACGTCAAATGATCCGTATGCAAAAGCCTCCCAGCGATGGAAATATCGGCATCGAGCTCCTTATCCTGATACAAAACTCCGGCATCTGCCGGCAAGGCCAGCTTCCTCTTCCTCACGGCGGCGACCACCACTTGTGCCAGTCGGGCGAACGGGCTCCCCCCCGGTTTCCTCCTTATATAAAGCGGGTACCCGATGACAAACACGACCACTGATACAAACATAGCCATGGTCGGAATCCCAAACCCTAATCCCCAACCCACGTTATCTTGTATATAAACCACAACCGTGAGGGCAAGCAACACTGAAAATCCCATGGTGAAGAAGAAGAGGTTGAAGAAACTAGAGCCGGTTTTGGGTCCGTTGGGTTGGGGTCGATCGAGTTCGAACTGTTCTGCTCCGAAAGCAACGACGCAGGGCCGGAGACCGCCGGAGCCGATCGCCGTGAGGAGGAGGGAGAAGTAGAAGAATGCTTGTTGCCAAGCAGAGGCTTCGAGGCAGGAGGGGGATTGGAGAGGGCATGGCGGCGGCCGGAGAACGGGGAAAATGGCTGAGATAGTGACGCCTATCATGCCCTGTGAATAACATAATTGGATCATTTCGCATACATATTTACATGCATATCACTTAAAAATCAAATTTTGGGGTTTCGTTATGTAAATACGTAAGAATTATGTGGTATATATGTAAATTTTTCTTTTTTTTATTTTTTTAAATTATTTTCGAAAATTTAAAAAACATCCAAAATTTTTATATTTAATCGTTTAAGAAAATCAAATAGAAGCAAAGACGACTATCAATTTCACCAGCAAAAAAACTGAACAAACAACTCACTAGTTGATATATAATAGATCCAGCGGTGATGGTCCAGAAACGGCCGGCAAAAGAGTCGGCGACAAAAGCTCCGATGATCGGCGTGAGGCTGGCCGTGCCGCCAAAGTTAGTGAGAGTGTTAGTAGCCTGTATGAGAGGAAGATGAAGCTCATTCTGAAGATACTGAATCATATTCGCATTGAACCCCGCCGTCGCAAATCTATCACATATTTCATTTGCTGCAACGATAAAAATACAATTTTTAACGCTTATAATTTGAAAAAATATAATTTTTTGATATTATTAAGAAGAAGGAAAAAAAAAAAAAAAAAAAAAACTTACCGAGTATAAATGGCATGGTTCTGAGACCACCTTGCTGCTGCTGCTTCTTTTTCTTCTCCCCTCCTTCGTTTCCAGCCATGGTTTGTTTTTCTGCTTCCATGGAGGTGAAGAAGAAGAGCTCTGCAAGTCTCTGAAAATAATTGGGTGGAGAGTACTGATGAGTAAAGAGGTCTGCTGCTGCTATTTATGGCAGCATGTGAAAGGTTAATTAATTAAAGCTCGTGTCTTTCCACTCAAATTATTTTTGGAAGGTTTCCATACATGTCACTCGATTATTATCTATTTACATATCTTAAATCTAAACTTTTAATTTACATTTATAAATACACAATATTCTAACAGCATATTACCACCAAAATATTATATGTCTGAATATCAAACTTAAGTGTTAGATATGCAAATAAATAAGAATTGAGTGGTATGTGTGTAATTTTTCATTTTTTTTATTGATGTTTCAATATTATTTTTTTAGTTAATATCAAGTTAATCAGCAAAAAAAATATATATATATATTTTGACCGGTCAAGATACATTGCTTTCAAAGCTATAGTGGGCAGTTAAATACATACCACATAATTCTTATGTATTTATATATATATATATATATATATATATATATATATATATATATATATATATATATATATATATATATATATATAATTTAAATTTTCATAATAATAATAATAATAAAAATAATAATAAACCTTGTTGAGAAATTTACAGCAAAGAAACGCAAGAATCGACGCAATCCAAGAACACAAAGAGATTTAACGAGGTTCAAGCAAAGATGCCTACGTCCTCGGGAGCAGAGCTGGCCGACTTTCTTTTCACTAATCGAAAAGAAAGATGCATCACGTATCCAAATTCTAGTCCCTGAAGCTACTCACTGTGCTCATTTATAACGATAGAAGTACAATACGTAATTACAACATTACCCCTCTACTAACCATGCGGCGTCGTCCCGCACCCCCAACCCACATAATAAACTCCCTGCATTCGCTCGCTCCGCTCCAACATTAATTCCATATTGCGTATATGAGCCATACCTAACAAATCTCCACCTCGGCGAATATCCAGCTCTCTGCAGAGATAAATACCCTGGAGTTCCTCATGCGCCAACGTGGTCGGCCACCATGCTTCTCTAAGCAATCGTGAATATTCAACAAGTCCAAGCAATGCAAGAACTTGTTGATAAGAATCGGCTCGGTCAACATATCACCGCATTCTCATCGTGTGAACCTTCCGTAACAAGATCTCACCGTAAGTAATCAATTCTCCGATCTCGTGATACCCGACATCAATGTGCTTGGTCCTCGCATGGTACACCCTGTTCTTAGCCAAGTAATAAGACTCGACTATCACAATGCAACCGAACTCCACCTTGCTCAACGCCCAGCTCCTTCACTAGCCCAAGAAGCCATAAAGCTTCTTTAAGCAGCCTTCGACCATCGCCATATACTCGCTTCAGCTGTAGATAATGCCACAATAGATCGAACCGTCGATTTCCAAGCATATAGCCCTCCACCAAGAGTAAACACATACCCAGATCATGGACCTTCTACCATCCAAATCACCCGCATAGTCCGAATCAACGTACCCCACAACCGAAGGATCATTCGCTGATCGCCAAAGATAATTCCATGTCCTACAGCTGCCCTTCGTATACCCGAAAATCCACTCGATCGCTTCCCAATGTCGCCTTCCCGGTTGTAGACATGTATTTGCGTACTCGACTAACAGACATGAGCCAAATCGTGACGAGTACATACCATCGCATACATCAAGCGACCTAACCGCACTCGGCATAAGGAACCTTCGCCATATCTTTGATTTCCTCATCCGTCTTCGGACAATCGTTCGAAGAAAGCTTCGAAATGATTCGCCAATGGAGTGCTTACAAGGCTTAGCATCGCTCATCTCAAACCCGTCTCAAGCACTTTCTCAACATAGCCTCGTCGAGATGGACACGATCGTCTTCGAGCCTCTATCCCGCCGAATCTCCATTCCGAGAATCTTCTTTGTAGGACCCAAATCTTTCATGTCAAATTCCCGGCTTAACAAAGCTTTCAAACCTCGGATATCATTCATATTCTTTGCAAAGAATCGAATATCATCAACATACAAGTAGAGAAAAATAAATGTATCATCATCAAGGCTCTTAACATAAACACAACAATCATACTCACATCGCCCGTAGCCAATCCGAATCATGTAGGAGTCGAACCGCTCGTACCATCGTCTCTGAGATCGCTTCAACCCATACAACGATTTCTTTAACTCCGCAAACCGGATGCTCCTCGTCCAGTGTCGAGTGAACCCTTCTGGTCGCTCCATGTAAATCGCTCCTCCAAATCACCATGTAAGAAAGCAGCTTTAACATCCATCCGCTCCGGATGCGGATCCCAAATAGCTACCAATGCAAGTATCGCCCGATCGAAGTATGTCCGACTACGGGGAGAAGATTTCATCATAATCTATCCCCTTCGCCGAGAAAATCCCTTTGCTACCAATCGAGCCTTAAACTTTTCCCCTTCTTTTTCCGATACCGCCGGCTTCCTTTTATAGACCCACTTGCACCCAATAGCCTTCTTTCCCTCGTGAAGCCGAACTAGCTCCCAAGTGTGATTCTTCCGCAAAGACTCCATCTCCTCAACCATCGCACCCATCCACTTCTCTTTCTCCCGGCTGGTAATAGCTCCTCGAAAAGTGGCTGGATTGTCACCGCCGGCGAGAAGTGCAAAAGAGACCAAGTCTTCGTAGCCTCAATCTGCTAGGAGGCCTTATACCGGTGCGTCTCCGTCTATCTCCGGCTAGATTGTAATTCGCGGATCATCCGGAATGGAATCACCGAGTGTCGGATTCGAACCTTCAACTCTCTCGACTAGCTATCGAACGCCGCTCTAGATCCATCCGCACTCGTCTCCGAATCGGAACCGTTCCCGGCACCTTGTCTCGATTGTGCCGCAACATGGATCGCTCATCAAAGATCGCATCTCTACTAATCACCGCCTTCTTTGCAATAGATCCCAAAACTTGAATCCTTTCACACCTTTCTTATAGCCCGTAAAGATGCACTTCTGGATTTTGGATCAAGTTTCGATCTTTCATCTTCGAGTACATGCACGTAGGCAGTGACAACCAAAAATTCGTAAGTGATCAAACTTAACTCGGATTACTCCGTCCATACCTCTTCTGCAACCTTGCCACCTAATGAAGCCCGAGGTGATCTATCGATGAGATAAGCATGCCATATTCACGCCTCCGCCTGAAGTTTTTAGGAAGCCCCGCATTCGGCTCTCAAGCATCTTGCCCTCTCGCCTAAGGACTCGTTCATCCTTTCGCAACACCATTCCGTCGTGGTGTCTTCCGCACCGAAAAATGCCTCCGAATCCCATGCTCCTCGCAAAACTTCTTAAACCGTGAATCCGTGTACTCCGTGCCATTATCGTATCTTAGATACTTCGATCTTTCTACCGCTTGGTTCTCCACCTCGCCTTTCCACAACTTGAATTTAGAGAAAACTTCGCATTTCGCTTCAAGAAATACACCCAAACTTTCCTAGAAAAATCATCAATAAAGGTAACATAATACCGAGATCCTCCCACTGATGCTTCCCTGGTAGGGCCCCATACATCAGAATGTACATAATCAAGAATTCCTTTAGTTTTATGCTCTCCAGTGATAAAACTCACTCTGGTCTGTTTTCCAAGAATACGTAACTTACGAATTCCAACTCGCAGCTTTTCACACCATGCAAGCAAATTCCTTTTATGCAATTCCGCCATCCCACGTTCACCGAGATGACCCGTACGCATATGCCATAGCTTTGTATTATCATCATCCGACTCAACCGAATGAACTCCACCTACAACCGTATTCCCCAACAGTTGTAGATATTACCTACGCGTTAACTTTCCTTTCATCACGCTCGCTGCACCCTTCACAATCCCGATGGTTTCCCTATCCTCATCCGCCTTAGGAATAAAACCATTTCGATGTAGAGTGCCCAAGGAGATCGATTCTTCTTCAAATCCGAATATGTCCGACATCACATAAAGTTCTAACCGTGCCATCATACATCTTAATTCGACTTCTCCAATACCAAGAATATCATGAAGCATCTATCATCACCCAAATAGATCGAACCGAATTAGTTGACTCGTATGAAGTAAACCACTCCTCGTTAGGTGTTATGTGATAAGAGCACCCTGAATCAAGAATCCATGCATCCGTTAACTGAGTTGCTGAAACTGAAAGCATATCACCATCACTGGCATCTGAATTTTCACCCTGCACCACATTCACAGACTTCGATGGTACAGCACTTTTCTCCGCAGTCTGTTGCTTCAGCTTCGGACAATCCCTCCTCATATGACCTGGCTCCTTGCACTTGTAGCAACGAATCGTCTGTTTGCCTTTAGACTTAGATCTGGAATTTCGCCTTCCAGATCCCTCCTTCTCTTTCTTCCTTCCACGATCCCGTTTACCCTTAACATATAAACTGTCGCCATGAGAGCTTTCCCCGCATTCTCGCTTCCGCCGGTTATGAGCCAACAACGCCGCAAGTAATCTCATCAACTTTGATAGTTTCTTTCCCATATGTCGAAGTAGTCACTGCGTGTTCATAGGAAGAAGCGCAACGAACACAATAGAATCATCGCTCGGCCTTCATCCTCAATAGTCACATCAAGTCTCGATAAATCCGTGATTATTTGATCGAAACCATTAATGTGTTGCGCCGTATCGAACCTTCCCGCATCTTCACCCCATACAGCTTTTGCTTCGTATACAATTTATTCGTCAGGGATTTCGCCATAAATTGAGTCTCCAATTTCTTCCAAACCTCCCCTGGAGATTTTAGATTCATCACGTGGTACATAACTTCATCTGCCAGACATAGTCGTATGGTTGCTGCCGCTCGTTGTTGCAATTCCTCCCAATCTTCATTCTCCATGGCATCTGGTTTTGTTGCCCGCAAAGCCTTCAGGATCCCTTGTTGTGCCAACAAATCCTTCACTCGTGTTTGCCACAACCCGAAGTTACCGGCTCCATCGAACTTCATCACCTCGAATTTCGCACCGTAAATCGCCATCGGAAAATCGATCTTGCAACGAACCTTCTCCTCGCAAGAATAAAATTGCAACGAACTTTTCTCGATAAAATTCTTCCGCAATTGTTGAACCCGAAATTTCTTACACAAAATCTTTCCAAGAAATTTCTATTCAGCATTTTTTTTTTTTTTTTTTTTTGGTAAAGGAATGAAATTTTATTCGGATTTTATTCCTTCAGCAAAAGAATGAAATTGCCTTGATTAAGTTTTCATTCTTTATTAGGCTTTCCTTAATTTCCAGAAAAAGAAAACTTTCCTTAATTAAGATTAACTTAATTAAACATCCAGAAAAGCCCTTTTTCCTTTTCCTTCTCCGCGTCCTCCGCCTCCAACTGCTCGCGAGATTTTCTTCCTCCCTGTCGCGCGATCCGGGTCGCCTCCCTCGCGCGAACAACCGTTCCGATCCCCGCAGCTCGAAGCGCGATCTCTCCCCGCCGCCGCGATGCCGAGCCGCCCGCGAATGAAGTCTCCCGCCTAGATGCGATCCAAGCCGTCGCTAGAAATCGTCGAGCCTTTGGAGCCCTCGCCTTGAGGCCCCTTCGCCAAAATCCGTGGTCGCTCTTCGTCTCCGACGCCGATTCCTCCGGATCCGCGAACCCTCTCGCGAGACCGTCGCAAATCCCAATCAAAGCCCCGCCGAATTGTCGCTCGCTCCAACCAGCTCGCAAAAATTTTGCGTCGTCGATTCTTCTTCTCCCGAGCCGCCGATTTCTCCGTGCCCTCGAACCTCGCCTCCGATACCACTCGTTGAGAAATTTACTAGCAAGAAACGCAAGAATCGACGCAATCCGAAGAACACAAAGAGATTTAACGAGGTTCGGCAAAGATGCCTACGTCCTCGGGAGCGGAGCGGCGACTTTCTTTTCACTAATCGAAAAGAAAGTACTGAATCACGGACTCAACTCTTAGCCCCTGCGGCTACTCACTGTGCTTATTTATAACAAGTAGAAGTACAATATGTAATTACAACATTACCCCTCTACTAACCAGCGGGCGTCGTCCCGCACCCCCAACCCACATAATAAACTCCCCAGATTCGCTCGCTCCGCTCCAACATTAATTCCATATTAGGTATATGAGCCATACCTAACAAACCTCTATATTTTAACATTTATATATACGGCACATCATATTTATCTTGAAGTAATGAAATATACATTTTATTTGTTGAGAAATTAGTGCAGATAAACATAAGAATCAACAGAATAATAAAAAATATAAAGATTTAACGAGATGCACCAATATGCCTACTTCAACTGGAGTAATAAGCGGTAATGACTTTTTGATTTCTTGAAAAAACAATACATACTCTTAAGCTTACAAATACAACATATATATTTAACACTAGTGTATAATATGTAATTATAAAATTACACCTGTACCGTACCCTCAACACACATATGTATATATTCCACTCCACTCCGCTCACTCGCTCTATTTCGCTCTAGCATCTATCCCTTATCTGGTGTATGCGTCATACCTAACATTTTTGCATAGATTTATGATAATGTGTTATATTATGAAAGTTTAGGAGTTAGATATGCCAATATCTAAGGATTGTGTAGTGTATATATGTTTGTGCAAAATAAGTGTTGTCTTATTTTTATTTTCTTACAATGGACTTTATCATAAAGGAAGTCTCTAAGAGTTTTGAAGTTAATAATGATTGAAATAATGATCAAGATATTCATCTTTATTCAATTATTTTTTAAAAATTTGTGTTTTAATTCGACACCCAATACTAAATTAGGAAAAGGCAAAAAGTCATGGTATCAAAACTAAAGACGTGTCTAGGATGAGTTTCAAAAATCTTGGTATTTGCACTGAGGATATTTATGTAATGTATTTATTTCAAAATAAATTTAAAACCTTAAAGCATATCATGACATAGAGTTTGAGAAGGATATACATTATAATAAAAAATTTCAAGAAATTCGATATTAAAAAAGGATCATTTAGATATCTAACACCCAATTCCTATGTATTTACATATCTAACACCTAAACTTTATTTTTTACATGTTTGCCTCCCAAATCCTCGTATCAAATTGAAAATATCACCTTATTTTAATTTTTTTAAAGTAAAATAATACCTTTTTTACGTATACAAAAGATGCTATATATCTTTCGTCCATTTTTTGAAATTCTCACTCGAATATCAAAATTCATGACCCATATATTTCATTTTTTTTTATCAAATTCTCAATAATATGATCGAAACAATCGCAAACATATTAGTTCGGTAGTTAAAAAATATTACATGGGTGTAAGATTTTGTAAATAACAATGTTTCGGGTGCCACGTATATAATTATCCCAAAAAAAAAAATTAAAGCCTAGGTGTTAGATTTGTAAATACATATGAATTGAGAGTTATGTGTGTAAATATTCCTTTAAAAAAAGATAGACGAAACGCAACAGTAGAAAAATTAAAGACATCTCACTTTAATAACTTTTTATAAACTAAAATATTAATGCATTTGAGGTGGTAAAAATGTAAAAACTAGCATTTAGGTGTTAGTTATGTAAATACATAAGAATTGGGTGGAATGCATGTAAAAGTCCAAAATAAATATTATATTATGAACAATTTTCAAATTTGATACCATAATTTATTTTTTCTTGTATAATTTTTTTTACAAATTAAAGTGATGATATACGTCACAATTTTTCAAAAATAAAATGGTTAGTGAACATTATTGACAAACATAGGGCCATTTTGTCCTTTCTCCGAATCATTGTCCTTCAAGCATATGGTAACATTCCTTTTTTTCATGTTTATGTCTATATGAGAATAATACTTTCACTTAATAATTAATAAGAAAAAATAATTAATTCTATCAATTAATTGAGACTCATGATACTTCAAAGTTGACTCATTTTGAGAGAATATTTTGTGTAGAGTCTTCATGCAAGTAGACTTCCAGTACAATCATGTTGTATATAGTTGTATTCATTAGTACAATCATGAATACAACCCTGTACAACACGGTTGTACTGCAGCCCGCATGCATGCGGACTCCGCAGCTAATATTCTTTTCACTTATTCTCATGGTAAATATTACATGTGGTCATCCACACGTGCAAATTAAAGGTGACATACTTAGTATATCTTATCTGCAAACCCAGATAATTCACAATATTTTGTCAAGTCTCACATTAAAGTTTGTTTTACTCAAATGCTAGCTTAGATAAAGTGGAGTAATTGAACCACTCGCCAATTCACAACTCGGCAATAGAAGCTCGAGGGCTCGTCTATTCGACGATTTGTCGGCTCAAACATGATCGCGAGTGTGTGCGCGCGAGTGTGTGAGTATAGTCATGTATATAGCGTAGTAGGTATCATTACCGTCCCAAATATATGATCCACAACTTTGTGCTACCTTATGCATTTTCTTCTTTCAAATGATAAAAACGAGGGCTTCTTTCTCTTTTTATCTGTTACTATTATTTATTTATTATTATTATTTTTTGGAAGTGTTATTCTTTAAGTAAAATCATAAATTGTAATTGAATGTAGGTTATGTCCAGAGTATATAATTGCCACAATGAAATTAGCAATAAATAGTAAAATTTAATATATTCTCATGTTAAGTAGGTAATTTAGTAATTTTACATATCTGCCCCTTATAATAGAGACAAAATAGCCAATGTCCTTTACACAAATAATGCCGTGCAGTGACCAGATAAAAAAAAAAAAAAAAAAAAAAAATATCAATGAAGAAAAATGTCAGGCTTTTCTTGATGTCTAATGTTAACCATGTAAATGCAAGAATATTAAATGTATTTCATATCAAATTATATAGATATAAAATCACTGATTTTTTTTTTATTTAAAATTTTAGGTTAGATCAATAATTCACCCTTGCATATCAGAAAGAAGGTGCATCTGGAGAGGATAAAAGACATACTGCCCTTGAAGAATCCATCAGATTGGACCCACCTGGATGAATAAGTCGCCTATCACCATGGACGGGAGTCACTCTGTCAAATAATCACCCACCTAATAGCCGCCCGACCTAGCAGCTGCCCAACTATACTCATGGGCCTCACAGGCCATATTTATGTACAAATTAAAATACCCCTGCCATACCTACGTGCTTTAGGGGTAGATTAGGTAAATAAAATGCGACCCCTTTCTATAATATAGGTCCATATCATAAATAAAGGTTACACAAAATTAATGTTCATGATTGTACTGTTGCTCTCCTTTCTTTCTCCCCCCATCCTTCAACACTCTATTCCTTGGGCAGGTCTCCCATACAGTTTTAGATTCAACATATATAATACGATAGGATTTGAAATATTTAAGATATAAAATAAGTATTAAATATATAAATACAAAATATTGTGCGGTCTTTATGTATATGTTTATTTTAAATTTTATATTTATAGCTTTTGATCAATATATGAAAATGTGAATTTAATTTTTTTTAATTAATAATAGTTATATGTTTGATGTGATACTCAAGATTTGAGTGTTATAACTATTAAAATTTAAAATTTAGGCTATTATATCATCTCTTATTCTTTTTTTAGTTAATTTTCAAAGAGATAAGAGAATAATCTTTAATCCGTATCTAACTGCACCTCATGAGTTCGAGTGTAAGACAAGAGAAAGAGAAACAAATAAACAAAGAGAGAGACGTGCATAATAATGAATAGTAATCAATTAGAACTTTTTTCATAAAATGACCCCCTATTTATAGACGAGAGGGATACAATATATAAACTTACATGTTTCGCTCTACTTTAGTACGGGCATTAAGAGTTCTTCTACGAAGGCAATCATGTGAGTAGGCTACATTCTAGCTCCGTCGACTGAGCTCTATAGTCTTTGGTTTGGTAATGCTTACACGGTCGCCGAGTTGAGCCGATCGTCTTAGCTCTGTTGTCGTCAAGACTGCGGGTCGTCCATTCCGTTGATTATTCTTTTGAGAGATTTTGTGGCAGACATATTTTTACAATATAATAAAAAAATTAATCATCGCACTTATATTAGAAAAATAATAATGACTTTTAGATTCATTCAAAAACTACCGAGTTCTTTTCTTTTAAAATGTCCAACATATAAAATCTAATCGGTAAGATCTAGAGTTTTTTTTAATAATACATAGAATCTTGAAAAGCGATATGCATCTCAATGATTGCTGTCATAAAACTCCTCATGAATGCGACACGTAGCAGCAATGCTTGGGCCCCTGACGGAGCACGACAAAAGAGGACAAAAACGGGTCGCCGACTTCGGGCCAGTCATGACCCGACCGGCTCTCTTCTCTTTACGACCGAGTTAGGCCCGACGGTGTGGGGCCCAGCTGAGGGCATGCGTCGACGCGAACTGCCCACCGGTCGGTCGGCATCGAGTTGAGCCGGATGGCCGGTTTTGCGATTTGACCGGTGCTGGAAAGTGGATTCTGGTCGGCGGTTTAAGATGCGGCCAAAGCTTCTTATGGAAAAAGCAGTTCATTTTTATCATGAAAATTTTATTTTATTTTTTTTTTCTTTTCTTATTTTAACAATGTTCTTCTCGTCTAAGGATCAACAGCAATAGTTAGATTAGAACAGCTGATCAAGGAAATCAAGTCGATCAAGCTAGTGAAGTCTGACCAACGATCCCAATTCAACACAATCAGATGAGCAGGTCTTGCTGAACCACGACCCATCATTTTCAACTGACCGAGTTAGGAGGCAGCTTAGTCATAGGCCAATATATGTAAAATAACCAAAACATCATGTAATGCCTCGTTTGGAATTAATATTATTTATTTTTTTGGATTTTGAATTATGAGCTGTATCACATTGCCTACTTGTAAAATGAGAATGATTAAGCTGGGCCGGATCTTAACGAGCTTCATCTAGCGAAGGCTTAGAGGGTGAACCATCAGCGTAGTTAATATTTTGGGCCCAACTTTTACTATTCCTTTGGTAAGGGCTTGTATGGTGACTATGGGCCAACATTTGTGATAATTAACTAAAATGTGATTGCAACTCTTTTTTAGTCTAAAGGGGCTGATAACTTTACAAAAATGTCATAGAAGAATTAACAACTACTGCATCATCTATCACTGTAGTGCCTTTGTAGAGCCTTGCAAAACATAGAGTCCAATAAACTTTTTTTGTCCTTTCATGATAAGAAAAGAGCATTCGACAACCTTTAAAATCCACATTCACCAAAGTACTTGTACTATTAGCATCAAGAGTGCTTAAGAAACTTAATTTTTTGTAGATCTCAGACATGTCTTACATCTCCAAGTTTCATAATTACTCTATCATACATCTTGGTTTCAAAACTTTCAATAACAATAATCTTACACTGAAGATTATTGTCCGTTAACAAGATACTCTTATGCATCGTTTCAAATGTTTAGGGACACTTTTTAAATGTACATGTTGAATTAAGAACCCAATCATCACAAGGTTCATTATATGAGACAACTATGAGTTCATCATCACCAAATACTTCTTCAACAAACTTGACTTAATCGGATTGATCTGATGTTTGTCTTTCAGATTTGAAGTTGTTTTCTTTATTTTTATATTGTAACTTACAACATCTGATTTGATATCCCCTTTTTTTTCTTATAATAATTACATATCTTGTTCTTAACTTTAGATTTTGATATAGTCATTCTGTCAGCAACATAATTTCTCTCTTGAGTTCCACTTAAATGACAAAGCCTACTCCTTCAACAACAAGTTTATCCATAAGTTGCTTCATATTGTTCTTAGAAAATAGAGCATCATATATTTTGTCTAAAGTAATTGCCCCTCGCTCATACAGGATAATATCTCTAAACATTGTATATGATGAAGGAAGTTAACACAAAAAGAATAAAGTTAAATTTTTTTTTGTCATGCTTTACTTTCATGACTTTCAAATTAGAGATAATTTCTTAAAGACAATTAAGTGATTTATACCATATGCACCTTATGCCATTCCATGAGAGTGCAAACACAGTTTCAAGTGCAAATTACTGGTCAGACTTTTCATCATGAATAATAGCTCTAATTTGAGTCACGATGCAATAATAATATCTCATTTAAACATCTTATAAATTTTGATTTGATAAATGAAGATGAATATGAGAAAAAGTCCGTCGACCTTTGCATTGCTTCTCCTCTCGTAACTTTGATAAGGATATCATTTTGAGCCCAAATAACACATCAACTAGATTCATTTGTGTTAAGATATTATAAATCATAACCTGTCAGTGAAAATCAAATATTGTGATCTAAAAGAGGGAAGTAGTACTTCACTGTTGTCATCGTCATGATCATAACTTATCTTTGATATCACTTGTTATAACTTGATTTTGAATCGATGCAACAAATAATGAAATAAACAGAAGAAAGAACATAGATTTTACGTGAAAAACCTATGATGGGAAATATCACGAGCAAATGAGAAGAATTCACTGTAACAAATAAGAGATTATAAATGAAAACTTTCAACAACCATAAAAGCCAAAACAAAAAAAAGTTTGTCCTCTTATATAAAACAAGAGGTGTAATTATAATCAATAGTGAATCCCCTAAGAAAATAATTTAAAAAGCAGACGGAAAAAACAATAACACATGATTGTAATCTAAAGATTGTTATAAGATTGACCAAAAGTCGAAATTTTTAATAAATGTGTCACAACTTTGGTCTAAAGCTTAGATCCGTGTGCTATTACAAAAATTACAATATCTCCATGCTAATTCATATGGAACATTTCTCTTCTTTCCTGACATTATTCAGCCAAGGAGATCACAGAACTCCAATATGTACTAATGGGATTCTCCAATTACGAAAGTAAATATTTTTTTTAAAAAATATAACAAATGACTATAAAAAAACATATTAAGAAAATATTGCATCGATATTATTTAAAAAAAGGACATTTACAAATACCCCCCTAAAGAATATATATTTACATATCCGATAACAAAATTCTGTTTTCTACATTTACATTTCAAATCTTTCGTATCACATCAGAACATTTGTAATTTAAAGTTAAATATTAAAAATAAAATACAACTTTTTAATAATAGACGAAGTGATTGAGCGTCTCCCCCTCTCTTAAAAGAACATAACGAAAAATGCCTTGATACGAGAATTATATAAAACGAGGCATCGGTAGGTTCATAGATTGGGCCTAATATGTACTGGACATTATTACTATCAATAATGGGCCTTACAATTTGTATTTCTTTTTACCGCTAGTTTGTCAAGAGGCGTCGGTAATAATTATTAAAAAGTTATTTTGATGAAAAATCATAAACATATTTTAAAAACTCTTCAAATGAAGCAAAATAAAAGTAGGGTTCTAATGATGACTTAGATTCCGTTTGGGGCAGCGGTGCGGTGGCGGTGCGAAATTGCACCACAGTATTGTTTGTTTGGGTGAACTGCATTTTGGCACGCTGAAATATGCATTTTCCCGCTGGTCATAACTAGATGTGGTGATAGTTTTTCTAGTTGCAGCTATATATATAGTAATTGCCACCGCAGTTTTTTGAATATCAGATTATTTTTTAGCTGCTTCATAACTGTTTTTTAATAACTGTAGCTGCCCCAAACAGACCCTTAAGGTTTATCTGGGATGTCGGTGTGGTGTCGTATTGTAGTTTTTCCTATTTTGCAAAACTATGTTCTTTTTTAAAAAACTTCAGCTAAAAGCTACGATTTGTTATCGAATTCGGTTGAGTGCTGGGACTGCTAGAAAGTTACGTTTAAAAAAATAATAATAAATAAAATTTGAAAAAAACACCACAACTTTTTGAACAACAATTTATTCTAGAGCAGCTTCACAATTACTTCTTTGAACCAGTGAAGCTTCGTCAATTAAACCATTAATTTATTTTATGTTATGTAGCTTTAGTCTAGCAAGAAAGACCCTCTAGCAACTTTAATATCATTATATAGTTTTGACAACTGATAAAGTGAGAGTAGAAGGAACAATTCACTTTTCCTTGATATTAGTGGAGATGTTTGGGGACAAGTGGCATTTATTTAATTTAATGTATGTAGTCAAGTCGCAATTAGCATAAAGTGTCATCCTTAGGAAGACAGTGCATTAGTCAATCCTTAGTGCTATTATTTTAAACAAGAGTTGGTGAAGTGTGAGGAAACTAACATATAAAGTAAGATATTTTGCACTCTTATGGTCATGCTATCTTTTAAAATATGATATTTTCTTACTTACAAAACATTATAAAATACGTCTTAAATCAAACAAATATATTATGGAGCTGTCTTTAAAATTTAAAATTCTTAGAATTTATAATCACTCAACAGAGAATTAAAATCAACCCACAGAAGTTTAGTTTCATACAAATTGTGATACACAAAAAAATTTAAAGGATGTTTACGGTTTAAAGGCTTTGATTCGAGTATAAATTTCTAGAAATTATAATCCAGATAGCGATGAATTAAATTTAAAACAGTTTCATTTTAAATCCAACCAATGTGTCTCACCATATAAATGCCTTCACCACCATTCACCCAACTACTTTAATCTTAAAGTGTTCAGTTGTCGTTGCTACCCATGGCTTAGACATCAAGCTATTAGAAACTTTAATACGTAAAAATTCAATTTCCGTTCACATTCTTGTTGGAGAAAAAACAACAAAACTTAAATTTTTTTTTATCATCTTAAGGCGGAAGCGTACCTGAATCCATTTGATCGATTGCAAGCAATGATCTTCCAATCTGCAGATTTTTTGGAGTTTTCCTTAGTCTCTCTCGTTGATGGGGAACAAGAGAATTTTTAGTCATGCAGATCATGGACCATTACCCCTCTATTTAATATAACCAATGGGTGGTTACAAGAATTGCTAAATTCCAATTTCGCCCTCATCAAATCGAATTTGCACTTATGGTATCCACACTTATAATTTCATGACAAATGTGCCTAAAGTCATAAACTTTATTAATTAATTAGACCACAATAATTTTGACTTGTTAAATAATGACCCAACACATTTATTAATTACATTGCAGTCCCATAAATTATCCAACAATCTCCCACTGAACTATATATGTAAAAAATAAATGAGTCAACCTTAGAGCGCTCAAAATTTGTTGTCATTATTATAGAGACACATTACAATCTCGTCCATTAATCATATCAATATAGGATCAAAGCAGTCTTCATTGTATTTGTCACAACTAAACCCATTAATGGTCACACATATTAATATAATCAAATGACATAGATCAATCATGAATGTGTGGAATGAAAATTACATGCAAGGTGGTCAGTTCATGTCAATTTTCAACTGGTCCTACTTTACTTAAGTGAGATCAAACTTTAACTTTACAGAGTGTAATGAACTGAATAAAATACCATATTTCTGATCAGAAAATATCCAAATATGTTTTGTACATAAAATAAAACATATAAATAAAAACACAAATTAACAAACTCCCACTAAATCTAAATTTTCTCAAGCTCTATAACACCCATATGAGTAGTATGCTCATGAAAGACCCTGGGTATAAGACCCTTTGTAAGGGGGTCCACAATCATGGAGTTTGTTCCAATATGCTCTATGCAAATCTGGCCACTTTGTATTCTTTCCTTCACAACAAGAAATTTGATGTCAATATGCTTTGACTTGGATGAACTCTCGTTGTTATTGAATACAATACAATTGATTTATCGTCACAAAATAACTTTAGTGGTCTTTCAATTCCTTCCATAATGCGCAACTTAATGACAAAATTTCTCACCATATGCCATGGTTGGATGCCTCATAACATGCTACATACTCGTCGCCATAGTAGATGAAGCTATTAGTGTTTGTTTTCGCACTCCTCCAGGATATAGCTCCACCACTTAACAAAAATATGTAGCTCGATGTGGATCTTCCGTTGTCTTGGCATCCAAGAAAATCGGAGTCGAATACCCAATGATCTCCAAACGATCCGATCTCCTATATGTAAGCATGTAATCTTTTGTTCTCCTTAAGTACCTCATAACCCTTTTGTCGCTTTCCAATGATCCATTCCCTGGCTACTTAAGTATCCGCCTAAAACTCCAACAATGTACGCAATATCTCGGCCGCGTACAAACTTGAGCATACATAAGACTCCCTATTCGTCGAAGCATGGGGAATCTTTTGCATTTCCGAATCTCAAGGTTTCCTTTGGGAACCGATCGAGACCGAACTTGTCTCCTTTAGCGACAGGGGTGTCAATTGGTCTACAATTCCGCATGCCATATCTTTTAAGCACTTTATCAATATAGCTCTTCGTGATAATCCAAGAATACACCGAGAACGATCTCGTGAATTTGAATTCCCAAAACAAATGAGGCATCACCAAGATCTTTCATCTCAAAATTATTTGATAGAAATCTTTTGGTTTCGCAACATGTCTATATCATTTCATGGCAAGCAGTATGTCATCCACATACAAAATCGAAAAATATACTTTATCCCACCGAATTTATGATACACACAATCATCAATCGCATTCATTTCAAAACCAAATGATAGAATCACTGATGAAATTTGTGATACCATTGCCTGGAAGGTTGTTTGAGCCCATAAATGGATTTCGTCGCTTACAGAAACATATTCTTTGGGTCTCCTATTACAAAGTTTTCCGGTTGCACCATATGGATTGTTTCATCAATGTCTCCATCGAGAAATGCGGTCTCGACATCCATTTGTTGTAGCTCCATATCATAATGAGCAACAAGTGCCATGATTACTCTAAAAGAGTCCTTTGTTAAACCGGAGAAAATGTCTCTTTATAGTCAATCCCTTCCTTTCGAGTAAAGCCTTTAGCTACAAGACGAGCTTTATGTCTTTCCACATCGCCTTTCGAATCCCTTTTAGTTTTAAAAATCCATTTACAACCAATGGGTTTCTTTCCTTCGGCAATGGAACAAGTTCTCAAACTTTATTGTCTCGCATGGACTTATACTCCTCATTCATCGCTTTGATCCATTTTTCCGAATTGGAACTTTGCATAGCTTCGATGAAAGTTGATAGGATCATCTTCCATCATACTAATATTTTCCTCATGTTCTTCGAAGAAATACAATATAATCATCCGAAATAGCATTTCTTCTTTCCCTAGTGGATCGTCGCAAAAGCACTCGCTTCGAACTTGTTCTCGAGGTTGTTGAATTTGTTCCTCGAGGGGTTCTCGATTTGCAACTTCGATCAAAGTCGGAGTAAGATCCCGATCATTATCAAAAGCAATTACAGGAATATGAACCAATTCCTCTTCAACAAGAGTAGTATGGTCTCGATTCCTCCTCAAAGACAAAGTCTCTAACCTCGATTTCTCCCCCAAATTCAATATCCTCAAAGAACACTCGCAGCTTCCCGACTCAAAAATTATCTTTAATTTGGGATCATAAAACTCGAAACCCCTAGATCGCTCCGAATAACCAACAAAGTAGTCGCTTACAGCTTTAGGGTCTAACTTTTTCTCAAGTGGCTTGTAAGGCCTCGCCTCACTCGAGCAACCCCAAACATGAAAATGCTTTAAACCGGGTTTTCGCCCGTCCAAAGCTCATAAGGTGTAATTGCAATCGCTTTATTTGGTACTCTATTTCGAATGTAGGCCGCCGTCTCGAGTGCTTCTCCCGCAGTGAATTCGGTAAGGTAGAATGACTGATCATACTTCTTACCATGTCTTTAAGAGTGCGATTTCGTCTTTCAGCTACACCATTCATGCTAGGTGAACCTGACATAGTGTATTGTGGGACAATTCCACACTCCTCTAGGAATTTAGCGAATGGTCACAGACGTTGTTCACCTAAACCGTCATATCTACCGTAGTATTCACCACCACGATCATATTTGACTTTTTTATTCTTTTTCTTAGTTGGTTTTCAACTTCAGCCTTATAAGATTTGAACACGTCCAATACTTGGGACTTCTCATTAATAAGAAATAGGTATGCATATCTTGAATAATCATCTATGAATGATACAAAATATTGTTGACCATTCCAAGAAGCTGTAGAAAATGATCCACAAACATCCGTATGTATCAATTCTAACACTTCTGTAGCTCTATATGCACCTAATTTCTTTCTTTTGGTCTGTTTTCCCTTAATGCATTCAATACAGACATCAAAGTTTGTAAAATCAATGGAATTTAGAATTTCATCTGACACAAGTCTTTCAACTCTATTTCTAGAGATGTGACCTAAACGCTTGTGCCATAATGCTCCTGAATTTTCATTATTAATTTTTCGCTTAAGTACCTCGTGATTCCACATTCGAGTTTCATTATAAGAAGCAACAAGATATCAAGCAAATAAAGATTGTCATATACCACAAGAGAACCAGCTTCCAACAATATTGGAATTAATAGATAAACCGAAACAACTGTTTTGAAATGAACAATAATAACCTAATTTGTCCAAACAACAAACAGAAACCAAATTCCGTCTAAATGACGGTACAACAAAAGTATCTATCAAATCTAAATAATAACCAATACATAATAACAATCTAAAATGCCCAATTGCTTCCACTTCTACCGATTTTCCATCTGCCACATAAATGCATCTTTCAACATCATTTGGTTTTCGGTAGCTCAGTAACCCCGCATCGAAACACTTATGTTAAGTAGTAGCACCGCAGTCTAACCACCAAGTGTTTCTAGGTACCGAAGCCAAATTTACCTGTAACGTACCAAAGTTAGAAATGTACCTTTCTTTACACGCCAAGCATGATATTTAAGCACATTCCTTCTTCGATGTCCTTCTTTTTGCAAAAGAAACAACTGATATTTTCTGAACTTTGAGCTTTATTTTGTTTCTTTTGATAAGGACCCTTACTCTTAGCAGCTTCATTCTTTCTTTTAGAGCCCCTTTTCTTAGAGGTGTTTACCAGATGAACACTATCAGTCTTTCCTTGCTTCAACCTTTCTTCCTCTTGCACACAATGAGAAATAAGCTCATTAAGAGTCCATTTCTCCTTTTGCATATTATAGCCGACCATAAATCGCCAACCTGCGGAGGAAGAGAAATAAGAACTAAATGCACGAATAAGTCATCCGTCAACTCGAGATTTAGTTTCTTTAATTTTGAAGCAATATTAGACATCTCCATGATGTACTCCCTTATATTTTCCTTGCCTCCGAACTTCATTGAAATCGGTTCTTTAAAAGAATACCGGCTTCACCTTTATCGCTCTTTCGCAAAGCGTTTCTCAATTTCAAGAAGGAAAATTGCAAGCATCGCCGATCTCACTAGTACACCGCACATCTAAAGGCCTCAGTATGCCGCGCTTTATGATCATTGGACTCAAGCGATTAGAACGGTCCCACTTCTCAAAGATCCTCCTATCCTCTGGAGAAACTTGCATCCGTAAGAGGAGCGGGCTTTTCTATTCTTAATGCTAGATCTAGATCCATGCAGCCAAGAACAATGAGAATGTTCTCTTTCCAATCCTTAAAACTATCACCCTTAAGGATTGGAACCGAATCGAGATTAGCAGATACATTAGCAACAACTCGAAAAATGAACAAAAGATTTAATTAATAAAATGTTTAAATTCAATTAATGGTAAATCCCATCTCAAGATACCTAATGCAATATTAATATCAAGTCTTTGGACAAGAATATTAATAACTAATGGTAATCTTGTTGTAATGATCAAACATTAACAATAACATATATCAAGTAATAAATCTATCTTTGGATCAATTTATTACTCATATATTATTCATTATAATTGTTACATGTTTATCATCACAAGTGTGTATGCATTTCTGCCAAATATTAATTTTCCTTTGGGCCAATTAATACTCGCATGAACCTACATACACACAACATCCATCATTCGTCATGAACTATCTACACATGAGCGGTCACTTTGGTAACATCATGCTTCAATAAGTTCATTAAAAATGATGGACAATTTTAAAGTACCATTTATTCGAATTTAATTCAAATATTAATTTAATTTTACAAAATCTTAATTTTATAAACAATGGACAAAATTTTAAAACCTTAAAGTCCATAATTTACAAAAATTGATTGATTTTATAAAATAATCAATCCATGATTTAATTAATTTAATTTACTCATTTTAAAATGAGTAACTTAATTAACTTATTTATTTAATCTACTCATTAAATTAAATGACTCATTTTATTTTCCAAATTAAAATGAGTTAATTAATTAATTAATTAATGAGTAAATTAAAATTTAAATTAAACAAAATAAAATAAAATCAAGAAAATCAATTTAAAACTAAACAAAATAAAATAAAATCAATTTGATTTTATTTTATTTTATTTTATTTTTCTGAATTTTTTTTATTTTTCCGCGAACCGGGTCCGCGGAACTGGTCCGTGAACCGGCTCCGTGGACCGGGTTCACGGAATGGTCCGTGGACTCGGTCCACGGACCGGCTCGCGGACCGGCTCCGCGAACCGTCGGCGGATCGGCTTCGCGAATCGTCGCGGATCGCGAACGCCAGCCCCGACCGGTGCCTCGACCGGCAGCGCGCCTCCGGCGGCCCCCTCCTCCGGCGCCGCTCCGGCGGCGCCTCCCTCCGGCGCCGATTTCGGCGCCATTTCCGGCGGCTCCCTTTCGCCGCTCGTTTCGATTTTCGCCTGATTTTGCCGCCGTCGGAGGACGCGCCACCGCACCCACCGACGTCGCAGTCCCACTGCGGCATTCCTTTCTCCGTAGTTCCGCCGCCGCAACCTTTTTCGGGCGAATCCTTCGCGGGTAAAGGCAAACGAAAGGGATAAAAAACACGAAAGAGGAGGAGAATCTCAACAAGAATATGAACGGGAGGCTCTGATACCAATTGTTAGAAACTTTAATCCGTAAAACTTTAATTTCCGTTCACATTCTTGTTGGAGAAAAAACAACAAAACTTAAATCTTTTTTTATCATCTTAAGGCGGAAGCGTACCTGAATCCATTTGATCGATTGCAAGCAATGATCTTCCAATCTGCAGATTTTTCGGAGTTTTTCTTAGTCTCTCTCGTTGATGGGGAACAAGAGAATTTTTAGACTATGCAGATCAGGGACCATTACCCCTCTATTTAATATAACCAATGGGTGGTTACAAGAATTGCTAAATTCCAATTCTGCCCCTCATCAAATCAGAATTTGCACTTATGGTATCCACACTTATAATTTCATGACAAATGTGCCTAAAGTCATAAACTTTATTAATTAATTAGACCACAATAATTTTGACTTGTTAAATAATGACCCAACACATTTATTAATTACATTGTAGACTCCATAAATTATCCAACACAAGCAACTCACAAATTTTCACCACGATCCAGACCCTATGCCTTTCTCGGCTCTTAATCCATCCACAAATGTTTCAAGTGCTACAATTCCTCCTCACAAAATGATTATTTCTCTCCACATTATCTTGCATGAAAACATATTTCCCTTCAAGTCCCACACTAATCCCAACCCACATTCCACGGAATCCCACCCAAAGTGATCACTCCACTTGTACCCCAAGGAATCTGGAGACTTCGCCAAGATGCTTGAGTTGGAATCTGGTAGTAAGTTGTTGTGTGATGATGCAAGAGCCATCGTGTTGTTGCTGGTGAAGTCATATCATCAACGTAGATAAGAGCAACTATTTTCACTATATGAATGAAGTAAATCAACATAGGTTGATCAGATTTGCTGATGTAAAACCCATTCTGAGTGAAGAAAATGGAGAGAGTATTAAACCATTCCCATGGGAATTGTTTCAACCCATATAGGGCTTTTTTTAATCCACATGCATGATTAGGAAATTGAGGATCCTTGCAGTTGAAGTTCAATTGGATATGAAAGATATTATTCTCTACACTCTTAACGAGTTCCCAACATCCTACCAATCCTTCAAAACTGCCATACGTACTCAATTGCATCCAAAGGACCTAGATGACTTCTATTCTCTATTGTGTAGTGTGGAGGTCAATCAAGTAACTGAAGCACTCAAGCTAGATCAAGCTCCTAACTCACATATGACATTCACAGCAATGAGAAGGTGCAATCAAACACCATACTGTGGGCATGGCAGAACGACCTCCACATTTAACTTTGCACTTAGGTGATCGATCCCAAAATACATCATTCCTACACCCGATCCGACATCTATACACAAGAAATTAAATACCATATTAGTGTAAGGCAATGACAATTGAATTCATGCTCTCCGATCCCAAGCTACATGGGAGTTGGTTCCTCCACCCGCAAACCAAACTATCTTGGCTGCAAGTGGACTTATACCACAAAATATATCTCTAATGGCATAGTTGGCAGATACAAAGCCCGCTTAGTGGCACGAGGCTACAATCAAGATTTTGGTATCAACTATCACGAGAAATTTAGCCCGGTGGCTAAGATGGCTACTCTTCGCTTTCTATTTACTGTGGCTTTCAATAATGACTGGCCTCTCCTTCAACTTGATGTAGCTATTGCCTTCTTGCACAACCATCTTCAAGACACCATTTACATTCCTCAATTTCATGATCATGAATGTCGACTAGAGAAAGCCTTATATGGGTTGAAACAATCCCTCCTTGAATGGTTTTATACTCTCTCCAATTTTTTCATTTAAAATGAGTGTTACATTAGCAAATTTGATCCGTCTCTACTTATTTACTACAGTCCTACGGTGAAAATATTCGTTCTTATCTATGTTGATGATATGATCATCACCCACAACAACACCATGGCTCGTACATCCATCACTCAAGAACTCACTACTAGATTCCAACTCAAGCATCTTAACGAAGTCTCCAAATTAAAGATATATGTGTACATTTATGATTATTTAATGTCATAATAGTATACAAATATATGCATGAAAAGATATATTCATCTTTAAAAAACTAATCTTAATAAAATTTTTAATGCCAAATTAAAGATCGGGGTGTTATATAAGTAAGTATTAAATTTTAGATCTTAGATAAATTATATAAGAATGATGTGATATGCATGTATATCGCAATTGCTATTAGTTCTATTGCCATAATCATAATCATAATCATAATCATAATCATCATCACCATCATTATTATGCACAAAATCAACTTAATATATTGATCACCAATTTCCACCAATTTCAATCATTCTCTTGAAGCCTTTTTTCTTTTGAAGCTGTGAAGCACTTCTCTTTGTCTATCCCAATCTTCAAAAGAGCTCTTACCTTTATGCCTACACAGTCATTCAGCTTCTGTTTCCTCCTCAAATAGGTACTTATTCTAAAAACAAAAATAATAAAATTTAGGAAATAAATTCTAAACACAAAATTACATATCATTGTACAAAATTATAACTTTCATTCCGCTCAGGCATACATAAAAATATGCTGCCATTTTTATATAGAAAAACATAAATGATAGAAATATAATAAAATTTTAAAATAGTCTTAATGAAATAAGTCATAAGAGGAGCGTTACCTCTCCTTTCCGTATCATATTTCAACTCTGAGTGCAAAAATCAAACTATAATTTAAGAGATTTTTTGAGGTAATTTCAGTTATTGGAAGAAGTAGTAGTGAAGCTGTTGTAAAAGAACTGTTATTCAAAAAGTTGTGGTGATTATTACAAATTTATTTTATTTCCAAAAAAATCAGATCGAAACATTTTGGTATACTCTTAATATATATTTGAATAATTTTTTTTTTATATTTGAGCAAACCAAAATAGAAAATAAAAATTTTAGATAAAATTATCTTTAGTCTGAAGGTGTAAATTTATTTATTAATTATTTTGCATACATTTATTTATTAGATTTTTTAAAATAATTTTTATGTATTTAATTTGAGTTTCACATGAAATTTATACTTTCATGAAATCATATTTAATATGAAAAGTTAACATTATAACATGAAATTATTATTTTTTAATTTTTTGAAAAATACAAAATAGATTAAAATGCCTGTAATATTATTTAATGATAATGAAATGCTAAACTTAATCAAATTATGTGATATGTTTTCTTTATAAGGTAATGATTTTGCTCATGAACACGACTAATTGCTCACACAGGATTCAAGTTTCTTACACACATTTTAAGAGCTCATAGCTCTTGCAAAACGATGGAAATAAAGTAAAATAAAAACTTTTGAGCTATTTGTCTTAAGACTAAACATTATCCCCATAAGATAAAAATAAAGTAGAAAGAGAGCTAAATCCAAAGAGAGACATAGAGAATACCTCTACATACAAAAGAAAGAAGCCAAAACTATATTTTGTCTTCATATAGGGTTGGAAAGGGAGGCCACATTGATGGATATCTTTAATTAAAGCTTAGGTAGGAAACCATGTGGCTTCTCATAGCCAGCTCTTTTCTTATTATTATTAAGTCTGCTTTAACCACTACATTTTTTTTTTACATATATGCACTAATAACTAGAAATCTACAACTAATATTCCTCATTTATGTGGTGTGGAATAAAGAAAACATAGTTCTATGATTGAGTTTGCTTGACCAAAGGCTATGATTGAAGACATGTGGTGAGAAGAAGGGAACAACAACTACACACCCCATGTTATGTTGTATTAAAGATATCATAATTCTCTGCAATTAAATCATATTTAAATTTGTAAATTGAATAATAGGATGTTGACATGTACAGAGTGAACTTGTATTGATATAAAATTATTTGTGATTTTGTGCAATTGTATATTTTTTTTTCTGGTTTTATTAAATTCCCCAATCTTTTGAGGGCCTTATTTGAATTATGTTTCGCCTATATCCTAATAGAGACTAGGTTGAGATTATTAGTTTGATCCTAAAAATATCATCCTTAGAGTTGCAAATACATATTGCACCAAAAAAAAAATAAATAAATAAATAAATAAAATGTAACAGCACTGCTGTAAAGAACGTTTAATTATCCAAAAGGAAGAAAGTATTGTAAAAAGGGCCTACCGAAGGAAGACTCGGAGGTTCATTTATTCGATCAAATGCAACCATCGAAGTCAGAAAAGCAAGGCCAATGCAGACCGAGTCAAAAAGGCAAACAAAATCTGAGCTATTTGGTTAAAAAAGAGATAAAAGAATCAGTCTCACGTTAAATACTATAACAAAGTCGATGGAGAATAACAGCTTACCTTTCGGTAGATCTGACTCGATAAAGAGCCAATTTCTTAATATCACCTACCATATCTTGGACACCTCAAAGCTCCTTATTAGGAATCAGGAATTAATAATGTAACAAAGAGTTTTATAGACATCCTTTAGGATCTCCTCATTGAGAAGCGAGCTCGCTTTTGAGTCACGGTGATGCACCATCTGCTCAATGGTCTACCAGACCAGATCAACCGTTCAACAAAGCCTAACTTACTAAATCAGTCCTGCTGACCTGAAGTAAATCAAGTTCAGTTGACCAACAAAGCTAGCTCAGCCTAGCCCACCGGACTAAATCAAACCCAGATAAGCTCATTTGATTGAGCCAGAATGCAGCTGAGCGATAGGCTCCTATCTATAAAATATCTAAAATACTTTGTCCACTCTTTATTAAAGCACAGACAAAAATATAATATATATATATAGAGAGAGAGAGAGAGAGAGAGAGAGAGAGAGAGTTTTAGATCTGAGTAGAGAAAAATAATGCTACTGTTCCGACAGCATCATCGTGCACTGCACTCGCAGCAGTATGTCTTGCATATACTCTCTCAATGTGCATTTTTTAAAGTCTTCTCTACTTGCGCCCTATGTTTGCTTGTTTATGAGTGTGAGAATCACTGTTGGGCTCTTTGGCCTTTACTGCTTTTGACTTTGGAAGGAAAAGAAAAAAAAGGAGCATTTACATCCATAGCACACAATTCTTATGTATTTGCACATCTCACCTTTAAAATTTTATATTTATACACATAGCACTCAATTTTTTTATATCATTATCATTTAAAAGAAGAAAGGAAATTCTCCTATTTAAATATATTACATCTAAACTTCAATTTTTACATATATGCCTTACATTGTGCATTTTACTTTTTAAAAATTTAAAAAATAATATTTTTATATTACTATATAAATGTTGAAAATAAAACGTAGATGTAAGATATTGAAAATTAAATAACATGTGGTCAATCCATGTCAACTCTAAAGCTTAGGTTTGTGGCAAGCAATCATCCGATATTTGTAGAACAATAATGTTATCAACTATTCAATGTGGGACTATACCTAAACTCACGTGCCTTAAAAATCTCCCTTAAATGAGAGCTATTTTTATTAACCATCACTTCTCCTTAATGATTTTTTTTTAAAATTAATCAAGAATCATGCACGGAGAGCCCACTTAATCACATATATCCATCATCTACATATTTTTGAACTTTTTTCAACCATAGTAGAAGACACCCTAGACCCATGAAAGCTATGTATCGCACTAACCACTCCATTCTACCCCAACTTTCACCTCTAATATTTAACAAACGCATAAGAAAATATAGTTCTTACACTAATCTAATAATGTCACTGACTTTTAGAATGAAGTACCTGTAAAGGATGGAAGTTAACTAAAGTGAAATCCTAATGTCTAAATGTATGAAATGAAAAGTTACATATCTCGCCTCTAAACTCCAATTTTTACATATATGTCAATGAAAAAGTGCACTTCACTTTTTCAAAATTAAAAATTAGTAATATTTTGATTCGTTATAAAAGATTTTGGTATTATAGATATAAAATTCAAAGTTTAGGTGTGAATATATAAGAACTGGCTTTTATAGGTGAGCTCAAAGTGTAATATGTACTATTTGAACCCACAACATCACGTACACCCTAAATCTAGAGCAATATTTAAAACAACAATAAAAATTGAAGCATAAAAGAAATAATATACAATACCAAAATAAAATAAAATAAAATAAAATAAAAACAGTGACATAATTTCTAAATACTATCAGCACAACTCATCTCTTCTCCTACTACCTTGACCGCACCTTATCAGCTCCAGCATGTCAACCACCTCCGCCATATCCGGCCGGCTTGACGGCACCCGTGAAGTACAAATCAGCCCAAGCTTGATCACCGGCACACTCTCCTCCACCGGAAAATTTCCACACAGCCTCCCATCCACGTACTCCTCAACAACACCCTCCTCCATCGCCACCCTAACAATGTCACAGAGAACCACCACATCATCTTCCATGTACTCCAATGGCTTCCTTCCGGTAACTATCTCAAGCACCAGCACTCCAAATCCATACACATCAATCTTCTCTGTTATCCTCACAGTCCTGCAACCAAATTCTGGAGCCATGTATCCAATCTTACTGCTCAGCACATACCGATCGAGCATCGGCAGCATTTTCGCTAATCCGTAGTCTGCGACTTTCGGATTCCCGCAGCTGTCGAGCAGAACGTTAGTGGATTTCAGATTGTAGTGGATCACACCATGCTTGTGAAGATAAGCCAAACTCTCTGCGATTCCGGAAATAATATTGAATCTTTGTCGCCATGAGAGAGAGTTGGATTCCGAGCTTTCATGGAGGTGGTCGTACAAGTTTCCATTAGTTACATGCTCGTATATGAGGAGTTGCAGTGAAGGAGTCCAGTAATAGCCTTCGAGTTTTACAAGATTTGGATGTTGGATCTTCCCCAAGCTCTTCGCTTCCCGCTCGAATTCGTCTTGGGATTTTACGAGGCTCGAAACGGTAAGCTTTTTAATGGCGACGGGACGGCCGTCTTGGAGCACGGCCTTGTAAACTGCCCCGAAACCTCCTCGGCCGAGCTCGCAATCGTTGTTAAAGAGAAGATGAGCAGCAGGACTGAACTCCGGTTCTTCTCCCGAGAACATGACCAGCTTCCCTGAATTGGTGTCAGTAGTTGGGGATTGGCTGATAAAGTCGTCGGATGCCGGCGGAGCGGCGGCGGAAGTGGAGACGGAAGCTTGAACTCGAAAGTTGAGGATGCTAATGGTGATGACACCTAGTGCAATAATGGCAGCGGCAGCAATGGCCAAGAGCGCAGAGATGCTAAGGATAATCTTCTTGTGATGAGTGGGGCGAGCAGGGGAAGTGGAAGGTTTTGAGAACCATGAATTAGGGTTGAAGACGATAGGTTTTGGGAGAACAGATCGGCAGGAACGGTTAACAATGGCGCCACATAGATGGGGATTATGTGAGAGAGAGGAAGGAGAGATTGTGTTGAAGAACTTTCCGATAGGAAGTTCACCGGAGAAATTGTTGTGTGAGATGTTGAAGGAATGGAGGTGAGGAAGGTCTCCAAGTTGCTTGGGTAGTGTTCCATTAAGTTTGTTTGAGGAAAGATCTACATGTTGGAGATTAGTGAGGTTATTCATGGATGAGGGAATTGAACCTGTGAGATTGTTGTGTGAAAGATTCCTGCGTGTAAAATCCAAATCAAATCAAAATTATTAGAAAAATGGCATGAAATCAATTGAAAAATAAACCCAAGATAGAAAAGATTGGAACTTTGAGAGCAATCAGTTATTAGAATAGAAACAAATGCAGGAAACTCTGCAAAATATTTGTAAATCTCTTTAAAATGATAGATTTATTTTTTCGGACAAAGTGAAAATGACATAATTTAAAAAAAAACGGAGTGAAACAAGAAATCAAAACAAAATAAAGAAAATGACAGAACTTACAGGGAGGTTAAGGAAGAACAGCTACCAATTTCTGGTGGAATGATCCCACCAAGCAGATTCCCACTGAGATCAAGGACTTCAATGGATTTCAAGTCTCCCAAATTTGATGGTATAAAGCCTGAAATCTTATTGAACGACAAGTTTAACAACTGCAAGCTATGTATGGCTGAGATTTCTGTTGGAACATTTCCTGAAAAAGAATTGCTCGATAAATCTATCACAACAAAGCTTGAAGAATTCATTGTTTGAATCCTTATTGTTCCGTTCATTCTATTCTCAGAAAGCACAATCTTTCTTAATTTCAGTTCGAATAGCCATGAGGGGAGATTACCAGTGAGGTGATTTTGACTAAGATCAACATCCAAAAGGCATTTGCAGTCGGCCATTGATTCCGGTAAACTGCCGGTTAACTCATTTTTAGAAAAGTTCAGCCTTTCCAAAGCTTGCAGATCACCTATGGAATCAGGAAGCCAGCCTGAAAACTGATTATTTGACAAATCCAAAACCTGTAGAGACTTCATCTCTCCAATCCAAGTTGGAACTTCCCCGGTGAAAGAATTGGTGTCTAATAATAAAAAGCTGCACATTGAGAGTCTCTGCAATGAGCTTGGAAGAGTACCAGACAGCAGATTTTCTCCAACATCAATTGATTTCAGAAGAAAACAAAACCCAAAATCCTCGGGCAACTTCCCTGAAAGTTGGTTTCTTCTCAAGCTCAACGACCGGAGATTAAACATAAGGCTAACACCTGCCGGAATCTCCCCTGTAAGAGAGTTGTAAGAGAGGTCGAGAGACCGGAGAGCATTCAAAGACCACATTTTTTGGGGTAAAGAACCGGAAAGCAGATTCGAGGAGAGGTTGAGCGCAGCAAGAGTGGAACAAGAATCGACATTGCTTGGTATATCGCCGTAAAGCTTGTTGCTCGCTAACGAGAGGAATCTCAAATATCGGCATTGTTCGAAGAACTCATCGGGGATAAAACCAGAGAGACTGTTATGGCTGAGATCAACTCTGCGGAGGCTCTCAAGCTGTAGAAGATCAGCATTGAGCTCGCCGGAGAAGTTGTTGCGTGAGAGGGACAGGGTTTGAAGTGATTGAAGCTGGAGAAGACCACGGTCGAGCCTGCCAGAAAGGGAGAAGCCATCAAGGACGAGCTCAACGGCTCTGTTAGTGTTTGTGTCGCACTTGACTCCGAGCCAGTTGCAGGGGTTCTCGTCGTCTTCGTTCCAAGATTCGAGCTTTCTGTAGGGGTCTTTGAGGTCTGCCTTAAAGACGAGGAGGCCGAGGACGTCGTCGTTGAGGGTGAGGAAAGCGGAGCTAGTGAGAAGGGAGAGGAGGAGGAAGAAGACAGACAACAGCGGAGGAAGCGGAGTGCTCATTAGTTGTATTAGGAAGACGAGTTAAGTCGTATTAGGAAGAACTAGAAGACATAAAACCTGTAATGGAAGCTCCACTTTCCAAAGAGAAGAATGGAGAAGAGAGAAGGCTGTAATCTATAAAAGTGATGGAAGGGAAACGGCGAGTTTCGCCGGAATCCGGCGACATTATAGACGACGGAGACGGAGCTGATTGATTGTAAGAGTTTCCACTGAACCAGCCATACCGATAGAGAGGAGTGAGAAGACGATGGACAGGTCCTTTGACCCCTGAGGTTTTTGTTGGCGTGTTTTACGCGTGGCAACATGGATCGAAGTCAAAAGCCATAAGACGTAGAGATTAAGGTGTCAATAAAACAACTGTTCCTGGCACCCTAAACGGTACCCAACTGTTTAAACTCACACTGATAGGTGATGTTGGTGATGGGTGAAGTTGGGTGCCTGTTCCTACTTAAAAAATGTTATAGGAAAAAGCCAAAAAAATAAATATGTAAAACTTTACTTTTTATTCTCAGTAATTACATAAATTTGTAATAATTTTTAGATAGAAATACTATAATTAAAATTTGATAAAAATGGATCGAAATTATTGCATACAAGTAATCAATCAAATATTTATTTGATTAGTTCACTGTGTTGAAGTAAATACGTCTAACATTAAAAATTATTCTAACTAAATTGAGAATGAATATTCAAACATATTTTTACATTTTTAATATTTGACTTATATCATGTTTTAAGTAACAAATAGATTTGTTAATACATTGTAAATTTGTACAATATTATTCTGAAGCCTGTGAAAACTATAAAAAATTATATTGAAATATTTTAATTGAATTTTAATTAAACTAATTTTTTATTTATTAAAATTATTTTGATAAGAAAATAATGAAAATTTTGATTTATTAGTTATTTATTGTCTCATGATCTTAATATCCCTACATTTATTCAATCGGTTAGCCATTAATTTATTGTTGATATTAATCTTGTTCTGGATAATATCATTATGAGGTTTCTATCAAAGGAAGATTGTTTTCTAGAGGAATATTCCGATGCTCTCAAAGCTCCAGCTAAGCCACGGGGCAGAGAGTGAGTCTCTCACTGTCTCACATGAGTAACAGACTCATCAACACACATAGCTTACGAAATAACCATATCATCTGGACGGGTATCTCGATACGTCAAAGGGCTCCCACGCCATAAGGGCAAAGGACAAATCATCATATCCAAAATAAGCAGCAGGTTATCGTTAAAATTATTGTTACTTGGGTTAAGGGGAAAACCAAGTTATGTCCAATGCGTATAATTGCTCTCCTCAATTCTGTAGTTTCTCTATATATAAACTAAAATTTAATATTTTTTCCTTATGCAATTTAGAATTTTTTTTAAAAAAAATTTTGAAACCCTCCCGCCTACCTCATTATATTTTTTTTGTCCTATACCTTAAAAAAATTAGATATTTGAGCATTTTACTTACCCTAAAAAATAATGTTGGTTTCGCTCGTCAATAATTTTAAGCTATGTATAGTACTTTTCAAGGGCTATCAAAATTATGAAAAATTGATTGAAAAAATGATTTTATTTTAAGGATCAAGTCATGGGATATGATTATGTTATTTAGTTGGGTGTAATTTCATAATGCATGTTGTTGTATAATAAGATTTGAATGGACTTTTATTTTTTGAGAAAGAGCGATACCTAATTTATTTCTGTTATTATTTAACTAAAAAAGGAGAAACATTTCTTTCTACACAAAATAATATACTGAAAAGCAATATGATTACATTTAGACGACCACTTCATGGGCTAAGCCTAAATTGGGGTTTTGTTATTCGGCTTGGTTGTTGGGAAGTTATAATAACTAATGGGCCAGGCTGCTTCGATGCCGCTGGACTTCTAATGGGCTCAGTTCTTAAATTCCTCTTTACTTCTTGCTACAATCGCGTAGGATTTTAAGTGAGATAATTGAGGCAATACACACACATAGATACAGATATATATATATATATATATATATATATATATATATATATATATATATATTTGTGGATATGTAGATATGTATCTATGTATATATTTGTAGATATGTATGTATGTATGTATGTATGTATGTATATAAATAAAGGTTGGTTGACGGACGGAACCACCAACCAACCTCTTTAGGCTTCGCAATCATCGCTACGTAGCGCGAGCTTGAACCCTATGAACCAACCCGTTAGAGTAACACCTCCATATAGCTGACTATTCGCGGAGGATTCGAACCACAGACCAAAGGAGACTTACACCGCCGCTCTACCAACTGACCTGCGTACGCAGATGATATACCTAAAATATATAGTATTTTTATGCACATTTTTATACATATTTTTAATGATATAGCACTTTAATGGAAGATATTTTGTGTTTTCTTGCAGGTATGATGAAAATGGATGGTCATGATGAAAGGAGCAAAATCGGATCAAATTCGAAGAAAAAAATGAAAAATAAAAAATTTGGCATCGGCGGCTAAGCGCCGCTGGGCCGGCGCTTAGCCGCCACAGTTAAAAATCAAGATTCAAATGGATTTGGCGCCAATTTCAAAGGAGATGGGATGCAACTCTTGGTGGTAACGTCCATAACTTCATTTGGGAGGCAAGTTTGAATGAAGGGGTGCGTTCCTTAGTAGATACATCGAATCTGGACACGTTTTGAAGAGACACCAATGCACCATTTGGTTTAGTATTTAAAGAGAGTCTTAGGAAAGATTTAGAGGAAGCAATTTGAGGAGACTTTTCCACTACATTTTGAAGAGTACTTCCATTGTTCTTCCACTGCATTTTAAAAGTTTTTATTTGGAGTAGGAGTAGAGAGTAGAAAAGAGAAAAGGGTCGGAGTGAAGTATTCTTCTTCCCACTTCTTTTCTTTCTTTTAGTTTTGTTTTTATTGAAGTCCGAAGTCTGTATTCTGAGTCAACGGAGTTGGGAGACTTGCTCTGAGAAGTAGTTTAGCGATGAGTCAAAGTTTCAGAGGAACTTCCATAGTCTTATGGAAAGGATTTTCGGATAAGTGTTTACTTTTATTTAGTTTATTAATACTTATTTTCGTTTATTATTTTTCTTATCGTTGTTTTTAATTTCAAATCAATGTGTTTTTATATTTTCTCAATGTATTCTGAGTTGTTTACTTTATCTTTTTCTTTCTTAAATGGAGAAGTAATTAATTTAAAGAGAATTGTTGTGGAAAGTAAAAGTGTTTAAAAGTTGAAAGTAGTTGTGAAGATTGATTCTAAAAACTTTGTTTACTTCTTAATTTGGTCTGTTAAGTTGTAAAATTTCTTGAGATTATGTAAGATCCAATGAGGTATTGTCTCTTAAAAATTAGTAAGAATCATATGCAATTATATGGGTGAGAATTGTAGTCCATATAACTGAATGTAGCATTAGAAGATATTTTTATAAAAGAGAGTAAAATTAGAGGATTTTAGAGTGACAAACAAAAACCCCCTAATTTGGTTTGAAGTTTTGAGTTTTGTTATGAGAAGTTAGCCCTCAGAGTGTGGGAATCGAGGAACTCTAGAGTGAGAGACTGATATCTTTCCTGCCTAACCATGTTCAAAATAATATAAATTTCAAATTAACATATGTTCTTTATAGAACCAAGTAAGGGTAAAGAACATATTTGCTTCTATCTGTCAAAAAAAAATTTGAATACTTCCACAACAATACTTTGAGAATTATTACTACTTCATGAAAGGAAAGAAAAAGATATTTTAGTTAATAGTATTTTACATCCAGTGTTATTAGTTATTATAATTTTAATTTCTTGCTTAACATTTTATTAAGGAAATTTCAAAAGACAAATAAACTTTCAAAACTTTTCAAAATCAAGATATACTTTTTCAAAAATAATTAAAGAAAGTAAAAAGATCATTTTCTTATTCCTTTAAAGATTTTCATATGTTCCCTGTGGGTTCGATATCACGGGGCTTAATCAGAAAGTCTTATATTATTTGATAAAAGATATGTATACTTGCGTAGTATCTCATATTATAAAATCATTATTTTCATATCTTAAATCATCAGTGCACTTATAACTATCGGAGATCAGTAGACTTATATATATATATATATATATATATATATATATATATATATATATATATATATATTATCAGAATCTTTAGATCTCAAAGAGGCATGTAAATAGCAATGTATAACAATAAATTTTAATATTATTAATTACCAAAAAAAACAACATTTTTATATACCATTAAGAAATTATTATGATAAATTATTAATTTTTTTTAAAAAAAAGGCACAATGAGAATAAATGTAGAGCAAGTGCATAATATATGTAATATATTTCATTCTCATTCTTGCCAAAATATCATATAGGTTGTTATATTTAGATGTAAGGTTTTTTTGCTCTAATATAAGGTATTTTAAAATGTTGGATTCTAGTTTATTCATAAACTTAGACCATTGAGGAAAGAGTTGAATAAAAAGGACGTTGTCTTAAGAGAATATAAAGGAAAAACTATTAAGCCTTTTAATAACTAGGAGTCCCTCCATCTTATTTTATAACGATTCTCCTATATAAAAAAAGGATTGCTTATACATTATAAATCAAGTACTTATTGTGCACAAATCTCTGGGGATTCTTGATCTATCTCTCTTTTTTTCTAGCATAGGCATTATAAATTTTATTATCCCCGTAACATCTTAAATGGGTAATCATTCTTCATATTACTTCTTTTCCTCATGCTTCATTTTGGTTTACTCTGCAATGAAGCAATTTAATCTTCTTAGGTGTATTTACCTCATGCCAATGCAGTTGTGGAACATTTTAGGCTTTCTTAGTGTTGAATAAATCACGCTAATAATCACAAGAGTATGAACGATGAAATAAGAAAGAAAAGAACACAGATATTTAACGAGGTTTGGTAATGCCTACATTCTCGAGAGCGAATAGCGGCGATTCTCCACTCCGCTCGCAAACTCAGCTCCGCTAGCTCGTAGGTTGTGGTTCGGCTTTTTTAGTTTTGTTGGATATTGTCATGTTGAACACTATAGGCGAGCTATGATCACTCATAGCTCCCTCATTGAGTCAATAGGTCGAGCTGATTTAGTTGGCTTAGCAAGCTGTCTCTCTTTACATTTTATACCTGCTATGAACCAAATCCAGGGACTTTCGTCCATATAAAAATGATGATGAATCTTTAAAAATCATTAATTTGGTATAGCTCACTATAGAATTTAACTATAAAACCTAGATTTGCCTGAATTGATTTTCATAATACATTTATTAGTTGATAGCATTTTGTATATTGTTTTGCGACAGTTTAAAAAAGATGGACCTCAAACTCAAGTATCGCCTAGTTAGTAGATAGCCTTAAATCCTTCGGTGGGAATCCATTACGTGCATGATAGGCACTTTGAAGGTTTGAAATATACACAGTGATTTTGGGTATGTTTGGGACAGTTAATTCGTTGCGGCGGCATTTTGAAAACGCCGTCTCACCATTTGGAATTTGCCTTTGAGCAATTTATCCGAAAATACAGTTTATTTTTCACACTAAATGTGAAATGCTGGTCGAACGATGCGATTCGTATTTCAAAATAAGCGACTTATCTGTATAAATATAAGCTGCCCTCAATGCACCCTGATTTTCAAATAACAAAATACTCTAATTAAAGCTTTTTTTTTTTTAGTTTCTTAGACTGCATTTTCTTTTACGTATAAAAATTTGTTTGATTATAAATGAGTCTTATACCATGTTAATTATGTATTCATCATTGAGACATATGGTTATAAACCACAAACTCAATTAGTATTTATGAACACTTAACCCTAATTAGGATTGTAAACTCACAGAGCTTCAGCGAGCTCAGGTTTGGCTCCTGTTTGGCTCGTTCAAAATTGTTCGTGTTAGAAATCGACTCGCGTTCGAAATTAGCTCGTGAAAGCTGTGTTCGTGTTTGGCTCAAAATTGACTTGTAAAAACTAATTGAGAAAAAAATAGATGTAGAGCGTTGGATTCGAATCTGAACCAAATCTATGCAAAAGAAAAAAAAAAAGTAGAACCACATTATCACATGAGCTTTTATGATTTAAAATTAAATATAAATATATATATAATGTATTATTATATAAATAATTATATGATTTTTTTTTTATTTCAAACTAAAACAAGCCGAACAAGGTGAACAAAAAGTTGTTCGTGTTCAGCTTGTTTATAATTCGAGCTTAAAAAAATTGTTATTATTCAGCCCGTTTACTTTACTAACGACCCGAACAAGACCTAATTAACGAGACGAACACACGATGTTCGCAAATAACGGACTTATTTGACAGCCCTAACCTTAATGCTAGACTAACCATCGTTTGGATTATCAGTTGGACAATTTTTTTATAAAGTAGATTAAAATTTTCACCAAACCCTAAACCAAGTCTATGATTGCTCCCTTGTGGCAAGCGTCTATCGATAACCACAACTCCATATCAACAGAGATTACAATAGCTTATCAATATTCATATGCTTATAATCAATTCGTCGACATTTTTGTTATTTTTTAACTCAAGTGGCTTGAAGGAATTATCAAACCTCGGCCGCTTGTTTAAATATTGAACTGACTTTTATTTTTTAAAATCTTAGATAAAAAATATGAGATAGATTTTTATTCTTATTAATGTCAATTAGGATAGAAAATTCAAACCTTATATAAGCTTTAATCAATTAAAATGTATTGATTTTCAATATTTTAAATTTAATTAAAATTCTGCATTTCAACAAAATAAATAATCTGCAAACATGTACCTTTAGTAGTTTTTTTATATACTTTATAATTAAGTTTTTGAAATAAAAGCTTACTTACTTAATTTTAATTAATTAAGAAAATTTGTCTTAATTATTCTAAAATTATGGCCAGATATTGTTATCTCTTTGTCATAAACATTTGTAGCAACAAGATTAAAGTTTAGGTGTTGGGTGTCTAAATAAATAGGAATTAAGGGTTATTTATGTAAATCTTGCCATGCTTAGTTAGCTTATAAGATGGATTAGAGTACGGTCAACATGTTGACAAGTCAGGAAGAGACCATGAGATTTTGCAGCTTACTTGGCATATACTATTAGTGTTTAGTTTTAAATGATCATTATAATTATATTTTGCAACTTTTTACTTGTTAGAGCCTTTAATTTTGCTTAATTAGGTCAACTAAAGAACTGTTAAAGGCAAAGTTGCAATAATTTAATGAAGCTTTGACATATGACATGAAAGAATGAGTTTGCAGAGTTAGTAGGATATGTCAATTGGATCTCTTGAACATGTGAATGTTGTGTCTATGTAATTCAAAGAAAGAAATAATATCCTTTAGCATTATTTTTCACTGTGGTAACATAAGACAACAAAGTAACTATTTGTATATACTTATTTCTCAAACTGAAAAAAATTTCATCTTCTTAATAAAAAGAATTACAACTGATTGAATATTTTGGACCAAAACTTAATTTGCAATATAATTTTAGTACTATAAATAAAAATTTAGATATACTCTAAATTCAGCCAACACATACTCAAAATTGATCATGCTACATTGTTTCAATGCTATAAAACATATCAAAGCTCACATTTTTTTAGCTGACAAGAGGTTCCAAGATTCATAATTAATAATTGATTAAGCATCCATATTTAGTTCTGTCAAGAAGAGAGAGCTTAAATAATTACAGGTGTGTTCGTTGGAGCAGGTGACATGAAACATTGGAGGGTCTTCCATTTCCTTCTGTTGAACTTGTTTTGTTGCGCGACAGCCTTGTTCATCTCTATATGCACATCTGAAGTAGCTTCTGCATATTTTATTTATAACATGATAACATTTATACCTCATGAGTTCATTTAATTTCATAATAATTGTGTTGCTTAAAAAAGTAGCAAACAAAGAAACATTGTCTTAACAAAGAAAGCTATATTTAGAGTTAAGAAAAAAAAAAGCTTAGTTTTCTCTCTGTATTAGGCATTGTACACCATTAGTTAACTTCAATTACTATGCTTTCTTTCTTTGGGCATCAAAATTATTTGAGTTAGGTGAATCATACATTAGATGATATGGCTTGATTATGTTTAAAAATCTTGGCACAACTTCAAAAATTATATAATATACTATTAACTTAACTAATTTATATTACAATTAATCTAATCATATCTTATATTTTCCTATGTATAGTATTGGCCATTCAAAGAGTCTCTTACATGGTCATCCATTACTCTACCTTTTTAGTTATAGAATATTATCTTGACATTCTCATCGCAAGCATGACCAATATTCTAAAAGTGACATTTTCACTAAGCTAAGCTTGAATTCATATAACCTAATTTTTCTAATAATGGCGTTATAATCTATATCTTTAAATCATACTTATCTTTTAAAATCATAAATATTTTGTATAATTTCTCATTTTAAATGAAGGTATTGAAATCTCAAGTTTTACTCTCACTATATATCTTCATATAAATATTTTCTATTTGTACCTTTTTAAAATTTAATACCATATATATTAAATCCCTTACTTATGCTAAACATGATTCAATTATTAATTAGTAATTGACTTCTTTGTTTTCTAAAACAAGTATGATCCGAGTATAATGTGATTGGTCATTAACTTCTTATTAATTTTATCTACAAGTAGCGAAATCATTATGACATCAATTTTTCGTAAACATTTCAAGGAAATTCCTTATTTTAACTATCTTCATTATAACTAAATTGATATATATATATAGTCCTTTTGTATTCTTCTTCTAATCCAAAAATAATATCTGCTGATATATAATTTTTATTATATAGCTTTTTAGTTTCTTCCAAAGAGATTGACCCATAATATATATAGCTAGAGCTATACCATCTTACATCACATTAAAAATAAATTTCAAATACCATAACAACATCTTAACAGTACTTAGTTAAATTTTAAGTTTAAACAACATTTTATTAGAATAATTAGTCTTGATTTCCTTATTGTTTCGCTCTGCTGATTTTATGAAACAGGAAAGAAGAAACCAGAGGAATTAACTACATCATAGTTGGGGAAAAAGGGCATTTGTGCACATAACACACAATTCTCATGTTAAATATCTAAAATGCAAACTTTCATATTTACAAACATGGAATCCAAATCTTTAACATCACATAGCAAAATATAAATGTAAATATAAAATTTTAGATGTTAGATATGCAAATACATAAGAATTGTGTGGTGTTTATATAACCTTGTAAATTTGGACTTGCTGATTTTCTTTTCTCCATACTTTCTCCATTGGAATCCATCATCATAAGGTGCACATGAAGTAAATGTTGTTGTCCAAGAATGTGACTTCCTCCTATCAAATAAAATTTTACTCAGTATGAGAAATTGATTTTTGTATGATTTTTAATTTTTATCAAATTTTTTATCTACTTTTATATTATTTTTTTTGCTAATTTTTTTTCTATTTGTTGAACTACTTGGAGTTTGATCTTCCTTCTTGGAGATACCTAAGAAATTCTTCAGAATAATTTTTGCAATTTTTTTTTTAATGAAAATTGTTTCTGCCAAAATAGGGGGCATTTACATACATACTATAAAATTCCAATGTGTTTACATATCTAATAACTTTAATTTAAATTTTACATTTATACTACCCAAATCATTCATATGACATAGAAAATATCATCATTTAAACTCTTAAAAAGATGAAATAATACATCTTTTCATGCATAGATAAGGTGACATGTATATGTAAGAATTGAAGTATAGTTATTAAATATGTAAATACATAAAAATTGAGTATTATGCTTGTAAATCTTCCAAAAGAAAAATCAGAGCTTAATTTCCCCCATCCTAAGAAACTATATATATGATTTCAGGAATAATTTATATTAGAGAAAGTTAATCAAATAGCACATTAAATTTAATTCAATCATCATCGTTGGTGGATTTTATGCTCTTTTTTTCTATCTACTTCAAATATTAGTGAAGTTACCTTCTCTTCTGATGTCGTCCATTCTTGCCATTAGAGCGCAAAGGAACAGCAACTATGGCTGTCGCCGTGGACTCGTCGGAGAAAGCCGTGAAGGACTGTTCTGCTCCTTCGCCATCAACCGGCGAAAGCCGGAGTAGAGAACGAAGTCTCTCAGAGACTTCCTGCTGGCTCCTTGCAAGCTCGTTCAGTACATCTCTGTAACCCAAAGGAGGAGATTTGTAGCATGAAGAAGCCATTAAAGTGTTATATTCAAGCTCTTGGTTGAAGAAGTGCTGTAAGAGAAGATGAAAGTGTATCAGCCGCTTGGTTTTATATATTAATGCATAAATGGAGATGTAATTAAGAATAGAACACGCGAGAAATACTTTGACCACGTGAAAACGCAAAGATTAGGGTTCTAGTTTTTTAATTTGTGAATGGGGAGAGAAGCTGTATTTTTTTATAATTAATGATTCCCTTGCCGCTCTGTGATTCAGGTGCTACTTTGGCGTGTACTGATCTCTTCTTTTATTTTAAAATTTTGGAATTAATATTTTATTTAAAATCCGGTGATTTTTTTTTTAGAATTTTTTTTATTTATAATGATATCAACTAATTCTTATTAATAATTTTAAATACTCAATTAATAAATTTTGAGGAAGGTGTATCCTACCTTTTCTATAGAAATCGGCAAATTTTGTGTTAATAATTAATGACGCTTAAAGAGAGTTTTATGTATTAGTGAGATTCAATTTCAAAAATAGTAATAATATAATTTTTGATGTGAGGTTAAAGATTTGAGTGATATATATATAAATTTGAAAGTTTAGATGTAAGCCATTAATACATGAGAATTGTGTGCATGTATGTGCCCCTCATTTTTTAACATGTGATCAATATTTTCTAGAGGATTGAAAGTTATATTGATGAAAAATAATTCTTTTAAGTATATTTTTTATTAATTTTTTTTCATAGAAACTTAATACAAACACAGGTAAAAGAGAAGTAAGTATAAGAAGACAAGTTGATGTAGAAATACCCATAAAGGGGGATAAATCATATCACGAGGTCAAACTCAATTGAAATAATCCACTATGTAATTGTAAGTATATTGGTCAAAGCTTGTTTAGAATTTGGGAAGTGTAGAAACAAAGTTGTTGTACAGTGGTAGTTCAACAATAATAGTTATAACGGGTCACTAAGTTCACAGTCGATGGTTATGAAGGCAGGAGCCCGCCATGAATGTTGTAGACAATGACTATAGTTGTAGACAATGACTATAGCAGTAGCTTGTTGTAGTGGTTGTAGTTGAATGTTGTGGCAGTAGTTGACTATGAAGAGGCTATCGATGGTTGTTTTAGGAATGTTAGTTGGCCATAGAAGTAGTAGTAGGGAGTTATGGGAGTCATGAGTTACATAGGCTATGATGACATATATAGGCAACAAAGACCAGAGTTAGGAGTCGCATAAGTTGGAGACCATATAGACTATAGTTGATCATATAGGGTAATGGAGATGAGTTGTGATGACCTCCATAGGTCTCACGGATCTTCTAGATGGAGGTCGGTTCCATGCGCGAAGCGCGGAGCAGTTGGTAGGTTCGCGAACAGACAAGGGGGCGGTTGGAACGCGATGCGGCAGTTCGCAAGAGTGTCGATCCGCGAACGGATGGAGTTCGACAGGAAAGATCGGCGAGCAGTTCCAGACAGTTCCAGGCGGATCCGACGGTTTTCAGATTCGGACGAGGAGGCAGCCCATGGGCACACGACTGTACTTGCAAACAGGCGTGACCGTTTCTCGCGAACAGGCAGGTGGAAATAGCATTTCGCGGATCGTGGCGGGTATTTCCACTGGAAGATTTGAAGTAAAGCAGGTGGAGCTCGGAAATTTCTCATAGTGCAGCAAGACAGTGCGAAGGTTAGAAGAGTTCGCAAGGATGGTTTGCGAGGAGAATTTGGCGGGAAGGATTCGCGGCCGGTGCAGGTAGGAGGATTGACCAGATTGCGCGAGTGGTCGAGATGCAGAAATTACTGCGGGTGCTAGGTGGAAGGATCCACGAAAGTTCAGTTGCAGCGAACAGTTGGTTCGGCGGATGACTTGCGAGGCTGAAGCGACATGAAGGACTTCGCGGATTTAGCGGAGAAGGTCGGGTTCACGACCGGAGGTTCCTGCAGTTGCTGCTAGTTTGGGCGGCAGGCTTTTCGACAGACGGTTGGCGCGATAGCCTTAGTGGCGGGCGCGCGACAGAATTTCGCGAAAGATTTTTCACGAGGTGGAGTTCGGTTTCAGTGAATAGGAACCATGTTTTGAGAACAGGTGGATTTCGGTCAGCGGATTTCCCAGGTTTGTTGCAGGTGATGTTGCAACAGGTGAATCGTGAGGCAAAGCACAGTTCGCAAATTCGTCGCAGGAGGAGTTGCAACAGGTGGAGTTCGGCAGGGTGTAGGTGGCTAGCAGGCACGATTATTTTTTGAACAGAAGTTTCGTGGAGGTATTCCTCTAACAGATGCGAAGGGATTCGTGGCTCGCGGAAATAGCAATTGATCAAGGTACTGGTGCGAACAGGAAAGTGCTTTGGGTGCTAGATGGCACAGTTGACCAAGTCAGGTTAGATGGTTTGGTTGTTCAACTCACTTGGTTTAAGAAACTCCATGTAGTATTTCTCCTAAGGAGCTGAATATTCGCAAGGTGGAGATTTTCTCCTAAGGGCTGGATATTCACAAAGGTGGAGATTGTTAGATGTATTACTCCTAAGGAGTTGAATATTCGCCAAGATGAAGAATTGTTAGGTATGGCTCATATCTAGGGAGTTGGTATTTCTTGATAAAGAGATGTGACTCCTGGTAAAAATGAGTGTCTCTTGGAAGCTAGTGGGTTGAGGGGGAGCGAGGGCGAGTTAGTAATTTATCCGTATGGTTTATCTATAAATAGATGTGTAATACTATGGATATGTGTACCGAACTATTGTAACTCCTCTGAAATAGTGAAATTCGCCGCTCAGCTCCCGAGGACGTATGCATGTCTATGGCGAACCTCGCTAAATCTCTGTGTTCTTCTTCTGAATTTGCGTTATGTTCGCCCTAAATTTCATAACAAAAACTATCACATTGTTCACATTTATCACAATGATCATCTTTGTAACTAGATATTTTCTAATACATGAGAAGAGTGAACCTATTTTCTGACCTTTTATAGTGAATTATTTTAAGTGGGATTGACCCCGAGATGTATTATTAAGACTTTTATTGAGTAGGGTTACTTCCTTAAACTTAATTTTTTGGTGTGTTTTGTGCAATTTTAAGACCCATGATTTATGATTCTACCGTCAAAACCTTTTCGGCACAAATGAATAATAATAAAAAATCACCGCCGGGCAGCAATAAGTGGAGAAGAGAACGAAGAAGTCTTGACTTACTGGCCCCATGCAATCTCGTTGAGCGCGTCTTTGTGACCAAACTTAGAAGCCGCCATTGACGTTTCTGCAATCTCTTGATGAGCAGAGTAGGGTTATACTATATTTTTTTATGCTTGATTAGTTTTTGTTATTAGTCAGTCAAGTGACATGAAGCATTTGGCAGAAGCAAGCATTTTGCACGTGAGAAATTTGGACTAGTTTATTTCCTCTCCACGTGAAACACGATAAACCTTCTTTTTTTTTTTTTTTTTTTTTTTTTTCGTTAGAACGACTTTCATTTTTGTTTGACTTTACTTTTCGGTTTTTTGTATTTTTGAGTTTTGGTTTTGTTGGTTTAGATTTGATAGGTTATATAGTTGCTGCTGTAAGCTGCTGTTGCTACTGTTTTTCTTTGAAGATCTTCTTCAAAGATGCACATTGTTAGGCTGTTATTTGACGGTAGATTGGTTATTGCTTTACATCAAGTTGTTGTTTGGCTGCAGCTTCTGTTTGTGGTTGCCGTTGTGGTGTTATTTCTGTTTTAGAAATCATATGATTCAGGTGTTCCTCCTCTGTTGATCGCTGCCTTGAGTTGGTGGCAGTGCCACTAGAGAGTGGCAGTCGGCGGCGGTTGTCGGCAACTAGATGTGTTGTAATTTAACTAAAAATGTAATTAATAATATAATCTGTTTACTTTTCCATTGTTAATCACTCCTGCTTAATTATTAGTAAGCATGTTAGCATGCACATGAACTGTTCATGACAAAAAAATAGTTACATAAGCTCGTATTTTATATTAATTACCATAAATTTTAAGTTATATGAGCAAAAAATATGCTTTTAAAGTGTGTTGATTAGATTTAAAGTAAGACTATTGGTGGGGATTTTTGTCTGGTTAAATAAAAAAAATCTGATAGAAAATAAAGATTGGTTTAGCTATGCTTTGCAAATAATTTGTTCCTAATAGTAAATTCTAGTTGCCAATGTCTGCTTAAACTAAATTTTAATATATGCATATTTAATATATGGTTGAATTAATTAATTAAATTTTATTAGTATAGTTTCAAGTCACTTTAAATTCTAAATCTAATGATTTTTAAGGAAAAAATTGTAAGATGTCTATTTTGAGCAGGTGCAGCTTATTGAATAATCTGCTAATAAGTTAGGTGTTATGACTATCACAAATTATTATTTTTTGAAAAAGTCATATCGCAGCTAAAAAGTGGACACTGCACCTATATCTAGGTGCGGTGTGAAAATATTATTTTCAGTGTTTTGAAAAAGTATAAACTGTCAAAAAATAATTTATTCAAACAAGTATAATACAGTTTCAAAATATGATCACTCTAAATAGGAAATAAGCGTCCTATTTGCACAGCAAAATTGTAGGATCCCCGTTATTATATGAACGTCTGGGCCTACCATTCAGGTGTAGTTTTATATAAAATAAATTGGCGAACAGTAGTATCAATTTATTATAATAATTCAACGTGGAAAATTTATGTATTAAAATAGTATATAAAGTAAGAGGGATGCAGGTGGGGCTGTCAGTAATTCAGTTTTGCTTTTCTCGATGAATTATTGGCCAAATGTGAAGTGCTCGGAGAGAATAGATAGAATTTTTTTTATCAACTTAGGAGACACGGATTTCAAAATTTTAATTATTAATTCACCACAAAGATTCAATTTTCTGGCAAAAAAAAATTAATTTTTAATGATGAGAGAAAATTTTAAAGTCATAAATTTGAAAAATATATTTATTTTGTATGAAGAAAATAAAATACATTAAATTGCATTTATATTTTGTTCTATCTATTTAAGTAAATGATGCGGTGTTTGGCTACAAGTTGGATTTAGCACAAGTAAGATTTAATGAATTTGAATTTATTAATCAATCTCGTTGCATGGTGTATTAAATTCGGATCTATTATGAATGTAAGTAAATTTATTAAATCTAACTTTTTATTTATTTTTATTTTTATTTTATTATAAGGTGCTACAAACACCCATAACATATTAGATCATTATTTACAATATAATTATTAATTTATACTCTCAAAAATAGGGTTTTCTTTCTTGCTCTAAACCCGAATTAGAGTTTAAAACAATTTAATACAAGAAAAAAAAGTAAATATCTTACTGAAGAATATCTATTTTTTTTATATGAAGTATTTATCATATAAATTGTATTTTTAAAGTATGAAATAATTTATATTTTATTTTAAAACTTTTAAAAAGGAATTTATTTTTCTCTTTTAAACAAAAAAAAAAGAAGGTTTATTTCATATTATCAGAACATATTCTTTTCTCGGCACACAATAATGCATCTTCTTCAGGAATTTATTTCATGCTATGGCCATATTTTTTCTTATGCATTTCTTATAATATGAATGTTCTTAATTGTATTTTTGAAAATTTCGGCCGAAAGAATTATAGACATTAGTTAGGGGTGGACCTAGGTAGGATATAGGGGCCAAGAGGGCTATTGCACTCCCCTCAATTTCAAATTTTAACTTCTATTAGAAAATAATTTAATATCTTGCATATATCTTATGTTAAAATTCCACATGTTTAGGTGTTTTGTGGCTTAAATTAATTTTCTTTAAAATATGATTTTTTTTCAAGGAATAAGCATAACTAAAAATCCCGTTCACTTGTAAATAAGCTATTCAAATGCTTATTTAGTAAAGGATTAATAAAATAAACAATAGTTATTTAAGAAGATGTATGCCTCTTGGTCGTTGATTGAAGGTAATCTTTTAAGAATCAAAGTGTTCCAGAAAATTCGCGGCAGTAGAGTGTTATATTATCATTTTAGTGTGGTACGAAGGTTCAACACACACTCAAGTGAAAGAAATAATCATTTGAGATATTAGAGGTTCTTATGTGGAAAACCAAGAAATGCATAATAACCACAGTGTCAAACTCAATTACAAAAATTCACTATAAGTTATGATTATAGAGACCATTGTCCACACGCGGGAATGTGCTTCAAAGTCTTTTGAATAACAAGGTTGATGCTCGAACGATCTTGTCATAAAGAGGAGGTGGCGATTGATAGTGATTACCTATGGCCAACAAGTGGTGTTCGACGATGGTTGATGGTAGTTGACTGCGACCCTTCAACTCCTCAAAACTTCAAACTTTTTCTAAAGCCTAAAGTTTTCTTCTCTATTTTCATAAGAGGGTTGTGGCTCTATTTATAAAATTTATAGTGCAATTGTCACAGTAATATGAATCACTTTGAAGAGATGATACAGAGAGTTTCACTTGATCCGACATTCTTTAACGGACATTTGAGTGCATTAATGATGTTGGAATTGAGAGACCATGGGCTCGTTTGATTTGTCTTGTCGAGATATTTGATTCGACTATAAACTTGCTAGATTCAACATTCATTTGATCTTCTAAATATGCTCTAAAAGCTTCCAAAGCTGATTTAATAGCTTGATTTGACTTTAATTAGGTCAATTTTGCTATCACCGAGTCCATCTCATCGAGTCAGTAACTGACTATAAGATTGCTGAAATCAAAATTCTGTATGATTTCTTATCAAAATTTAAAACTTTTTTATTTAAAAGATTCTCCATATTCATGGCATGTCCTGAGATTCATGTTAAAGAATACAAATTTATTAGTGGACTATCAATAACAGCTATAGAGAAATGAGTTAAAGGAGTAACAAGCATTTTGTCGAACACCTGATGTGCTGTTCATTTATAAGAACAAAGCTTGAGCCAGCTCTCGCCCTTGTTTTCTGTCATTCGCGTAAATTTAGAGTTTCTTTATTAATTTTACGGGGTTTTTACGGACAAAACATGCAAATGATTGTTATTTATATATCTCACACCTCAAATATTAATATTACGAAATTCTCACCCGAAACTAATGGATTACGAGAAACAAAGACCTCCAAAACTCCCGTTTTTCTCCTCCTTACCCTCCGATCCTACCCGAAACCCTCGCTTTTCTCCTATTTCCCCCACCAGCACGTGAAAATCTTGTAGAATAAATTATGTCCATCGAAGTAGCTGAATCAGTCGTACCGATAAACTAGTTGAACCGGGCTCACTTGCTGAAGTAATTGAACTAAGCCCACATATTGAAGAAGTTGGTCCAACTTATAATCATCTCCTTCAAGAGAGTGACTTAGATCTATTCTTGTGAATATAACAATTTCAAAATGTTATCAAAACCAATATGGACATCTGTGAATCTACTATTTAAAGATATCGCCAGACACTAGGATACAGTCCCATCGGCCAAGCATCGGGGATAATTGTCGTACCGACGATAACTAACATAGTCGACAATGATTCATATTCACAACATTAATGAGAGATAAGTCAATACAAAGGTTCACAAGAGAAAAAATGAGAGCTCATTTTTCACTAAGCTCTCTCTCTTGAGGGGTCTTCAATCTCCTTTTCTCTTCATCGAATCTCTCTTTGAAAATTTGTGAATACATACATAAGTTTAGGCATGAGATATGTAAATACATAAGAATTACGTGTTATGTGTTCCGTTCTAAATTTCTCAATTTTAATTGATTTCTGATTCATGATAATCAGTATGGGAATCGCCCATTGAAAAAATAATAATCTTATAAGCGATTGATGAAAGCATATAAATTACTGCAGAAAAAAACATATATTTTTAAGGATTTTTTCAGAAAATGTCATTCTCAAGGCCTATATAGATGAGTGGACATTTTAACTAATATCGTGAAGGAAGTTTTTACATTCATACAACTGAATTTTCATGTATTTACATATCTATCTCCTACATTTTGATTTCTATATACATGTCAATTTGTTTATTTGTGCATGAAAAGTGTATTTCATCTTTACAGAGGTAAAACAGTTATTTTTTTGTGCCAACTGTTCACTCATCGGGTGCGATTTTGGAGAGAAATTTGGGTCTTACAGTAATTTTTAAGTCATATGAAAAATTTCTGTGGTATAAATGTAAGAAAATAAATTCAGGTATTATATTTGTAGATACAAAGGTATTGAAATGAGGGCTAACTGTTACGCTCCCAAAAAAGCTCTTGAAAGAGATGGGCAGCCCAGGACTTGTATACTGCTTTTCGGCCCTACACCTGATGTGGGACTAAATGTCCCTGATATTCTCCTCCACCCAATAACTTGACGCCCTCGTCACGGATCGGCTCCACCGAGGGCCCCACACCGTGGAGAGTCCCCACACCCGATAGATAGTACTCCGCTCTGATACCACTTATCACACTCTCAAAAAAGCTTTTAAGAGAGATGGGCAGCCCAAGACTTTTATACTGTTTTTTGGCCCTACACGTAGCTGATGTGGGTCTGTTTGGGGCATCTGCAGCTTATACAGCTTATCCAGATAAGCATGTTATTCTAATAATCTGCTGATTAACGAGCCTTATCCCGATAAGTTCTACTATTGCTTTGGTTATGTGTGTTTGGAAAACAGCTGATTCTGGATAAATGACCATTCTGCCCATGTTTTGCAAAACTGTTTAGTTGTTTGGTTTGTGCATTTGAAAAACAACTAATTTGTAGATTTTTCAAATAAAAAGATTAGCATAAAATGATTAACAAATTTCAATGCATCGTAAAATTAAAATCCATACAGTTAATTCTGATCACTTTCCTTAGCTATGGAGATTTGACATAATAATTTATATGGTAGTTTCCATGAGGTTACTTCATCAAAATACACACAACAATTGAATTTCCAAGGATGGAGAGCACACAAACAACAATTGAATGCTTCTTGATGTCTCAAATTGAGACAATTGCAAACTACGTGAAAGAAGCATATATGCATGGTCAAATGAGTTGAGATTGGGCTATGTAAAACATAGAGATAAGGGGAGAGGGAGAGAAAGAGGGGGAGAGAAAGAGGGGGAGAGAAATGAACAAACGAACTCTCAAATTAAAAATTAGCAAAGCCTAATTCCCATAATCTCCCAGTTTATTCAAGGGATTCATCAATCAGGAATCCTTAAACGGCAACGAACCGCAGCCCTAATGCTCGAGAACCCACTTCTCAATCCAGAACCAAAAGAAGGATGATAAACAGATATAACAAAACAAAAGAGCCCAAAAAAACTCACTGTCATGGTACACGCTGAGTTCCATGGCAGAAGTCAAACTTTCGCCTTTCCAGCAGAGAAGAAAGCCCTCCTACAAGATGGTGAAGGAACACAAGGTGAAGAGAAACCTTTCTCCGGCAGTGTGAAAGGAGGAGGAGAGGAGATGGGGAGATGGAGAATGGGTCAACGAATCCGTCCGACAGGAAGGTGAAGGAGAAGGTCGAGATCGCTCAGGGCAGAGAGAGCAAGAGCGAGGGCAAATTTCGTCTTTCGCTCGAAATAAACGCGGACCGCGCCCTCCTGCTAGCGTTCTGCTTCTAATACAAAGTAGAAAATGAGTTTTTGAAAACACGCTTCTAAAAAGTTTTTTCCAAACGGACGGTGGCATTTTTCAAAACGCCACCGCTGTGAATAAGCCCTCCCAAACGCACACTAAATGTCTCTGACATTCTCCTCCACCCAATCACGTGACGCCCTCATCACGGATCGGCTCCACCGAGGGTCCTGCACCGTGGAGAGTCCCCACACCTAGCAGACAGTACCCCGTTCTGATATCACTTGTCACGCTCCAAAAAGAGCTTTTAAGAGAGGTGGGCAGCCTAAGGCTTATATACTGCTTTTCGGCCCTACACTTAGCCGATGTGTGACTAAAATATCCCTGACATAACGTTAACCTGATAGAGGGTTAGCCCCACCAGCCACAACCGAATAAAATAATAAAATAAAATAATACTCATAGAACAAGGCATGGATCTATGTAATACGATTGTTTTGCAATTTTTACAAAATTATTTAATTTCTTTTGGATTTACTTACAGACCACTAAATTCTTTAATATTTACAAATTGCACGCATAAACCTATTAAGTTTAGGGGTTAAATATGTAATTATCAAAGAGTTTGGCGGCCTGCAACTAAATTCCCCACTATATTTATGTTGATTAAAATAAATAAAAATAAAAAGTGGCATTCACAAACACACCACACCTCTGATATGGATAAATGAAAAAATAAATAAATAATTAAATAACCGGAAAAAATAATTGGATATGCGGGGTATCGATCCCCGTACCTCTCGCATGCTAAGCGAGCGCTCTACCATCTGAGCTACATCCCCAGTTGACGTTTAACGACTTTTATATTGTATTTAACTTAAAAAAAATTATTTTTTTGATTAAATTTGATTAAATAAGTAGATAAAATATACTTAATGTAACATTTTTATATTATATGTCGTTTAAATTTACTTTATTTTAATTATTTAAAGTAAAATAAAAATCAAATATTAAATGAAATAATTTAATTCAAGTCGAAATCAATATCGTATTCACAAATTTGTTTTAATTGAAAAAATTAAATGAACCGAAAAGGATTAGCAATGAAATTACTCAAATTTGGCTCATTTATAGCTCTAATGATATGCTAGGTAAACTATGAGACCCTTGTAGTGAGTAATTTAATGTACTATAAAATAAAATAAAAGCCATTAACTTTTAGATGTTGAACTCTAATCGGACTGTCATAAAATTTTCAAATGTTCCATCGGAGCTTTTAAAAATTATAAATTCAATTGCTAGGATTCTCGGAACATGTCCTTAAATGAATTAGGCAGAGTCATGACACATGAAAGAATGAAGACAGCTTGCTGGCCTCTCAGCTAGGGGTAACAAAGGGGGTTTAATTCAAGTTCAATCTCAAATTAAGGGTCTGTTTGGGGCAGCTGAATGGTAATCGCACTTATTCGGATAGTACCGCTTATTCATATAAAATTCATTGATAAGTAATTGATTCGAATAAATTGTCTGTTTGTTTGGTTTGAGCGTGTTGAAAACAAGTGATTAAGACATGCTTATGGATAAACGACTCTTATGCGCTCGAAATGAATAAGTTCGTTGAGTTGTTTGGTTTCATGGTTTAAAACTGCTTATATGCAGTTGTTTGTAGAAAAATAACAATTTATGTTACTTTTTTCTTAAAAAATTTTATTAAGTATAAAATCTTATTTAAAAGAGATGGGTCAACAGATTGTACATGAGGTGATTAACAAATTGAAATGTTAACTTTGTGCTGTAATCTTAAATGTTTTTTTAACTTTGTGCTGTATTAATGAGCTGATTATGGGTCAATCATGGTTCCAACAATCCTATAGACTTCCAGTAGGTGAATGGAATAGAAGAAAATGATTCTTTCACGCATTAACCAAAGGCTTTTTAACGCCTTCGACTGCTGAACGTCACCTTTAATGATTAATAATTAGGGGACAGATATTATAACTCATAGAACGATAACGTAAGAAAAAGCTGAATGAATAGGTAGAAGCCGCCTGCACACGAGAATTAATATTCGAGATCTGTGGATGGATTGGCTGAAAGAGCTTGTAACTTGTCAAGATGAATCATTCTTTTAAAGAAAAAATACAACACCAAATGCTGTTCGAGCGGAAAAATGGAGTAGAACACCAAAATATTGATAACTCACCTCAAAATGCCGGCAGAGCCCAAAAATCGCGGAAAAATTGATCGATCTACTCGATCTCGCCGATCCAGCCGAAGGATGAGTCGCGGAGATGCTGCTCGACGGGGAGGGGGAGAGGCGGGGCTAGGTCACGCGGAAGCAGCAGATCTACCGAAGGAAGGGGAGATCGGGTGTGCTCGACGGGAGGTGCTGCTCGACGGGAGGTGCTGCTCGATCTCCCGATGCTGTTCGAGCGGTGGTGACGAGAGAAAAGAGCTCCCGTGGAAAATTCCTGTAAACCGCGCTATAAGCTCCCCCCGCTCCGCTTTCCGCCTCGAGTGAAATAATAGGCAGCGCGGTTCGGTGGTTCTATTAAGCGAGAATCAAAACGTGATATTCAAACAGGCGGTGGCGGTATGACCGCCACCGCACCTCAATAAGCTGTCCCAAACGCTACCTAAGTTGATCCAGAACTGTTTGACTTAAATTTGATCCAATGATTAAACAAGTCAGAAAGTACGACACAGGACACGACTCATATAGATTCTAACATAGGCATAATATTTATTTTTTAATAAAATTGGATCAGTTTTGAGTTAATATCGGGTCAATTTCAAGTTAAGTTTAGGGTTAATTTATGGTTAACAGGTCAACTCAAATTTGACATGGAAAATTAAACAGGTTAGAGTTCTTACTCATAGCCCATTGACCTACAAAAACAAAAACCCATCCAAAATTTACCGTGGCATCAATAATTACAATAGTTTTTTTATACATATATTTTTATAATTAATCAAAGAAGAAATTCCAAACTCTTATCTAATAATTATTTAAAAGCCTAAGAAATTTGCAAGTATATAAAAAAAATTACATTCTGTTTGGGACAGCTGCAGCTTATTGAATAATTTGCTGATAAGTTGATTAAAAATAATCATTGATAAAGCTAGGTGTAGGTAAACTATTACAAATTTTTATTTTTTAAGAAAAGCTAGAATGCAGACATAAAGCTCCTTTCAGCGTTTTGAAAACGCACAAGCTGTCAAAACGTGGTTTACCCAAACATGTCAGGTGCGTTTTCAAAACGCTATCACACCAAATAAGCTGCCCCAAACGGACCCTTAATTTTGCACAAAATATCTTATAAATTATTGAAAATTATAAATAAAAGTAGAAGCTGACTTTGAACCAGTAATTGAGATCTCTTGAGCAAATGCGCAAATCAAACATGCATCCACATAATGAAATTTCTTTCCACAAAATCAAAATCAAAACAATATAACAACAAAACAAAGTTTATATGCAAGACTTAAATAACCTTTATTTTTATAATCATTTCATTTACGCATGTTCTAACAAGTCCCCTTCATTCCAATTTGATGAGTAAATATAACAAAAACTCACTAATCATGAAACCCAAAAAAATTATGAAGTTCAATTTTTTATAAACTCTGCTTCGGCCTCCTTCATTTATGGCGATCTCTGAACCTGTGAGACTAATCAGTGAGAAACTGAAATAGGAGAAAGAACCCCTTTCTCTTTAGCTGCAGAGGACTCTGCATCATCTGCTTCGCATCTCGTCGGAGAGGCACAGTTTTGTCCCTAATACACAGAAAGAAAATGTAAGAATCATGACAAATATCTTTCATGAAAACAATTGAAATCGAAAATTACCATTAAAATCTTCTCCTTTATTTTCTCTTCCTCTTGTTGTCTCAGTGAACTAATCGTATCAAATCTCTGCAAATTTCAACCAGGAAAATAATCAAGCCATTAATGAGATGAACAAACAGCAGCAATGGAGAAGGGGGGAAAGTATTGAACAGACAAACCAGTAGAGATCTGAGCTCGAAGAGATGTAGGAGGCTCTGGAGCTTCACCTCAAGCTCTATGTGTTCAAGCTCTCTCCTTTCAGCTTCTCTTGCTTCTTTCTCAAGAACTAGGTCTCTATCTCTCAGTATTGTCTCTGTCTTCTCCCTCTCCAATCTCAGTCTCTCTTTAAGCCGCCGTGCTGCTCCAAGTTCCTCTGCCAAAGATAACGCCTCTGCGGGCGGAAATAAATCATCGGACGCCATTGCTGGTAATGGTAACGCCGTCTTAATTTCAGTGTTATCTTTGCTGCCGAGCTCTGCCATTTTTAGCTTAAGAGGTGGGATATCGGTCGATGAAGTTGGCTTCGATGGGAGCTCTATGGCTGGATTCGCCGGGGTGTTTCTAGGTTGGAGTGGCCGCCGCCGGAGAGTGGCAAGGTTTCCGGCGATCTGGGTATCCATCTGCTGGATTGGATTTAAAGAGATGGAAATAGCTTGTTATAGTTTTTATTGAGAGAGAGAGAGAGAGAGTTAAGAAGTGAGGGGGATTGGATTTGAATTTGAGACGCAACGGCTATGTGGAATCTGAACGGGGAAGAAAAAGTGAAGAAGAGAACAATAGATTTCAGAAAGACGAAATTGACGAATGTAGCCCTTGTCGGTCGTCGGTGGACATCAATTGGCCTCACTTATTGGTCTTTATATCGATGGTATACTTTCGGATGGCACATTTAAAAGCTCTGAGTTTTTTATGTGAAAAAAGATTTTTAAAAACTTTACTTTTTTTCACTCGTAAATATTTTATTGAAAGTTTAAATTAATATGTTAGTTTTTTTTTTTAGAACATTTAAGGAGCTTAAATTTGATCTTAATTTTTAATTATGTCTAATGTGAACGAATTTAATAATAGAGTACTAATGATTCGTATTCCCATTAGTTTATTAATGATCCATGTTCTCATTATGTGACTCAATTCTTACGCATTTATGTCTAACAACTAAACTTCAATTTTTACATATATGTTACCTTACGTGCAGATGAAAATCTGTATTTCACTTTTTAAAACTTAAAAGTAGTGAATGCCTAAGTACGATCATAAAACCTAATAAAGTTTTTTTTCAAAGATATCTCATAGGGATCAACAAGTCTTGCATGTTTCAGGGGCTCATTTTCGAGGCGAGCATTTAGGCTTTGAAAATTCATGATCGTTCCTCGTGAACTCTCTACATTTTATATTAATTTGTTGAGAGAGTTTTGGATGGACAAATTTTCAGATGAGAAATTGGATTCTAGATAAGACATATGTTACCCTCATTTAACAATGACTTTTTGATCTGAGGTTTACCATAAGTGCAAGTTTCAATGGTTAATTATCCCTCTGGATAACTAAAGAACACTTTCGATTATGACTAGTCATTAGAAATTAAAAATTGAATTATATAATAGAAGCGGACTTAAAATATTAAATTGCAAAATTCACAACTTGAAATATAAAGCGGATGATAGGGGACTAAAGATGAAACTCGATCAAGATTTCATAGTTCTGTCATCCGGGTCGAGGTGATCCCTGAGCTACTGAGTTAGAGGAGTAGTTGACCCTACCTCACAGAAGAATTTTTATCAGCAGTCATGGGTTGCGTCTTCAAAATGATCCTTGTAGATATGGGGTGAATGTTGGTCTAAGGGGACAAATTTAACTCAACGTTAGCTAACCGATGTATTTATTTCAATTAATTGTATCATTATGATTCACAACCCAAAAAGTTTAAATTCATTGGAGAACATACAGGTTGCAGTCGTGACTGTAATATAATAGTGTCATTTAGCGGCAACCACCTGGTTGGAAACCTTTGGTTGTTCCGCTGTTTTGTGACTTTTGACGGCAGCACCATGCTAACAGAGGAATCAGACCACATTCTTATTAACATGCAATTATTTTGATTGTGATTGTATTGATACATTTGATATGATATTTTGCTCTTTGTGAGCTTAAGTTAATCGGATATTTGTCACCTTCGACAAACTATTGTACAGGGTGATTGAATTTTGCTTTTAATTTTTAGTGATTGAATTTTAACTTAAAAATTTGTTTAGTTTGAAAATATTGCTTTAAAAAATTGACCCATCTAGTTGAAATATTCATATCAACACGACCATCATCGGGTATTATAACATTTAATGCTTTTATATTTGAATGAGGAAGATTTTATTTTTTTAATTTAAGCATTTTAAAATAAAAGACTTGTCGACTTCGATCTTTATAGGTAGGGGGTCGAACTATGCGATTTAGAACTATCAATTTTCATATTTAGGATATGAATATTTATCTCAAAATTACTACTCATCAACTCCAGTCATTCTGAGGAGGAGGATCGCACTAGTTGAGTGTGACACACAACCCTATCCTATAGAAAGGGCAACCCGTTTAGCCTACGCAACACTCCTCTCTCCCTCTCTCTCTCTCTCTCTCTCTCTCTCTCTCTCTAGAAGGAATGCAAAGATTCTTCCTTTGAATTCTCGGCCACCCAGAAATCACGGGAAAATAGAAAAAGTGAGAAACACGAGCCCTAACAAGACATCCATCAGCTTCTTTATGCCTTCCTCCCGAAAACATGATCTTTATAAGATTGTTTGAACTCATAAACAATATAAAACCCTACATCCTATAAGTATTCAACAAATAGTTATATTTGAAGTGACATGAAAGAATTGAATGGTATAAATATGAAAAAAATTGAAGTTTAGAAGTTAGATATTAAATACATACAAAGTAGTTGGTATGTACGCAATTTCCCCTTACCTTTCATTTGGAGATAAATTTTCTACATAATTGTTATAAAATTGCGTCAATTTTATTAGTATTTTAACAATAAAATTTATGAAAATTTAAGAAAATATGATTCAATTGTAAAATGAGTAATCATGATAGTCTAAAATGTATTGACCATATTAAAATCATCATAAAAGAAATAATCAGTTATTTTTAATGATAGCATTGAAACAATCTAATCAATATAGGCCATGAAATTTATTACAAAGGTCTTAAATTTGATCATGTTTTTCTACAAAATAACTTTCACCTTACAAAATTTAGGATGGGTTCAAATAAATAAATAAATACAAAACGGCCCTTGTTGCCTTTCCCACTAATTGAAATCAAACTATTATTTTAAAAAATGAAAAACAAAATATTAAACTGACCCTAAAACTATTTATTTAAATTTATTTAAAGATAATCTAAAAAAAATATATGTGAACTAAGTGCAAATACATTCTGTTAGATATGAATCATATACCAGATAAGGGACAGACGGTAGAGCGGAACGGAACTCACGAGCAAAATGGATTTGTACAGGGATAATTTTGTAATTACATATTATACACCAGAGTTATATATTGTATTTATAACCCTAACGAGGATTTATACTCTTTTTTGCGAATTAAAAGGAGATCGCCCTCTGCTCCCGATGACATAGGCATATCATCAAAACTTATTAAATCTCTATGTTTTATTCTGATCTGTGATGATTCTTGTATTTTATTAGCCCTAACTCCTCAACACATTCAAATTAACAAAATTGCACAAAGAAAGCCCCATCCAATAGACCACAGATAATAAATATTGCCTTAAAAAAATTGTAAATCCAAGTATAGTTGATTGAACGTAAAACATATGTTTAAAAAAAAAATCAAATACATTAGTATTTCAAATATTAAAAAATACTACTTATTTAAAAATTATAAGCTCGCCACGTGTCAACCACTGGCGTATACGGATCTCTTTCTTAGATACGTGTCAGTTCATCATATTCTAACGGGTTTATTCTTACCTGCCGTAAGCACGTGTTAAGCCCTTCCATTACAAATAATCCACAACACCTCCTCCCATTAAACAACGATGGACCTTCTCCTCCTCACCTCCTCACCCTCCCCTCCTCTCCTCCTCAACCCCATATCACGCTTCCCTCTCCGGCCAACTTTTCCAGCAAAGATCGGTTATAAAGCTAACACCTTGGCGGCCTCGCCGGCGGTTATCGCAAGACGGAGAATGGTGGTGATGGCCGAACGTCGGCCGAAGGAGGAGGAGCGCTTGCCGGAAGTGGAGAAAGATGAGAACTTGGAGGCGGAGGAGGAGAGATTGACGGCGGAGGAGTTGGAGAAGATCGAGGCGGCTGTGATGGATGGGAAGGATGAAGGGCGTACGCCGTTGGATTATGATCGTAGAGCTAGGATCTTTCGTGAGATCTCTCGAGTCTTCAGTGATGTTAATAGGGATGATTGAATATTGAATAATAGGGATTAGAGACAGTGTCTTTAATGGGGATTAAAGCCGCTAAATTTGTTTCGTTTCTTATATTTCAGATCTAATTATAAGTAGCGCTGCGCAACTCGTGCGGCGTTTGGTATTCAACCAAACATAGAACTTTCTGTTTTAATTATCAGTGTTAATGTGTAATTTTCCGGTATAGAATCAATATAAGGAGTTATTTGTTTATAAATATATTGCAAAATATTGCTATATTTTTGCAATACATCTTCGATGTGTGGTTGCTTGTAAAAAAAATTTTTTGTTTTTGCAATAGATGGTCAATTTTTTGTTTAAGTTTTAATAAAATTTAAGTTTTTCTTATTTTCTTTACTATGATAAGTTATCAATTAATCTAATATTAATTTATTAGTGTTGAAGACATCTCACATTTATCAAAGCTTATATTTTGCTTTGTGCTATTTTTCAGGGACATTTACTTACACGTAACACAATTCTTATATATTTAGGGTATTTTTGGGGAGGCTGCATCTTATTTGAAATCTATTGCGTAGTAGCGAAGACAGCATGCTATTGCGCAAAAGATCTTTTTAATAAATTGTTGTATTTTTAAACGGTTGTGTTGCAACTGTTGTTGGATAAATGATTATATTATCTCTGTTACTGTAATGTTGTTTGCAATAGAGCTGTTCATAGTGGAACATTCCATTATTTAATGAAATATCATGTTCAAAAGAAAAATAGACACCTCAATAAACAGCTGGTAGCAAGACTATCAATTTTTTTTAAAAAAGTATTAAAATAGCAACTAAAAATATGATTGATTATTTTTAAAATATTGTTGATGTATGTTATGAGAGAGCATCCTCCAAGGGAACTCTCTACACCTAATCACTTTCGGACATTAATCCTTAACTCATATGCCAAACTAGAGAGGTTACAGTTTTTTGTTCTTCTCTTCAGACATTTCTCAATTTGTCTCTAGTGGCCATGTGATTATCGCGAGATAAGCAGGGAACATTGTAGTCTACATTAGCAGTACAATGTTCTAGAGGTACTGAAAATCAACGAGCTCAACTTTCCTAAAGGATTAAAAACCACAAAGCAGAGACTTTTAGATGTAACATTAGTAAAAATTAATAATAAAGGTCAACATTGGTAAGCTGCAGTTGTGAGGTTACATATAACTGATATAAATCATTTAGTCTATCAATACAAAAAGGTAAAAAGAACTTATAAAAAATATTTTTGTGGTTGTTTTTAACCTACATAATACCGATCTCGTATGTGTCAAATATGCATATCACAATAAAAAGATTATTCAGAAAAATCTCAAATCACTGAAAAAGGAAAGAAATTTGGTTGCATTCACTGACCAATAGAGACATATAGGACATTCAGCAGTAGACTGAGCTGAACTTGAGTCAGCTAAAAAGAAATTTGATCCAAAATTTTGGCTCTCAGCTCAGTTCATTTATTTTCGATCTTTATCAATGCTAAAATTTAAACCCCCTTAAACATTTGTAAATTTGTCTTTCGTAGCCATGTGGTTGTCGCGAGGTAAACAAAGAACATTGTAGTCTGCATTAGCAGTATAATGCTCCATAGGTACCAAAAATCATCGAGCTCACTTTTCTGAAGGCTTAAAACAATAAAGCAGAGACATTTAGATGTAACATCAGAAAAAATTAATAGTATAAGTCAACATCAGTAAGATGCAGTTGTAAGGTGTCATTGAACACATTATATAAATCAATGAATCTGTAACTACCAAAAGATAAAAAAAAAAAAATAAAAAAAATGGTTTGTTGTTGTGTGTCAACTATGCATATCACCAAAAAATTATTATTCAGAAAAACCTCAAAGCAGTGAAAAAGGAGAGAAACTTGGTTGCCTTTACTGAGATTTCACGTGTTACAATAATCAATAGGAACATATAGGTCATCAGCAATAAACTAATCTGAACTTAAGTTAGCTAGAGAATAATTTGATCCAAAATTTTGGGCTCGTAGCTCAGTTCATTTATTTTCGATCTTATGCTAAAATTCAATCCCCCTAATAAAAAGAACTTACATTAGATAATTTATCCACAATTGAATTAGTTCACTCGATTGGCCTTCAAGGCGCAAATTCAGCTGGAGAAGTCATGTTTTTTATTATTATCCTAAGACATTTGTAAATTTATCTCTCGTAGCCATGTAGTTGTCGCGAGCTAAGCAGAGAACATTGTAGTCTGCATTAGCAGTACAATGCTCTAGAGGTACCAAAAATCATAGAGCTCAACTTTTCTGAGGGCATAAAACCACAAAGAAGAGACATTTAGATGTAACATTAGAAAAAAAATAATAATAGAAGTCAACATCACTAAGATGAAGTTGTTAGATGTCATACAACACATTATATAAATCAATGAATCTATCACTACAAAAAGACAAAAAAAAACTTTAAAAAAATGGTTTGTTGTTTCCTTTAATCCACCTATTATCGATCTCATATGTGTCACTTATGCATATCACCAGAAAAAGGTTATTCAGGAAAATCTCAAAGCACTGAAAAATGAGAAAGACTTGGTTGCCTACACTAGGATTGTACGTGTGATAAGAACCAATAGGGATATATTGGCCATTCAACAATGCACTAAGCTGAACTTGGGTGAGCTAGAGAGAAATTTGAACCAAAATTTTGGCTCGTAGTTCAGTTCATTTATTTTCGATCTTTATCAATGCTAAAATTCAACCCCCCTTAAAAAAGAACTTGCATTACTTACATTACATAATTTAGCCACAATTAAATTTATTCACTCGATCGGCCTCCAATGCGTGATATCAGCCGGAGAAGTCACAGTTTTTTGTTCTTCTCCTTAGACATTTGTAAATTTGTCTCTCGTAGTCATGTGGTTGTCGCAAGGTAAGCATGGAGCAATATAATCCGCATTAGCAGTACAATGCTCTAGAGGTAACAAAAATCATCGAGCTCAACATTCCTGAAGGGTTAAACCCACAAAGTAAAGAAATTTAGATGTAACATTAGTAAAAATTAATAGTAAAGTCAACATCAGTAAGATGCAGTTGTGACATGTAATAGAACACATTATATAAATCAATGAATATATCACTACAAAAGTAAAAAAGAATTATATAAAAAAGGCTTGTGGTTGCATTTAGCCCACCTAATACCGATCTCATGTGTCACCTATGCATATGACCGGAAAATGGTTATTAAAAAAAAACCTCAGAGCACGAAAAAATGAAAAAAACTTAGTTGCTTTCACTGGGATTTCATGTGTGACAAGAACCAACAGGGACATATAGGACATTCAGCAGTAGACTGAGTTAGACTTGAGTCAACTAGAGAGAAATTTGATCCAAAATTTTGGCTCGTAGCTGAGTTCATCTTTTTTCGATCTTTATCCATGCTAAAATTCAACCCCCCTAAAAATAAGAACACGCATTACTTACATGGCATAATTTATCCATAATTAAATTGATTCACTTGATAAGCCTCATAAGCGTGAATTTAGCTAGATGTCGCGAACATGTCCCCAAGAAACAACCCCACAATCCCCCTGCCTCTCTAGGCGGAATCTTCGCCGATATACTTTGAATTGAGTTAGACGACTCCTCCACCCTCACTCCTTCGGTCTACTTCTTGAACAATTTCTTTTTTGACGGCTCACCCTCAGTCCGGCACAATCTGATACTAAGGACGAATAACATCCTAGCTTTATTAATGTGTTTCAGCATAGAGTCAGAACCTTAATCCATGAAAGAACAATAAAAGGAGAGCAAGAGCCAAGAAAAGAAACAAAATGGGAACAAAAATCCTGGAGTTTATTTATTCATTAAAGAATGACTATTATAAGATTTGTTTTATTGCATTTAAAAATTTATTTGTTCTTATTGCAACTGACACTCTTAAGGAAAAATGAAATTGAGAAACTTAATATGTACGTTAAAAAAATGGTTTGTGTAGATCTGAAATAGTCTGACGGACCTGATCAAATGCTACTGTTCGGCTGAAGAACTCAAGGACAAATGGGTGACCTAAGATCGACAGATCAAAGACCGTCTTGGCAGACCGAAAGCAGACAATCATGGATGACAAAAAATATGAAGATCTATAGCGCTTCAGTCTACTAGGCGGAACCCAACTTTCCAACCGGCCAACCATCCAGACCGACGTTCAACAAGGGGTCTACCGATCACTTATGACTGGCTACTACCCTTAAGGTAACCAACTAGCCACTATAGGTCTGCCACTCAAAACTAACCAGCCAAACACTAAGATCTGATCGACAACTACGTTCAAATCCGAACGGTACCCTAAAGAAAGTGCCGCCAACACTCATGAAAATAGTCGACCGACACCATCTCGATCAACAGAAGGAAAAATGAATTGGGCGAAGAACTTGGAGACATCAAAAGGCATCAAAATCAGTTACAAATACAAAAACACAATAGTATCCTGTAATTCCCTCATAAATGCATAGGAGAAGAATTTCATTCTGAGAAGCCCTCTATCTTCTATAAATAGGGAGTCAAATACACATAAAATGTGGTTTTTTTGGCTCTTGAATCTAGACCCATACTATTGCAGGAGTTTTCTCATTTTATATATAAAATGCATCATAGAGCGCACGAATAACCCCATACGCCCTCACAGAGCAAGTCTGTGTGTGCTCTTCCTCTTTCTCTAACTCTTTCTCTTTTCTAGTTCCTATCACTCCGATCCTTGAGCGTTCCTCACAGGATAGATTTGAATTCAACGGAAATTGTCCTTCTCCCCTCATGATTTTATCTTCTTATTTTGTTGTTATGACACTGATTCTATAACAAAAATTTACCCAAAATAATACAAACAAATGTCAGTATATCAAATGAAATAACCCTCTAATCCCCAGCACCAAATCCTCCTGCCATAAATTAGAAACTTAAATTCACAAGAAGAAGCCCCATTCTCCCTTCCATGGATCCAAACAACTCCACCCTGTTCTATTTCATTCCCATGAGCTTCTCCAATCCATTCATGACCACTGCGTGTGCTCTTCTCATAATCTCTTCTGCATTTCAGCACGACCCCTCGGCCTGAAGAAATACACCAGAACTTCAGAACACGAACCGCAGCGAAGTTTATGAGACCTCTTCGTCCACACGAGAAAGTCCGCCGGCAGTAGAAGCAGCCTGTAGCATTTGTAGCAGACCACAAATGGCGCGCCGCCTGATACCGGCCTGCAATGGCGAATCCTAGACTCCTCGGAGAGCCTACTGTTTCCATTGCGGCTGGATGAGTTGCTGGTTTGTCTTGAGAAATTTCGAAATAGCGATGAGAGTCGATCGGCATCCGATTCAATTTTACCTTCCAAATGTGCCACCTTTATGCTGATGCCGGATGCCTGTTTGCCGCAAGTTTTGTTACTCAACATTCTGTGTAATTCATTTTTTAGCTCATCGACCTTCTCCATAATTTTCAGTTCATCGTCTGTTTCAGAGAAATGTAATTTCACAACCTGTTCTGCATCATCCTTCGATTTAGAGATCACAAAGAGATTTTGATTCTCAGAGGATAACAATGCGTCCTGTTCTTTTGCTTGGATTGAAAACTTACTGCAATTTTTTTCAGCTACAGATTGTTGCTCTTCTGCGTGAGCGTCGTTCTTCATGGCATTATTTCTTACTGCTTCTTCGGCTGAATCCAAAACTTTTATGCTTGGAGTTCTTCTGGATACTGCCGGATTTTTCTGAGGAACGAGATCTCGCAGATGTTCGTCAGACGAAGAGAAACGAGAGCTTCTGGTTCGTCTGGATACTGCGAGATGTTTCTGAGTAACGTGATCTCGCCGGATTTTGTCGGATAAAGATAAACTTCGATCATAGGAATGAGCGCTTCCGTCCTTTGATTTGAACCCAAATCCAGTTCTAAGCTTTTCATTACAGTCCTCGTTTTTAATATCGTGCTCCAAGGATTCTGGAGATTGTTCTTCCAGTTTATAAGTTCCAGAGACAGAAAGAGTCTTCATTCCATTAACTGGAGTTTCTACTTCTTTGAGGTGTTTTACTCCATTAAAGTCGGATTCTTTGAAGCTCTTTGATCCACCTTGTTCCAGTTTTTTCGGCTTATGTGAAATCTGCTTCACATAAGCTGCTAATCCATTATCTGAAGAAGAGTTGTCTGAATCCACTTTAGCTGAATTGACAGAAGGAATTGATCAGTTTCGAATTAACCTAAAGTTTCATATTTACATGCAAGCCACACAAATCTTTAACATCGCATTAGAATTACCACTCTTGCAAACTTAGTTTTAAAAGTGAAATGCATATTTTCATGTAAGGTTTATAATCTCAAAATACATAAGAACTGTGTGGTATTTATGTAAATTTTCCAAAAATAACATACCATTAAGAATGGCATAACAGCCATGACACTTGGAAAGAGGAATATTTGGAAATTCTTCACAAACCCTATGACATTTATGGCATTGAACAGAAGAAACAGTTGACAGGGTGTTTGCCATGAACATTACAGATTGAAGTTCAGCAATGTCTTAGAAAATTGTCATACAAGATAATCCCTGAAAAATAAAGAATTTTGATGCATTTATGAGTTAAAGAGGAACAGTGAATTACCAATGTTCGATTATAAATAAATACATATGTCAATATTCTATTAGAAATTAAAACAAAAAGGGATAAAAATATTTAGCAACATAGCATAACTATTACAGCTATTCTGCTTATAGAATACTTCAAAAAATGCAATCTGGCTTTCAACCAGAACCCAAGGTGTTGCTTCACGGTTTACCCTTATAGGAAACAAATGTAGGAGGATACTTTGATCAATTTTATTTGGTATAAATAAGAATTTAAAAACACGTAATAACCCAATTTTTCTCTATCACGATATCTTTGAACAATCAACGAAGATCATAACTCGCTCGAACTAAGCAAGGCCATGCAAACGTTAAAATGTCTATGGTGAAATTTATTTACTTTGTAGATGGATAAGTTTAGAGCGATGTTTAGATTGTCCAAGTAATGATCCAAAGATTATGGTTTTGAGATAAATTTTAAGATGAGTGCGCTATAAAGAAGCATTCTCACCAACAACAACAACGTCGAACAACATCAATGTATTGCTATCGATGGCTCCATCAAAACATATGTTCATCCATAGAGATCATAAAGAATTATACATAAAAATTCCACTAAGCTACACCACTTCACCATAAATAAAGGTAATACATAAGTCGAAGAAAGTTTGTATGGCTTAAGGTTGTCTCAGAAAGAGTGATTTGGAAGACAGTGGCAATGAGAAAGCATGGTTTCAAACAAAGCAATCTTTAAATTCTCAGTTAAATATCAAAATTCATGGTAAAACCCCAACAATGTTTTTCATTTTTATCAAATCCTCAATAGTTTGAACGTGGCACGAGTAAGAACATTGGTTTAGTAGTTCAAAAAGATCACCTGAGTGGTTAATTATATATATTAATGTTTTAGGTGGTCTGTCTATAATTATCCTTTTATATAAATAAAGTGATAGTTATAGAGATGGAAGCCAAGAAATAGTGTGCCTGAAAATAAATACCAAAGAGGACAAAATTTTAAAATATTTTTCGGGCATTGAATTAGCTTAATCAAGTTAAAGCATATTTTATATCTAAAAAAAATAAAATTAACCTTCAATGTAAAGTTGAGATGAATGACTATATGAACTCGCTAACAACTAATAATGCACATTATCAAGTACCCAAAAATCAGGAAAAGAAACCAATTTCTAGTGATTTGAGCTATTTTTCTCATTCTCTGCCAAGCATCGCCTATGTCATTAGTCTAGTAAGTCAATTCGTTCATAACCTTACCAAAGACCAGATAAATGCAATACTCAATATAATTTTATACTTAAAGAGTCCTTTCCATGGAAGGGAATTAATTAAGTCCTAAAAATATGATCATCTAAACATTAATGCTTAACAAACTTTCATTAGGCAGAAACAAGTATGAACAAAGAACTATGTTACCACAATTCATCTTCTTAAGAGATAATCTTGCTAGCTAAAAAATTAATTAAAATGTTAATTGCATTTCTTATTGCACTAGCCAAATTTAGAGGTATGGCTAAAAGACAATTTGAACTATAAGAAATCATTTTATTTCTTTGCCCCCTTTTGTTTGCAATAATAAGAAAGCTATTAATATCGCATACAATCCTGTTCAACATAATCTTACAAAATCTTTGAAGTAGATCGAACTTTCATCGAGGATAAGTTTTAAGCCAAAACAATCTAGTTTCCAATTTTAATTTTGGAAGGCCAATTAATGAGTATACTCCAATAAATGTTTTTTATAGCTCCACCTAAGGAGTGTTGACATGAGCTATCAAATAGATGCATAATCTTTGATGCCCCTAAATCAGCCAAAAATGCAAGAATTAGAGTTCTTTCAAGCTGTAGTATATGTATGATATACGACATTATCTCTTTCATAATAAGAGAAAGATAGCTTCTTAGTATCTTTACTGCATCCATTATAAATAGAAAGTGATTTACACTCAATTCTCATGTATTTACATATCTAACACCTAGACTTCAATTTTTACATATATAACATCCTACATATGCATGATGTATTTCATTTCTTTAAAGTTAGAGAAGTGGTATTTTTGATTTGAATGGCATATATTTAAAAAACAAAGTTTAGGTGTTAGAGATGTGAGTAGAAAGAAATTGGCTGGTATAAATATTGTGTGCAACCTTTATTACAATAATAAGTGTATACAAAAAAATGTGTCAGTTTGAATCTCAAAGCAATCCGACAATCTAAGTGAAGAAGAACATAGCAAAATTACACATTGAAGGTGACTCGGAGACCCAGAAGGAATCAAGGACTAACGATCCAAACCACTCTCCAAACCCAATCCAGTTGGCCACCTCGCTCCTCTCACCAGCCAACCATCAAAGTCCCAACGACCATGCAACTCATCCCATCCGGCCATCTATTGGACGACAATCCAACTCCTCCCAATCAATTGATTCCCTCCAGCCACTTCAAATTTAATTGGACGACTACAAATTCAATCGGATGACTACTTCAAATTCAATCGGCTGGCCACTTAAGGCCCTTCAAGCCATCCACTTTCCAACAATCGGTCGGTTGTCTCCCAAAATAGTCAACCGCACATCTTCCAAACAACTGATCCATCATTTAAGAGTGGATCTACCAGTCGGCTGATTGTCGACCATCTACCTACTATCTCAACCGAACACCTCAGCCAACCGACCAACAAGCTATGCCGATCAATGAGCTCCCAAACTTAAAGCACAGACAAGAAAAGACCAAATATCCTGTACAACCCCCTTTTAAAGCAAGGTTAATATTGTAATTTACTTTTGGTCTTCCCATCAACTATAAATAGGAGGACCATTTCATGTAGATGAACTTTTGAATCCCCTTACTTGTAACTTGTATTTTTTCATAGAATAAATGGGTCCATGAGCCAGAGAAGACCCCCTTCACACTCTAGGAAAAGAGTTTTCACCTCCTCTAAATCTCCAGTCCCAATATTCTATCTCTCGGGCACGGACTACCGGACAGATTTGAATCCAACAATAAGAAAAGGAGAAGTTTGTCTCTTCATACTTAATTAAAAAACTTTTGTTTTACCGTGAAGTTAAATTAAATCTAATAAGCATAAAACTCTCACATTAAATTTGAATCATAACATCACAACAAGTAGACCAAGTACAACAAGACGCCCACAAAAAAGACAAGAAATCCCTCTAGATTTCTTGAATAAATAGAGGAAGTCGAGGAGAGAGTTCCACAGACTTACACTAAGTAGACTCAGTAAAACCAATCTCAATAAACAAACTTCTCATTCAGAAATTAAGAAAAGAGTTTTGAAAGAACAAATTTCTTAATTAAAAAAAGGCAGATTACTAAGCCGAATGGCACAACAACGAAACACCAAAACTCGTTTAATGCCAATCCTGAAGGAAAAATCTAGTGAACTATTTAGGGAAATCATAAAAACGAAGTGTTTTTGCTTGAGAAAACGCTACCTAAAGCCGAAATAGAAAAGAAAAATCAGAAGATTGTAATACTGAACGATTCTCTCGATTGATAAGATGCTTACAAATTTGAAGAGAAACATTACTGAATCTGAGGTATCATCCTGAGCACGCTTGAATCTTTCCTCCACTCTATAAGCTGAATCATTGAACGAGGAATAAAGAGACGACGAATTCGGGGCAGCCGGCATGAGGAGGACATTAGAGATTGAGGGGAAAAGTTCAGGAAGGCAGAGAAGGGTATGAAACTGTCTCTTTGGCTGCGGAATTTACCTTTATATAGAGGAATTCTTAATCTTTTTGTAATACAGAATTCTTAGAGCTCCTTATTACAAAAAAAAAGGGGTATAATTACATATAGACCATCCCCAACATTGATATTTACAAAAAAACCACTACTTTTTTTTTTTAGCTACTTAACTGATATATTTATGGAGAAGAAACCCGTGATTATGATGAGTGCTGTTTACAAATCCTTAGGGTTGTTGAATTTATATTTTATCTTGAATTGTATCCATGTAGAAAGGTGTTGGAGACGTCGAGCTGTCTTATGGACCAAGTTTTCCAAATGGCAGTGGAGAGAAAGACATGTAATGTGGTCATTTTGACAATTGGGCTGAAGGTTTCAGTGTAATTTATGTTGTATATTTGTTTGAAGCATTAGGCCATGGGGGGCATTATACATACATAAAGTTTTAGTTTGGTTTTATAGGTCCATTTGCAGCCAAGAGTTGGATGAACTAAGGTCCAAGTGTTCTGAGTTTGAAGGGAGTGATACTCCTTAGCCATAGTTTTTTGTCATATTCATATTTAGCAGTTGCGGTATATGAAGTAGGATCGAGCAGGTGATGGGTGGTGTGTGTCAGGTCAAAGATTTATTTTGGTTTGAAAATAATTTTTGGGTTATGGTTATCATGTGGTGACAGAAGAGTGCAGTATTTTGGTCGGTTGTATGTGTTGATGAAATAGTTGTAACAGGATTAAGTGGTGGTTGAGAACTTTGTTGTGCTTTATCGTGGTTCTAAGATAATTATACATTGTGGTGGTAAAAAGGCTATGGGATTGGTAGCGGTGTTTGTGAGCAGGGATGTAAACAAACCGAACACGAACGAACAGAGCTAGTGTTCGTGTTTGAAATGTTCGAACACATCACTGTTCGTGTTTGGTTCGTTTAAAGAACCGAACGAAAAAAATTGTTCGTGTTCGTCTCGTTTGCTTATCGAAGGAATCAAACACAAACTTCCCGGCGAACCGAAAACAAACTGTTTGCGAACAACGAGCTTTTTTGACTGCCCTAGCTTTGACAGCGTACTTCCTCAAAATGAAGTAAATTGATCAGGTATTCCGTACACATCAGGTAATCCATACTTCCTCAAAATGAAGCAAACTGAATAAGGTGTTTAGGGTTTTATTTTAATATATAGTATAGTATATTAATTATAATATATAATTATTTTAAAATATGATAAATTTTTTATATATAATTATTTTAAATTATTTTATATTTCGAACAATAACGAACCAAACACGAACGAACACATCACTGTTCGTGTTTGGTTCGTTTAGCAAACCGAACGAAAAAAACTGTTTGCGTTCGTCTCATTTACTTATCGAATGAATCAAACACAAACTTCTTGGCGAACCGAGCACGAACTGCTCGCGAACAACGAGCTTTTTTGACAGCCCTATTTGTGAGAGATGTAATTGTAGTGTTGGAGATGAGGAGCTAAAGTGAAATGTGGTGTGTGTGGTGTTTTGGTTAGGTTTGATATTGGGTGGGTTTTGTAAGGGTAGAGGAAGAGATCTTCTTGAAAGATTGGATGTCAATACATGCACATGCATCTTATATGAGGCTGAAAATTTTTATAGCCTTTAGTTTTTTTAACATACTAAAAGAGGACACATTATACAGTGTTAGAAGTGTGTTTATTTGGGAAGAAGGTTCTTAGCTAAGGGTAGCATGCACAACCTATGGGTTTCAGGTAGTGATAATCATGTTCATTTTTGTATAGTAACTGATATGATGAAAGATTTTTTTGTTTTGGGTGTGAGGAGCCAATATATTAGGTAAATGGCTCTAAAAAGAATTTTGACCCATGAGTGTGCAAGTGGTTTCAATTAGATATCAGTGCTTATGTTCGATGACCCCATTTTGTTGAGATGTATGGGGCATGTAGTTTCATGTACAATGCCCCATTTCTATAGACGGGTTCGTTAGTTTTTATTAAGGCATTCTCCACCTTGATCAGTGCGAAGGATTTTGATGGGGGTGATTTAGTTACTTTTCATCCACGGCTTTAAAGGTTGGAAGCATTGAGGTGAGTTCAAGTTTTTCTTTCATCGAGAATGCTCAACAATATCTAAAAAAGTCATCAATGAAAAAGGCATGATATTTATATCCTTCACCTGAAATTATTAGGGAGGGATCCCAAATATCTGAGTAGTTGAGGTGCAGTGGTGTTGTGTTGCAAGTGTTAGATTTATGAAATGCTAATTGATGAATTTTTGATAAATTTAAAGAAGTACAATGTAGTTTTCTACTTGGGTTACATATAGTAGGATTTAGTTTAGATAAAAGTTAGATAGTTGAGGAATTTGGATGTTCAAATCTTTGATGATATTTGGAGGTGGTAGTATGAGATGAGTGAAACATGGTAGATGAAATCGGAATGATATACATAGTTGTGGGGTAGAGACCATTATGCGTTGATATTGAAAAAGGTGGCATCTTAGAGTTTCAGTCCAAGATACCATATCTATCAGTGTTCTGAATGATTGAATAATATTGGTTGTAATTGGCTAACATAGCAATTGAAATGAGGGTTGTGAGAGAGTTGGGGAGCATGAAGGAATGGGGAGAGGTGAATCATAGAAACTGGAGTGGGCAATATGTTGTTTCTTGGGTGAGTGATTGGGAAAGTCTGCCCATTACCAACCATAATCTGTTGGGATACTATATAGGACATTGGGTTGAAGATGTTGTCAATGTTCTGTGTGAGATGAGACGTGGAGCCCAAGTCTAAATATTAGTTATTTTTCAATGTATTAGCATTGAGAGTCGCTTGTTGCTGGAATTGAAGGAATGAAGGTTAGTATGCTCTCTATTGGCATTTAAATGTTGAATGACCCATCTTATTGCAGATTGGCATTGAATCCATGATTGCTTGGATCTAGTTTGGTGTGTTGTGGAATCATTGTTGGAGTTCTGATTGGGTGTTGATCTCCCCCATTTGTTTGCTAAATTGATGGCAAATTAAGGATCAAAATATTGAGATTGCAGATCTCTAGTGGCTTCTATGGCTAGATGGTTTCTCTGTTAGCATAAGAAGGAATGTAAGTCATATGGCTTATTGGTTGTTTTAAAGACTTGATAAGTTTGAAGCAGCCCATTTAGTATGTAGAGAAATATATCTTAAAAGAATATTTACATAAAGATTTTATTTTCAAACAATTTTAGATATATTATAATAACGAGCCTTCAGGATATGTAATAATCTATAATGGTTGGTGCGTTAATGTAAATGTGCCAAATGTTAATATTGTTTAAAGAAGACTGCAAAAAAATAATAAATAAGATTAAAGAACACTACAGTTAGGCCTGCCCCCTTTCATTAAGTAAATTCCTTAATGATTTACAAATTTAATATAATTTTATCCTTCTTATAATATTAAAAAGAAAGGTTTGGCTAATTAATTACAACAATTTTATAGAGTTTGATGGATGTTAAATTCTTGGAATAAGAATTTCTAGTTAACAGATCATTGAGCTCATCAATTTCATTATCTTATAACTGTGCAACACTGGCAGGATATGTTTTTTAAAATTATTTCATTTTTTTAATTATTTTGCTTTTTTTATTTTAATAAATATAAAAAATGCTTGAAAGGAATATTATTGAAATTAAAAGTAATTTTAATTTAATCAGCTTAATTCAATCGTATCAACTAATAAGGAGTCCATCTTAGTGTTAATTATCATAGTTAAATTCTTTTGAAACCATAATTAATTTGCTGACTTATATAATTATTAACATTTTAAAAAAAATGATATGCATTAGATAAAAAAATAATTCATCATTAATTATATGAGTAAAAGTTTAATTATTATTTAATTTGAGTAATTAAAATATAAATCTAAATAAGAAAAAAAATATGATTTTTGTATTTTTATATATCACAAAAATATTAAAAAGTAGTTATTTGATTCATGGATAAAACTGTAATTTATATGTGAACAAATATGTCATTTTCTTAAGTTTATTGTTTAATGGGTGGTATGTATGTAAATGACTCTTTTTTCTTTTAATGAAAGCATCATAAATTATACTATATGGGTTTTAATTTGTTTTCCCAAGAAAGATAAATTCTGTGAAGGGCATTTTAAACTTTTTTATATAGATTGCTTGCATATGAAATTTAGTCGCTTCATTTATTCTGTAGATTGGAATAATATTATTATTACTCTTCAATGTTACACTTTAGTTTCAAATTATTTTTGATATCTAGTTGTAAATAAAAAGGTGTCATTATAAGAATCCAACAAACCTAGAAAAAGGAAGTATGATGGAAGTAAAACCCTCCGCAAAGAAGTTGTGGGACCCATGTAGACAACCGAGCCTAAATGTGACTAATGAGCGATAGATCTCTGCCGACCAACTCATCGAAGATTTATTGGGGGGATGTTTGAATCTTCAACCACCCACCAGAGACCTCCCGCACCTGCAGCCGTCGACCATCGTCAGACTCTTGCTCTTGAATTCGTCGGCCTCCGCCTTCTAGTGGACTCATGTCGCCGCTGCCTCAGCCAACTCCAACCTTCACCGCCTCCTATAGTTGTTGGCACCTTCAACCAGCTTTATCTGCTGCCGCCGAAAATCTTTGATCAACACCTATCGAGCACTGACGATCATCATTGGCTGCCACTGATTCATGCAGCAAAGTCCCCTATGAAGTCATAATGTGTGCTGTGAAATCGTAGTGAATGTTGTGGAGTTGTGAAGAACCTCGCATATGTGTAACGATGTATCCTGGATACAGCGTAATAATGCCTCTCAAAGATGGTTTAGCAATGCACAATCTAAGGTAAAACGACACTTCCTGAAGATGGTGTAGCAATACACCTCAAAGATAGTGACTTTCTCTGAACTTTTGAAGCTCCCTCCATGCAGCTCTCGTGACTTATGGATGTCTTCACAACTCACCACTATGACCTACGTGAACAATTATGACCTATGTGTGTCACCGCTTATGCAGCTTCGACTCTTACCTTCGTGACTTACAGGCGTCGCCGCAGCTCACCATTATAGCCTATATAACCAACTACGACTTCCATGGTTCACAGCTAGTGCAACTCGTGAATCTGTGTCAAGCGGCGTACCGACGTCGTTACAATTCACCACTACAGCATACGTGACCAATCAAGTACTGATGCATAGCTCGTGCAGCTTCTGTCTCTGACCCCCGCAGCCAACCTTTATCTTCATAACTCACCACCATGGCTCATGTGGCCAACTTCGACCTGCGTGGCTCACAGCTTCTGCAGCTTCATACTATGGTCTCTATGACCAAATTAACCTCTGAAGTAACCGTTTGTGGCCCACATGGCCAACTACTGCCATGGTTTTCAACTATATTTTATACGACAAGCTAGTGCTACGAATACCGTCCACAACATTCACAGCGACCACTGAGTCCATAGCGATCAACTACGGTGTTTACCATCGAGAACTACATTCATTACAGTCAGAATACAACTATCATCAATGAACCCACTGTTGTGCATTTACAATGAACATTTGTAACTCCATATTTTCTAATGCATGAGAATAATGGACAAGTTTACTCACCATTTATAAAGAATTATTTTTACTTGGTCAAGCCAAGTGGTTTATTTCATTTTTTTAGGATTTTTCATTTAAAAATTGTGGCGTCTCCTCCTCCTTTTTCTCTTTTATTATATGAGCGTGCGATTTATTTTCGTGTTATACGAAGACACTATATTTATGTCTCTACCACCACGGACCTTTCGGCACACATCAAATATCATTATTAATTGTAAATTTTAATGATTAATTTAGCTTGCAAAAAAACTACCTTGATTTGACCATTAAACTCTTAAACTCATCACACATCCTTTGTTGTTGGCATTTAAACTTCCGTAAAAGAAAATGTTTTTTCAAATTAAGTAAATATTGTATAGCTATCAATGAACCCTTCAGCAAATTGATAATTTTAATAATTAGATTTATTAATATTAATGTGACTTGGTGTATATTATTATATATTTAATTAAGAAGTGATAAATTTGATTTATATCTGTAATTCACCAAGTCAGCCCCTATGAATCGACTTTATTAAATCTCAATGAGGTTAATTAACATTCTAACTAATCATTAAAAAGGTGTCTTAAATATTTAATCTCAATTATACTATCCAATTAATTAATTACGACAATATTTTCAATAAAGCGCACACTAATTAGATATTTTCATTTCCCCGTCTATTTTTTTCTAATTTTTAAGAGTTTAAGAAAATGAATAACACAGCTGTCAATTGTCTCCATTTGCTTGGGAATTTGACTTCTTCATGAAGACTTTTTTTGGACTTTAAATAATAAATGTAACATTATTATTTTTGGCTAATTCAATCCTAATATCAGAAGAATCATAATCCCTAAATACCCAACACACTATGGAACAATAGAAACATTATATATATAAAAAAGAAGCATTATGGAACAAATAATATATTATTAATTCTTTTGACGAATTTATAAAATCCATTCATTTAAGTTCATTGCATGGCAAGTGTTAGCTTGATTTTAAGTTGGACGGATTTAAATATAGCTTTTGAATTCTGATTTGTTTGTGAATCACACTTAAGGAATAGAGTGTAACATAAGAGAAAGATGAAAAAACGGAGAAAGAAATGTGTGGTGATGCACAATAATTTGAGATAGGTTTGTAACCTTTTATTCATATATGAAAGAGAGTACAATATGTGAAGATACATTTATGTTGCTGCATTAGCGGTGGTTGTATATGATATTATAGGTATTAGCTCAAAGCTTAATTGCTCTAAGGCTTAGCTGGCTGAACTTGCGAACTCTTGGTAGGTGCTATCGATCGGCTAAGCGGGAGAGGCCCATCAGTCGCCCTGTCTGATAAGATGTTTGCAGGCTAGGCTTGATGCTACATGCTAACTGGACCTTTAATGGCAAAGCGGCTAAGTTGTATATATCGGTTAATCAAGTCTAGCGCCGACACTCGATCCCTGATAACAAGCTTCTGCTTGCATGGCAGAGCTAAGTTATTGGGTAGATGGGGAATTACCATAACCTAATTGACAGTCACCTCTAGAGTGATGACATTGGGTTGACGTTCTGGAAGACTATTGAATGCCTCTAAGGGAAATGCAGGACTCGAGGGATCAGCTTTTTCTTTGGCTTGTTTTCATCTTAGGAAATAGCTTTAATCTTCTGTACTTTCTTTCTATCAAATCGCTCAAGCTCAAGTCATTTGGTTACCTTAGTTAATCTTGGTCTTTGTGCATCTAATCGGATAATTGGGTCTTCAGCTCTCCTATTGATGGGTCGTCTTTTGACAAACCTTGTCTCGAGATTCATGCGAACACTTTCCATAGACAATAACATTAAAAATAATAATAATAATAATAAATAAATGTAATTGAAAACCAAAATTGATAATATATGATTGAAGAAATTCCTCCTTCGAATCAGAGCTTTGAATGCCTGCCTTTTGGACACCTATAATGTCGTTTTAAAATGTCAAAAATAAATTTTATATATATATATATATATATATATATATATATATATATATATATATATATATATATATATATCTGTATGTGTGTGTATTGAGAAATTTAGTGCGAAGAAAAATATGAATAACACAAATCCAGAAGAACACACAGAGATTTAACGAGGTTCGTCAAAGATGCATGCATCCTCAGGAGCAGAGCGGCGACTTTCTTTTCACTATTCAGAAAAGAGTATAAAATATAGGATATTTTTTCTAAGGTTACAACAAGCCTTATTTATAACCCTTGAAGAACAAAAAAAGGAATATTTGAGTACAATATGTAATTACTAAAATTACCCCTGTACTGAACCGCGTGGAGTTGCCCCCACACCCCCAACCCACATAATAAACTCCCTCAATTCGCTCGTTCCGCTCAAACATCTATTCCGTATTAGGTATATGAGTCATACATAACAAATCTCCATCTTGGCGAATATACAGCCCCTTAGGAGAAAAAATACCTGGGAGTTTCTCATGCACCAATGTGGGTTGAGCCACAGTGGTTCTCTAGCAACTGTGAATATTCAATAAGTCCAAGCAATGCAAGAACTTATTGATAGTAACTAGTTTGGTCAACATATCAGCTGCATTCTCATCAGTATGAACCTTCTACAGCAGTATCTCACCAGAAGCAATCAATTCTCTGATCTTGTGATACCTGACATCAATGTGCTTAGTCCTCGCATGGTACACCTGGTTCTTAGCCAGATAAATAGCACTATGACTATCACAATGCAACTGAACTACAACTTGCTCAACGCCCAGTTCCTTCACTAGCCTAGTAAGCCATAAGGCTTCTTTAGCAGCTTCAGCTACTGCCATGTACTTAGCTTCAGTTGTAGATAATGTCACAATAGACTGAACTGTTGATTTCCAGCATATAGGCCCTCCACCAAGAATAAACACAGACATAGTTGTAGACCTTCTGTCATCTGAATTTTCACCCTGCACCACATTCACAGACTTCGATGATCCATCACCTTTCTCCTCAGTCTGCTTCTTCAGCTTTGGACAATCTCGTTTTATATGACCCGACTCCTTGCACTTGTAACAATGAATCGTCTTTTTGCTTTTAAACTTGGATCTGGAATTTCGCCTTTTAGAACCATCCTTCTCTTTTCCCTTCCACGATCCTGATTACCCTTAACATATAAATTGTCGTCATGAGTGTTTTCCCATGCATTTTGCTTCCGCTGATTGTGAGCCAACAACGCTGCAGTAATCTCATCAACTTTTAAAGTTTCTTTCTCATATGTCAGAGTAGTCACCAGATGTTCATAAGAAGAAGACAACGAACACAACAAAATCATTGCTCGGTTTTCATCCTCAATACTCACATTAAGTCTTGATGAATCCGTGATTATTTGATTGAAGCCATTAACGTGTTGCACCAGATCAGAATCTTCTTGCATCTTCAGCCCATATAGTTTTTACTTCAGATACAATTTATTCGTCAGAGAATTTGACATAAACTGAGTTTCCAATTTCTTTCATACCTCCCATGGAGATTTTAGATTCATCACGCAGTACATAACCTCATCTGCCAGACATGAACTCATCTGCCAGACATAAACGTATGGTTGCTGCCGCTCGTTGTTGCAATTCTTTCCAATCTTCATCCTCTATGGCATCTGGTTTCGTTGCCCGCAAAGCCTTCAGATTCTCTGTTGTGCCAACAAATCTTTCACCCTTGTTTGCCACAACCCGAAGTTCTCAGTTCCGTCGAACTTCACCACCTTGAATTTTGCACCAGAAATTGTCATCTAAAGTTAATCCTGCAACGAACTTTCCCTGCAAATTGATCTGCTGAGTTGCAAAAACCAGAAATTTCTTGCTCATAATCCTTCAAAAAAAAATTTTCTCCAGCAATATCATCTTACTTAAATTTTCTTAATTAAATTTTCTTTAATTAAGTATTTCTCTTAATTAAGTTTTCCATAAAAATAATTTTCTTATTCCAAACAGAATATTTTCTTTAATTAAGTTTCTCTTAATTAATTCCCTTAATTAAGGAAAATTTCCTGATCAGGATAGACCCTTAATTAATTTCCTTAATTAAGTGTCCAAAAAAGAAAGTATTGAAGCAAAATTCCTTCTCCTGATTAAGCAACTCCGCTTTCCTGATTAAAGAATAAAAATTTCCATCTGGTTAAGCAACTTTTCCTGATTAAGAAGGAAAGAAAATTTCCTTCCGCCCAGAAATTTCCTTACTTTGCTGAAGTAATATTCCTTCTATGCCAGATTCCCTTCTTCCCTGCTGCGAACAATGTGCGCGAAAGTCCACTCGCTGTGTCGCGAACCTCCTCTTCTGCGTCGCGATGGCATGTAGCAGAAGAACCTACGCCGAATAGATGTCGCGATTCGTAGATCCGCAAAGCCTGCTCTGATCTTCGCCGAAAGGCCGCGAATCCCGATTTGTCGCGCCTCGCACCGAAGTGCCGCGAATCCGGATTCTCGTGTCCCTGCCGCAAACCGCTCCTTCGCGAACTCCTGAAGCCCCCTCCAACTCCTCTGTGAGACCGTCGCAAGCTTTCTCCTCGGTCCACTGAACCCTACCCAAGTTCGCACCAAAACCTCTTCACCTCTTGCGGCCATCTACTCTATGCCCTCTAATCTTGCTATGATACTATTTATTGTGCAATTTATGGCGGAGAAAATAAGAAACGACACAAATCCATAAGAACACAGAGATTTAACGAGGTTTGGCAAAGATGTCTACGTCCTCGGGGTAGAGCGGTGACTTTCTTTTGACTATTCAGAAAAGAATACAGAATATAGAATACTTTCCTAGGGTTACAGCAAGCCCTATTTATAACCCTAGAAAGAACAAAAAAAAAAACCTTTGAGTATAATATGTAATTACCAAAATTACTCATGTACTGAACCGCGAACGTTGCTTACAAACCCCCAACCCACTTAATAAACTACCTCGCTCTGCTTCCAACAATTACTCCTTATTAGGTATATGAGCCGTACCTAACAATATATATATATATATATATATATATATTGCAAAAGAAAATCATATAAGAAAGATTTTTAAAAAATTAATATGAAAAAAGTTTTCTCACAAAAAATTAGCACTGGGTGAGATTTATGAAAAATAAAGAACAAAGCCTATAGCAAAATGAAGGGTGACAAGGTATTCTGTATATATAATTCAGTTAGGAATTTTTATTGATTTAGAGGATTTTGCATACATTACCACATCACATATATGTTATGTATATATATTAACAAAATTTTTATATTTACTTATCCATGAAAATATATGATTCGAATTAAGAAAATTAATTTTAATCATATTATTTATGTTATTTAAAAATTTAGTGCTATATAGCTAAATATATAATAAAAATTAGGTATTAGCTCTATGTATTGTTAAGAATCATATGCTATGCGTCCAAAATTCCCTTTTCAGTAAGTGCGGGTGTATTTATATAATATGTGTGGGCAGCCTGTCTTGACATGTTGGTAGAGCAGCTCTGCGTAAGTCTTCTCAGGTCACTGGTTCAAATCCACCTTAGGTCACTCGTCGTTAGTGAAGGTGATTCTCGAATAGTTAGGCACACGAGGTGTGGCTGGGACTCGTATAATAGCCTCCAACATTTTTTTTTCAATATATATTTTTTTTAGGGAAAGAGCACCTAGGGCTCCCTACGTGTTAATATTCAAAAGTTTGTTACAAAATCGGAGGGGTTAGGGAAGCAGGTCCCCACTACAAAACCCAAAAAAATACAATAAACGCACACCTAGGGGTCCCGCCTCCCTTGTCCCCCTCCCACCGTACAACTTACGCAAGATAAAACTCCAAAAAAGACTATAATGCATGAAATATAATTTACCAAAAACTGATGGAATAAAAAATAATCCAACAGCAAAATAGTAGAGAGTATTAGCATAAAAACCAAAAGAGTATAATGTTCCCGTGTAAGACATCCTCCGTTGGTGAAAATGAGGTCCAAAGTATATGAGCAAAACTGGAGTATGCAATCCTTGGCATGAAAAGAAAACTTCTGTCAACTCAATACTTGGATCTCACAGCAAAACATCCATGTAGTTGAAAGCAAACTGCCTGCACCACCTGCAAACTACAGAAATGCATCTCCACACATATAAAATAATCAAATTGCTCAGCACGTATCACCAATATGAAAAAATTTCCATTCTCGATGACAAATATATGTATATTTCTATGAAAATATTTGTAAGATGTAATAAAAGGTGATAAACATAAACCAGAAAACCTGTCCTGTGCCTCATACTTGATGAAATTGCCCAGAACCTCATTATCAATGGAACTGCTAAATCTAGAGGTGGGCGAGATAGTGAAATACGCATCCTGTAAACAGAAGCAAAGCTGGATGAAGAGGTTCAGCACAGCCATCCTGTAAGGGGAGACACTGAAAGGGGAAATCATAAGCAAAGCCCGCAGTCCTGCACTTCACAGAGGAAAGAACCATCTCGAAACACAAAGGAGAGACTAAGCTTAAAATCCAGTGTAATGTATGAATATGAATACTAGGAACCTGTGCCAAACCAAATTCAACGATAGTGGAAGGCGGGCACTCTATTAATGTTCCCCCTGCTCCGACGACGAGATGGTGATTCACATATGTGAGGCTTATAACTCTGACGCTTTCCATGGCTTCAGCTCCGGCGCCCCTCTTGATTCGACTCTCGTGATCCTCACCGGCTCTCGTGACTTCTTTCCTTACCCCTCTGTTCGTTTGTTTCGCGATTTGGGGTTTTTCAATTTGGGGATTTCGCTTCTACCACTTCTATCCTTATGTTCTCGTTGAGTTATCTCCAGCTTTCGAGAATTATGGTTGATTTTTGTGTTTTAGGGTATGGCCCATTCCTATGCGGCGGCGGTCTCCGGGGGCACTGGGTGAGAGAGCCGCTCTTGCTATTTTCCACAATCATTTCATGATACCCTTGAGGTGGGAGCGGGTTTTACTTTCATCAAACAACCAGGGAGGAAGAATGGAAAACCTGCTTTATTTCTTACTGAAGCTAAAACCAATATTCTTGCTTCAGTGTGTCGCTATTATCTGGTTGGAAAATTCTCTTATGGGCATCTAAAACTTCATTTGATCCACAAATATTTTGATACTTTAAAGTTTACCGGTAATTGGAAGATTGGACGATTAGATGAGCGTCGTATCCTTATTTAGCTCTCAAATGATGTTGATTGTACCAGAATTTTCGTGCAAAAAGTTCTGAAAATTTGAGAATAATTTTATGAAAAATTTGAAGTGGTCGGTGGATTTAGACCCTAAATTAGAGTCTCTAATTATTCCGGTTTGGGTTACATTCCCTGACTTAAATGTACATTTGTATAATTATGAAACATTATATACATGTTTGCTTCGGTTTTTGATAAACCACTTAAGGTGAATACACCCACACTTGAAGTCTCTAATTTCTTCTTGAATGAGACTCACAGAAATGCCGACATTCAATCTACTCTCTTTGTTCCTGCTACTGATTCACCTCATTCCTGGGCTCAGTTGGGGGATGTTGTTGTTAATGGCTTGCCTCTTCTGGATAATACTCACATCGTTCTAAATTCTTGTTTTGTCTCAAATATTGTGTTAGCGGTCGTTGAGGTTCCTACTACGTCGATGGAGGATAATGTGCAAAATAATGTTGTTGTTTCTGACAGTTTTAAGATTGTTGATGTTGTCTTTCCAAGGGAACTCCGGTTCTTTTACTTGCTTTTCAACAGGTTTTTCTTAATACTAATGAGGATATACTGTATATATATATATATATATAGTATGTGTGTATAATAAAAATATATCAGTGGTTAAGGGGAAAATTATATGCATGGTATTGATATGCTTTTAAAATTTTGCAATTGTAGACAATTTATTATTTAAAAAGCTTATATACACCGATCCAAACAATAAATTTATTTTTATATTTACATCTATCACATGACACCTATAATTAAATCTTCAATGCATCGCTTAACTGCACTCAATAACAATCCATCCATACATTTATTACAGTACTGAAATAGCACTTAAGAGCTTCCTCACCGAAACCCTAATTTCTTCTGCAACTCCAACGGCCCCTCCATGAACACCTTGAATTAAACATCTGTAATCTCCTCGACTGAATCGCTAAAATGTTTTCTGTAGATTTAGATTCTGTAACCACAACTGCATAACCATCATCCATATAATCTGCTCCTTGAGGAAAAATCTGCCATAGAAGACAGCCTCCTCCTCCTCCTCCTCTCCTCGTGGAGTTCAGAATGTTCTTATAAACCACATCAATGAATTCGTCTCTGAAACTCACACTAAAGTTCTCGTCTTTCGCAGATTTGCCGAACTCGGAGAACATCACCGGCATTCCGAGAACGTTCTCTGCATCATCGATGTGGCTTTTCATCCATGAATTGGTGAACTGCAGGTGCTCGTCGGGGATCGAATTCGATAGCCTGTGTTAGCATACTTATGTGAAATAGAAGGTTGGCTTTAATAGAAGTAAACAGTAAAGCTTGTTAATTATGTAAATATATACGAATTGGGTGGTATGTATGTAAATTTCTCTTTAAAATATTAAATTACTTTAAACTTGAAGAAAATGAAAAAAATTTATGTTTTTACTATTTTATAGTACATACTTACACCTTTTAATAACTGAAGTTTAGACGACGCATGTAAATCCGCATATTTTTAAAGGGAGCATTCATTTACATACATACCACCCATGTCTTATGTATTTAGACATCTAATACCAAAATTTTATTTTTATATTCACAACATTCGAACATTTTATATCACCAAAAAAAAAAATATATATCAATATTTTATCTTTTAGAAATTAAAATATTCTTTTTCATGCATATTTACATCCAAAAACAAATTTCTCTAAACAAGCAAAAAGATCAAATGCTACATAATGGGCTGATGGGCCTGATGGCCCACGAGTCTTGCACTCAAGTGTTGATCAGACCAATCAAACGTGTTAATTGTATCTTTTCAGGTAACAAGCTGCTTAATTTGTTATCGCCCAGAAGAACCCTATGAGTACCTTTAATACAATAAGGCATTCGTGAGAGTTTTTGTGAACGGGCACTTCAAGTTTGAGTCTTCATGTGAGGACCTCTAATCGAGCTCACTCACAATTTCATCATTACCATCGACGTATATTTAATCAATTATCAGCAGCATGATATCTGTTAACTGTGACTCATATGCCAAATAAGATACAGATGTTGGAGTTGAATCAAGCGAGCCAGCGGAGTGGATATATATATATATGTGTGTGTGTGTGTGTGTCTTCTTTGTAATCCTAGATATTTTGTAATCTTTTTCTGAAATGAAAAGGAAAGCGGCTGCTCTGCTCCCGAGGACATAGCCATCTTTGTTGAACCTCGTTAAATCTCTGTGTTTTCAACTAGATTTGTGTCGATATTTCTTTACCCTAAAATTCTCAATAATATACATGCCAAGATCTTGTCAACGGCAAGTCTAATAACAAACCTACCAAGACCTGCAGCAATACAGCTCCAGTACATATGTCTAGCATATTACTGTAATACCCTTCCTCTCTAGAATCATCTTTTCTGCCTTTATATACTCGCCACAGCGATTGCAATGGAGGTTTTAACTAATTGATAAGATATTCTTCTTAACTTACCATGTGGGTTTTCTTACTCTGAACGCTTCTCATCTTCTCTGTATGGCCACTTCTTATTCTTCTACACCTTATGTTTGTACTGTTCACTTAAATCTTATTGATTTTACTCATACTCCATATTGTACAGCCAATATGTTATTTTTTTATTTTACTCTTTATACCGAGGAGGTGCGGGTATACAGACTCCATAGCATATAAATAAGGAGGAAAATGATAGAATGAAGATCAGACTCTAGCTCTCTCAAAAACTCTCTCCTTCTCGAAAACATCCCTCGTTTTCTTCTCATTTCTTTCATAGTTTCTCTCTGAATTGTATGAATTCACGAATTACACAAGTATCATAGATTCAACACATATGTCGGGGGACATATATATAGTGTTAGGTATGGCTCATATACCAGAAATTTGGAGTCTCTTGAAATAAAGATGTGTCTCCTGGTGAAAATGAGTATCTCTTGGAATTTATTAGGTTGGGTGGAGCGAGGGCGTTTTAGTAATTTATCTATATAGTAAGTGAATTTCAGGTGTTAGTTATGTAAAAGCATAGAAATTGAACGGTATGCATGTAAATCTTCCATCTTTATTATTATTTTCTTTTTTTTTTGAATTTTCTTTCCAAAATGCTGTTTTTAAAAATAAAATTTAAAAAAAAAAAGGTTTTTTTTGAAGTGTTGAATTTAAATTTTTTTTGGATAACATACCAAGCGTCCGGGTAGATGTGAGCTGTGGCAAAGTCGATGGCCGGAGCTCGGTGGTTGCGAATGAAATCAGTGCCGACTTCGCTCGCGAAGACGTTGGGATTGAGTTGAAGACGAGCGGGGGTCGAGTGTCCGTAGAAGCCTTCGAGTCCCACCTCCAGCAGGTGCTTCGCGTCCATCGATTTTACGTACATTGCCATTTCTTCTATCCATGACTGTAAGTAATTCTTCATCATCTCCTTAGTTCGTGCGCAGTAGTCGATGGATTAAGTTAGAAGAAATATAGTTACTTGTAGAGTGTTGCCGGAGGGATCTGTAGGGCAGCGAGGTTCGTTCATTAGTTCCCATGCAAAGATTGTTGGGTCTTCTTTGTATGAGATGTTGGTGATGGTATTGATTCTGTTGAGAACCGTCTGATCACATGCAATTAAAATTATGATTTGTAAATTTCAAATTGAGATACACGTATATGAATAGATATTAATGTAAGTAAAAAATATTTCATTAGGAACCTGATGCATCACGACTGTAATTACTCTCTGTTACAATCTGATCTCACTATGTATTAAATTATTTTATATTTTTAATGAAGTGAGACTGGAGTGTACACGTGCCAAGTAATAATTAGAGTCCTAATGCATTTTTACATCAGAACTCATGATGTAATATCTTTTCTAATGTGTAAAGGCTTAGATTATTTATTTTTTTTGTTAATTTGATGATGATTTGATTTAATTTGCAATAAAAGATGTTTAAGTATTTGATTAAAGTGTTTTGGTTTTTAAAAATACTCAAAATACTTTAGATTGATTAGGATCAATTTTGTCTTTTTTTTTTTTTTAATATGTTTATTTGGCATGTTTTTTTATATATTTTTAAAAACAAATTAACAAGCTTTTAAAAAATTCAAAACAAAATTTAAATGTTTGAGTGTATTAAAAAATAATCATAAATATATCAAATATATTTTATTTTCAATCAAAACATGAACAAAACAAAATCATAACAAGAAAATAAAAAATAAAAATAAAAGTGATCCCTAATGGCTCTTTAAAAATTATTTTGAGTTTTCAAAAATATTTAATTTACATTTATTAAAAAATAAAAAAAGCCAAAAACTCACTCAAATCTAATTTTAAAAACAAAAAATAAACTAAAAATAAAAGTGCTTCCCAAATAAGCCCTAAAAAAATATATAATCTATAAAACCCACATATATAATTCTTGCATATTTACATATCTTGCAACTAAGCATTCATATTTACATGCACATCACTCAAATTTTTAGCATCACATCAAAAATCTCACAATTACAACCTTCTTAAAATTAAAAACAACTGTTTGCTTCTTGCAGAAATTTATGACTCCAAAATGTTTTAAGTGTAAATATCAAACTTTTGCAGTATGTAGATACATAAGAATTGTGTGGTATGAATGTGAATTTCCCATTAATTATATATTTACCTTGATATGATCTTTGTAGTATCCTTTGACAATGGGATCGGTGAAGAAGTCATCATCAGATGTGAGATTCAAACCTGCAGCTCTTCCCCACTTCACATACTGTGCCTTTCCACCATAGTCTTTCCAATTATTTGTTAGAGATAATATTAACCTAATATTATGCTTCTTCGCTTCACTAACCACGAAATCAAGTGCCTAATTAAATGATAAAAAATAAAATCAACTAATTAGTATTTTCATAGGAAATCATTTTTTTTAATCAATACTTCAGTAAGAAAAAAAACTAACAAATTTTTTTTTCAATGCAAAATTAAACCAAATCAAATTTAATTTGATTTGTTCCGTTTAATTCTGGAAGAATCAAACTATAATTAACTATAGGATCAAATAAATTATTTATAACTTAAATAAGTTAATTAATTTTAAAGTATATATAGTTTTTTTTTTTGTTAAAATTTACAAAATTGGCTTATTAAATTATAATATTTCAGTTAAGGTTTATGTCCCTTATTTTTTTACATAATTTTAGTGATTTATTATAAGAAAATTTATACAATTTGATATAATTAATTAATTTTAAAAAAAAATTAATAACCAAATTTATATAATATTAAAATTACGGCCAATAATCAGCACAAATCAACTAAGATTAATTCCGTTCAATTTAATTTTTTTATACAAATAATAAACACTCTTATTATAACTTAATAATAATACTCGAAAAATTTCTACTCATTTTATTCGGTATTACTTTTTGCTTAAGTTATCTGAGTGCAGATTTATGTGGGGTAGCATATAGCCATACTTTAAATTAATGCATATGTTCCTCTTTGGATGCTCTTTTGATGATTGCTCATAGAAAACAACCTCGGCAAAACTGATGTTACATTTTGATGGAAACAAATCTAATAAAAATTTAAGAAGTTTCAACAAGTTAAATTGTAACATCTAATGTGACCCTACCTAACTCAACTCTTTTATAATTGGAAAATACAACTCATATTCATACATATTAATCATGATGCAACCTAATGATTTAATCATGAAAGCCAAAATTGAATCAAATTTCATGTTTGTGTTAGTCGGATAAAAAATTATATGATATATTAGTGATGATATGTACTTTTTTTTAACTTTATATATATATATATATACGTATACTGGTGATGATATGATATATTAGTGATCAGTTTATATTAAGTAAGATATTAATAAAACCTTGAAAACATTTTCATCGTAAACAGAAGGAGATATCTGCAGCGCACTAGGTCCGCCATCACTGAAGGCCCAAGTTCGAGCAACAGTAAGACCAACCGTTGCCGCATCCTCAAACGTCTCTGTGACCTTCACCCTCTTCGAAGGATGAGCAGCAAGAGCCATAAGCCAGTATGTGTTGAACCCATTCACATATAAAGGTTGCCCTCCTACAGCAAACTGATTTCCATTCCTCTCAACCATTCCCATCCCCGCTTCATCAACCCCATGCCTCCTACAAAACAATTGAACAAATTAATAATAATAAAGAGAAACTTAAAATAAAATGATCTGAATAAATACCAATATTGATGATTGTCATTGAAACGCAAATAGTGGGTATCAACACCAACGCTCGCATTTAGAATAGTGGCTAATGATGCTAAAATGGATGCAAGTAAGAGGAACTTTTGAAGTTGTGAAGGCAAGGAGGCCGACAACATTATATTGTTGTTTACTTTTTCAATATATTTTTATATTATTTTTGTAATATTTTGATGATATTTTATTGAGCTTGGTCGAGGTGTATATATATATAGGAGCTTAGAGTGCCGTAGCTTGGAAGTAAGTTAATGCCTCTGATTATCACACCCTTACGTGCTAAGTTTTGATGGCATGAAAAGGTTACATAAGCCAAAAGAATTGAGTCATATAGATAGATATTACCCTAAAAGGTTGGCATTCTAAGGGTCGGTGCCTACGTGGAGTTGGCCTTTGCAACGTGAGAATAAGACGACAAATTTGACTTTCCAACGTGGTTGGTTGCTATTGGCTTTATCTGATTTAAGTATGTACGTGGAGTTGGCCTTTGCAAGGTTGTTAATATTACAGGACCTTATCACTAGGAGGATAATACTTAATTTGATTGGTTTAGATTTAAACGGTTGGATAATACTTTGTTAATTACATTTTTAATTTAAGCTCGAGTTCTAAGTACAATAAATAAATTGAAACGAATTTAGTTGTGTTTTATAAAACCTGCTTTTTATTTGTTTTATTGAGCAAAATATAATTTGAGTGTGATCTGATACTTTGAATTTTTTGTCAATTTTAATTATTCAGTTATTTAATCGTGTATACTTAAGTCATAATTGAGCTCAGTAGATATTGTTTAAGTTATTTAATGAAGTATAAATATTGATAAAAGAACTTATAGCGAGATATTTGTTTGATTTTTGTAACACACATATTGTGAAATGTATAATCTCTAAAATATAAATGATATAGAAAGAAATTTAATTCAAAATTGTAGAGTACAAACAACTCATCAATCAACATTCTATTCAAAACACGTAATCGTCTTCCTTTTTCTGCCGACAAGATATTAACTTAATTATCATATCACACAATTTTTTTATTTATATATTTAGCACTTTATCCAAAAAAATAATTTAATAATTATATATCTCTATATATGTCAACTTCAACTTTTTAGTAAAATAATATAATTGCACTGAAAATAATCGATTAACGTTTGTTATCCTAGCCCTTTGATCTTTTGAATATTACTATTGATACACCATCAACAAATCATCATTATACGGCACAAATCTCAACACATGTCACGGATTTTGAGATAATATTTTGAGCAAGAAATATTGTAATCATGATGAAAGGTCATCCAGAGCGTCGATTTCAGCAAACTTAGAGTCAAACAAAAATGATATCAAAATTGGTACAATTAAAGTGAAATTAAACTCAAATCAAGTCATTAAACTATACTTAGAAGTTTTTCGGACATATTTTGAATGTTTAACAAATGTTGAAGCTAGCAAGCCTATAGTTGAATCGTACGTCTTAACAAGACGAATCCAACTAGCCCAAGCTTGGTCAATTCCAACTTCGTTAAGACATTCAAATGTCCATCGAATGTCGTCTGATTGAGGGAAGCTATTCGGATTGTCCGATAAAAGTGATTCATGTTCCTGCATTAATTGCATATAAAATATTATAAATAGAGCCCCACCCCATTCATGAGGAAAGAGCTTCAGTCTTGAGAGAGAACTTAAAGTTTTGAGAATGAGTTGAAGCCCAGCATTATCCCCGTCATCGTCGATTGCTACCAACCGTCGGCGACTATTGTCGGTCTCTATCGGTCACTGTCAACCGCTATTGAACATCACTGACCTTTGTCGATCACCGCTGACTTTCTTCAACCGCCGTCAATTGTCATCGACAGCCGCCGACCTCCGTCAACCAACATAGGCTGTCGCCGACCTCTGTCGACCACCATCGACCATCACCGACACCCTCCGATTGCCGTTGACACCAATCACCGTCAACCACCACCGATCAAAAATTCGTCGGTCGAAGCTGTAATTTGAAAAATATAGTTATCATTTTCCCTATACTGGATAAGGTGTCTCTGTAATTATCAACCAATAGTGGACTCTTACAACTGGGTCGGGCCTCGTGGTTATTTCCCTTTACAGTTTTTCAACGTAAAACTTCTGGTGTCATTACTGGTTGTTTTTCTTTTACTTAAGTGTGTGTTGAATTCTCGTGCAACGCTAAGACAATAATCCATTACTCGACTGCCGCGAATTTTCTAGCAAACATCAATTATATTATTAAAAATAGAAGAAAATCAATTTTAATTGTTTATTATAAGCAAATTGAGAATAATATTAAAATTTAGAATATATTAAACATAATTGTCACTTTATTACAACAAGAATAATTCCAAGATTTTATAACAAGTGTCAGGGAAAGGAGAATCTATATATGTAAAATTGCTGATACGTGCTGAAGATAACTTTCCGTGTTTTTCTTTATCCTCATCTCTAAGGTATAACGACAGGAAGAAATATTTAAAATTAGAAATTAGAGATTCATTTTTGTTATTATTATTTTCTTAACAGAAACAATTTATGTAAAACCTTATCCTCTTCAGCTATAAGCATACAAAACAAGTACATTACATTTCACTTTTAAACTATACATATTCAATTTGTTGGCATTATCATATAAAAGATTAGATTTTGCTATTAACAATTATTGAAACTCAAAGCAAGAGATGAAGGTATAGCTGATGTTAAATAATCTAATTTTATTTTGATTTTTTCTTCCAAGTCAGCATGGGTTTAAAGGCATAACGAATGAGTCGGAGGTCGAGCAGTTAGGTTATTCAGATGAAGACTCCACAGGACTGTCAAAACGGTCAAGGTTTGAGAAAAGGAAAAAGGAATGAACAATTTTAGTCGGAAGCTCAATAAAAGAACGGTTAGAATCATTTAAAAGTTAGGTCGGTACTTCACGGGACTGCCTCCGGACATGAATTTCGAGTTCGTGATATGTATCCTAAAGTTAAGTCGGTAAGATATACTACATGAACCCGTTGAAGTTGTTGGAAGACATGACACGCAAACAGATATTCATGCAGATGGACCCCGATCTTCGAGTCTACTATTTAGAAATGATTCTATGGAGTGATTATGTGTTGCTTAGTTTGTTTGCTTTAGTCTGTTTCATTTAGTCTAATCATGAAATTATGAGTGCATATATAGCTTAGCCCTCCATTTTTTATAAGCTATTGCTTGTTTTCTTTTTTTAATTTTAATAAATTGTAATAATATGATTGTAATGTTGATTTTTATAAAAATGTGCATAGTTGTTATGGCTTCGCTTTTGTGCATTGCTCTCTTCTTGTAATATTAGAAATTTTACTTATGCCCACAAATTTAGGGTTTTCTTTTCTCATCACACCCCTTCTCTAATATCCAATCCTTATTGTATTGATTTTATATCAAAATTTTTACATAAAAGTCTCTGAGTATCTATGACCAATAAAGTTACAACAAATAAATAATTAATGAATGTTAATCCATACAAGAAATCATTCACATAACATATATTATTCTTAAATTTACAATCTTTAAAGAATTTATGTAATTGCAATGAATGTTATATATATAAATCCAAATATTTCATCATGGTTGATTATGCTTTGAAATTATACCCTCTTCTTCCTTCCACAAGTCCAATGGCACCTCCAAGAACACATAGAGTTGAACATCTTCATTCTCTTTGACTGTAGAGACAGAATATTTCCAGTTGATTTGGATTTATGAAGCACCACTGCATAACCATCATCCATAAAATCAGTTCCTTCAGGGAAAATCTGCCATATAAGACAACCTCCTCCACCCCCTCCTCTCTTTGTGGACTTCAAAATGTTCTCATAAACCATATCAATGAACTGATTCCTTAAACTAACGCTGAAGTTCTTGTCCTTCGCCGACATTCCGAATTCCGCAAACACGACCGGCATTTGGAGCACCTTCTCGGCATCATCGATATGGCTTTGCATCCAAGATTTGGCGAATTGGAGTTGGGCTTCGGGGATCGAAGTTGATAGCCTACATGATAGGAAGTGGTGGGGCAATCAGAATTATTCATTGTCATATAAATATTATCACATGTATCTAATATTTAATGGTAACCTTATATGTTTTTAGTGAGTATTTACATATTTAACAACCAAAGTTTGATATTAATATAAACTTAGGCATGAAAGGTATATTTCATTTTCAAAAAGGAAGTGTGATGGTGTTAATTTTGATTTGATGTTAAATATATAAGAATTTATGACATGCATGCATATTTTCCTCTGTTTATTATATCATATTTTTAACCACTTCTATAGCTTGGATCTATAGAATCATTTGTATCAATATGACAATATAACATTCAATTTTAACAAGATTTATGTTCGTACCACTTAATTCTTATATATTTACATATCCAAACACTTACATTTCAATTTTTACATAAGTTGGACTTTTATAAATAGGACATTTTTTATATAACATTAAGAATTTATGTGATATAAATGTATAAAAAAAGTAAAGTTTAGCTAGGTATTAGATATGTAAATACATGGGAATTGGGTGGAATGTATGTAAATGGATGCCCTTTCAATTTAATAATAGTAAATACAATGATTTTGGCTTTGTAACAAAGAAGAAAAGATTAAGTTTTGCCAAGACATACTTACCAAGCATCTGGATATAAATGAGTTGTGGCAAAGTCAATTCCTAGGGTTTGATGGTTCCTGATGAAGTCGGTGCCGACTCGACCCGAGTAGCTATCTGGGTTGAAACGTAGTCGATCAGGCGTCGAGTTTCCATAGAATCCTTCGAGCCCAATCTCGAGTAGGTGTTTCGGGTTGATCGATTTTACATGAAATGCCATTTCTTCTATCCATGACTGAAAATGGTTAATGTTCATCAACACTTAATTAAGCTGGTTTAGTGGAAGCTTAAGGTTGATATATATAGAAATAGTAATTACCTGCAGCATGTTGCCTGAAGGATCAGTAGGGGTTCGTGGTTCATTGATTAATTCCCATGCAAAGATTGTAGGGTCGTCTTTGTATGTGATGTTTGTGAATGTGTTGATTCTATTGAGAACCGTCTGATTAACATGAAAATTAGTTAACAAATGATAAATATATAAATAAATGAATAAAGACATGAAAGAAGTATTTTATGTTAGATAAACAATTAAAGACATGAAATGTAATTAAAAAGAGTAAGATTAATCACATAATTACCTTGACATGACCTTTATAGTAGGCTTTCAAGGTGGGATTAGTGAAGAAATCATCATCAGAAGTGAGATTTAAACCTGCAGCTTTCCCCCACTTCACATACTGAGCCTTTCCACCAAATGCATCCATATTATTTGTTAACGACAGTATCAATCTAATATTATGCTTCTTTGCTTCACTCACCACAAAATCAAGTGCCTATATTATTTAGAAGAAAAAAGAAAGAATAATGAGCAAGCAATATTACCATAAGAAATCATTATATACATAATATATCACTCAATTCCTATGTATATATATATATATATATATCACCTTATTTATTATTCATTTAATTATGTATTCACTTATATTAATGCCACAATTAACAATCTTCATCGAATAGCTATTTTTATATCATTAAAACTTTTATATTTGTCATAACATTTTGCAAAAAATGAAATAATTTAGTTTAAAATAAGACAATATTTGAGTTAAGGATTTTATATCATACAAAATGTAGAAAAAAGAAAAATTTTAACATATATTTTATACTATTAATTAATGACATCTAAGTGGAGTGTATAGCATATCTAGCTATTAAAATAATAATAATAATAATTTAATTAATGCGTTTCACTTAGGATGCCATATGGTTGTACCCATAATTAATTACATTATTGAATAATAATTTAATTTTGTCATGACTCATCCTAACAACTTTAACTAAATATTTTTTTGATAATAAGGTAATGCAAACTATATCTATTAAAACAATATCTTATTTTTTGTTTAGAAGAAATGTTAGAATTCAATTATTAACAATATATTGTATTAATTAAAATCATACTTATTATCATAGAGATGAATGGCATGCATGTATGCATGTATAAATGAACAAATATAAAATGTGATGATGTACCTGAAAGACATGTTCATCATATACAAAAGGAGATTTCTGCAATGCCCTCCACCCGCCATCACTGAAAGCCCAAGTTCGACAGACAGTGAGACCCACTGAAGAAGCTTGTTTAAACGTTTCAGTGATCTTCACCCTCATCGAAGGATCCGCCGCAAGAACCATTAGCCAATAGGTATTAAACCCATTGAAATAAAAAGGCTTCCCTCCTACCACAAACTGACTTCCCTTCCTCTGCACCATCTCTAACCCGTACCTCCTAGCAGACAATTGAACAACAAGTAATGTAAACACACAAAACTTAACACACTATGGTGAGTAGAAATATAAAAGCAAAATTCATTAAATGAATACCGGATATCAGGGGCATCCTTATCATCGATATGTGAAGTCGTGGCAATAAGTAATGAAGTTAAGATGGTTGCAAGTAAGAAGAGATTTGGTAGTAGTGAAGATAAGGAGAAGCACATTTTATTTTATTTTATTTTTCAAAATTGAGCTATATTTTCTAAAAAAATAAAATTTGATGATATTCATGAGAGCTTGTTTGAGATTATATATAAGGAGTAAATGGAGTAGCTTCAAAGCAAGAGAATGCTTGAGATTACAATTCACTTACACCCAAAGCAAAGAGTTTACTATAAGGAATGAATAGAGAGGGGGGATCTTAGATTGATCAATCTATATTGGCCTTCCTAACCAATGTATTTGACTATCCTACGTGGCTGGTTGCTATTGCTTTATTTGATTAGAGGGTGCCACGTGTCTTTGAAATGGAATATGTGGAGTGGGGGTCTTCCACTTGCTTGAGCATTTAATGCACTTCACGTTGAAATCCGCATAAATAAATCTTTAGCAAAAATTATTCAACTAAATATTATATTGCTGATCACAATTTTTTAATGAAGGATGCAAGTAAAAGTGATTCTTAGCCTTTTTATGTTTAGTTACTTGCAAAGCATAATATATAAACTAAAGTGACAAAATAATTGCTAACCATTTATATGCAGACATTTTACTCTCTAAGTATATAGAAATATCAAAATAATCTAACGAATCATTAAATTAGGGTTGAAATAGTCGTATGAAGAGCTTAGAGCTTAATTTTTAAAATAATTGAGGTTTATTTTGACACTTTTGTAAACTCATGAGCTAAAAAGACCTCCGTAAATTAAGGGCTACCTTACACTTTAAATATATTATATATGTGAGATGATTAAATAATTAAAATTTTTATAATGTTCAAAAGTTCAATGGGAACCACCCTTTCCCTTTGTGCTTAGTTATTTAATACCACATAATTCTTATGTATTTATATATTTAACATATAAATTTCTTTATTTACATATATGCCTTTTCATCTATGACTTTCCAAATAAAGTTAAAAATTGTTTTATTTTTTATTTGATATAATAGATTTGATTTATAAAGATCTAAAAAATTAAAATTTTATTTATATAAATGCCCCCAAACAAAAAAAATATAAATTAGGATTTTATTATATTAATTTGAGATTTAAGCACATATTAATTCCAGTAGTTTTAGGATTAAGTGTCGGAAAAAAGAGTCCCCAACGCTTGAAAAACTGTTGATACGTGTTGAAGAGTATTAGCTGCTCTGCAACTCTTATCCACCTCTGAAATAAAGCTACAAATTAGGAATTCATTTTATTTTAATTTCTACAAAATTATATCCACATCTTGAAAAAGTCAGATCAATTGCAAAAATAATCTACCAGACTGGCAGCACAGCACAGAATAAATGCAAGAAGTGGCATTTACAAACATACCACCCAATTCCTATGTATTTACATTTTTAACAACTGAACTTTTCATATAAAAAAATCATTATTTTAACTTTAAAACAAAAGGTGGCATATATATAAAAATTGAAGTTTAATTGTTGGATATGTAAATACATAAAGATTGGGTGGTATGTATGTAAATCTTTCAAGAAACAATAAGCAGATTTAGTTAAAAGCTGCTCCAAAAAAACTGTATGAGACACAAGAATAAATGTTTAAGAGCATTCATTTAACAGCCGGCTTACAGCAAAACTGCAAGGGACAAATATAAAAGGAATTCAGAACTAGATTAACTTAAGCTGAGTTCAAAGCACTGCTTCTCTGTTTAGATATATGTAGGAATCATTTGAAGCTAAGTCTGGAATTAAGCCCCGGCCTTGCGACGGCCAACACGAGCAACAAAGCCGGCCTTGATCGGCGCCACTGATCGGGACGAACCACACTGCAACCAAAAGAATTTGATGAAGTTAATAGGGTCATTTACATATATAACATGCCATTCCTATGTATTTATGTAAGTCCTAAATTTTTCTTTTTTAAATTTATACCACCCATATCTTTACATATCACAGCAAAACAACAACTATTTCGAAATTTTAAAACCATCAAATAAGCCTTTCCATGTAAAAATTGTAAACATTGGATTAATTTTATCTATAATGATATCTTCCAAATTGTGTTAGATATGTAAAAATTGTGTTAGATATGTAAACACATAGAAATTAAATGGTATGTATGTAAATCTTCCAAATTAATATAGTTTTTTTAAATAAAAAAAGAACTCGGAATAGCATACAATGAGCTTATTTTCTTATGCTTTCCCTCTAAAAAAACAAAATATTGGGGCAATTACATGTACAACTCCCAAATTTATTGTTTGATAGAACATTAGATTAATTTTATCTATAATGATATCATCCAAATCTCTGGAATAACCACAAAATTCCAATTTATTTATTTATTTTTTTGCTTTCATTAAATTCACAATGTCAGACACTCACTGCTGGGTCCCAAGCTAGCATAAAATTTGTCAAAATATCACGACATAAATCATTCAAATTCTTATCTAAACGCTAGGGGCGTCCCCTGAAAACAACATGTTATATGACCTGAATACTGTTAAAAATGTGTACGGTCCGCTACACCAACGCCCGAGCATAGTGTTGAATAAGCAAGAGTTCTCACATTATGGACGAATGCAGGTAAAGAAATTAGTCCATAAAATTTAATTTTGGATAGATTCTTGGAATATAGACACTCTCACACTTAAATAACATCACACTTAAATAATAAAGTTAGTTGATATTATCGTTCATAGAAAGATAAATATATTATGTATTCAAGAAACGAAATGGATAGAAAAAAAGGCTAAGGAAATTGATATCTTAGGTTTTAAACTTTAGTATTCAGGTAGGAGTCGCACTAGAAAGGGTGTAGGTGTAATTATAGATAAGAGTTTGTAAGAAAATGTTAGAAAAATTAATAAAATTGAACATAGAATTATAATTCTTAAGATTGTTATTGATACTAAGATTATTAATATTATAAGTGCTTCTGCTCCTCAAGTAGGTTTATATATAATTTCTAAAGAAAAATTCTGGAATGAACTAGAAAAATTAATACAAATGATATCTCTTGAAGAAAAAATTTTTATTGCGTAAGATTTAAATGTGCATGTTGATAGAGTGGTAGAATTTAAAAATATTCATGGTGACTACGGTTTTGAAGTGATAGATAAAGAATGAATAGTTATATATTTTTTTATTGATAATATTTTATTTAAGAAAAGAGATAAACATATTATTACTTAAAGTCATTCAAAATGAAAATTTAAGTACTCAACATCGATTATTAGTTCTGAATTTTAATACGAAGAGTTCTAAGTTAAATAATACTAGAAAATCTTATCGTAGAATTAGATTGAAGCACCTAAAAGACACAAATAAAATTTTTATTTATGAGTAAATTTCAAGATTTCAAAATTTTGGATGTTCATGAAGAAGCAAATTTTATATGGAATAAAAAAATAAATATTATTAAACAAGTGGTAAAAGATGCACTTAGAGAATCAAAATGAAATTTTTTTATAAATAAAAATAGCTAGTGGTTGAATAATAATATGCACGAAAAGATAAAATATAATTATTAAACCTGGTTTAAATAAAAAAACTTAAAGAACTGAGAAAATTATAAGGTAGCCTCTAGGGTGTCTCAGTGAACAATTTGTGACGTTAAAAATTCTGTCTTTATTGATCTTTATAATAGATTAGACATTAAAGACGGTGAGAAATATATAAACTAATCAAACAAAGAGAAAAGAAAAGTAAAGAATTAACTCAAGTAAATTGTATTAAAGATGAAATTCAAAAATTATTTTTCATAGAAAAAATATATTCAACATAGCTAGATGGGCTATTTTGATAAATTTTTCAATGAATTTTATGAAAATATGATCGTTCTTAGTGATTTAAATATCATTAATAATAATAATATATTTTACTTCAAATGTTGCATTAATAAAAAAAAAATTGATGAGGCTTTATAAGAAACCAAGAGTAGAAAATCAATAGGAAATGATATCCCAATTGAAGTGTAATACTCAGAAGATTTTGAGAGTTTCGCGGCTTACTAAAATCTTTAATATTATTTTAAAAACTAAAAAGATATCTGAGGAGTGAAGGAAGAGTATTTTGGCCCCCATTTTAACAATAAAGGGGATGCTTAAGAGTGCAAATTACAGAAGAATTAAGTAGATGTGTCATATTAAAAATTATGAGAGAGAATCACTAAACATAGGTTAAGACATGTTACAAAGATTTCTCATAATCAGTTTGGATTTATGTTAGACAGGTTTGTCATAGAAGTAATATATTTATTGAGAGGTTTGATGGAGAAGCATAGAGAGAATAAAAATGATCTACATATGATTTTAATTAATTTAGAAAAAGCATTTGATAAGGCTACAAGAGAAATCCTTTGGAAAGTTTTAAATAAAAAAGTGTTGATATGACTTATGTTCAAGCAATTAAAGATATGTATACTGGAGATGTTACTTGTATTCGAACGGAATGAGTACTGACCAAATATTTTCCTATTTCAGTTGGACTACATCAAGGATCAACTTTAAGCCCATATCTTTTTGCTTTTGTTATGGATGCTCTTACTGGACATTTACAGGAGGATGTACCTTGGTGTATATTTTTCTTTGGCGATATCCTTCTTGTGTATAAGACTAGAGAAAGCGTTCAAGAAAAACTTGAATTATGAAAGTCTACATTTGAGTCTAAAGGCCTTCGTTTGAGCAGAATTACAACTGAATATATGGAATGTAATTTTAGTAATATAATTCTAGTGGCAGAGTTGTAACTATGAGTGATCAAATCATAAAAGGGCATGAACATTTTAGATATCTTGGGTCAATATTTCAAAGTGATGGTGATATAGATGAAGATTTTATTAGTAGAATTCAAGTTGGTTAGTTAAAGCGGAGGAATGTTTCAGGCCTATTGTGTAATAGAAATGTTCTATGGCGCAAAATGTTGGCCTTTAAAGAGAAGCAAGCATAAAACAAAATTAAGTGTTTCTAAGATGAGAATGCTTAGATGGATGAGTGGATTGACATTTAGACAACATGCAAAATGAACATATTTGTGGTAGGATTTGGTGTAACTCCAGTGGCAGGCAAAATTAGTGAGAGTGTCTTAGATGGTTTGGTCACATTAAATATATACCATCTCATGATCTAGTTAGGAGAGTAAATGTTTTAAATTTGATTTGTGTTAAGAAAGGTAGAGGTAAACCTAGAAAGAGTTGGGCAACTTGCATAAAAAAATGATCTTAGTTTATTAGAACAAAATGAAAATATCACACTCAATAAGACACAATGGAGAAAAAGGATTCATGGAGCTGACCCCACTTAGTGATATGAAGGTTTGTTGTTGGTGTTGTCATCATTAAATTCTCGACGCCAGAGTAAAGGAAGAGTATTTTGGTTCTCATTTTAAGAGTTAAAAGGGTGCACAAAAGTGTGCAAATTATAGAGAAATTAAGTTAATCTATCATACTTTAAAATTATGGGAGAGAATAATTGAACATAGGTTAATATGTGATATAAAGATTTCTCATAATAGTTTGGATTTTTGTCAAGCAGGTCTACTATGGAAGTTGTATATTTATTGAGAAGTTTGATGGAGAAGTGTAGAGTAAGGAAAATCTACATATGATTTTTTATTGATTAGAAAAATTTCATGATAAGGTTCTAAGAGAAGTTCTTTGGAGAGTTCTAGAGAAGAAAGATGTTAATATGACTAATATTCAAGCCATTAAAGATATGTATAATAGAATCGTTCCTTGTGTTCGAACAGAAGGATGATTGACCAAATATTTTCTTATTTCAGTTGAATTACATCAGAGATCTGCTTTAAGCCCGTATCTTTTTGTCGGACAATTTACAGAAAAATGTACTATGGTGTATACTTTTCACTGATGATATCCTTCTTGTGGATAAGACTAAGAGAAATAGTTCAGGAAAAAAAAACATGCATTATGGAAAACTACAATGGAATTTAAAGGCTTTTGTTTGAGTAGATCCAAAACTGAATATATGGAATGTAATGTTCGTAGCAGCTCTAGTAGCAGAGTAATACCTATGGGTGATGAAATCATTAAAATGTGTGAACGTATTAGATATCTCTGGTCTATTGTTCAAAGTGATAGTGATATAGATGAGGATGTTATTTGTAGAATTCAAGTTGGTTGGTTGAGTGGAAGAATGTGGTGAGATCTGCAATAATCTATGGCGCAGAATATTGGCCTTTAAAAGATAAGCATAAAATAAAGCTAAGTGTTGCTTAGATGAGAATGTTTAGATGGATGAGTGGCTTTACACTTTGAAACAAAATGCGAAATGAATATATCCATGATAGGGTGGTTTGGCGTAACTTCAGTGGCGGACAAGATTATATAGATTCGTCTTAGATGGTTTGGTCACATTAAACGTCGATCATCTGATAATCCGGTTAGGAAAGCAGATGATTTAGATTCAACTTATGTTAAGAAAGTTAGAGGTTAACCCAAAAAGTCTTGGGTATATTATAAAAAAAGATCTTAATGTATTAGAATTAAATGATAATATGGCACTCAATAGGAGGCAATAGAGAAAAATGATTTATGTAGCCGACCCCACTTAGTGCGCTAAAGGCTTATTATTATTGTTGTACCAAAATTCTCAAAGAGTTGACTGGTTGTAGCGCGTGCAAACTTATGGTTTAATAGTTCAATTCATGAACCATGAATAACTCACAAATTTAGTTGATTTATAAAAAATTCAACAAACTCTATTTAAATACATACCATTCAAATTGGAAGATTGCCATTAAACTGCAATTAGTATTTTCAATTTCATCAAATTATCAATAATGTGGCTGTAGCATGCACAAACATAGAGGTTCATCGTTCATTTTATGAACCTAAACGTATGTAAATCTCAAAAAAATATTTAACATCTAAAAAGGACTGCAAATTAAAATAATCAACCCTCTGGAACAACTATAGAAATTAGTAAATGGAAATATGTTCACAAGTAAACCGTGGAATTTAAATAAAAAAATAAAACTTCAAGATTTTAATATCGAAACAACCCAATACAAAATCAACATTATAATAAGAACACCCATTTAAAACTCAAAAAAAAAGGAAAAAGAAAAAACTCAAACCGATTTTTATTTTTTTTCATGAATATATCAATAATTTAATCATATCACACATCGATGTAAGGGTTTGATAGTTTATTATTTTAAGAACATAGTTATATAGATTTTAGTTTTGTCAATAAAGATAAATTCAGTTGAATGTGCATAAATCTCAAAAATAATAATAATAATAGAAAAATAAATAAATAAATAAATCAACACTGACATTAAGAATGAATTAAATAGAATAAAAGTTACCTGCTCACAACGGAGGAAAAACAGCCTACTCTCCTTCGAGAGAATGGTATCTGCACTCTTGCAGCCATTGCAAATAACATACTCATCTAAAATCAAAGAAAAACTGTATGAGACAATAAAGTAATTAAAGGTAAGAAAAATAACACATTTTTTCTTGTAAACTAACTAATTAGCTAAAAACATAACCAATATTAATGGTAACAAGAAAAAGGGAAACCAACAGTAGACTGGTAAACATAATATACAGCTTTAATCTTAGGAAAATTTACGAACATAGCACATAATTCTAATTGCATTTACATAATCTAACACCTAAAATCTGATATTTACATTTATAATATCTTAGTATTAAAAATCTATGCATGAACAGATGTGTTTCACTCTTAAAAATTAGTGATAGTGACATTAGATAAGTATATAAAAAAGAGATTTTAGGAATTACATATGTAAATATATAAGAATTGTGCCGCATGTATGTGAATGCCCCTTAATCTTATTATGTGACACCTTATTTTAAATGTTGCCCCGAAAATGTTGGTTCACCATAAACAACAAACCAAATAACTTATTAGGAGGTTCAGCTTAGTTGTATGTTCAAAACAAAAACTATCAATCCAACCATGTTTAAAGTATAAAAAATATACATTTCTCCGATGCAAAAGAATAATTTGGCAACAATGTTAAAACTATTTCAGTATTTCATCTATAAATATATTGTCCATTTTTTTTCCGAAAAAGCATTTACACAAGGAAAAAAGGAAAAAAAAATGCTGAAATTCCCAAATGCAATTTATGAATTTGTGGGAACTTACTGATATATCTCTTAAGAATACCCTCAAAGTTCTTAGGAGCAAATCGCCCCTTCACAACCAATCTCTGCTGTCCATCAAGAGATCCGGTTGTTCCCATTTCAGCAAGTAAGAAAGTCATGACATGCTCCGGCTGCCTGTGCATGCTGAAATAGCAAAATTTCAAGATCAACTCTCATGTGTGATAAAAAGATATATTTTTTTATATATGTTTCTCTTTCTAAAAATTGTAAAATAACTATGAGTTTTATAAATGATTCCATTCAATTAACACAGTTTGTTTTAGAAAGTTAACAACATATCACTCAATTCTTATATGTTTACATGTCTAACATCTAAACTTCAATTGTTCCGCGTACGCCACCAATAACTATGCATGAAAAGGTATATTTCACTTTTAAAAAGTTAAAATAGTGGTATTTTTTATGTGATGTGAAAGATTTGGATGGTATTAATGTAAAAAAGTAAAGTTTAGGTCTAAGATATGTAAATACATAAGAATTGGGAGGTGTGTATGCAAATGCCCCTTTTTTCACTGAAAAGGTGGGGAAAATCTTCTTCAATAAAAGGGAGAAACCAAAGTTTACAGATAACATGAATACATTGAAAAGAATGACAAAACATCTATAAAAAGTACGAGAAAGATCAATCTATAAGATGGTTTAGACTGTGGAGAGAGCTTTTTTCTATGAATGCTATCCATTCAAAATTAAGCTTGGGATATAAAATTGAACAGTTTACTTTTATTTCCTTTTAATTTTATCTGGAGAAACATCTATCATTTCATTCCTTCAAACATTTCACATGCAGATATAAAAAATCTATCTTCAAAGATTACAATTATTACTAAATTCATTCATTAAAATAACGATAATTACTGAGGCTATAGTAAAACAATCACGATTCAAACAATCATAGTCATACGTCTTGCAGGAATCCATAAAATTTGCAAAAACCGTCTTCTTAGTTCCTTCTCGAAGAACTTGTGGAGGCCTCATCACAGTTCTGCGACGGTCTCCAGCAAGTAACGGATTATTCTCACGTAAAGTATTGAAGATCCTGTCCAGAAGCTACAACATTGAACAAAAACATCTGAGCACCAATAAAAGCTTAAATTCCATACTCAACCAAAGAAACTGTAGTAGAACAGCAAATAAACAAAATAAAAAGTTGATCATGCTCTTACAACCACTCAAAAGTACCGGAGCCATAAAAAGATGCAGGAACAAAACAACATCAGCAATTAAGATTGGCTTAGAATTATAAGATTGATTTTGAATTATAGAAATCTATATTTGGACCTAATCCATTTAAATTAATCTCAAAGGGTTACACCCTATAGACAAGGTTATCTAAAAATATACAAGAAATTTCAACTGTAGGATAGGTTTGTTGTGGTATTTAGATCCTTTCCAACAAAATAATTTCAATAAATCTTCATTCAATGAAATATAAAGTAAAATCACTAACATGAAATATGTTCCTACCGTACCCAAAAAAAAAAAGAAAATCGAAGAAAGTTTCTTCACAACCTACGGGCCAACACATGGCACAAACTTAAAATTCCGAGCGCCAAAACATCAAACAAGTAAACACAATAACACTTCAAGGTGAGTAAAACATAAATAAACAAACCAATCAAAAGAATACCACTGCGAGTGATGTTGAACATATCCTTCTATTGAAACCCCACAAAATTCTAGTACAATTGTTGTTCCCCTGGGCCCTTAGAATGAAGAAAGGGTCAAAAATCAAGTTGAGATCCTCAAAAGACCTTAGAAAAGTAAAATTTAAACTCACATCTATAGTATATGCCTAGTTGATCTATCTACACAGACAACAAGAATGATGGCGGAGGATGTTACTCCAAATTGATAAATTCTAAAATGATGTTTACTTTTTGGTCTTGGCTATTCCATCCATGTGATTGAAATGAAGTCAAAAATTCTCTTTGATACATTTACAACAAATCTTCATCATCCAACACGAATATCAAGGCAAGACACAAATCTCGAAGCAATCTTTTGAGCAAGAAACACTTCAATTAAGAGTCTTCCAGAGCTCCGATTTCAGCAAACTTATAGTCAAATTGATCGGCTCGATGAGACGGGCCCAAAGATATCAAAATTACTCCAATCCGAGTCAACTCGAGCCCTAATCAAGCCATCAAACCAAGTTTGGAAGTCTTTCAAATACATTTCGAAGGTCTACAAGATGTCGAATCCAACGAGTTCACAGTCGAATCGAGCGTCTCGACAAGAAGAATCCATCAAACCCAAAATTACTAAATTTTGACATCGTTAAGGCATCCAAATGTCCATCAAACGCCATCTGATCGAAGAAAGCTCGCCTAACCGTCCGATTAAAATGGTTCATATTCCTGCATTAATTACACCCGAAACACTAAATAGAGCTCCACCCCTCTCATGTGGGGAGAGCTTAAATCTTGAAAGAGAACATGAAGCTTTGAGAAGGAGCTAAAGTCCAGCACCATCCTTGCCATCGTCGATCGCCGTTAACCTCCATCAACCACCGCCGACCTCCGTCAATCACCGTCGACCGTCGTCGACACCTGCAGATCCTTGTATACCACTGTCGACCGCCATCGACAGTCGACCGCCATCGACAGCCACCAACTGCTGTCGAGCACTACTTTAGTCGTCAACCACCGCCTATCGTCGTTAACCATCGTTGATTATCGTGGATCACCACCAATCACCGTCGACCACCACAAATCAGACGCCGTCAGTCGACGTTGTAACTTGGAAGATCTAGTAATCATTTCCTGTTTGTAAGACAAGGGATCTCTGTAATCATCAATCTATAGGGGATTTTTACAATTAGGTCAGGCCCAGTGGTTTTTTTTCCTTTACCGGTTTTCCACGTAAAAATCTCTGGTGTCATTACTGATTGTTATCTTTCACCTGAGTGTGTGTTGAATTTTCATGCAACGCTAAGACGATAATCCATTACTCTACCGCAATGAATTTTCTAGCACGCGTCACTCTTGATCTGAGACTTCATCGCTATTGCTTAAGCACTTATGAACTATAGGAATCGTTGTATTATGTTGTTATTTAGAAATTGTGGCTATGAAAGAAAATGTTTTCCACGTTAGAAAGCAATCATGTGACGGAGATGGTGCTATCATGCTCTAATGATAGATTCACTCATTTTTTAAGAAGATTTTTTACAAAATAATTCTGAATCTATAAAGTATTTTTTTATTGAATATGATTCGAAACAATTATCTTTTCATGTTAATATATGTGATGTTTCTTCTAATAGATTGGATAAATCATAAAAATTTTAACAGCCATAATTTATTCTTTTTTATTTAGGCTACCACTTAGATTGAAGTTGAAATCCAAATGTTCGAGGTTCGAGTGATGCATTTTCTATCAGTCTCTTCTCAGGTTCGAGTTAAATAAGATTGAGAATTTGATAAATCTAACAAGTGAACAAATGTCAGCACTAGATTGGACCATAGTTGTCATTAATAGTATTTCTCGATCAATTTGATCATATATAATGCATTAAGAGGAAGGATGATCATATATAATCCATTAAGAGGATGGAGCTCAACCGAAACCACAAAAGTAGATTTAACCCAAAAAACTAAAAGTAGCTAGGAGAAAGGCTTTAGAAGTTTTTGGATGCAATAATAATCTAACCAATACGTGGATCCAACGATCATAGTTCCTGTGAAATCTAAGGCAATTGAAAGGGGTTCTCATTCTAATAAAAATGAGTAGGGACAAGATGGAACATTTTGGAGTTGCTTATAGAAAATTAAATGTCTATCTGTTGCAAAAGATCATTTTCCAATACCTTTCATCAACTAAATTTTATAATGTGTAGCTATATAGTTTTTTATTTCTTTCTCGGAGGGGTGTTCAAGAGTATAGCAGAGAGAGTAATATGGAAGACCAAGTAAAAACTACGAATGCAGAATGTTATTTGGATTATGCAATGCCCCAACTAAGCATTGCATGCTTAGCATTTTCTCGATATGATTGCAAAATGCATGGTAAATCTTTAAAAATTACTTGACCTGTTTTTGTGGTTTCGTTAGTTGTTGCTTTATTAATCTAAATGCTGCATTGATTCAAAGTTGGAGACAAAAGGATTGGTGTTTAGATGAGAAAGAAGTCATTTCATTGTGCCATCTGGAATTGTTTTCGAATATATAGCATTTGAAAGAGGAATCAATGCTGATAAAGTAAAAATTGAACAGATGTCTAAACTTCCTGCTCCCTAAATAATAAAAGACGTTACGTTTTTTCTAAGGAATATTGGTTTCAACATAATGTTAATAAGAAATTGGGAATTTTACATATGTAGCACATAATTCTTATGTATGTACATAGCTTACGCCTGAACTTTGATATACATACATAGCACTTTGGTTCTTTAAGCCTATACATTAAAAGGTGTATTTCACTTTTAAAAATTTAAATGCTATGTGTGTAAATATGAAAGTTTAGGATGTGAGATACATAAATACATAATAATTGTGTGCTACATATGTAAATGCCCCTAAAAAATTGTCATTTCACGATCTTATGTAACCTCCTAAACAAAGATCATGGAGTTCAACAGGCAAGTGTGAAGATGCCATCATACTCTTGTTTCAAACTCCCTTATACTCCCATAATGCAGTCACTAAATTGGAATCTACACTTTGTTGTAAAAGCCATTGGATGAAGAGAAAGTAAGCCCTTTGTTGTTTACTATGCTAATATAACATTGAACAATGCTCAAATAAATTGCTCTATAACTGAAAAGGAAAACAAATGATTTTTTTGCCTTTCAAATATTTTGTTCTTTAATATCATATAAATTTAACCATGTTCTTTTTATATGATTGGCGTTGGATTAATAACTAATTCTAGACTTTTTGTTATACAAGTTCAACTTCTACTACAGTATCCTCCACTTGATAAATTGTCAATTTTAAAAGTTTGTAAGATAAAATTATGTTTACTTTTATTAAAAAGGGCTCTTTGTAAATAAAAATATTTTTATTATTTTCCAAATTTTCCAAAAATATATTTTTCAATTAAATGTTTGAGGTGCCAAACATGCAACTGAGTAGTAATCTAAAAATCAGAGTTGGATATAGTAACATAAGCAATTGAGTGAAACTCAGAAGATCTTTTTTCACTGGTCATTATTTTTATACTTATGCAACTCAATAAATCTTCAGAGAGAAATTTATTTCAAAATGTTGAGATTCTCTCTATCTTATTTTTCTGACAGATAACTTGTTGCTTTATCTTATCTATGGATCAATACCCAAAGATACTATACAATAATCTTCTAAGCCAGAGAAATTACATTTAAGGTAACATCAATGATCATTACTAAGCGAAGAATCATGATTATCACTTTTCTTGCTATGATGCTCATGTACCTTAATCTCTGGAGCATCAAGACAACAAATTATACAGTTCATACCACGATCATACCGATCATATTTTGATAACCATGCACATTCTCAATCTCAATAATATTATTTTATTATATCATATTATAATATTCATACATAATCTTATCAACAATGTCATGATCATGAATGATCAAATTGTGATGGTCATGCCTACTCTCATCTCTAATAATATATGATTCTCATCTAAAAGTAAACTCACTTTGATCGATCTTCTCATACATCTTATCAAGTCCTTAATCAACCAGGATCAGGTGATGTAATTATAAATGCTAAAAGTAGATCAGTTCCTAAAGAAAAAAGTCTGAAGCTACTTCTTCGTCCACTTACTCCAATCTCAACTCCACCAATCAGTCCAATACCACTCCCTTTGACATTATAAGCTCTGACCCTGTGTATGATTCTGTAGTTGAACCTGAGTAAGATTGTGAACATGATTATGTCTAAAAAGATGAGCTTGAGTCAGAGTTTACACGAGACTATGTAGAGAGTAAACATAACTTATGTTTGAGAAGTGTTATTATTGCGCCACTACCACTATGGTGAGAATTAAACTCATATTGCCACCTCTATCACAAAAAAAAATAGCTTTGATTAGTTGCACATCTATTCACAATAATCCCACAGATTCTTCATGAGTTGCCATCGCTAAAAGCCCCACTAGTCATTCATACTCGTTGGTGACCATCTCCTTGATCACTAGACTATTGTAAATGTATACTTATGGGCATTCCTAGAGTTGTGTAAAAAGCCAACTTTGTGCCAACCACCACAATGTTTACATTGCAAATCACAAAAACACTCACACACACACACACATAAATATTATAAAGACATGAATAATGTTTTAATGACTAATTCAATATCAGGAAAGTATCATAAATTCTAAAACTATAAACAAGGATCAGGGCTCTTCAATTGCAGCATTTGAAGTTTTATTGATTGAAGATTAAATATAATTTAAGGTTCCAATTTTCTCTTACTAGCAAACAAATACCATTCTCTATCTTATTTTTCGCCTCACTACCACATAAAGCCGAAACTCGTACAGCAATCAGCACATTCCAATATAGTAGACGGTTTCAAAGAAAATGGGAAAAGGCAAAAATCTAATTGACATAAAAATAAATTGCATAAAACAAAGGGTTAGAAAAATCAATGCCCCTATTTTTCCGAAAAGGAGAAAAAACAAAGTCATCTACTTTCACATATGTGAGAACCTCTGGTGATAAATGAAAAAGTGTACCTCCTCGTATTTGTAATCTCGGTCAGTACCTTCCCAAGGAAATTGTTCGCCTCCAAATACAATTCCCTCTACTTGCTCATCCTCACCAATTTTTCCATCTGAATCACTCACTCCCATAGAAAAAGATGATTTACAAATAAAGCTTACCAATTAGGATATGTAAACTTAGTATCTACTAAGACTCGAGAAAAGACGCAATCTTGTATACTATAATCTCATAGCACTTACCATCATTATCCTCCCCTGCATCCACTTCCTCAATTTCATCCACGTCTAATTCCACCTGAGAAGATGCCAAATTCAGAAATAATATGTCAAAACAAAACCTCCGCAAACTAAATCATCCCAAAATAAAAACCGCCACAAACCCATAAAACTCAACCTGCTTCTTCTTCTTCTTCTTCATTCCAGAAAACACAGATTCACCAGCATCTTCAACTACATTTAACAAACACTTCAGCTCTATCAGACATTGCACCCTTCCGAAAAATAAAAGCAGGCAGCATCAACATATCTAATCAAACCTGACAAACTCTCGGTTGTTTCAACTAACTTCTCCACCTCTTCAGCCGTCTCTTGAGCCACCGGCTTCTTCTTTTTCTTCTTCTTCGTAGGATCAAAGGGGGCAAGCTATACGAGAGCACCACATGTTAATTTTCCAAAAACATCAAATAAAAGTGAAATCTGCTCTCAAAGCAAAAAGAAAACAAACAATTTTCTTTATCGAATCTTCATTAATCCTCGAAAACTCAAATTATTCAAAAAACAATGCTCACAGACAATTCCAAAGCTAGTTAACAATCAGCAATGAAACAAAATAAGAAAAATACCTCTGAAATCTCATCCTTCAAATCATTTGCTATATCCGACGCCATATTGTGTGCTGCTTTTCGTCTAGCAACAGAAACAATGTACCGATCAAAGGGAGTAGAGATCTGAGCGTTTTAAAATCAGCGGACGGTTCTCTTCCAGAAATCAAAGAAACGAACAGAGAGGAGACAAAACGCTTGGAACCCTAACTCGGTTCGGCTCTTGCGCTTTCGTCGCTGCGAGGTTATTTTTTATTTAGGACGTTTTTTTTTTTCTTTTAAACGCATATGATATAAGAAAGAGAATTAATTAAGTTTCCTTAATTAAACTTTCCAAAAAAATAATTTCTCTTAATTAAAATTTCATCATTTTTCTCATAAAAGCAATTTTATTTTCTTCATAAAGCAGTATTATTTCCTTCTTTTTCATGCATTGCCTCTGCCAAAAAGAATTTAATTTTCTTCATTTTCCTACCTCTCCCAAAAAGAATTCTGAGAAGAAATATTCCATTATATTCCTTCTCCTTCCTCCGTCGGACCTGGACCTGCTGGCGATTTTCCTCCTCTGCAGGTAACCCCACGAATTTGCTCACTTGAACAGCTTCAACCTGCGAATTCCTGTGCATGTTCCGCTCCTTCTGTTTCGTGAACTGCTCAGTGAATCTCCTCGCAGAAAACAGGAGGGAATCGTCTGTCGAAGCCTGGTCGCGAAGGTGCGAAGTGTCTTCCGCATGTGGCAATGATTTGCAAGCTCTCCTGCTTGCACCGTGAGGAGCTCTCCTCTGTCGTTGAATGCCTGTCGCAAAAGACTCCCATCTGCCGCTACTCGTGAACGAACTGTTTCGCTCGTTCTGCTCGCGAACTCCTTCGCCGAATTCACACAAGTCCGTCACCGAACCCCCTTGCCGAAAACCCAGCGACATGATGTTGTTCACCTCCTCTGTCACGATCCAGATCGTTGAAATTTTCCATCTAAACTCTTCGATTCTGCGTTGAATCGAACGACCCAGCCGAGCAAAATCCTCAAATTCTTCTTCCTCCCCGCGCCTATCTTTTCTATGCCCTTAAACCATGCTCTTATATCACTTGTTGAGGGATTTAGGACAAAGAAACGCAAAAATCGACACAAATCCAAAAGAACACATAGAGATTTAACGAGGTTCGGCAAATATGCCTACATCCTCGGAAGTAGAGAGGCGAATTCACTATTTCAGATGAGTTACAAGTTTGGTTCCATGCCCATAGGGTTACACATCTATTTATAGATAAAACCCACAGATAAATTACTAAAACGCCCTCGCTCCCCCCAACCCACTAAATTCTAAGAGACACTCTTCACCAGGAGACACACCCCATTATTTCAAGAGACTACAAAATTCCGGTATATGAGCCATACGTAACAAATCTCCACCTTGGCGAATATTCAGACCCTAATGAGAAATATATCATGGAGTTTCTTGCACCAAAGTGAGTTGGTCAATCATTCCATCGAACAGTTGCAAACATTCAACAAGTTCAAGTAACACAAGAACTTGTTGAAAATACCTGGTTTGGTCATCGAACCTGATGCATTTCCATCATATGATCCAACATAGTGAACTTCACCTACAACTGTACTCATCAACAGTTTATAGCTTGCAATGCCTTCAAAAAAATTTTTTTTTTGTCATAAAATCGTTCCCTTGTTTGCCACAATTCGAAGTTCTCGGTTTCATCGAATTTTACTGTCTCGAAGTTTGCACAAGGCATTGTCATTTAATCCCGGAATTTTCTCTGTCAAATGCACAATTTTCCTGTGATTCGTGAATCAAATTTTTCACACGAAGCACTTTTCTTGTTTGCACCAACAACTTTGTCAAACTGTTGTCCCGCGAACCCCGAATCCTTCTCCGATCATACAACATCGCATCGAAAAACCTTTGACATTTGTTCGCAGAATACCCTTGCAAAACCATTCGCCAAATCGACGTCTACTCCACCTATCGCAACCCCTCCTGTGACAAACTTGCAAACTCCGCCAGACTCCCCGCGAACTCTCCTTTGCATGAAGGCGATCTCCTCCGCCCCTGGTTCAGGAGGGAAGGAACATCATTCCCATCGACTCCACATGTGCGTGAAACTGTGCCTCCTCGCGTGAACCTCCGTACTCCACACAGTCGAAGAACATTGTTCGCAAACTACCGAAGAACTGTCACTCCTATTCGTGAAAAAACCTCCGCGAAACCTTCGCGCATGGCCGCGCGAACACAACCTCGCCGAACGTCGTGAACACCTCTGTTCGCTCTGAACTCCTATGCTCGGTTGTCAAATTGCTTAAAACCATGCAGACATATATTTATAGTATAAGAATCATAACGATTGAAGCATAACTGTTTTTTTCGATGCATCTATCTATGTACGTGTCATCAACTACACCAACCCAACCCTATACTAAAAGAGAGACTTATAAATTTTAAGGAAATGCAAATTAGAATAATAAATGATTAATTCGCCATATTATACATTAAGTATCTCATGCATCTATAATCAATAGCAATCTCTTTGGTGTTAACAAATCTATTTACATTCAAATAAATTATCAAAGTCTAGGTTTACTTTTCACTAGTTTGTTTTGAAATCATGAATGTGGTCCTATTAAAATAGTGAACATAATATAAAATTTCAACTCTTGTCGCTTTAATCGGTTAGATCTATGATTGGCTTGTAGAAATTGATTCGATTTGTACTTCACACTATAAGCACAACTAAAAGACATGCAAGAGATACGATAATTGGATTTATTGATATTTTTTTTATTGAATTGTTATTTAGATCTCAATTAAACCATTTGTAAGAAGAAAAAAAAGAGGAAAAGAAACCTTGGCTAAGGAATGCAAACACTCAGAGGGGGAGAGAAATATTTGGATTGGGATAACCTAAAGCTAAATTATGTGCCAAAAAATTAAATATATATATATATATATATATATATATATATATATATATATCCTTCGTGTTAGTATAATAAAAAAAAAAAATAAAATAAGGGATAAAAGTCTTATTTAAACTCATAACAACATTACACACACCAAAAAAAAAATCTAGAGGACAATTATCCCAAAGAAGAAAAAGAAAAAAACAACTCATACAACACAACAAACAACCTAAAAATTATAAATCATTCAAGACATCCTTAAAAAGATCCAAAGGAATAAGATTGGAAATCCAAGCACTATGTGTAAGTAACCTCAATTTAGATGCTAAATGAGCAACCTTATAACCATCCCTTTTCGTACGCAACCATTTAATACAAATAATATTAAGCAATACTAAAAATCTTCTATATATATATATATATATAGAGAGAGAGAGAGAGAGAGAGAGAGAGAGAGAGAGAGAGAGAGACACACACACACACACACATAATAATAATAATAATAATAATAATAATAGTAAAACAATGAATATCAACTATTACGTCAAAGTCTATTTCAAATCTTAAAATGATAAGTTAGAAACAAAATATGGAAAGGTGATAATGCTTTCAGACGATATCAACTTGAATAGCATTTTCTAATTTGGATTCTCGGAGTTTGGCATTGCACACATTTCTTATGTATTTTCATATTTCACAGCTAAACTTTCTTATTGACATACATAAACTTTCGTGTTTTAAACTTATGCACGAAATTGAGTGTCTCACTTTATATTTGATGTAATATTAAATATTTAAAAATTGAGTGCCTCACTTTGCTAAGTGTGTAAATATGAAAGTTTCAGTACGAGATATTTAAATATATAAGAATTGTGTGTCATATATTTATGTTGAATTCTAATATGTTTGTGAATCACATCCTAAAAGAGAGAGAGAGAGCGAGTAGTGAAGAATAACTAACAATACTACTTCACGTCTATCATATATTAATCATAAAATGATATATCTTTTCATAGGAGAGAAAGTACAATGCAAGTATGTTACATTTATGCTTATACTTTAATAAGGGTTGTTCTAGGTATTTTCGATATTTTACATGTATGAGTGTGACGCTCGATTGTTCAATGGCTCAGTCGGCTGAATCTAATTGGCTTTAGGTCGACAAGCTCGTCCCAATCGACTAAGGTCTGCTCGTTCGGCTTCATTTGATCAATATGGATCAATCAATTTTGACATTTGATAGGGAGCTTCTAGCTTCTCTAAGTTGTTGGAGATTTTAGGAAACCAGATCTTGTCTTGGTTGGGTCTATTGTAACAGTTTTTTCGGACACTCTTTTGTCTCGTTTCACCCTCCAGTCATCTTTCATTTGTCCCTGGTTCGGTCGACCTTCGTCTTTTTGGTTCGGCTTAACAATTTCACCCATTTTAACAAGTGGAACTCATGATCTTCTATCAGAAGGTACTGTCATCATACTTTTTTTAATCTGAATCTTTGGATATCCTCAGGATTGGTGAATAGAGCCCATAACACCTGTAATTCGAGAAGCTGTAGAGATTCATACCACACCACCCCGTCGAGCAGGCTCCTCCCATCCGACGGTCCATTATCACCACCGCCTTCAAACAATGAAAATATCTGACGGCTGATATTGCTCATTTCCCTCCGCCTCATCACACCTGTAACCCACATGAAATACTTTAGTTCTGGATCCAACTGTCCATCAGCTTCCTTCAATCTCTTTTCTCCCCCTTCCACAGCTCAGCGGCAACTACGCGGCATGAATCAAAAAACACTATTTGTCTCCAATTAACACCAACAACCTGAATTATTTAATTTATCCCCACGTTCTTCCATCAATTCAGCCAAATAATCTGCGCTGCACGGCTCTTTCATCTCCTTCTTCTTCCTCCTCCCGTCGCTTTTCAACCCCGCGCCGGCTCTTCTCTGCGATATTTGGTTCTCATCTCTTCTCTTCAAAGTTTTGCTTTTGTTTCAATGTAATGCTTCTATTCTTCTTGATCCATTCAGTTCTATCTGAAAAACATTTTTTTTTAAAGTATTTTTAGGGTAGTTTTTGTATTTCTCTCGATCGTTGCTGTTCTTTCTTAAAAGTTCAGTTTTTTTCTTTCACTGTAACGCTTCTAGTCCTCTTGATTCCTTCAGTTCCATCGTCAAGGACTGTCTTTTAACCTGTAATGCTCTTATTCATCTCGTTCTATCCAGTTAAAAGATACAGATCCGCTTTAATCGACCTACTTTCTCAAAAATCCCTTTTTTTTTCAAATTGAGCAGATTGGCAAACCAAAACCGTCGATGAAGAAGACGCCGACGCCGCTTCCCCCCCTGTTTCTCTCCCTCCTATTCTCTTCCGCCGTCTACTTCGCTGTCGCCGCCGATTCAGGTAGCACTGCAGCCAACTCAAGCTTCATCCCCGGCGACTACATACTCCTCGACTGCGGCGAGTCCGGCCAGCACACAGACTCCGATAACCGCACATGGGATGGCGATGCCGGCTCCAAGTTCTCTACGCCGTCACTAATCTCCACTGCTTCAAACCAGGATTCTTCTGTTCCTCAATACCCTTTCCTCACCGCCCGCCTCTTCACCTCCCCCTTCACCTACTCCTTCCCCCTCAGCCCCGGCCGTAAGTTCCTCCGCCTCTACTTCTACCCTTCCAATTATTCCAGCCACGACGTTTCTTCCGCCATCTTCTCCGTTACCGCTGGCCCCATCACTCTCCTACACAACTTCTCCGCTTATCAAACCGCTCAAGCTCTCAACTTTGCTTACCTGATCCAAGAATACTCCCTCAACGTCTCAACTCCCACCCTCAATCTCACCTTTACCCCCTCAACCAACTATTCCAATTCCTTCGCTTTCATCAACGGCATAGAAATCGTCTCCACGCCAGACATGTTCTCTTCATCCACTCCCCTCCTGGTTACAGGAAGCGAAACTCTAACTCAGTACCAAATCGAGGATGATTGGGCTATGCAGACGGCTTATCGTCTCAATGTCGGTGGTCAGACGATATCTCCGACGGCGGATTCCGGCTTGTTTCGTTCTTGGGCAGATGATTCACCTTACATCTACGGAGCTGGGGTAGGAGTAACTTACTCTGCTGATCCAAACGTTTCAATTGAATACTCGACCAACCTCCCCGAGTACATAGCTCCTGTCGATGTATACTCCACGGCGAGGTCGATGGGACCTTCATTAAGTGTCAACCTGAACTACAATTTGAGCTGGATTTTGTCCGTCGACGCCGGTTTCTTCTACCTCGTTCGTCTTCACTTCTGCGAAATTCAGTACCCAATCACCAAAATTAACCAGAGGGTTTTTGATATCTATCTTAATAACCAGACAGCGCAGGAAGAAGGTGATGTTATTGCTTGGAGTGGAGGGATAGGAAAGCCAGTCCATGAAGATTATGTTGTGATCACTTCAGGTTCTGGAATGGTGGATTTGTGGCTCGCTCTTCACCCCAACACTAAATCCAAACCTGAGTATTACGACGCAATCTTGAACGGAATTGAAGTTTTTAAACTTCAGGATACAAACAACAATCTTGCAGGGCCTAACCCCGACTTCCTTCCAATACCAGATGTTGAACTCGACAGAGTTTTGATTAGAAACAATGTCTCCAAAACCAGTAAGACTCCTGGAATTGTTGGCGGTGTGATTGGTTCTATAGCTTTTCTTGCAATCTGTTACCTTGCACTTCTGATTCTCCGTCGAGCGAAGAAGAAGAAGGGGAAGGATTCCAGCTCCAGTGATGGCTTTTCCGGCTGGCTTCCCATTTCATTATACGGAAACTCTCATTCTGCTGGTTCAACAAAGACAAACACCACTGGAAGCTACACTGCTTCACTCCCATCCAATCTCTGCCGCCATTTCTCCTTCTCCGAGATCAAAGCAGCCACAAACGGCTTCGACGAAGCACTCCTCCTCGGGGTAGGGGGCTTCGGAAAGGTTTACAGAGGAGAAATTGACGATGGAACCAAGGTGGCAATAAAGCGGGGAAACCCCATGTCAGATCAAGGTGTCCATGAATTCCAAACTGAAATTGAGATGCTCTCAAAGCTCAGACATCGCCATTTAGTTTCTTTGATCGGTTACTGCGAGGAGAACAGAGAGATGATCCTTGTGTATGACTACATGGCCCATGGAACTTTCCGCGAGCACCTTTACAAGACCCAGAAGCCTCCATTGCCGTGGAAGCAGAGGCTGGGCATCTGCATCGGCGCCGCTCGTGGCCTCCATTACCTCCACACCGGCGCGAAGCACACCATCATTCACAGAGATGTGAAGACCACCAACATTCTTCTCGATGAGAAATGGGTCGCTAAAGTTTCAGACTTTGGTTTATCAAAGACAGGTCCTACTCTCGACAACACTCATGTCAGCACAGTGGTGAAGGGAAGCTTTGGCTACCTTGACCCAGAGTACTTCAGAAGGCAGCAACTTACAGAAAAGTCTGATGTTTATTCATTCGGTGTGGTGCTCTTTGAGGCTCTCTGCGCGCGCCCTGTGCTGAACCCTAGCCTGCCAAAGGAGCAAGTAAGCCTTGCCGAATGGGCGCGCCATTGCCAGAAGAAGGGCATTCTCGATCAAATCATGGATCCGTATCTGAAAGGAAAGATTGCTCCGGAATGTTTCAAGAAGGTTGCGGAGACGGCGGAGAAATGCGTGTCGGATAACAGCATCGATCGGCCGGCCATGGGAGATGTTCTGTGGAACCTCGAATTCGCGCTGCAGATACAGGAGAGTGCTGAGGAGAGCAATGGCGAGTTGATGAGCGGCATGATGTCGGATGGGGAAGGAACGCCTCTCATGGGGGCTGGTAAGAAGGTTGCAGATGATCCGGGAATGGATCAATCGACGACGACAATGACGACGACGACGACGTCTAGTGTGATAAGCATCGGCGGCCAGAGTGTGAACAGCGAGGATTCCGATGGGCTCACGCCCAGCATAGTTTTTTCGCAGATCATGAACCCTAAGGGGAGGTGAGAAAAATGGGTTTTTTATTGTTTGTTTGTTTGATTGAGATAACCAAAATCTGGAATACTTTATTTCAACCATTTTGATTCTTAAAAAGACTGGTACTGATGAGTTGTTTTATAGGCTATTTGTTGGTTTGAATATATATAATGTTGCTTGAAGAATAATTGAGGCTTGTATATGAAGAAAATATTGCATATTTATTAAGTATGTAATTATAAGGATCGATGAAGTGGCCACTTAAAATTATGGTGACGCGGTCACTCCATCCACCCTGTAAATACATACTTATATTGTTGATATGTTATTAGCTTATTTACACGTTGATAACTTTTATTGACAAAGTGATGATATTGAAGTGAAATGTGATTTATATTTTGATATATTAATTGTGAAGATTATTAGCATCTGATTCAATAAATTAGTAGGGGGCAAATAAAGTACGTATGACAATTGAGTAATATTTATGCTATGAAGATTCTATGGATATGTGAGAAGCTATCATTTTAAGAAGTTTTCATTCTCGAAAACTTAATATTACCTATTTCACATCTAAATTTATCTATTTATATTTATACCACCTAAAAATTTAAAATAAGCCAAAAAAATAACACATTCTCTGTAAAATCAATAACACTGTTAGTTGTACTCCACCTGTCACATTTGCCTAGTCTGTTGTGGTGGAGCGTCGTTGTTCTTGTTTTCAAGGAGGAGCGTAGAAGGGGCTAGGACAACCAATGGTAAAGTAATAGGGCAGAACTGATATTTTAGGAGGGGCAAAAGATTAAATTTTCCTTTCGTATTAGTAAAAATTTGAATTTGAGGGGGGGTGTCGGGAGGGTGTGCAATTGCCCCTCCTGGACCCTACCTAGGGTCCACCCATGCAAGCACGAGCTTCCAACATATAACCAATTGAGCTCCCTTTCGATCCATACCACAAACCCATCAAAGCACTCCATTTCAAGCTCACCCGCATTCCCTCCACTCGCGCATTATTCTCTTCGGCTACCTAACATCTTTCTCACATCCCTCCAAGTGGCTTCATCTCGACTCCCTACTATAACACCAAGGAACAAACACCCACGGGTCCCATCTTCGAGTATTATTCGTCCCTTGCCACTTGAATCATTGGAAGCTGACCATGACATCCTTCACATAATCAAGTGTGTGACATATTCTGGCATGCTTCCCTTCAACCCACAAAGGAGATGTAAATGTAAATATTGTGTCACGTTTCTGCTTTTGAACTCAGTGCTGCAAAATGAGGTCATTGAAGTGGTGAGATTCAATTAACACCATTAAAGACGTGTTACAAATGTAAATAAATTTGTTTTATGTGTGAAAAAGATAATATTAAAGGCTTTGAGTGCTATTTATTAAGGATCTTAGTTGGGTCTCTGCTGTTTTGGCACTCTGCGCTCTTCAGCTCGTTTCCTTGCCTCCTCTGCGTTCTGCCTCTGCCTAACTTCTGTTAAGTAGAGTTTATAAAAAGGAAATGTAATCAGTTGTCTATTTACCTATTTGCCATTACTTTTTTTATCCCGTTTTTTTTTTTTAAAAAAAAAGGATGGAAGACAACATATGTCCGTCCACCCCATATGTGTTAATTTGAGCCAGATGGAATCAAACCTGAGACCGAGAAGACTTATGATGAAGCTGCCAACCAACGGGCCACCAATAGCGTTCACTTATTTGTCATTGCTTCATATATATATATATATATATATATATATATATATATATATATATCTGAGTGTTTGTGTGTGCGTGTGACACCTCTATGTAAAATTATTTAAGCCAGTAATAGAAACTCATCCTTTCTTATGGCTTGTCTCTGGCGTTCTTGTTTATTTATGCTCGACTGATTAAGACTTTGGTATTCAATATGATACCAGAGCACCAAGTCCCTCGACTACAGTGATCCTCCCCTTTCTCTTTTCTCTTTGGATCATTTCTTTTCCTGTATTCCATCTTTCTTGTCATGAACACTCATGAATACTTAATCAACAAACAATCCCTCCCAATCCACACTATCAACAATCATTTCTCTCAATCGGATCAAAGAAATCAGTATCCCTCAACCCCTCAAGTTCTTGATGGAACAAATCAAAACAATGACAATTCAATACGAAAATTACCTTACCTAAAATGTAAGGATTGAAAAACTTTTATTGTCAAACGGATTTGATCTTTTTTTAGATTCCAATGTTCCCATACTAGCAAGACTCAGTGTCACTGAGTCTGAAACTGACAACCAAGAGGAGACTGTCGAATACACTTTATGGCATCTTCTGGATCGGAACCTGGCTGCCGCCACTCTCTTAATTATCTATCCCACAATTTCATCTCACATCATTCACTTATATCGTACTGTTGAAATCTGGCTTTCTTTAGAAAAATGATCCCAAGCAACTAACATATATCAAGTCATTCAATCAAAGAAATGAACTCCACCATATTTCAATGGGTAATAGCTGCATGAATCAACATCCCACCATGGTTAAAAATCATGGTCGATAACATAGCTGCAGCAGGCTCCAAGATCGACCCTGAGGACCTAATCTATATATTATAAACAGTGTCCCTCCTAGGTACCAAGGCTTCAAGATAGCCATGTGCACGCAGTTACACCCAATCGAGCACGAAGCGTTCTATTCACTCCTCTTCAGTAAGGAGATCAATCTTGCTATCGAAGCTAACAAAATGAACACATCAACAACATTTTTCAACCTAATGCATAAAACTATGGTTCACAATCAAAGAAACTATCCCAAATCTTCTGATAACAACATGACAACAATGACTCCAGCCTACGCTAAACAAAAAACCTCTGTCACATTTCAAAATGTTATAAAAGAAGCCACATTGGTGCCACTTGTTAGCAGAGAGCAAATTTGAAATACAAACTAAACAATCATGCCCCTAATATCGCTCTCAATACAAATATTCGACAACCCTCTCAAGATTGGATACTTAATACGAGTTCTACAACACAATCACACCTCACATTGAAAATTTTCAACAACCTACTGCCTACCACGAACAAACAATGTACTTATCGATACGGGCAAGTTGCCAACATCTCACATATTGGTAAGGGTATTCTCCCTACCCATACAATAAGCTCCTCTTATCCCCTCTATTACATACTCCAAAAATTTCTCACAACCTCATTTCCGTTAACAAACTAACTCGTGAAAATAACTATCAAATTGCTTTTACTCCTAACCAATTTTACATATTGGATCTTCCCATCAATATTACACTCCTTACTGCTTCTACTAGTCAACGGCTTTACTACACTATTGATTTTCATCACACCACACGGCACAATCACCTGCATAGCAAGATTTCCTCGCCTCCTCTGCATTCTTCCTCTGCCCTAGCTTTTGTTAAATAGAGTCTATAAAAATGAAATGTAATTAGTTGTCTATTTACCATTTTGCCATTACTTATTATATGTGTGCGCGCGCGCGCGTGTAAACATGCATACATGTATTTATATACACACATGTGTATATATACATATCTATATATGTACACACACTCTGTGTGTGTATGTGTCTGTCTAAACACACATATATATACATGTGTAACACATCTAAGTAGAATTAATCAAGTCAATAATAGAAACTTATCTTTTCTTATGGCTTGTCTCTGGCTTTCGTATTTTCTTATGCTTGACTACTCCAACTTTCGATACTCAACACTATGTATTTAAATCTCTCTCACATGTTCTCTTTTCTATTACACAAGAAATCTTTGATCATATTTTTTTATTATGCTTATGTATACTTATATTTAGCCAAGGGTTTTTTCTAATGCCCTATTTTTAATGCTAAAGATTTAAGATATGTATGAACCTTTTCGTGGAATATATTATTCAACTTAATGATAAAAAGTCAAAACACATAGTTATAGTCATAGATTGAGCTATACTTTTTATGTAATATCAAAATTTCGAGTGACGTGTATGTAAATGTGAAAGTTTAGGTGATGGATATGTAAAAATATAACAATTATGTGGCACATGCCCATTAAATTGTAGCCTATCTTTGCATAAAATTATCTACAAATATTTAATTAGTTTTTTATGAAAGGGTTAGGTGACAAAATTTGTGAAATGTTATGAGTTGGCTTCTTCTTGGAGAGCAATGAAAATGGCAAGCACGGCTTTTTGATTATCTTTGATGAATATTATAAAAAATAAAATATCATGATCTTATCCGGTCAATGTTCATATATATATATATATATATATATATATATATATATATATATATATATATATATATATATATATATATATATATATCATATATATATATATATAAGTCAAATTTGAATATATACATAATACTTAGGTGTTATACAATTATTACAAGAATTCAGAATCTTGCTGCTGGGCTGAATATTGTTTGGTCTCATACAAGAAGAGAAAGGAATAAAGTGGCTGATTGGATTGCTAAATTTGGATCACTCTTGCAAGCTCCTGTTGTGTCCAATGTCTTACCTGAGGATTTGAATTATTTAGGGTGCGTTTGGGGGGACTTATTCACAGCGGTGGCGTTTTTGAAAACGCCACCGACTGTTTGGATGATGCATTTTATTGGCTTATTTGAAAAAGGAGTTTGTAATTTCTATTAAACGCGGATCGCACGGAGGACCGCGTGATTCGCGTTTCGATCGAGCAAAAGACATTCGCTGCCCTTGCGCCCTTGCTCTCTGCCCTAAGCATTCGACCGAATGGCTATTTCCTCTCCTCCTCTCGCGCGATCGCAGACTCCAAAATGCCGGCGAACTCCCCCGTCTTCATCCGCCAAGCCCTAGCATCCTCGTCCTGCCCTCACATCCTTATCCTCCTGTTAGTCTCCCTTCTCCTCTTTCTGCATACTTGTTTCATACAGTTCCCATTTCTCCTCTTCCGCCTTCGTGTCCTCTTCCTCGCCCTTCTCCAACATCGCCGCCACCTCCTGTCCTCTACCGACTCGCCTGCGTTTTGCCCCTGTTCCTCTCGGCTCGAGCAAGAGATCGGTAAACTGCTTCAATTTTTGTATTTTTGTTATTTCCTCTCCTTCGATTAAGGTGGATCCAACAAATGTGTAAGCTATTTTAGCTATGCTATCATAAGGAAACATGAATGTAGGACACTTGAATGTTTGAGATTTTTGAAAATAATAAGTAGTGAAAAAAAAATGTAAAAAACTATTGTAAATGTAAGAGTAAATATGATATTATCTTAAACATAACATGCAAATATTTGTCTGGTTCAATTTTAGCGATAAGGAGAAGACCTAAATTCATATTTTTTCACAACTCGTTGCAAATCGGTTGATGCTCAAACCGCTGAAACCAAAACAATTACATGCATTATTCGAAACGTAGGCGGAATTGTCGTTTATCCACGAAACATATGCAATTCAGCTGTTTTTCAAACGCTCAAATCAAACAGACAGACAGATTATCCGGATCAGCTGCTGATCAACAAATTATCAGGATAATCTGCTTATCCTGATAATCTGGATAATCTGCAGCTGCACCAAACAGACCCTTAGTCTCTTTGGATAGATAGATTTGTTTTGTTTTTGTCGGGTCTTGAGTGTGTAGAGTTGTATTTTTTTCCTTTTTTCTTAGAGAGATGACCCTGTTTTCTTCGTCTTTTTTTCTTTTTTTGGTTCGTAAGGTGTGTGTGTGTGGTGACCTCTCTCCCAGGTTTGTACTTTTGTTTTTTGTGGAATAAAATGAGAGCCATTGAGCTCTTTACCTAAAAAAAAAACAATTATGCATGAAAATATGTATTTAATTTTTAAAAATTAAGTAATAATGATATTTTTAATGTAATGTTAAAGATTTGAATGAAACATGTGTAAATATAAAATTTTAAATGTTAGGCTTGTAGATCAATAACAATTGTGTCTAATATATGGGTGGATGATGCAATAAATCTAATAGTAACTTTCCTATAATTCTTAAATTAATTATACGTTTATCTTGTGTAGTTTAAAATCATGAAGTTTTTATCATTTAAATTTGACAAAAACGTGATAGTAATTTTTAGCTTATCATATAAAAAGGAAAATTTGCATACATATTGACACAACTTGTTTCTTATGTATTTAAAATTTGAACAACTGAACTTCAATTTTTGCATATATACCATCTTATTTGTGTATGAGAAGATGCATTGTACATTTTAGATGATAAATTACTAATATTTTTATGTGATATGAAGGATTTGGGAGATATAAATTTTGAAAATAGTTAACTTTAGTTCTAAAACATGTAAATACATAAGAGTTGGGTGGTATTATGTAAATGACCCAAAAAAAGATAAATTTGCATACACACTGCTTAACTTTCATGTATTCACATGTCTAACACTTTAACTTCAATGTTTACATACATGCCACCTTACTTATGTATGAAAATGCACGAGTATTTAGGTTTTTTTTTTTTTAAGTTAGAATAGTGGTAAAACAGATGTTGATGCAATGATTGGAATTTCATCAAAAGCTTCAAAATTAAATTGACTTGAGGCTAGAGCACTTTTAAGGTGAGTGACCTTCTGGGAAGTTACACCATTAAGGCAAAATTGTGAGGTCATCAGACCAAAGCAGACAATATGTTGGAGCGCTCTCAAGATAAGTGACATTATGGGAAGTTACACCGTTAGGGCAAAACTATGAGACCATCAGACCAATGTGGACAACATTTTGATGGGCGATAGTTCGCACTGTTATAAATTGCATCAGAATAAAGTACTACGACATAGAGCCGCCTCTTGAACTCAAGATAGGACAACGTATTATATGATGAAGATAGAAGAACTGAGTTATGACAGGAATGAACAAAGTTCGAACAACAGATATTAGATCCGAAAATTAAGAGTCCATTTTACATTTAAACTTCTCTTTTTATAAGAGATGGCTCTAACGTAAACATTAATATAAGTCATAATGATAACTTTAAGGACATTTAGATATTGTTTATCACATGATCATTAAACTCTAAAATCTTCATGGAGATCTTCTTCTAAAGTTGAGTGGCTATCTAGCGGATGATCGTTGATCCCATTTCCTGATTCAGCCCTTTATACTGGCATTTCCATTTCCGCATTCGGCCATTGTTACTTAGCAACCAACATTTGGGCCTTAGCATTTGGGTAGGCCATTCACTTTTACAGCTCCACTTGAACTCATTCAAGCTTCCTGAGGTAGGGCTTATATCCTTAGCAGGGCCATTAGGATGAATGGCCCATTGAGGAGCATCATTCCTCGTCTTGATTTGCCGATAGAAGATAGTCCAAATGAGGAGAATGGTACAAATCATACCACAATAGAGTCTCTCCACACATCAAAACACTTTAGGATATGCTTCTTCCCTTCTTTGCAATAGAAGACCTCGAAATCCAATACATTTCCCCTCGAAAATGATGACATAATAAGTAAAAACTACTAGAAATCAGTTAAATGTTTCAGGGTGCCACGATATGGTATTGAGGTGGTACATCACGAGCATTATAATGTTGTTCTCTCGATTTCTGAATTTTTACAGGGCGCTGCAGAGCTGTTATTTACGGACGGAAGCACTGTATTTGAGCATTCTGACACTCTCCTATGGGTGCCAAAGAGTCGTTCTCTCAGGTTCTAAACTTGGATTGGTCATTGTTGTGCTATCTTTTGAGTGTCATTGTACTATGTACCGAATATATATATATATATATATATATATATATATATATATATATATATATATATATATATATATATATATATATATATAAAAGACTGCCACTGTAACCCGCCCTCACAGCTGACAAACTCATCGTCGGCAAAATCGAGAGCTCCGAATAAATAATTAATCAACATAATCAGACTCCATATAATAATATAATTATATTGTGTAATAACTTGTTTGAATTTTGTCAAATCTTAAACTATGCAGAATTAGACTTGAATTGCATTAAAAACTTGCTCAAATCTTTGTCCCAATTAATTTCTTGCATAACGGGCTTCAATTAGAATTAAATGAATACAATAAGGATGACTTAGTCTAACATCAAATATATGGCACATTTCTTCAATTACTGCTGTTATGACATTTTCTTATTATACTTTTGTAAATTTCTTAAACCAAAGATTACATTATATCATTTATTGCGATCAACATCTTAAGAATTATTTGTAGCCTAAGCCTTATTAATTTTCATATTTGTTTAGTAATTCATCAAATTTGTTAAAAATTTACAATATTACCAACGATAAAATAATAATTTAATTAATTAATTAATGATAAAAAAGAACTTGTGATGCCGCGTCTAAGCTTCGGCTTCAGATAAGTATAATTGGGCTAAGTGGGCCGTCATGATAGTAAGCTAGGTTTTGCACGTAGGCCCATTACTAATTTGAAAGCTATTTAAAAAATCGGTGCCAGCCATTTGGTCGAATGGGGTTTAAATCAAAGTTATTTAGCTATTGTTGACATCAACAATGATTTGAGTTATTTATAATCATACTTTATTTGGCTCAAGATATATAAAATTAAATAATTTTGAGATATCCTAAAAAAAGAGTCATTTACATATATACCAAACATCTTTTATATTTTTAGACATCGAACATCTAAATTTCAATATTTACATACATTTAACTCAAATCTTGGTGATCACATAAAATTTTTAGACTCGCTGACTTTTTAAAATTGAAATACGCACTTCGTGCATTTATTTTAAATACCAAATGTTGTAAATGTACATATCAAACTTTAAGGGTTAGATATGTAAATACATAAGAATGTTGTGTTATAGGGGTGTAAACGAACCGAACACGAACGAACAGAGCTTGTGTTCGAGTTATGTTCGTTTCAAATTTAGTTTGTATATAATAAGTTTGTGTTTGAAATTGTTCGTGAAATCACTATTCGTATTCGTTTGTTAACGAACGAGTCGAACACGAGCCGAACACAAGTTGTTCGTGAACGACGAGCCAGTTTAACAACTCTGATATTAATATATATAAATAATATATTATATTCATTGTATAACTTATATTGTATAAATATATAATATTTATATCAGTACTTTACTAATATAATATATTAATATACTATTATTATTAATTTAGTATATATTATAATTTATAAATTTTAATTTTTTAAAATATCATAAATTTTTTTATATATAATTATTTTATATTTTGAAAAAAATAATGATTCAAATAAGAATAGACGCATCACTGTTTGTGTTTGGTTCAGAAAGCATCACTGTTCTCGAACAATTCGTTTACTTACCGAACGAATCGTACACGAACTTCAGTATGCATATCAATTTCTCAAAAAAAAAAAAAGGTTATTCTATGAATAATAAAGAAAAGGAATGAAAAAAAGGAATATATATTCCAGTTTAAAATTTTAGGGGTTAGATATGTGAATACATATGCATTCTGTAGCAGCCGAGCAGGTATGTAAATCTTCCCGAGAAATAATGACACGAAACTATTGTTAATAACTATATCAAAAATTTAATTATTATTTATGTTTTTTTAAATAAAATATATAGTTTTATAAATATATTTTGAAATATTTTCGACAATAAAAACTATTAGTAAATATAAAAGTATAGATTTCAAATATATAAATCTATATAAATTGTGTGATATGTATTTAAATCGCCCTAAAAAAATTAAACTAATTATCAGTTAAACTACTTTTTACATCATCTTTATATTATATTAAAAAAATAAATAAAACATTCCTATATACTGCACAATTTTTATTTATTTATATATCTAACACTCAAAAGCTTGATATTTACGCTCATAACATCCTTATATCATTTTAAAATATGAAATCATTTTAAAACGATAGCGATGCTGATATTTTTGGTATATATGTAAATTTGGATGTTTAGGTACTAAATATCTAAATAAATAAGAATTGTATGGTATGAATGTAAATGCCCCTAAAAAATGATACTAGCCAATCACCAACTTACACGTTGTGGCAACATGCACCAAGGTTTTATAAAATTAATTATAAATGCATTATTCAAATGTTTATGAGGGGCATTTACATATACATATAACTTATTCTTAAATATTTATCAATCTAACACATAAAAACTCATATTTATATGCATATCACTCGTATTCTTAGTATAAAATATATTGTCATCACAACCGAAAATAAAGCAGTCTTTTATTATATAGGTTTATGACACCAAGGTATTGTAATATCAAATTCTAGATGTCAGATATATAAATATATAAGAAATGAGTGGTATACATATAAATTTGCAATATTATACTGTTAGTTGGCCCAATAAAAGATCGTGTCGGCTGGTAAGTTACTGCTCACTCTTTATAACAGGCCCATTATTATCCTTTGATTACGGCCCAACCCAATTACGACTAGCATTTTCACTGTCCCGTCCCTGTCTTTTTCTATTAAAGGAAAGACACGAAAGTGTGTTTGTGGCGGCTACAAATCTTAACAATAATGAACGTAGTTAATGTAGAAATGTACATTATAATTTTTGGGCTTTCACATATTTTCCACCTACTTCTTATATATTTACATATCTAATATGTAAACTTTACCTTTTACATCTTGAGCACCGTGATATTTCATATTACATAAAAAATACGACCACAAATAAGTGCAATACATATTTTTAAGCATAGATAAGTTGGTATGCACGTAAGAATTGAAATTGAGGTGCAATGTATGTAAATACATAGCAATGTTTGTAAGTCATTACACTCGAGTAGAAATGGTGTAGATATGGAACACATAAACCTAAATTAATTCGAAATCGATTTGATTGATATTCATGTTGATGTATCACATTTTATAATCAATTAATTGGATTAAATGGATTATATTATAATTGTTTGGATCATATTTATCTAAGAAAAAAATATATATATCTATGTAACAAATGAATTGGTGGATGGGTGAGACAAGTCTGAGTCAAAATTGATTCGAATCAAATATTTTTATCCATGTGACAAGATCATGGGTGGTGAGTATCATCAACTCAAGTTAACTTTGAATTAGACCCAAATCCTAAGAAGCACAATCACTTCTTTTTACCCTGCAGTGCTGGACACTTCTGCTCGACAAATCTCGCTCCGATGAGTCCGATTTCTATAATATTAAAATAAAAAAAGAGGAAGCATGTATCTTAAATTAGTGAATATATTTACAAAAATTAAAACATCTAAAATTTATTTTTTATAGGTAAATTAAAAAAGAATTTATTTTTTATTTAAAAGTAAAACCTATATTTTTTTTTTCAGGATTGTTTTAGGTAGATTCAAGTGGTTTGTCAAGCAGTTGTTTGAACTATTATTTCTCGTTACGAAAAAGGGGTTCTAATAATTGAAAAAGTTTTTATTTTCTAACTTTTCAAGCTATAGTTTACTTTATATGGAAAGAAAGAGATGGTAAGAAATTTGCAAGCCAAATACAAAGTACTTTAGATATTCTTTTCAAAATAAAAAATATGGTTAAGACTAAAATTTAAAATTGGAAGCGGAACCAAGAATGGAAAATTATTTTTGCTAATTATTTTTTCGGCTTCTTTGTTTGTATGACAAACTCATAGAAGTTCCAAAATGCACTTTTTCACTTCATTTCTTTTCTTCATTCCCGTATTGGCTTCTTCTTTTGTTTTTAATCAGAACTCGTACAGAGAATTTTGAAGATCAGTGGTGAAATTTATGTGAAGAGCAACTCAGTGGTTGATTTACTGGTTTTTTTCATTCTTACGAATAGTTGGATGGATAATTCGTTGTGGTTGGGACTTGATTTTAAGTTAGTCCATGCACTTTTGCTCAATTATAGCTCTAATGATCTCATTACAGATAAGAGTACTTCTAAATCCTAGACATTAAAGTTTTTTTATTGCTTAGTTTTGGATATTCTTTTATGTTCTTCTCTATTTTCTTTTCCTATGGGGTTTTCCCATATTTTAATATTTGACTTCTTATATTTGTTTATTTTTTTTAATTATTGGAAATTGGGCTCCATGCCTTTAACTTTCCCAAAAGAATATATATATTAAGCGTGTATATATGTAATCCTTTTATAATGATTAGAATTTCGATAAGATATTATTATTTTCCATGTTTGTTACAAATCTATTACTATATATTATGTGGAGACAGCGCGCATGCGATCGTTGGGCCATTCGATACGCACGCCGTACGATTTGCTAGTGGTCACGTGGACAACTATCAGCCATCCATTAACCCGACCACATTTTTAAATTCTGTCGCAGTGATTGCGAATTGATGAGGATCTGCGCGCAGAACTCCGTGTCGGCCCAATGATCCAACCGCCAAGATTGGTTGGGGCAGATCTACGGTGGATATCTTTCCACGTACTCTATTCAAAGCTGCTTTAGACTTAAAAATATACGCATCACCCAATTATTATGCCCTTAAATATTAAACACTTATTTATAATATTTATATTTATACATGAATATATATATATATATATATATATATATATATATATATATTTAAAATAAAAAATTTTGTATGTAATATGAAAGATTTATCTGTTGAGAGTATAAAAAAGTACGGTTTAGATGTTAGATATGTAAATTAATTGGGTTTGGGTGCTATCTATGTAAATGCACCTCTATAGCCTTTGATTCAATAAATAACTAAAATTTGACTGTTTTTTAGAAATTTGTCTAATTAGTAAGTTGAATACGAGCAAGAACTTGTTATACAATATGATTTACATGTCTAAAATCTAAACTTCGACTTTTACATATATGTCGCTTCTTTTAAGCACAAAAAATTATATTTTATATTGTATATGTTTTTTTTTTTTTTTTTACAAAGGAGACTGTAGCTCCCAACACGTTCTATCAAAAAAAAAAATTACAAATCCGGGAAAGAGGTTCTATCTAACATAACCCATACAACTAACGCAAGAAAAAAAGAATCTAAGAACCTCTCTCCGAAAAAAGAAAAAATAACAATCACAAGACACGACACAAACAACAAAAGAAACTAAACAAAACAGGAAAAAACAATCAAAACACTAAACAGCATCCAAAATCACAAGCTTCAAAATATCCGGAGGAATCCATTGAGAAATCAGAACATTATTTATGTGCAAATCAAAATTAGCTGTTCAATCAACCGCTTTATATTGCATACGAAAGAATAGTGATATAAAAGATTTTGGTGACATAAATATGGAATTTTAAGTGCTGAAATTGTAAATGAATAACAATCTTACGGTATGTGTGCAAAAGCCTTAGTTTTTTTTTAACAATTTTCCTAAAATTTTTTAGATAGCTCTTTAATTTAATGAGGAGGGTGATATGATCCATCAAATTTTTTTTTCCTGAGAAAATCGACAATTCTATGAAACAAAGGCACAGTAGTGAAATGTAGAAACAAATATCATTATAATTACTAATTTTGTGTATATAAAAATATACTCAAATAAACATGTATATTTTTTTTCTGAATATTGAAAAGCTAAAAATTTCCAAACCATTTATTCAAATACTAGCGAATGGGGTTATTTAATATTGCTTTTAAGAATTATTTTTTAAATAGAAAATATATGTGACTTATTTTAGGAATGTTGTGTTTTAAAACAGTAAAAATACTTTGAAAATGTTTTTATTATTTTACAAACAGTTTAATTTATGATTTGACAAATAAAAAGAAGTGATAGTTATTTTTATTTTATTTTACTTTCAAAACAATATAAAAAATTATCTCAATTTAAAGATCCGTTTGGGGCGGTAGTGCGACGTCACAGTGCAATATTGTTTGTTATAGGTTAAACTATGTTTTGACAGTTTTTTCAAGAATTAGTCGCTGAAATCTGCGTTTTTCAACTGGTCGTGGCTAGATGTTGAGGTAGCTTTTTAACCTTGGTATGACTTTTCCAAAAAAAAAAAATTATAATAGCCACCGCAAATTTTTCAACATCATATTATTTTTCGACAGCTTCATCATATTATTTTTCGACAGCTTCAAAGTTGCTTTTTAATAAGCTGCAGATGCCCCAAGTAAACCCTAAATCCAACTTAATTAAAGCTCAAACTTGTATCATTTATCTTGGTCAATTATTATACACTAATGAATTATGATCTAACATGCAATAAATTATTGAAATAAAAAATAAGGGATACATAAATAACATATCAAGTTCAAGCAATTCTCCTATTAAAATATAGCATACAATTCTTATGTATTTACATATCTCAGATCTACATTTTCTTATTTACACAAATAACACTCAAATCTTTAATATCACATTAAAAATAGGACTACAATCATTTTTAAAAGTGAAATACATATTATGCATGATAAGTTTTTATGCACCAAAGTGCTTTGTATTTAAAAATGAAAGTTGTGATGTAGAAATGTAAGTACATACGAATTGTGTGCTTGCTAGGTATGTAAATTTTTTTTAAAATAATAATAATAAATAATGGATTTTTTTTCCTTAAGGAACACACAAAACACAATTATTTGCATATCACATACATGAAACATAAAATATTGTGGAGCACAGACCACCTCCCTTAAGGATTTGGTCAACCATCCTCGACATAGCCATCGGAGGTCTCGACGGATTAATTCGGGCTATTTCTCATCTAAATACCATGCATACAAAACCTCCTTCAGTGTCGGTGCAATTGTGCCCTTCCCCTGTGCATTTTTCACTAAAGTCTTTTATGTACATGTGCCTTCTGAATCCTTTGAAATAACCTTAGCCGCCTCTTTCTCGAGCTTGCCAGACACAATATCATATTTGGCTTCACCACCGCCTTGGCTTTCAGCTTAACCAATGATTTCACCATTGATTAAGCTACAACAATCTTGAACTCCGCCTTTGAGGTTGCATCGGCTTTTACTGGCTTAGCTGCGCTGCGAATGAGGTAATGGTTGACAAAGCTGTTAACAGAGGTTTGTGTTCCATAATATTTAAGTTTTGGGAATGAGATATGAATAATAGTGTTTTGGATGTCATGTATGTATAAAACCCCCAAAAATAATAATTGAACCCATCACTCCAAATGAAGATTCAAACTTCAAATATATCTAAAAATTTATTGAATAAAATATAATGACTAACAATGTAATTATGCATGCTAATCTAACACACGTTGTAATTAACACATCAATGTGGGTCCCACGGAGACCCACTTGTCACGCAATGAGTCTATAATTGAGGTCCAACAAAAGTAAGCACAAAGCGACGACTTTTCAACGCCACAAATACCGAAAATGAACAAAATTTTCTTTGTTGCCATAAGAGATTGTCTCATATAACAATAAACAACAAAACCGCTTTTACATACATACATGAAATAAAACAAATAAATTATGTATATCTGGATTTTATTATAATTAAAAAAAAAGACAAATTTCCATATATAATATACATGCAGGGAGTTGATATTGACTATGAAAAGTTGAAAGTAGATAGATTTAGTTAATAGTCTCAAATTTTCAAGATTAATGGGTGAATTAAGTGCCACTAATATAAATGAGTAAAGCGTCTCCCGCTTTTTGCATAGGATCATTTTAGTCCAAAAAATATTGTAACAGGAGTCATAATATAATTTTGCATCAGAACTCCAATAAAGATCTGCCACATGTGCAGACACATCTCCTCATGTAATAAATTTATTTTATTTATTAAGAGGAGTCTATTTGTGCACGTGACATCAAGAGTCCTATATTTTTTAAATTGGGGCTTATCCCCATGTAAATAATGTACACTATAGATAAATTTACTTTAGAGTTTATGCTTTGATTTATATTTACATGTTATATTCTAAATTTAAATATTTGTACCCATCATAATATTTTTTATATACTTTTTCAGATCAACCTCATCAATGTGAAAGGATATTTTAAATGAGAATGCTATTTAATTTATTTTGGAATAAATATAAAATATAGAGAATAAATCAATTCATATAGTACATTTATTCCAAAGTAAATTTAAAACTTTTATCATTTTTTTTTCCAAAAAATAATATTACCCTTAGGTAATGACTTCCATTGAAAAATCCTCCGCATTAAAATCACCAAAGTCCACTTCCCAGTACTGCCGCTTCGGCATGCAAAACTCCGTCATATATAACGGCGGACCCACACTAACTCCGAAAACATCCACGTCGCCGTAACAGAAACCATCTAACGGCGTCTGCACGTCGCCGCAGTGAAGGACAGAGGTGGGAGACGCAACAGGGCAAGAGGCTTCGACGAAGATTCTCTCCGATGGACCCTTCCACGCCGGAAAGTTCGTGACGGCTTTCTCTCCCTTGATTCTCACGGCGGCGGAGTCGTAAACAGCGGCTGCTTCCTCCGCAGTATCGAAGGTTCCGAGCCAAATCCTCTTCCTTATATTCGAATCTCTGATTTCTGCCGCCCATTTCCCCCATGGACGCCGGCGAACCCCACGGAATCTGGTCGAATGGAAGGTTTCCGGTAAAGCGTCTACCTTTACTGGCTTATTGGCCGGCGGTGATTTTGGGGTTACCTGGCAAGCTATTTCGTATACCTGCTTCTTTGCTCTTCGTGGAATAGGGTTTACGGATTCCTCGTCGCTGGAAGAGGAATCGGTGGCGTCTGCATCGGCGAAGATGATCCGAACGAGTCTGCGTTCGATTCTCTTTGGTTTTCCGGCGACCATCGTCTTCTTCTTTGTTGTTGAGATATGCTCGGAGGAATTTATCGGGAGGGCGGCGAAATCGAGGCGATGGATTGGGCGTGAGATCTCCATGGATCTGACGCGCCAAGCCTAATCAAAATCGAGCTTTTACGGAGCGATTCTTGGTATCATGAGAACAGATTTGGGTTCGTGCCGTTGTTTTGGGGACTTGTGGGGGATGAAGAAGGGTTGGTGGATTGGAGTTGGAGCTAGGGTTTATGTGGATGTTGGGGTTTAGAGTTCGGAGGAAGAAGATGGGGATCGAGATGGTTATGGGAGGGGAAGCGGTTGGACACGAAGTAGAGCGAGCAGTGAACACTGAAGAAAATATATAAGCAAACATAAATGGCAATCAAGAGTTTCGGATTCGTGGATCCATAGATATGCCCCATTTATGAAATATTAAATAAATTAAAAAAAAAAAACAATCAACGAGAATGTTGAAGATAACATTTTAATCACCTTTTTATTATACCTACTATTAGTTATAGGAAACTTTACATCAAAAATAATTGTATCAAGATTTCAATTACAATACGTCACATGTATAGTTGGCCTCGCCATACAAAAAAGTATTAAATTTTTTTATATTAGGTGTGGTCGGACATTACATGTGACACATTATGACTGAAATTCTGATTGAAAACTGCATCATGAATCCTGATATAATATTTTTTTCCTAAGTTCACTCAAAATAAATTTTGAAACTATTTAACTTACTAATAATTAAATGAGGTATAAAAAACAAATTTGCATAATTTTTTTGTCTTAATGTATTTGAAATATTTCAGAGATTTTTTTTGTTCACTTTAAAATAAATATAAGACTTCAATTTTTTTTTTTATTGGTTTGAAGTCGATTGAAAATCATGCAATGCAAAATATATCTTTTTATATGTCGGGCAGTTATCGTCACTGGCAGGTGACAGCTTGTCGATTATATTTTACTGTGCAACTCAAATTTGGCCAAATTGGTAATTTTGCATTTATCCTAAATGGACTTCATGTTTATTCGCATTTTACATTGTAATTGTGATTATTCAAAGAGAACACATAATCTTATATTTTTTTTTTTGATAAAAGAATTACAATACACTACAAATCCTTGCAATCGAACAACCCCTTGGGGAATAATTTGAGTGGTTAAAATATAATATTTAATATTTTTTAATGATTGATATGTAAAAACTCATTTGCTTTTAATTTGGAGATTATAAATATATTCATTTGTAATACTTACGGTTGATTTGTTAAATTAGACCATTATATATGTCATATCATAATTTTTGGCATATTGTTGAATCATAATTTTTTCTTGAATCACAACTAATAAACTAAGTGTACCATATATGAAAGAGAGAGAGAGAAACGAAGAAAGGTATGTACAATAATGAACAATTAATTATATTATGGATTAGCTTATTCTTATAAAATGGGAAAAAAAAATTGTGTATGTAAGACGTAGGCAGCGTTGGGTATGTTATCCAATAAGAGGCGGCCACATTCTTATAACCTTCATGTAACCTACCTGTAACCTACAAATACAGAAAGCTTACAGGGAGGTTACATGTAAGTTGCATAGAGATTACAAATGATAGAACATGAAAATACACCCCAATAGCCTCTAATAACCTCCATGTAACCCTCTCACATACGCAATTTTTTTCCCATAAAGTGAACACTGTTTATAAAACGATCTAGTACAATATATAAATTTATATGTTTGCTCATACTTTTAATATGGTCATTACATAATATTTTAAGTATTTTACATATATGACATATAACTCGACTATTGTATGACTCGAACAACTAAAACTACTAGATCATAGTTCCACGAAGCTTGCTCATTCGAATGTCATGCATCAGGGTTGTCGACTGGTCTTTGATGGTATTCTTATCGATAAGATTAGCTCATAAGTTTGGTTTTACTAATCATTTTTTATAGTCTGGTTGATTGTTAGTCCCTTGATGAGGAGCACCTATCAGTACAAGGTGACTAGACTATCAGACTGACGGTGAGTCACTGTAATATGAAAGATAGCTCATTCATTAACAAGATGTTTCTTCAAGATATTTGTGGGTTGTGCTATTATCAATTATTGACCGTTGATAAGGAACCTCCGGGGTGTCTAAGAGACTACTGGTGATATTGAATTCTTTCTCTAAGTTGCATTATGATGATAGACAAGTCAATGCCTTTGCTTGGCTCAATGAGCCTTAGTTCTTGACTTGTATGGCCTACACCTGATCTGCTTTTAGCCCCAATTCAGTGATTTGCATTCGATTAAGTTAGTGGGTCCTTTGATCTTCCGCTATTGGCCCTCTTTAGTTGTACTTTTCTGTTTCCTATACTGCTTGATCTCCTCGAGATTTGACTCGACAATCTTGATGCAAAATTATGATAATTTTATGAAATTACCACACAATTATTTTGTATTTATATATCTAACACCAAAAGTTTGATATTTAAGTTTATACCACTTTGGTATTAAAAAATTATGCATAAAAATATGTATTTCACTTTTAAAATGTTTATAATAGTGACATTTTTATGTAATCTTAAATATTTGAGTGACGTGCATGTATGTATAACAGTTCAAAGGGGGCACCTATTAACAGAATTTATGAAATCTAGCCAAACATAAAAAATTTAAGCAAGTTTAGTTAATTTGAGAATTTTTAAATTTAAGGTCAGAATTCTACATTCGACTCATCTTAAATCTAAATTAAATAAATTAAATAAAAAGTGAATTTAATAAATATGAATTTATTAAATTCTACATACATTTAATTCTTCCTGCAACCAAACTCCACTTTAGTATTTGATATTTAAATTTGTGAGAATTGTGTGGTATGCAATTAATCGCCCTATGACAGAGTTTGTAAGACTCACGAGGTTACGGATTTGATCTCGCATATGTGCGGAATAAAATTCTTAAACACATGAGATTAACTCAATTTTTTAGACATATGAAGTTAAAGTTGATCTGTCTAACAGCATCTCCTCAAAACTTTTAATATATATATATATATATAGCCAAGCCTGCCTCGGGGGACGGTTAAACGGCAGTAGTTTCACTGTGCAAGATCCGCCGTCTAATTTTGAGGAATCAAACTGTGCGGCATGGATTTCTTAAAGAACGGCCACCGATACGACTTACGAGGCGAAGCATTAAAAAGCTTGACGGGACCCACAGGCACGTGCTTCAGTACCGCCGCCATTGCGGGCCCCGTGTAGGCTCTGGTAGGGCCAGCCATTTTGCCCTGCCGGCCTGGGTTTTATTTGTATTAGCGTAACGAATCGCCTAAGCACCATTGGGAATATCACACATAAAAATTAGAGAAACCAGGTACAAACCAACTCATATCACCCACCAGTAGAAAGTGGGCCCAGGATGAAACCAGTGCGGTTACTTGAGTGCTTGCGTCATATTTGTAGGTCCCAGAAGCCGTGGACCACGTCACATGATTAAAAACTGTGAGTCCACGTTTGAGGTTTTTTTTTTATTTATTTATAATTTTTATTTTAGCACTTCTGCCCGTATATTTTGGATTTCTTAGTTTATTTCGTTTTTTTTAAGGTTCCCTACTCCCTTTATTAACTCAACTCTAGTTAAATTTGAGGCGACTCATAGACATAAGTTTGAGCTCGAAAAGTAATCAATCTCAAGCTTAAGCCAAGGGCGGCTCGAGCTCGAGTTGACTCATTTACATCCCTACTTGAAACGAACTTAGAGCTGGGTATAGCCTGTATTTTACCTAAAGTGGCGAATTTCATAATTTTGGGTTCTCTAGATATAGACTGTCAATCTCATATTTAATAAATCACATGGACATGTGGATTTAACTTCTTCGGCGTTGATTTAAAATTATTAAGATTCAGTAAATTTGGGTTTACATTATTTATTTAATTCTAATAACTTACATTTCATATGTTGTCAGAGTGCACCTCCGGATATGTCAAAATCGAGTCTTTATTTTCAACAAAATGATTGTCTGGTAAGATTTATGTTAAATCCAGTTGACTTATGCTCGGGTGTGTTTGGCTCAAGGAAAGATTTAGTTTTTTAAGTGTTAAATTCATTAAGACGTGTCCCTCTAACTTTGTATGGCACTGTAGCTACACCAACCCTTTCACGAATACATTTATTTTTCATTTTGCCTCAAGCTGTAAAATTAATCATAAACCTAAGTGTTCTCGTGTTTTTTTTAATTATTTTTGACTATTTTGCTTGGACGCCCCAAACATATTATGAGACGTAAAGACTTCATAGGATATTTGAACTAAAAAATTTGGGCATATTGTATAAAAAATGGTCCTAATCTATTAGAATTAAATGAAAATATGACACAGAATAGAAGGCAATGGAGAAAAAAGATTTTGTAGGCGACCCTGCTCAGTGGGATAAAGGTTTGATGCTTTGTTGTTGTTAGAGACAAAATGCATAATCAATATATCCGTATATAGAGTTGTTAGAGATAAAATGTGTAATTCCTGCGCATTCATATATCTTATATTTAAACTTTACATTTTAATACAGTTTTTTCAAGTGAATATAAGGTTTTAACTGTGTTACATAGGGTAACTCTGTGAATTTAGATAGAATAATAAAAGTCGCTCAAACATTAATTTTTGATCGAATTTCTTTCTAACTAATATTCAGTCAGATCAAAACTAGATGGTTTAACATGATATTGATGTTAGTTATGTTGAAGTTTGTTAAATTTATTAAAACATATATTTCTAATAATGTTTGCAACTGTAACTACTCTAACTCTTTCACGAATATATTTGTTTCGTATTTTGTTTCCAACTGTAAAGTCAATCAAATATCAAAGCATTCTCCTCTCTGCAGCCCCTTATATGATTAATTGTACAACTCAAAATATTTTCTTAAAAGAAGATATTTCATATAATGTAAGAGTGTTCGCAGTTTATTTAATTGCGAAGTCTAATTTCCACCTCCTCTGTGCATATCAGCCTCCACTAAATCTAGCCAAACAAACATTACAGATTAATAACATTGTCACCTAACACAAAAGTCACCTAACACACTATAGGTTGGACCCCATCACTTAATAAATGGACACAAGTCAAACAAGAAAGTGCTGTCCTTATGAACCCAAAATTATCTTTATAAATAGATCGGTTCAACTTCACTATCATCCAAAGACACAAAAAGAGAATAATAAATTTGGCTTTTACACTTAAAGCCGGCATTGAATTTCTCCTTTATAGTTTTTTTTTATTATTATTTTTAACATAGGCACGCATTTATTTATTGTAATTAGGCTTAAATTAGGAATTTGAAGCTTCTAAGTATATGAATTATTGAGAAAAGTTATCATCATTGGAGCATTTTAAGAAACTAATCAGAAGAGTCAAACATGTTAACGATATATATGAAAAAGAACAAAAATTATGTATTACTTAGATTTTATGTTTCAACAAATTTTCTTACATTTAATAATCCTTTTTTTACATGTGACTAAGATTATTGTGAAATGTTAATTACAACTTAAAACAATTGACATCATGTCAAGCAATAAATGGATGTTTATCGAGTCGTCTTCTTAGTGGTCAGCATTTGTCTGAGTTGTCTCCGAGTGTGTCAATATTTAGGTCGGTCGGCCACTAGGTTGGCTGGCTCTTATTAGGTCGATCGATCAGTCTAAAGCTGACTTACTCCCGTTGCTCAGTTGTCCTCCGGGTGTAATTCTGTTTTTATCGAGTTCTTCATGGTGACGTGTGTTACGCTCTGAGCCGCTCGCTCTGCTAAAGATCTGGTCAAATATATTTTGATATTTTTTTCGTACAATAAATATGTTCATTCCTAGTTCTCTCAAAATTTACTAAATCTGGGATTCTGTCTAAAATCATTCGAAAAAAAATATTGAAGAAGACAAAAATACGTATGTGGTTCCAGAGACTGTTTGAAAAGATTAGCTCCTTAGTGCTGGATAATACAAGTCATTGCCCCTCCATGTAATCCTAACAATCCCAACAATTCAGTGGTGATATCATCATTATTTTTTATGATAGGAAAAAAGTTTATATATATATATATATATATATATATATATATATATATATATATATATATATATAGGCATACACAAAATTGCTAAATTATCTAAACTATATTAGAGAAAAAATAGAATTTACTATTTTTATAGTTGAAGCTAAATTTTAATGGGCCATTTTGCTTGCTCTAGACTTAGGGTCTGTTTGGCACAACTATTGATTATTTATAATCTGCTGATAAGCAGATTATTTTGATAATCTGATCATCTGCAAATTATTAGAATAATCTGGTTTGCTATTTGGGGAAAATTATTTAGAACAGCTTATTTATATATGTTGTTGTATAAATGACCAATGTGCCATCATACACATATCAGTAGAAACAAGAAAACCCAAACCACTTCTCAGTAATTTCAGTAAAAATAAAACATCAATATTAGACACATATCAGTAGAAACAAAACAAAAAGCAAATAAATCGTTTCTCAACAAACCATCCTCACCCATCTTACCTTTCACATCATATATTTCTCTAACTCAGAGCGAAGAGAACAGTGAAGCTCCAATGGCGTAGCAGCCATAATAATTCCACTCTGCCAGGTCGGCCTCCTCCCCCGCTATCTCCCTCATTTCCACTGTTCATGCTCATTGTGGATCATGTTGCTGTTATTGAGTAGGTTTTTGCAGAAATCGAAATCGGCCGTCGCGGATCCAAGCTGCGAGATCCGATCCCTGATTTGAAGCTATGTGCATAGTGTTTACGCGGCTGCTCTCCGCCATCTTCGGCAACCGGGAGGCTCGAATCCTCGTGCTCAGGCTCGACAATGCCGATCGAGGGAGCGAGCTTCGACCTGGAGGAGAGCTTTAACAATTGCACTCCGAGGGAACGAGGGAGGGCGACTATGATCAAGAAGGTTGAGAGCGAGAGCGGGATTTCTACCCTGAACGCGACATCTATAAGCGGGACGCGGGGTTGAGGGTGCTTCTCCTCCTCTTCAGAAAAATCGCTAAGCGCTTATTAGCGGCATGAATAATTCGGCTCCAAACGTGTTTTTCAAACACGATGACGACTTTTTCGTACCGCCACCGCACCTAATAAGCGCTCTCAAACGGGTGGTTAATCTAATGTCACCCTGCCCAACATGTTCAACTACACGTGAGTTATTGTATACTGAAAAAAGGTCTGCACGAAGCTCGAGACAATTTGACGGTCAAAGATAAGGACACTAGACTGCCTTTTGTTCCCCTCTTTAATGCAGGGCTAATAATATAATTTTATATTTTTTTTCCTCCTATCCTCCATAAATAGGGGGGTTGTCACATGTAATGAGAGACTTTTAGATCATCCCTTCTTCATGAAATAAAATGTGTCAGTGGTCCTAGGAACACCCAATCCTCTCCGACCGGGGAAGCCTTCCTCTTCTCTTCTTCTCTCTCACTTTCTCTCCCTCCCTCAATCTTATTGCCATGGTTCAACGCTCTATTCCTACCACGACCTACACAACCCATGACTCACGCAACTTCTAACTCTAGGCTTTGTAGCCTACTGACATTATATTAGCTCGCCAACTACGACCTATGAGGCTCACAATGCCAACAGCTCGTTGCTATGACCTTTGTGACTAACTGATGCTCATGAAACAACAACAACCCATATAACCAACTCCTACTATAACTTTCAATTACAACCTCTACGACAACCACCATATACAACATTCATGATGGACTATTATATCATAACAATCAACAATGACCTTGTAGACTACTTTTTTCTCATTAAAGCCAGATTACAGTTATTATTGATGAACTATTATTTGACTACTTTGTAACTTCTTCTTTTCTAATCAATGTTCTCACAATTATATAATGAATTATTTCAATTAGACTATGTCTCGTTTTTTTCCATTTATAGGGTATTCCTTCGAAAAAGCTGAGGTGCATATTCATGCTTACTTCTATTTTATCATTTCAGTGTGTATAGGAGTCTCGTACAATATTAAGATGTCAAATAATTTCTAAACAACCTTCGTACAAAATTAGATGCCCAAATAAACCAATTTTTCATTGTTAACTTAAAGAAACTTTTTGCATGCATAAACAAGTTGCAAATATTTTATCACAACTATTTTGTGCCGGAAATTAATGAATATTAAAAAATTATCGCCAAATAAGGCCCAAGTTATATTTAAGAGAATTTTAATATATATTTAGCCAAACTCTAAAATGACTGTTCTCAATGTGATTTTTATATACTGTTTAATAAGAAGATATATAAAATCAGGAATAGAAGGTTCTATATTTATCATAACCATGCTATTTATATTCCTAAGAAAATGCATGCACATCGCTCTCAAATTTGTTTTTTTAAGATTTCATGCAAGGGACTTTAATTTTCTCCCAAATGATAGTCAAGGGGTTTTTATGTAATTTATCACAATAAATTTGCAATTTTATACTGTTAGAAATAGTAAAAAATTTTATGTCCGGACTCAGGACGTAATTCTATGTGCGGACTCCTAGTAATATAAAAAATATTAAAGTGAAAAGGCCGAGGTTATTTGAATGGAACAGCGGAGATTCTTGGAGTGGGACTGCGAAGATTATTGGAGTGGAATCGTGGATATTATTTGGAGGGTTATTTAGAGGTTATTGTGGGTTATTAGGGTATTAACTCTAGTAACAACGTAATAACCCCTCAATAACCTCCAAATAACATTCGCAGTCCTACTCTGATAACTTCCTGCAATAACCCCCAATAAATTCTGCGGTTTCACTTCAATAACTCTTTGAAATAACCCCAATAACCTCCGCAGTTTCACTTCAATAACTCCTGCATTAACACCCGCAATAACCCTATAATAGCCCCTAGATAACCCTATAATAATCTCTGCGGTTTCACTTCAATAACCACTCAATAACCTCCGCGGTTTCAGCTCAATAACTCATGCATTATCCTCAATAATCCTATAATAATCACTGCAATTTCACTTAAGGATAATCCTAATCACTGCATTTTCACTTCAATAATCTCTAATAACCTCTGACGACATATTATTATAGTCGACGTGTAAAACTTCATGAACATAAAATTTTTCCCACCTATTTTTAACCGTTCCAAAAACAATTCTTAAATGTTATTTCGATAGGGACGCAATTACATATAAAATAATTATGGGACGTTTTTCTACTTTTTTTTTTTTCAGTTTTTATATTCATGTTGAATAGACTTTTATTATTATTATTATTTAACATTAATATTTTAAAAGGAAGATCAATCGCCACAAGCTTGGAGCCCAAGCAACGATTAGTCAGACGGGGCTTGGCTGAGTCAGAGATTGACGGCATGCATGACTTGTTCCCAAAGAAATTGTTTTGAGTAATTAATATAATAACTGCGAGCAATTTATTATTATTTTGTATGATTTATTATATTAAGATAATCAATTCAACAATTCTAGAACTATGACATAATCTTCCTTTATGATATTTGTTGTGCAAAATAAAATGAAAAATAAATTTACATAATGAATAAATAAATATGGTGTGAAGGTTTATTTCATTATTAATATGTGAGGAGAAAAAAAAAATTAAATATTGTTACAATTTCAAACACTATAAATAGTTTTAATCCCTCCTATAAAAAAAGAAGGATTAGTGTAGTCTAATCAAAATAATAAATAATTAATTTATTATACATATAAATAAATTTTCTAATATAATAATATTTTTTTAGAGGAATTTAAGTTTATACACTCGTTTAGCTCGTAAAAAAATAACTCATCAGAAGTCCTTCATGGGTGCTAGAAAATTCGAGTTGGTCGAGTAACAGATTATTGTCTTAGTTGTCTATAAAAATTCAGGGCACACATATAACAAAGAAATAAACGGTGGAAAATCCGTAAAGGGAAAAACCACGGGGTCTGACCCTGTCACGAATATCCACTATTGATTGATAACTACAGAAAACTCTTATCCCACATGAGGGAAATGATAACTATATTTTTCAGATTACAGTGTGGAATGACGTCATCTGATTGGTGGTGATGACGATGAGGGTTAGCGGTGGACGACGACGGCTAGCGAAAGTCAATGGAGGTCGGCGGCAGTCGACAACAATCGGCGGTGGTCGATGACGGTAGGTGATGGTCGAAAAAGGTCGACTGTGGTTGACGGCGGTAGGTGACGGTCGACGGAGGTCGTCGAGGTTGACAACAATTGGCGGTAGTCGACGGTGATAGACGATGATTGATAACAGTAGGCAGTGGTCAACAGAGGTCAACAGTGGTCGACGATGGTAGGTGTTAGTCAACAGAGGTCGGCAGTCGACAACGGTTGGCGGTTGACGATGATCAGTGGTTGCCGGCGACGATCGGCGGTGGTCGACTACAGCCGGCTGTGATGCTGAGCTGCAGCTTCTTCTCTTGGCCTAAAGTCTCTCTCTAGGTTTAAGCTCTCCTCTCATGTGAGGGGTGGATGTCTATTTATAGAATTATGAGTGCAATTAATGCATGAATATGAATCATTTCTATCGGACGGTTCAGAGATGCTCTCTCAATCAAACGACATTTAACGGACATTTAGTTGTCTTAATGATGTCAAAATTGAACGATCTTAGATTCGTTGGATTCGTCTTGTCATGATGCTTGATTCGACTATGAACTTGCTAAATTCGACTATGAACTTGCTAAATTCGACCCGTTTAACCTTCCAAATATGTCCGGAAATATTATAAAAGTGGTTAAATGACCTGATTCATGCTTGATTTGACTCGGATTGTACTAACTTTGATCTCATTAGTTTCCTCTCATTAAGCCAGTCAGTTTGACTCTGAGTTTGCTGAATTCGAGTTTTAGATGATTTTTTTATCAAGATTTAAATATTCATGCTCTTGAGATCTGTGTCATGCTTTAAGATTCATGCCAGATAATAAATCTTGTTGGTAGCATATCAGTCATCCGCATCAGGATTCCAATGAAAGTGTGACACATCATATATAAATAAACGAACCGACTATATATATATATATATATATATATATATATATATATATATATATATATATATATATATATATATATATATATATATATATAATTTTCTTTTTTGTTATTTTTTTTAATTTTTTTTAAGTTGAATTGACCGAGGAGCGGACCCCCCTTCCAGTTATGTGTGTTATTCAAATCCTCCCGTAATGGGTTGGATTCGAATCCCTGACCTAAGGGTCTTACGCCAAAGGCTGCAACCAATGAGCCAAGGCTCACACACACACACATGTAATGCATGATCTTGATATAGTGGACACGTGACACATTTTTATTGGAGTCTTTATATAATATTTTTTTCCCTCGATAGAGCTTTATCTAATTTTATATATAATAATCATCTAAAACTTGGATCCATTATTCTAGTAAGTTAATGGTAATTTTTTCATGAATAAATTTAGAATTGATAGGTTCACTTAATTTTTTTTAACTTATTTATATTTGAATATTAATAATTGATAAAAAACATGTTTAGCAACAATTCTTGGTTTAAAATTGATTTTAAGTTATCACATGATAGCTTATTTGATATAATCGATTAAAAATTAGTTTATTTTAGAGGCATTTACATACATACCATCAGATTCTTACGTAGTTGTATATCTAACGCTTAAACTTCTTTTTTTTTTTTTTTTAGTTTCATGTCACCAAAATCTTTGCTATCATATTAAAAAAATTTCACTTTTTAAATTTGTAAGTGAAATACACCTTTTCATAAAAGTGGAATGTATAAAAATTGAAATTTAGATGGTAGATATGTAAATAAATAGGGATTGAGTGGTATGTATGTAAATCTTCCTTTGTTTTTTGAAAGATCACTTCTTAAATTCCTCAAAATAAGTTCTCCATATATTATCATAATATTTTAATAGAAAATTATATTAAGATGCGGTTAAATTTTAGAGGCATTGACATACATACCAGTAAATTCCTATGTATTTACACATATAGCCCCTAAATTTCTCCTTTTTACATTTATACGGTTAAAATCTTTTATATCAAATAAAATTATCATTATTTTAACTTTTTAAAAAGTCAGATTTACCTTTTTCATGCATATAAATTGAGTGGTATGTATGTAAAATTGAAGTTTATGTGTTAGATATATAAATACATAGGAATTGAGTGGTATGTATGTAATTCTTTTTAATTTTTGTTTCTTCTATAATGAGACAAACCCGATGATATAATAAACGTCATGATCGTAGTCCAAATGTATCTAATCTTGAAATATAAGGTGTTTATTGTGAGTTCATCATTAAAACAAGAACCTCAATAGTAGTCTAACGAGCCAATATCACTTATTTAAGATGTCATTAAGACTCTAATATACCTAAGAAATAGTCGCATATATAGTGTGGAAATTTTGGCTAAAATAACCAAAATATCACTATGAATAACTATATGGATATAGTTTATAGAGATTCCTAAAGCCATACTAACAAGTTATAGCAGTGATGATCACCATTAACAACTACAACTATACTCTTGACAATTCTCACTGTCGTCCAATTATTGTTTCTCAACACTAAGTTTCTCTATAAACTACTTTTTTTTTATTGTACACAACGCCCAACACCCATAAAATAGTGCTGCCTACCCGATACAATTTTAGAACCCTAGCCCAAGATATTTCAGCGCCTAAATGGGAGTATCGCAACACCTATATGCAACACCCTAACTCTAAGATCAGCAACGCCTAATCCAGATTCAAATTTGGAGAGTATGACATTGCAGCGCCCATAAAGCATTACAATGCCACTATCTTTGTTTCCCCGACGTCAATAACCAAATTCAACCATTTTTCACTTAATCCTCAACTTCATTACAGGAAGGGTGCACGTTTAAAAGTTGAATTTTGAGCTTTCTCGTGTGCAAATGAGAGAATGGATGTACTGAAGTGTTCCAAAGTGTCGAGTTGTTTGAGTGTGGTGTAATTTGTACTATTCCTCTCCTTTTCTTCAAATTGGATATTTTAATATGGCGTGGCTCCATGATTTTTTCTTGTTCTCAGGGTTTTACACATTAAATGTTATGTTTTTTATGCTTTTGTGAGTTTTTTATAAATTTTATGCACTTCTATTCAAAATTTTATTTCAAATTTCTCAAATATATTTCAACATCTCTCCCGACACCGTCTTTCTCTATTTAAATTTAAAGATAGGCTTCTATAATAATTATAATTAAGTGAGTTTTGACCCATGATATTTTCCCATCAAGGATTCTTCTTGTTAAAGGCATTTCCTCTCTTAACACACTCTTATTTGCATGTATGTGATTTTTTGTCTAATGTTGAACTAGCAAGTTCCCGAGAAAGTCCACCTTAGCGAATATCTAACCTTTTAAGAGAAATGCATCATCCAATATATGAGCCATACCTAACAAATCTATTTATAGATAAAACCTACAAATAAATTACTAAAACGCACTCGCTCCCCCCAACACACTAAATTCCAAGAGACACTCATTTTCACCAGGAGACACCCCTATTTCCAATAGATTCCAAATTTCCGATATATGAGTCATACCTAACAATTTCTTCCCCATGCGTTGATTTGTTGGGAAAATATGTTGTAGTAGAATGTATTAAAAGATGAATTTGAAATATTTTCGGCGATATTGAGCATGATCGTGCTTTAGAACAAACCTCTCATGAAATACTTACAAAATTTTTTTTGATTAATTGAGTCAGGTGATTCAATATGATCACTAAATGATAATGTTTGCCATATCACAGTTACTTCATATTTACATTTCTAAAACATTTATGCTACTAAAAGGTTTCATATCACATGAAAAATACAACTATTTTAATTTTTAAAAAGTATAGCACACCATTCCATGCATATATAAGGTTGTGTGTAAAAATTAAAGTTTAGGTGTTAGATATGTAAATACATTAGAATGGAGTGGTATGTAAGTAAATCTTACTTTTATTTTTTAAATGACCATTTCCCAATTTTTCTTCATGCATTATAAACACAAGCATAAGAATAATTTAAAGTAAAAAATTTATTAGGAGATGTAGTGATAGAGTAGTCATTCATTTTCTCATCCTATCAAACGAGAGCTTCGTTTGATGGTGGAAGTACTTCACATTTAATCACACCCCCAGCACGAGTAAATCATCTGCTGCTCCTCCATTGATCACATCACCATACTGCCGGTGAACTTCATGGCTATGATCTCATCTTCCTCCTTTGAAATGCTTCCAGCATTCAACACACATTTCCATCTTCCTAACTGTTGCTTTGTTTTCGTGCTCCACCAAGATTTCACCGCCAGTTTTTGAAAGAGCCGACGATGCGAGACATAATGGGACAAAGTAAAATTTTAAAGGGGGTAGAAGGGCGAAGTGGCACTCTCATTAGTTTAAACTCCATCTTGGGTCAAAAGATTGAGTTGTTTGTCTCGTTAGTTTAAACTCCAACCTGGGTCCTGGATCCAACCTGACTCCGCCTCTGATTATCAGTAATTGAAAAATTTTCTTCTCATGTTTACGATGCCTTATAAATTGAAAAAAATGCTGTGTGTGTGTGTGTGTGCGTATGTATTAATATATATTAAAAAAAACCTATATTTGGGAGAGGCCAAATATTGAGCTTCACGTCGCTGTACACCATGCATGATGAAGTTCAGCACTACGCGCCTAAACAGATCGACCTACCTCGCGTCACGGGTGGGAATCGAACCCTTGACTTGAAGGATCTTACAGTAGCCCCACCACCAACAGGCCAGGAAGACGGCACACACACACACACACAATTCTTTGAGAAGCATTGCAAGGGTAGTTTTATTTATTGAAGAACATATACAAAATAAAAAGAACAAATTTTAATGTAAAATATGCTTGGCGAATGGCAGTAAACAAGCAGTTGGTGATGGGAAACAATGAATTTGCTTACATATAATGAATTTCAAATATATTAAAATTTAACTGAAGCTGAAATTATAAGTGTCAAAATTTTTCTTTTTTTGAATTGGATTTGGCTAAATTTCTTAATTTTAAAATTTTAAATAATTTTATATTGATTGTATTTTAATGTAATTGCAAATTCATATGCGAAGTATTACAAATCCTAACCATGCATGCAATTCTACCAATTTTAAGAAAAACAACTAATAATAAAAAAATGGTATAAGAGGAGAGACCAGAAAGAGACTCCATACTTTTAAGAAAGAGAGATTAAATTTCTTTTCAACTTAATTAAAAATGAATTCAACATCTCCTAAAAATAAGTGAATTTAAAATAATTTCATTTTTTTTATCATTTACATATTTATTTTATTTTTTATTTAATTTCTATTATTTTTTTCAAAACAAAAGTTAAGGGCTCATTTATTTAAATTTATGTATAATTATACTTTAATTTTCTCATAAGTAAACATTAAAATTTTATCATTTAATTTTCCAACATCTTTCATTTTTTAGCAAGCAAATGAAGTTTTTATATATTTTTAAATAAACTCTTAATATATTGAAATATCTATTTAATAATTCATTAATATCCATATTTTCATTATTTTTAGATAAATACATATTTTCATTATTTTTAGATAAATACATATTTTAATCTCAAGCAGTTTAGCACGATTGTTAGAGCAGATCGAAAGGCTATAAACTTGCCGGACACGACAGTCCGTTCTTCCCGTTAACCACGCGCAGTACTATCTCGGAGCGGCGGGTGTTCTTCAGGCAAATTCGCATAGCATTTCCGAAGCTAGTTCGATGGGGAGGTTTCAGTGGTTGGAGGCTGCTCTTCCTTTGGGAATCATCGCCGGATTGATCTGTGTGATGGGAAACTCGCAGTATCAGATCCACAAAGCTTATTTTGGTCGAGTAATATCAATATCCTGTCTAAATTAAACTAATTTTGATAATCCGTTTTCTTCCGATTCGATTCGTAGATTTTTTTATGCATCTTGTGATGTCTGTTTCCTCTTGTTTTGTTGGATTTGCTTCAGCCAAAGCACATTGGAAATGACGTGTGGGATGTGGCCATGGAGAGGAGGGACAAGAAGCTGTTGGAGGAGGCCGCTGCGGCGGGGGATTAGGTTTTTTTCCGAATCGCTTTTTTTTTTTTCTTCTGCTTTTCTATTTGATGATTTAATCAGAGGGATTGATCTGTTGTGCAGTCATGATTTTATTTTTGAATTAGGGTTTCGATTCTACTTGGTATTGGATTGATTTTTACTACGCTCCATTTTTTTTATAATTAGTTTTTTGAGGAGATTGCCTACATTATATTTAAATGCAAAAGAGTATAACGTAGATGCTCTTAATTTCTAATTTTGATGTGCTTTTTTAGTCGAACAATTTTACTTTGGGAGGAAATTGGAATTACATCTTGTCATGTTACAATGGATGTGACACTCAAGTACACATTCATGCGTACATAATGAAGCCATTCTCAGGATTTTAGTGTTGGGAATCAATGAAGTTAGAGTGTTTAAAACAAAGATTTGCAACAAAATTAGCAAAATTAAAAGCAGAAAATGATTGTATAAAAGGAATGATAGGAGAAGTGTCTATTGAAAATAAGACGTTGAAAAATATGCTTAGGTCATTCGGGCATCTGTTCGGGCAATCAAAAGTAACTAATATGGAGTGTAGGTAAAACTAGTGTGCAAAGATTAGGAAGTAAATTGGTAGAAAAAAAAGGGGTCTTAGCTAGAAATTGTTCAACAAGACAACAATCTTGAGTCAACACCTAATTTAGGCCACAACATAGAAGAATAGCGGAGAAGGATTCGTAAAGATGACCTCAAATAACTTGGATAATATGTAATAACATTCACAACGAGATGACACAAAATCCCACTAAAATAAATAATTCATTGATAAAACCATTGGATATGTATAAATGTAATGAATATGCTATGTATTAGATTGCAAGTCATTAGTAAGAGACTCTCCATTGAAAGCCATAAAAAACTTTCTATGGTATTTATGTCATAAAAAAATTTATGAATTCGACGAACGATTCTAGATTAAACCATTTTATAAATGTATGAATTCTTTCATGTGATTAGTTTATAGTGTTAAATAAAATGAGTGGTCTTGTTCTTATGTTTGATTGCCATTTTTATAAGATTATATGAAGGAGAATTGCTATTTTCTTGTGGAGGAGAATAGTTCACATTCGAAAAGTGCTCCCACTTGACCATTTGCGTATCATTTTGCCTGTTCATCAATCATTGGTGTAATCCTATTATTATTGGAAAATATTTATTGACTCGATAGCTATTTGTAATAATACTACTTATCTTATCATATATATCCTCATCAACTTTAATTTATTATATATTAAGGCACATGAGAGCATTGGGTTTAGTTCAAGATTAAATGGTTGAAAAATGTGTTGGTACTGAAATAAAATGTAGTTGTGTTTCAGTTTCAATAGTGCGTGCTTTGAAAATGACTCAAAGTGATTCAGCGGGCACTAGATATGTGATTCTTGATGATGTTGACAAAGATGGCTTCCACTTGATGTAAGTTGATGAATGATGTGGAGAGCTCTCATATGAGAGCTAGATTATCAAACCTCATGATAAAAATGGGTTTAGTCTGTCATCTAAAAGTTGAAAATATTTTGTTCTTAATATATTGTATGATTTTGTGCCTTTTCAAGATTACTAAACACATATAAATATTCTTTCATCACTATTGGGGAAAAATTTGAGAAAATTGTGTTGATCTCACTTGATCTTAAGGATTAGAAATCTCATGGTTATATTTATTGATATCACTTGATACTAAGTAATGACAGTCATGCGATTATATACAACACCTGCATAAGGATCCATTCTCAAGGAATTTCTATAATAAAGTATTTAAGGATATGGGAATTAATTTGAGTTGTTGTTATAAGAATCAATTCTTGAAATGAGGAGTGCATAGTTTTGAAGGGGCATTACAACACCTGTGTTTATTTTATATTTCCATAAAATATTAATTCAATATTGAACAACACATGCATGCCTTCCAAGACACCTTTCAAGCTGGTGGATGGATATTTTTCCTTCCCATTTGATAACCATTATCTCTTAAAATTTTGCATTGTCGGAGTCCCTTAGAGAAGTCATTTGTTAGCCGATTTCTTGTAGACATACGTACAAATTAAACTACTTTCTTATACCCCTTTTAAAAGATATTTATCCATCTCAACATATTTTGTTCTATCAAGATGCATAGGATTGCGTGCAATATTTATTATTAATTTATTTCAAAATATTTCATATGTTCATCTCACTTTATCTTGAGGTCTTTAAGGAGAATTTTCAACCACAATAGCTCATATATCTCGTTTCGTTGCTTTGAATTTTGCTATTGCTCTAGAGTTTGTCGTTATATTTTGGTTTTTCTTTTCTATGTGACAAGATTGTCTCGAAGAAAGGTGCAATATGTAAAGGTGTATCTCCTATCTATTGGTAAACTTTCATAGTTTTCATCTTTGTACATTTAAATTCCAAATTTGTATTGCTTGTCAGTAAAATTCCTCTTTCTTGTTTTGCTTTTAATTAATGAATAATTTGGTAGATAGCCCGTTGTTAAATTTTTGGATTATTCATGAATTAACTTGCCATATATAATAATAATAATAATAAAAAACTTGCCATATATAATCATAGGCTATATCAAGTCTTGCATGTGCAAGATAAATTAGTTTTCCCTATAGTTTGTTACATTTCTTTTTCCACAATAAGATTTTCTTTCTCTTGTCGTTCTTTATAATTTAGATAAATAGTTTGTAACCAGGTTATACGTCTATTTTCTTGTTTCCTTAAGTATATGAATTACATACTTTTGTGTGTAATGAAGATTCCCTCATTTGAGTGATCAACCTTAATTCTTAAAAATATTTCAATTTCCCTAACTATTTTATTGCAAACTTTTGATCAAACACTTTAGAGAATCTTTTTCTTACTTGCCATAATTTTCTATAATTATGTTACCAATACAAAAAAAAGAGTAAATCCACTTGCATTTGAGTATTTAATGAACATGGCTTGATCATCTTGCTTTCATTTGCAACTTGTGGCTATTTTTGTTTTTGTAAATCTCTTAAATCAGTTTTTTGGTGATTGCTTGAGATAATATGATGCTCGTCTCATCTTGCCAGCATTGTTGGTTCCAAGACCCCCATCTCTTTCATGAAATCGAAGGGAGTATCTATGTTTATTTTCTTCTTTAAATTGACATGAGAGAATATATTTTGATCGTCAACTTTTTTGCAAATCCTAGTTGTATACTAAAAAATGGTATGCACGGATCTTAAGGCAATCCAATGGCCTAGATAAGGAGAACAAAATACCTAAAAAATCCTGTACTAATCCCTTTAAAGTAAAAGCAATGTTGTAATTTACTTTCGATCCTCCTATCATCGATAAATAGGAGTGCCCTTTCATGTAAATGAGCTTTTTGTTCCCCGCACTTTTAACTTCTATTTTTTTTTGTGGAATAAGATGGGTCTAAGAGCCCAAGAACACCCCATTCACCTCGACGGGGCAAGTCCTCCTCTTCACCACCTCTCTCTTCTTCTCTTTCTCTCATTCTCTCCCCCTCACATTCTCATTTTTTCAGTTCCAACGTTCTATCCCTTTGGCACGGTTTACCGGACAAATTTGAATTCAACACTAGCAAAAGCATGTACATAGCATCAATAAAATTCATGTATGCATCTTATAGTTGTAGCAAAAATCTTCTAGTTATATATACCATAGTTTTGATTGTAGCCTTTAGCCATTAATCTTGCATTATATTCCTTAAAAGTTTTATTAGCTTTGTACTTCATTGTAAAAACCCATTTTCACCCTTTTGTTTCCTTTCTCAGAGCAACTCCATGATCTTCCATGTTATGTTCTTCTTTAAGCCTTTCACTCCAATCTCATGGTTTTTTCCATTCGTTATAACATCTCAAATACTATTTTAGGGATTGAATTGGTGTTTAGACATGCAAGGAAAGCCTTGTGAGATGATGACTTCTCAAATGACAAAAAGTGAGATAGGATATAATAACTGTTAGTTGTACTTTTTTTTCATATTTAGGATTTTTTTTTTGAGCTTTAGGTTCAAAAATAATATGTAGCTCATTTTGGAGATTTGGAGGAGAATCTCATGTTGCATTGACTATGGAATTAGAGCTTAAACTTTGAATATACTTACTATTTCCAAATTTCATGATTTCTCTTTTTTGAGTTATGAGAAATTAGCTCAATTTGTGGATTAGTCTCTTAACGATGAGTTGTGCAAGTAATTTTATAAGGATTTAATGAAAACGAGCATGAAAAGGATTTACACTTTTTTTTTCATATTTAGGATTTTTTTTTGGTGTATACTTTTTGCTGATGATATCCTCCTTGTGGTTAAGACAAGAGAAAAAGTCCAGGAAAAACTTGAATTATGGATGTCTACATTGATGTCTAAAGGTATTCGTTTGAGTAGAACTAAAACTGAATACATTGAATGTAATTTTAGTAATAGTAGGTCTAGTGACAGTAGTGTAACTTTGGGTGATCAAATTATTAAAAGGTGTAAACGATTTAGATATCTCGGGTCCATTGTTCAAAGCGATGGTGATATAGATGGGAATGTTAATAGCAGAATTCAGGTTGGTTGATTGAAATGGAGGAATGCGTCCGACCTATTGTGTGATAGAAAAGTTCTGCTTGGACTGAAAGGAAAATTTTATAAGATAGTGGTGAGACCTTCAATGCTCTATGGTGTTGAATGTTGGCCTTTAAAAGAGAAGCATAATGTTAAGTTAAGTTTTGCCGAGATGAGAATGATTAGATGGATGAGTGGCTTTACACTTGGAGACGAAATGCGAAATGAATATATTCGTAATAGGGTTGGTGTTGCACTTGTGACGGATAAAATTAGAGAGAGTCGCCTTAGATGGTTGGGTCACATTAAACGTCGACCACCTGATGATCCGATTAGGAGAGTAGATGTTTTAAATACAACTTATGTTAAGAAAGGCAGAGGTAGACCTAGGAAAACTTGGGCTTATTGCATAAAAATGATCTTAATTTATTAGAATTAAACGAAAATTTGACACTAAATAGGATGCAATGGAGAAAAAAGATTCATGTAGCCGACCCCACTTAGTGGAATTAAGACTTTGTTGTTGTTGTAGGATTTTTTTTTGAGCTTTAGGTTCAAAAACAATATGCAGCTCATTTTGGAGATTTGGAGGAGAATCTCATGTTGCATTGACTATGGAATTAGAGCTTGAACTTTGAATATACTTATTATTTCCAAATTTCATGATTTCTATTTTTTGAGTTATGAGAAATTAGCCCAATTTGTGGATTAGTCTCTTAATGATGAGTTGTGCGAGTAATTTTAGAAGGATTTAATGAAAACGAGCATGAAAACAATATACACGAGAAAAAAAATCTTTATCCTTTTCTTCCACAATTGAATTCTCTCTCTAAAGCTAACGCCAGGTGAAGAAAATTTTGTCTTCTTTAAAAGTTATATTAGCCCGAAACGAAAATCTCTTAGTTTTGGATCGAACATTCGTACCCCTTTGTGATTTATGAGAAACCAAAAAGATAAACTCGCTTGCTTTGGGGTCTATTTTCCCTTTATTAGTATTTTTATTTTGAAAATTTATAAAGATAGTACAACCAAAGATTCATTGTATAAGATTCTTTGTGGTCCTCAAATTGGGAGAGAATTGAGAGAGTACATCCATGATCATTTTGAACTCCACAGTTTTAGTAGAGAACCTATTGATGATGTGAGTAGTTGTAAAGATGACTTCTCCTCGATATGATTTTGACATATTTTGCTGGAATGGTAAGGCTATATTTAGGTTAATAAGTGATCATTTTTTCTTTATGTAACCTCATTTTATTAAAGCATCAATGCATGAGGATCATGAATTTTCCTTTTGAAAATACTGGAATAACACTTGGTTAATATAAACCTTAACATTATCAGATTAATTTTTGTTTTTAAAATTTTTATCCTTAATCAGTTCTGGATCATATTCTAAAACCATGAAGAACAATACTCACGTCTCATTTAAATCTTGGTTGAAATTTCAGACAACTCTAGTGCAATCATCTATGAAAGATACAGTAGTGCATGTTATATTAAGAATAGAAGAGAGACTTATGCTATATTATTCAAATAAAATGGAATTAATGTTCTTCATGACTAGCTGGGAAAGTCGCATTTATGTTTTGGAAATTCACAAACATTACAATAAAAACTTTAACATTAACCACTTTAAAAAGAGAAGGAAACTCAGTTTTTAAAATTCCAATCAAGGATGACTAAACATTTGTTTGTGACAACTTCCTTATTACTTTTGTCGAAAGAAAAGTAATCAATATTGAGCACTGTTTGTTTGGTTGAAATTTTTTAAAATTATCTTAAAAAAGCTACTTTTGGGAAAACATAATGAAGCTGTGGTTGGAAAAGAATCTATTAATAATGAGAAAAAAAACCCAAATGAAGCCCAAGACATAGATGATAAATTAATGGTGCTTTTATTGAGGAAAAGAATGACAAATGTGGGCCATACTTGACACTCTTTGAATTACTTGACGTGTCGAGAAAATAGAGTTCATCATTTTCTTTAGCAAAGTCCGATGTTCTTCCCCATCTCATTTTTAAATGCCTATTAAGTAGAAAAAATGTCACTTTGCAATCATCACGTGCAAGTTTTTGAATGGAAACTAGCTTTGTAAAAGCTTAAGAATTATAAGAACATTATTTTGAACGAACAATGGACTGATCTGAATGTCTCTTAATCCGGTGGTAAGAGAGTTATTAATAATAAATATTTTATTAATTTTAGAAGGAGTGTTGGTGTAAAATTTTTATGATAAATGTGTCATGCCACGTGCTGCACTTGTTTCTTTGATCCAAGGGTCAATGATGGCATTATTTGAGGTTTTTAGCCTATAGAAAAGGACAAATTTACTTGAGTGTGCCATGGAACAAGTGCAACTGGATTTAGGCTTTTATAACATCTCTAATGATCCTTAGGAGTCTTTTAATCTCTCTTTTATTAAATTTTCCTTAATCTCGGCTTGCCTATGAAATTTTTGCGTCTCACCATCTTGTGCTTGGCATTGAATTTTTTGTTGTCCACCGCAGTGCTTCCACTCATTGTGTTGGGTTTGCCATTCAATTTTCAACATTTTCCTTGGTGTGTCTCAATTTTTTGTAGCAAACACGGCTTGCTTGATTTGGATTTAAGATAACTTCAATTTCTTACTTCCAATTGTCGAATGATTGTTCTGTGCTTGTCTTCTGATTCCACGCACCATCCATTACATTAGCAGATGCTTCCTGGGCATGAGGATTAATCATTTCTCATCTCGATCTTTGCGCTCTTTCAGAGATGGTATCATTTAGAGACGGTACCTTATATTTTCTGATCGAATTATGCATTTAGAATTACAAGAAAGTCACACTCTATAATTTTCTAAGAAATATTTCGTGATAGCTGCATTTCGCTGCTCTTCAAGTTGATGGTCTGATAATGATCCAATTTTTGTCACATATTCCTTAAGCGGTTGGCATAGTCTAATAGATTTATTACCTTTTTTAAATATTGGTAGTCTTCTCCCTTATCTCATATATTTGGACAACATCTTTTGCTTTTGAGCATGTCTACGTTATTGGTATGCCAAACATCTCTTGTAGTGGGCAGGAAAATACATGTCATTGATTTCTATAGTCATTGATTTCACAGCATTGATATTATCATGTAGGCTTTCTCATCTCAAGTGTCAAGTCCTCTATTTCTTTAATTTGGGGTAGCATTAAGCAAATGATTTTGTTCCTCTATTCTTTGAGGAAACTTTGAACTCACCGAGAGCACCTTTCTTTAAGTAATTTTCTTCTAGTTCTATTTCTAACCCGTGATTCTTAGCTTTCCAGGTAGTTGATGAGATATTACTCATTTAGGAGTTAACTCTATGTAATGACTAGTTGGAGTAGACACTGCTTTCTTGTGACCAACTATAGGACACATGTGGCTGTTGCTAGGAGGATTGTGATTGGTGGAATTACAAAAATTGAATCAAGTAATGTGACTAATGAATTGTTGGCTATTCTATAGAAAGAAACTGTGAAGGCAAACTCATAGCACCGTCACCTTGAGGTTCAGAGTAGCGTGTGATGGTGATAGTGAGGGTGATGACGATGACAATAATAATGCTGAGTGAAGCCCAAAGTTAGAGATGTCGTAACTACAAAGGAGCAGCGGCAAGAGTGGAGATTGATAGAGGCTTGGAGGTTAATGGTGGTGTTAATGGTGAAAGTTCATATCGGTCTCGGGGTTAGAGATAGATTTGAGTTTTGCATGTTAAATGGGAAAGAAGTGTTGAGAGTTATTTTATTTGATGACTCATAAAATAGGAGACAAATTAGTTTAGATAAACGAGAAAGCAATGATTATACCTTCTTATTATAATGGAGTAAAAGAGTCATGGGACTTAAGAGGGACCTAGAGTTGCCTATTCGGATGCATCACATTTGTTGACTTCGTACCCCTCCCATGAGAGATTTATCTCAATTTGTTTGAGGATAAGATCAAACTCAATGTTGCTCTATATGTTATATTTAGTATTAACTTTATGGTCGAGTAGTCTTCTATTTTTAATGCTACTCTGTGGCAAGGTGACATGTTTATTTGATGGATGAGAGCCTTAATAGTAGAATTTGGGGATAAACTGAGTAATTAAACATAAACACGCATAAAGAAACTATTATTAAATTAATCATACCTGATGAGCCAAATCATTTGTTGTAGGATTGAGAGGCTTCAGTGACCAGTGGAATAAACTATATCTTAGTGTCAGTCCTGGCACTTCAAATATTATATTAGAAGTGCCGCCAAATACAATATGTAGCAAAAAATAATCCGGCTCATCAGAGAAAGTATTATATTTGATGATATTGTTAAGGAGTTCTGCTTTTTTTTATTTTTTATTTTTTTTTTGTTTTTTTGTTTTTTTAGTGGAGGTTGAGATGTAGAGACGGCTGGCTCGGGATGCTGAAATAATGTACTATACCTGAAAATTTTAGAAGTTGTATAAGCTAATCATAGTAACCGGAGTAGATGAATTGGAGATCATGTTTGGTATAGAAGTGTATCCGCATGTGAGAAATCGTTAAATAACCAAACTTTTGGTATATGCAGCAAAATCGATTCATGCATTTGAGCCATAGGCAGATCTTTTTGCTAGGGCCAAGCTTTGAACAACTAATGCTATCAAATATATGAAGTTCTTTTTGGGATCAATCAAGTCATATCTTAAACATCTTTGGAAGGATCAGGCATTCGGAGAATCAATGTTTATGACGTATCATAAGATTTGTTCCTTTTGGGATCAATTAAGTCATATCTTAAACATGATTTTGAACTTGAAAATTAACTTATCTCCCATCGCCTAGAATTTCTATATATATATTTCAAGTTAATGGGCCTCAAATATATTTGGCTAGAGGTTGGTTGAGTAAACATTAAGTCATCTTGAAGACGATGAGCCACTGTATATGTGCTTGAGGCTTGTTGAATTGTGCTGAGTTGGTTGGAAGTGACGCCAAGGTGTTTAGGAGTGATGCAAGCTCGGCGTGTTGCAGTGAAAATTTGAGAAACGAAGGACCTGTTCGGCTCGAAGGTTGGATGTGAAGTGAAGCTGATTGTCAAATTAGGAAATAGATAACCTATTCAGTTTGAATTTTAGGCATTGAGATCATAGACAATTGGTCTCAGTGATTAGTAATACGGCTTTGATGGTTGGCCAAGTCCTCGGGACATTACAGGATGATGTTGATAAGATTACGTCGCACCTTTGGAAGATACCAAGATAGTCCTTAACAACTTGATATAAAAAATTGGATGTTGAGTGGAGTGGATCATTCAAAACTCAAGTCTACAAGATCAAGATTGTTTACGAGATGTTGTATTTGCTTGAAGCTTTTCTAATATTTGGTGTTTATCTTGAAAATTATCGAGGCAAAAAGAAGCTTGCAATTTTGTTTTATTTCTTTATTTTTTTTTTCTTGTAATGGAAGCTTTTCACAGATAAATAAAGCAAGGTTTGTATACCGTTCAATTCTTATGTATTTACACAACACAAACTTCAATTTTTACCTGCATACCCTAAACCCTAGTCTCACTCCAGTTTATAATCATGCATTCACTCATAAAGTGACACATAGATCTATGACATATACATCATTATCACACTTAAATAAATTGATTTAAAATATGCACATTTGTCTAATTGAAAACAACTAGTGAAACAAATATGATAAAATAACCTAAACATAGACTTGAGAAACACCTAAAACATATGGTAAACCAAGGTATATGGTAATTTTTTATTTATTAATGAATTATTCAAGATACGCACCTCATTATCACACTAAAAATAATAGATCTAAGTCATCCACTTTGCTATTCTACTTGAACTTTCCAGAAAGAAAAATCCTTCTTCAATATCAATAACATAAGCCATGAAAACCATAAATTAATAGAAGTGGTTCAAAGCAGAAAATTAGGGGAAATACTAAAACAAAAGTTTCTTGATATGACTGCTACAAAAACTTTCAACGAAATTTTAACAAATGTTAAAAAGTTCGACGAAAGAACAGTTGCTTTGACCATCAAAGCATCATAAATGATCATACAAAAAAAGAAAAAAAAGTCTGCCATTGTTTCACCTCCGGCTCAGGTGGCAAGAATGTCATAACTAGTAAGATAAAATATTGTCGGAGGGCCTTATTAGGTCAATAATTGAGGAAGAGATAATTCAGGCGAGAACAGAGAAAGAGGCAATTTAGGTGATGGAACGGAGAAAGATGCAGTTCATGCAAGAGAGAGGCTATAGGTAGGAGTGAGACAGGCTAGAACGAGAGCCTGTGACTGTGAGAGATGGTTCCATGATTCGCAAGGGTTTCTAATAGGGAGAGGGGGTGTAAATGAGCTTGCAAGGGTTTTATAATTGTAGGGTTTAAGGTTACTATAATCTCAACTAATGTATTCGAATCAAATGGTTGAAAATTCTATATTTTTTAACTACTTACTAGATTAATTTTATTTATTTATATTTCTATTAACTAATTAAAAAATAATAAAGAATACAAAACTAATTTCATACCGAGCTAATAATGAGTCAAATACGATTGTATAAAAGTTTTTTTTTAATCCAACTCATTTTAAATCGAGCTCAAAATTTCTATTTGTCTTTGGATTGCTAACTTAGTGAATGATTAAACATAAGCTTCTTAGTGAGTTGAACACGAGTTATTCGTGAACTATATTTTTTTTGATTGGTCTATTGACCTTAGTCATTGCCTTAAAATAAAAAAAAATGTATAGGGCAAAGTTCCATGCCAATTCTGCGTTGCATCCATTTTTCTTAACGATGGTAGGGGCAACTCTCTTAATCTCCTTGATAAACTTGCTAAAATAAATGGAATAACTACGAGGAAAGGCTGAATATACTACTAAGTGGAGCTTGCATTCAGGCTCATGCGTCTAGTGTCATCATTGCTAGTGGAACTCGAGTTTGCATTTTAACAAGCGAGTGGAGCTCAAGTTAGGCATGACATGAGCTCAGCTCAGCTCAACTCATTTACACCCCTATGACATTAGAGATGTATAACTTTGACTGACAGCAAGGTTATAGTTTCTAAGGGGCTGATTGGGGGTTTACAACTTCATCAGAGGGAGTTGCCTAGGCTGGACTTAGATGCTTCTTCAAGCATTTTAACGTTTGAACATTTTCTTTTGACTCAGAACCTAGTCCTAGACTTTTAACATTAAATGAGTTGTATAATTTTGTTATAGTGGCACCTAAGGGCAATGTAGTCTTTAATAGCGGCAATTTAGTCATTTGTCGTTTATTATTAATTTGTATAAATTGTTTTGTATAAATAAGGCTAATATGTTTAGGGTTAGGGTTATGCATGAGAATGTGGTTGTGAGTCTTAGGGTTAGGGTTTGGAGAGATTGCCTTCTTCTTGAATTATGGGTGCTTATCTTTTATGTATTTGAGTGTGTTGTTTGGAGTTCTTATAATAAATATCTTATTTACCCTAATTTCTGCTAAGAATCCTATCAAATGTTATTTGAGGATTTTGATTATGGGAAGCAGTTTTATACTTGTGACCAAATATCGTGATACAGTCTCGCTAGCGGTTGGAAAGCAACATTGGGATCACGATGAGCAAATAGTCGCGACAACATCACCTATGAAGCCAACGAATAGGACGAATCACACTTGGTCATATTGTGTTTGAGAAGAGGGTTCACGAAAGACGGAGCGCTCAATCTGATGTTTTGGATGCAAACGACGGAATCACGACTTACAATATGCGATACAACTGCGATTTGAGCCTGTTGGGGAGCCGATAGGATTGCAGCTAATAGTGAGACGATACAGTCACGATTTGAGCTTGTTGGGAAGCCAATGAAATCACGACGAATAGATCTTAATCTCGTGATTTGATTGAATCACGTAATATATTGTGATTTGAGGATGTAAACAAGATCGCAACGTACTTAGACGCGACCTAACCGCACGATGCTTGCTGACTGAACTACACGAGCTAGCTAGCTAGCCATCGACGAGATTTCATGGTATTAAATTTTTGCCTCTGTGATTGACAGTCTTTTTGGAAGTAATGACAGCTAAGAGAGTAGATGATTTGGAGAAAAAATTGGAGGAAGATGTGAGCCAAAAAAAAAAAAAATCTGGAATTGAGGAGTGTTTCTCGTCAATGGAGGGGCAATTTTTTTTCCATGGAGGGCACATTCATGGTCCTAGAAGAAATGATAAAGAAGATCAGGAAGCATCAAATAAATTTGCCTCCACATGCCGTTGGATTGAGCTCCGGGTCAGGAATGGACACGCTCAACAACAACTAGAAGGATTTATGTGACATCAGTCAACGTCTTTGCTTTAAGCGGACCAAGTGCTACGGTATCGAGCGAAAGAATTAGGAGCGAACTCGAGTAGTAGCACTTGAAAGAAATAGTGCAACATTTGGATAACTGGAACAAATGGATGCAGACAGGATCGAGTGGAGTCGGGAGCAACAGATTCGAGCAACACTTAGGGTTGCAAATGAGCCGAGCCGGCCCACGAGCCGGCTCGAGCTTGCTAGTCGAGCTTACCGAGCCACGAGCTCGAGCTCAAGCTCAAGCTCAAGCTCGAGCTCATTTATTAAACGAGCTTGAGCTCTAGCTCGTCTCGGCTCGGCTCGTTGGCTTCCGAATCGGCTAGATTAGCCAACTACTAGTCATTTTCATGCATTTTACAGTGAGCTCCTACTGCCTCCTCTGGCCAACAATATCTTTTCCAACGACCTCCCATGAAATTTGGGTTTTCAGTTTGAGCTCGCCATTCGAGCTTACTCAGAGCTCGAGCTCACAATTTGCCAAACGAGCCGAGTTCGAGCTTGGCATGGCTCGAGCTCAACTCGACTAGTTTGCACACCTAGCAGCAAACCACTTGATGGATTGCACAACATCGCGAGATTTGGAACGATCAATAACTGACATAACGTGACAGTGTGCAATTCGGGGTTGAAAAAGATAGCTTCGAAGGATTTTTGACTGGGACAAGGAACTATAGTGTGTGGAACCACTACTGAAGGCTGCATTTAACTGCGCAAGTGCCTTTTAATTTTGTAGCCTTCCGTGCAGAAGATGATTTAGAAGTAATGATGGGAATGAGGCATGTGAAGAAACTTGGAGTTTGTAAGAGACTCATTTGGATACTACAAAGCATTCCAGAGGGAGATAAGATGATGTTTCATGGCGACTCCAATTTGTGCAAGATGTTGGTGACGCTGAAGACTATAATGAGGGCGGTTCGGGATGTAGGGCAGTGGAACAATGATAGTTGTTTATAAAGACATTTAAAAGTTATTTTTACTGTTCACAAAAAATGTTTGTTCTCAACTTGCTAAACATGTTTTATTTCTAATTAAAATAAATATAAAATAAAAAATAATGGTGCATTTAGGTACATGCCACATAATTCTTATATATTTACATATATAACACCTAAACTTTCATATTTACATATGCACCACTCAAATCTTTTATATTACATAAAAAACCACTGTTTCTAAATGTTAAAAGTGAATTACTCTTTTTTCATGCTTTGGTTTAACACCAAAGTTCTAGAAATGTTAATATGTAACTATGGGTGTTAGATAACTAAATGCATTAGAATTGTGTGGTATTTATTTAAATATACCAAAAATGAAAAAGTGATCCCAAATCCCCCCTTATTTCCATGACTGTTATTTCTATTCCATATTTCATTTATATTGGTTCTAAAACTTTTCAAAGTTTGAAATTCAGTAAATGTGAATAATGTATGTTGAAATGGCAATCTCATTGGCGTGAGATTTTTCAAACTTTTTTTTTTTTCTCCTTTAAACCCCATCTCTTCTCATGTTCACACATGACTAGAGAAATATGGTTGTTTTTCCTGACATCGTCCTTCAGCCCATTTGAATAGAACCTTTAATGGCCTCCACGTTGCTGTCACTATAATTTAAACACAAAACTCTTTACCAACTCTTGAAAAATTTAATTATATTTGCGTGCAGGTGAATTCTCGAAGACAATGTCAGATACCTACTCCTGCAAACGATGAATTACCAGGTCCTCTTTGTTAAAAGTCATATTTTCTCTCAGTTATGTTAACTAGTATTAATTGTCATTATAAGGTTTAAAATCATAAATAATTGTAATTCATCAAAATTTCAAATTTCACCCCAGAACCAAAATAAAAAAATGCTGTGTCTGGATTCTAAGAGAATGATTTTCCTGGTCTTATCTGTTAATGACGTTCCCATTTTCTAGAGATTATCCTGAAATAGCTGGATGAAATGGACTGGCATGCAAACAATTTCATAGCTTGTTTATCTTTGCTGAGCATTTTGTGAAATGATTAGCATAAATTCTGGAAGAAATTTTAGTTTTTTTTTTTTTTTAAAAATGTTTTTGGAGTGTATAGCTTGTTTGATATAATTAGTTAATTAATTAGGGTCGGTTCGGTAAATTTTTTTCTGCTTCATGCTTTTGCTCGTGCAAGTAGTATAAGGAATTTAAAAAGTTTCGTTTGCTTTGGTTGAGAAAAAATGATCAACTGTATTGTTTGTGGCAGCTAACAATTGTTTGAAGAAACAGCTGTGAAGCTAATGCAGAGGAAATTGGTGTTAAAAAAATTGTAGTTTTTATTACATTTTTTTTTAAAAATAAGTCCACAACTTTCTAGAGTCACCGCACTTGGGGTATATATGGTGCAGCTGCAAATTATCAATAAGTTGCTGCAGCTTAGGTGCCCCAGGAAGATGCTTTGGGGAAGATGTTCCGGGGAAGCTGGCTGACTGTTTATTTTCGCATGTTTAGAAACAGCTTTGTGGCAGTTTTTCTGGACAAATTATCATTCTGCTCATTTGTAGTAATGTTTTTTTAAGTAAAACTGTTCTAGTAATATTTGATACTTCAAAAGAAAAATATTTACTCCAGAACGGTATAAAAAATCTAGATAAACACCTCACGTAACAGTGAGTATCAAATATCCTACAAAAAAGAAAAGAAAAAAAAAACCATCAAAATTACAATTAGTAAAGTGATAATATTGATTTTATAATATAGACGAGGCATGTCACGAACTATGCTGTCCTCCTAAAATGTTATCTAGTCCCAATCACTGTCAGCAGTGGATTCTACCGGACTGTCTGCCTACCGTACTGAATTTCAGTAGCTATGCATTATATTCTATCATAGAATTTTTTGAGGCGAACTGATTCAATGTCTCGCTTTAGTGGGTGTGCATGTGATTGAATAATTTGCTTAACATAATTTTGGAAATTCACTTTGCATGAGCATGCTCAAACAAACCACAACTACACATGTCTCTTAGCAATGGGCATAAATATGATGACAAAGCTGATGTTTTCTTTTATTATAATATTTTCTCATTATAAGCCTTAAGAGATATTAGTACCGATTTTCAGTAGGGCTGCATAATACACCAGTCATAGAATTTTTCTGAGGCTATCTGATACAATGCTTCACTTCAAAGTGCGTGAGAAAAATTTACTTTTATTAGCATAAGTTTGGAAGTTACATGAGCATGTTCAAACAGAGCACAACTACACATCTCATAGCAGTGAGTATAAAGATAATGGCAATGATGATATGATCCTTTTATTATAATATTTTTTCACTTTGGGTGATCAAATTATTAAAAGGTGTGAACGATTTAGATATCTCGGGTCCATTGTTCAAAGCGATGGTGATATAGATGTGAATGTTAATAGTAGAATTCAGGTTGGTTGGTTGAAGTGGAGGAATGCGTTCGGCCTATTGTGTGATAGAAAAGTACCGCTTGGACTGAAAGGAAAATTTTATAAGATGGTGGTGAGACCTTCAATGCTCTATGGTGCTGAATGTTGGCCTTTAAAAGAGAAGCATAATGTTAATTTAAGTGTTGCCGAGATGAGAATGATTAGGTGGATGAGTGGCTTTACACTTAGAGACAAAATGCGAAATGAATATATCTGTAATAGGGTTGGTGTTGCACCAGTGACGGATAAAATTAGGGTGAGTCGCCTTAGATGGTTTGGTCACATTAAACATCGACCACCTGATGATCCGATTAGGAGAGTAGATGTTTTAAATACAACTTTTGTTAAGAAAGGCAGAGGTAGACCTAGGAAAACTTGGGCTTATGGTATAAAAAATGATCTTAATTTATTAGAATTAAACGAAAAATTGACACTAAATATGACGCAATGGAGAAAAAGGATTCATGTAGCCGACCCCACTTAGTGGGATTAAGGCTTTGTTGTTGTTATTGTTGTTGTTGTGCCCAAGGGTATCAATACTGAATTTCAGTCGCTATGTATTATATTATATCATAGAATTTTTTGAGGCTATCTAATGAAATGCCTCATTTAAGAGTGTGGTTGTGTGATTAAAAATTTTTCTTTCTTAGCATAGGTTATGAAATTTGATTTGCATGAGTATGCTTAAACATACCATAGCTGCACATGTCTCCTAGCAGTGGGCATAAATATGATGATAAAGATGGTCTGTGTTATCTTTTACAATATCTTTTCATTTTATGTCTGAAGGGGTATCAATACTAAATTGCAGTAGGGCTGCATAATACTTCAATCATAGAATTTTTCTGAGACTATTTGATGCAATGCTTCACTTCAGAGTGCGTGTGAGAGAAAAAATTACTTTTATTAGCGTAAGTTTGGAAATTGCATGAACATGCTCAAACAAAGCATAACTACACATGTCTAATAGCAGTGAATATAGAGATGATGACAATGATGATATGAGTCTTTTATTATAATATTTTCTCATTATGTGCCCCAATGTGTATCAGTATTGAATTTCAGTAGTTATGTATTATATTCTATCATAGAATTTTTTGAGGTTATTTGATGCAATACCTCACTAAAGAGTGTTTGTGTGATTAAAAAATTGTCTTTTTTAGATATGTTATGAAATTATGTTTGTATGAGCATGCTCAAACAAATCACAGTTACACGTCTCCTAGCAGTGGACATAAATATGATGACAAAAATGGTATGTGTTATCTTTTACAATATTTTCTCATTATATGCTTCAAGGAGATTTCAAGACTGAACCGTAACGAATATTGCATAAAGATTCCAATCATAGAATTTTTCTGAGGCTATCTGATGTAATTTCTCGCTTCAAAATGTGTTTGTGAGAAAAAATTGCATTTGTTAGCATAAGTTTGGAAATTGCATGAGCATGCTCATACATATCACAACTACACGTCTCCTAGCAGTGGATATTTGTACTGAATTTTATTTCAATACAAATATGTTATGTGCATTTTATTTCAATATTTTCTCATTATATGCCCCAAGGGATATTTGTACTGAATTTTAATAGTATGTATTATATTATATCATAGAATTTTCAGAGGTTATTTGATGCAATGTCTCACTTTAGAGAGAGTGTAAGTTTGAAATTCGGTTTGCATGAACATGCTCAAACAGATCACAACATGTCTCATAGTAGAGAAAAGCAGAAGCATGAACCAAAAAAATAATAGCCAAATCCATCACAACAAACATAAGATCTATCACCAGGTAAAAACATCAAATTTTAGACTTAATTTTGCTTTAGTTAGGAGCCAAATTTTGGATAGGATTTTTTTTGAGTTGATTTGTGCCAATTTTTTTAGCTCAAAATCAGATCATCAACAACCTACATGCCTACCACTCAGAGTCTTCTGTCTTTGCATGTCTAACAGCCACACTTTTAAGTTATACATACACACTATTTTAAGTATGCATGAGAAGCTGTATTTCATAAATCGTAAAAATGATGATATTTTTTATGTGATACGAAAGTTTTAGATAGTATAAATGTAAAAGCAAATGTGTTAGATATGTAAATATATAGGAATTGGATGATATTTATATGTAAATGCCTCTAAAAATTGTCTAAATATATATTTGATGAGCTCATATTTGTATAAGATTCTTATAGAATCGCATACTAAAGAAAAATTGAGTCTAAAATTTGTAATTTAAAGATACTTTTTAAACATATTAATTTTAAGGGGTTGAAAATAGCATTTATGTTTGGATGGCCGTGCAGCAGACAATAGAAGCGAACGGACGGCCAGAAGAAAAAAGAAGTCTTCCACTGCCTCCAAATGGACCGAAATGCAATAAAGTATTTAATTAATGATCAACCTGATTTAAACTGTCGTTACAATGCATGAACTTTCTATTGGTATGAAATTATATATTATTGGCCCTCTGATTGAAATTAGCAATTATCTTTGTTCTCTTTTAAAAAGAAAACAAAATTGCTTTAAAAAGTTAATTATTTTCATAATTGCCGGCCATTCTATTTGGGAAATTTACAATTACATACACACCACACAATTCCTACGTATTTATATATCTACCACCTGAATTTTGATATTTACTTTGAGAGCAGTTTTGATGACCCATCTGAATTATTTTATTTTTGGGTTTGAGCACTAAACTTTTGATATAACAAATAATAAATATGTAAATTCGCCATGTTTACATTTCAAATTATAAATACGTAGATTTTGATAGAGGCATTTACATAAATACCACCTTAGTTTTTTCATAAAGATGTGTATTTTACTTTTTAAAGTTAATATAGCGATATTTTTTATATGATATGAAGAATTTGAGTGGCGTGAAAGTAAAAAAAAAGTTCCAAGGTAGATATGTAAACATATAGGAATTGGGTGCTACGTTTGCACATGCCCCTTAAATAAAATTTGAATCATTAATGTCATATATACAATTTAAGTGTGTATTTGGGGCAGCGGTACGGTGGCGTTGGCAAACATGAGAAGTTTATCTTGCAACATGACCTGATTAAATGCAGTGATTGCCTATAAACTACAATATGTATCAAATTAACTTCATATATAAGTAATAGGTTTATAATATTCTTTGCCATTTGTACATAAAAAATTGTGCTAGCACAAATCTCGAAGAGATCTAACGGTTCATAAGAGAAAAGTAAGACAAAGGTTGACCCGCCACTAGGAGGACTTGAGCTCCTTGGTCAACCAAGCAAAGTTATTTGAGCCAAGCCATCAAAGCCAAAAATGATCGAGCCACGAGGCGGACAAAAAGCTGACCGAATAAGCTAACTTCAAGCCATTCTATCATAAACAAGATAAAAAAAAAAAGCATTCGAGTCAATCGCTATAGAAAAGCCGACTGAATGCGACAACATGCATTCTAGTAGAATCGATCCAAGAGAAGATCCAATTCCACATTATCTCCAACCAAAAAAAAGAAGCTCCAAAAGCTCCTCATCATGGATCATGGATCATGGATCGATAGTCAGGCCACATATCAGCCAACTGACTCATACAAATTAAGCTCAACTAACTAAGTTGATCATGTCGAGTGGAAGCCAACTGAGACCAACCAACCGAATCAAAACACAGCCAGACAAAGAGACTTATAAAATACCTGAATGCGGAATGCCCTATTAAAACCCCAAATTATTGCTATTACGTATGACAATAGTATTATAAATATAAATATTAAATTTTACGTATTAAAAATATAAATACATAAAAATTGTAACATATGCATGTAATTTTCCCAAATTTTGAATGATGGAAAAAAAAATTAATAATTATCCCTTAGCAATCAAATTTATTTTGAGATGTACTCGGCAATTTATATTTAGCATTTTTAGTCAAGTTTATAGAAAAATCAAAATAATTAAAGTCTTCTTAATTATTAGGTGACTATTTTTTAAATAATTATTTTACATTGTTAATCAATTTATTAAAAATTAAATTGCATTCCTTACATTTGGGTTTATACGGGGACGCGTTCTCATTGCAAGAATGCTTCCCTTTCTCTTTAATCTTTAATTTATCCTTAAAGGAGGTTTTCAGTCAGAAATGGCGAGCCATTCCCATTCAATTCCAGATCTTCTTCTGCTGCGGTTTACTGAGAAATTTTGCCTGTATTGATAGTTTACATTTTCATCCGTTTCCATAGAATTCTAACTTAGGATTAGGGTTTGACATCATGGAAACATCCGGCGGAAATTCCGATGCTTATTGGACCTCGCGGACTGCCGGAAACGGTGGCGGCACGAGGAGCTACTCGGCGCAGTTTTCGCCTTCAACCATCCTCCAGGCACCGCTGACTGCTCTACTAGAGTATTCCGGATTCCTGCGGCCTCGATCAAGCAACCGTACGGAGAGTGCAGGTTTGCTTGCTGGTGAAGCCAACGGCAGCAGGGCGGAACATGTTTCCGTTCAGCCGGAAGGATCTTTGAGTTCGAGCTCTGGAGGTGAAGGCGAGGTGTTGATAAGGATTATTCCATCGGGAGATCATGAGAACCAGACTCATCCGTCGGCCGGCGAGAATGGTGTTTCTGAGGATGTGATTCCTAGGGTTTCTGGTGATGTTGGGGTTGGAGATGATGGAGGGAGAGAGTATCGGGTTCGGGAGGTTGGTGGATCGCCAGCCTCTCAGTTCCCTTCAGTCGCCTCTGCTAATACGCAGAGCTTGGATGACGATGCGAACGTTGCGGATGCCAACAGTAGGGAGTCATCTTACCAGAGATATGATATTCAGCAGCTTGCGAGATGGGTTGAGCAGATACTACCTTTCTCGTTGCTTTTGTTGGTAGTGTTCATTCGGCAGCATTTGCAAGGTATTCCTATTACTAATAAAGAATTATATCTTCCATTATTAGAATTTATTATATGGAGATTATGCATGAAATTGATATCTTTGAAAAGCCTTTTTAAAGTTGAGAATGAGTGAATACGCTATAGTCTGTTTAAGACATGACAACATGATGAGGTTGTCTATCTCCGAATCTCACTTATCAATCAGGTTGTAAATGAACTGAGACAAGCCAAGTATTGCTTTGTTTCAAATCTTATCGAGTTCGAGCTGAGCTCGAGCATGAACAAAGTTCTAAAGTCTTGTTACGCTTGTTTATTATTTTTCTTATCAATTTTGAGTCATTATTTAGCTTTAAGAAAATCTAAATGATTATATATGTAGTACCAATCATTGACAATTATGGCCTAATTACTAGACATACTGGAAGAAATATCAATTTTAATAACAAATTGGTGTAATTCGTTACGCATTATTTAAGTTGTTTTATTAAGTTCAAATTTAAGCATCTAGGTATTTACTTGATATTTTCATCATATATGTAACAATAATAAGATTCTTACTTTTTATGGTTCATTTTATATGAGAATTTTTATATAAAAACGTAAATCAAGTCGTTAAAGAAGCAATTAAACTATCATTAAATGAGCATTTTATTGAATTCTTAGTAAGCAACTGTTTAAGAGAGAAACAAAAACTAACATAAATGACAAGCTAGTTGATGTTCAAGCTTGTTCATTTATATAATGAGCATTTACAATTTTATTCAATCTTTGTTCAATCATGTAAATAAACAAGCATAATTGAGCTTTATATGCATGGGTATCATCCATTTCATGTGGTGCACTTATTCACTTAGAGCCCGATGTATCCAGTTAAAATTGTGTTTTACGTTTTACGAATTCGATTGTTTCTTAACTAGGAAGGTATACATTTGTTGTATTCATGTACTATGAAAATGTAACATTGTATTTTGATCTTAAAGCTTGGTTCCATATTATCCCAGCATAATTATTTAGATTAAAATGGGTGTTCTGTTAAACAAACATGCTTTTCATACATATTTTGTGTGAGAAAATGGACTTCGAATCTTTTCTTTATTATGTTGAGCATTGGTGATTGTACCAAATCATTTTTATTTAGTTCTAATATACTTGCTAGAACATTCCCTTTTAGTTGTATTTTAAACATTTACATAGATCTGTGAATTACTTTACATTCTCCATTATTTTAAACATTTTTTTTTGTTTTAGTAGCTGTGAGGATAAAATTTGCCTTTTTAAAACTATCCTTTAGATGACTGCTTTATTTGTGCTTGATAAATACCATTTGATCTGGACTTTTATGGATAAATTCAACCTACAATCACCTCAACGTATGCTGGCCAAAGTATTCTATTGGTAGAGAAAAAATTCCTTGCTATTTTTTGCGTATCTTGTGTTTTATTCATAAATGATATGGTCTCTACACTGGTTACAGGATTCTTTGTCACTATCTGGATTGCAGCAGTCATGTTCAAATCAAATGACATATTGCGGAAGCAAACTGCTTTGAAGGTGCAATAATCTCTCTTGCATCATTTTGTTTTCTTTGGAAAATTTTAACAATTTAAAGTAGAGGCCTTTTTGTAGTTAATTATTGATATTATGAAAGCAAATTAAAATATCACTTAACTATTATGAATAATATGTCCTACTTTTCATTGGAATTAATGGTGATTGATGAAGTCTCAAGCATCCCACTGAATAGTCGGGGCAAAGTTGATTAAATTTTTTAAAAAATATCAATAGTGCTTTTGCAAAAAGAGTCATCATGTTCTTATACATATTAGTTGTGATATTACAAGCATTTCATTTCCTATGCTGAAAATCCCTGCTGTTAGATGTTCTTCATAGTCCTTATTTATGCATACAAAAATTATGTTGGATATATTATCGCTAGGGCTTTCTGGTATAAATTTAAGATAAATTGCATAAAATCACATACTCAATGGTCAAATGGTAAAAAAACCTTAATTAGTTAAATTATAATCGGTTTTGATGAAAATAAAAAATAACATACAATTTATCCACAAACATTAATTTAAAGTTCACTGCAACAAGTTTGTGTTTAATAAAAATCACAAGATGATTATGATTCACACAGTGAAATTTAGATTGTAACCAATTTGGTCATGTAGGGTCACCCACACAAATTATATTGAAGTGAACTAATAAAGAAATAAATCACTGAAGTGTTCATCCGTGCTCAGACCAACACAATAAGAAGACTTTTCTTTGGATTGGTAGTTACCACTTGCACCACACAAGGAGTTTACAGTCAATAAGCACACAATTTTGAGTGGAAAATTGAAATTTCACGGAGCAATTGACTGATTCGTACAAGCCTTGACATCCCCTTTTGTTATCATGAGAAAATCCAAAATTGGCTTTTTCCCAACATCAGAAATCTCTTAATATCATTGTCCCAAACCAAAGAGCCCAGTTTCAGCAAATCCCAAATTGATAAAATGTGAAGGCATTAACTTCCAAATTCTACTACAGTGCTGATTATACACAAGTCACGGCTCTAGCGAGTAGAATTTCTAATAAATAGAAATAAAGATTGAAGGTGTTCAACTAGTGACTGAAGCTACAGTCAATAAGGATCAACAACTCTGGTTATAATAGATTTTCATTGCAAATATGAATAATAGCCATTAGAATATCAACAATCCATTGAACCAATTATTGGAATTGAACTGGACCGACATCGAAGACAACCAGGAAAAAAAAAGAATAATAACACATGCATTTAGAGAACACAATTCACTCTTCATTGTGATAGTCACTGTTTAGCATCTTGACCTCAAAATAAATTATGGGCATTTACATAGCACACAATTCTTATGTATTTACATATCTCATTCCTAAATTTTTATATTTACACGCACAACACTCAAATTCTTAGCACACATAAAAAATATCACTATTACTATTTTTTAAAAGTGAAGTGCACATTGTCATGCATAGGTTTAAAGCACCAAAGTGTTATGTACGTAAATATAAAAGTTTTGCTGTGAGCTATATCAATACATAAGAATTGTTTGCCATGTATGTAAATTTCCCAATTAACTAATATAAAATTATATTTATAGATTTTTTTATATAAAAAAACAGCATAAGTAGCATCCAAAACTCAGCATATCATTGCACTCATCTCAATGCTTTTATACTCTGTTTCTGACCACATCAACTGTGATGTTTACATCAACTAATGAACTAGTTTTAAATTTTCACTCTATTGGAGCGACCATCACATTTTGATTTTGCTTGTAAAATCATAGCTTCATTTGTAAGGTTTTTTTATAAAGAACATAATGAAACCATCTCTGAAGTATTTGTTAGCCCTTCTTTTGCCTATCTTTAAAGACTTATTCAGATGATACTCAAACGCGTTCTCTGTTAAATGCTTTATTGAACTTGCAGGGAGAAAGGAGAATGTCAGTTCTTGTTGGAATAACAGTACTTTTCATGCTTCATGTCTTTGGTGTCTACTGGTGGTATAGGAATGATGACCTCATGAACCCACTGGTGCTGCTTCCTCCAAAGGAAATTCCACCATTCTGGCATGCTATATTTTTTATTTTAGTCAATGGTATACTCTCCACTTTTCTCCTTAGTTTGTGGACCTTGTATTTTGTTCCCTGAGTATTTATTTTTCTGTAATATGACGCATCTCGGCACCAAAATCAGCGAACAAAACACAACGAAATCACAATAGATGAGTGGAAAAACACAAATAATGGTTTGCTTTTACAACAATCAAAGGAAAAAAAAACAAGATACAAAGATGATCTACTTTTGAGAGGTAGATCGGCTCTCCCACACCCTAGACGTTGCTAGGAACAACGCCAAAAGTAAAAAAACACAGCGGCCACAAAATAATTCATGAAAATAAAATAAATCCTAGGTTCCCCCTTAAATAGAATCCTTATAAAACATTTGAAAACTTTCTTTCTAAACTTTCCTCCAGACTCCCCTCAATTTCTCCTCATTGAATATGTGATTATGGCCCGAGTAGACCCCACCCCCTCCTTTTCCTTCCTCTGCGCCTTGCCTGGGTTCCTCCCCTTTTTCCCGCAACAAAAGCCGGCCCGCCTGTGGGCCGGCTATGCTGCAATCGGCCGGTCCCTCATGAATCGGCTCGTCTGTGGGCGTAACATAATAATTTTTGTAGCTATTTGAGTGAATTTGAAGAGAGATGCTTTCTTTCAGTATAATGCACGAACCAAACTTGCTTATTTAGGTCGTTGATAGGAACTATTAGACAGGTTGAAAGCTCACACACGCACACACACGCACACACGCACAGACACATACACGTATTGAAATATTATTATGTTTTATGTGTGCGATGCATGTAGTGTAATAGCTTAAACTCTCATTCATCAAGATATTGTCCACGTTGGCCTAATGAGCTCACTGTTTTATCCCATCTGTGTAATTTCTTAAGAGATCACCCATCTTAATAGTGCTCTAGCATGAGCACACTTAACTTCAGAGTTAATGAATTTTCGATCATTATACTAAAAGGTGCTTCAATGTTTAAGAGTTCGGCTTCATTATACTCGAGGGATGTCACAATTTTACCCATTTAAGTAATAATATCATTGCCAGTTTTCTTAACTCAGAATTATCCTCTAGGCATATATGATTCTAGTGGTGGCCCTCTCGATTCAAAATGTGTCTCCTACTATGTATCATTTTGTCTCATCTAGGGTTTAAGAGGTGGCTCCCACGGCGTAGTACTATGTTATGTATGACACTTAGTTTCTATTTTCAAGTTGGTGTATTGTTGTGATATTATTTCTAACAGCCCAAACTCTAATCCATCATCATATTCAAAATGTGTCTCCCACTTTATATTCCATCAATGTACCTTTCTAGGAGGTCACCCATCCCAGGAGTGCTACCACATAAGCACATATAACTTTGGAGTTTTTGATAAAATTCTAACCGTTGTACCAAAATGTGTTTTGATGTTTAAGAGTTTAGCTTCATCTAATTAAAGAGGTTTCACATGTAATCTTTGCTTGGGCTGATGCATTGAAGGAACTATAGAAATTGGATATTATTGGATGGTCCGCGAACTAAACGAGTTTCATCTCACTCGGTTTTATGGTAATATGTTCACGTCCTATGGAACCGATGCTTTTGGAAATCATCTCACTTCAACAAATTCAAATAAAGAGTACTGTTCAACTCAAATCATTGTAGCTCTCATTTTCATTATCATTATCTCATCTTGTTTCAAAATCTTTTATACAAGTTTGAAATTATTTGCATTGTTAGGTTAAGCCTTTGGTTGTGCATTTCATGGTGTTAATGTGATCACAGATGTTGGATTTTATTATTTTGATGCAATAAATGTTGTTTTGTGCCTTTTTGCAGCTTAATATTTATTTTCAGAAACATCAGTAGCATTTTAATAGTTCCTTATTTTCAGATACTATGGTTCGACAGGCAGCTATGGTGATCAAATGCATACTTCTAATTTATTACAAGAACAGTCGTGGTCGTAGCTACCGTAAGCAGGTAACCTGCTTTTACATTGTTCTCAAGACTTTTGACATTTTAATCCATGAATTTTATCCTTCTAATTGGACCTTGGTTTCTACCTATCATCGTCTAGAATATGTTCACAAAATGGATAGTGTCAAAATAGTCCCTTGATTGTTTTCATGGTCTATTTTAGACGGAGTTTATAAATTGTCAATTTAGTTCTCGGATTCTTTAAATTCAGGCTAAAATAGTCCTCCGTTGAGATTATTTCAGTCCATATTAAAAGAATCCGGGGACTAATTTAACAATTTATTGCCTCTGAAGATTAAAATGACCTTCTGCGAAGAGTCCGTGGAGTATTTTTGACATCTTTCTCTTCCCAAAATGATGTCAAGGCTCTTCTGATATAGAATTATTTGTGCTCTAAGTAAATAATGGCCTGTAGTAAAGCAAAAATTATAGTTCTATTCATATTGTGACTTGGAAGTTCAGTTTCATTTGCCTATCTTCGCATATTGTTGACTTGCATCGTTGTAAGAAATGACAGCTATCAGCTGATGATAAAGCAATTATGCATGAAAGCTCTCTTAATTGACGACTAAATACTCAAAATTAATTCATGAATACTCATGGAACCTTAGTTGATTTACTTCAGCCTTGTTTTCCTTTTAAGAGTTATATTGTTGAGCCCTCAATTTATTCATCGTGCGTTTAACTTTGGCATTCGTTTAACAGATTCGCATATGCTATTTGAGATTTGGGTGCGGAGAGGCGAACATATTCATGCTTGTGGGATTTATTTTTTACGAGTGGAATAAGTTTTTAATGTAGAGGTTTATCACACCAAAGTATCATGCATGTAAATATGAAAGTTTAGGTGTTAAATAAATACATAAGAATTGTGATATGTATGTAAATTTCCTTAAAAATATTGTATTTTTGTATGCTGTGTTTTTATTACTATTCTTTTTTTTCTGCCTTTTGCTTTTGCGTAGATTTTTCCTATTCCCCAACATGATATACCATAAATAACCATTGCATTAGGTACAATATTTCCATCTTGGCAATAAGTTGAATCTCTATTTTGCTTTCAGGGTCAAATGCTGACGCTTGTGGAATATTTTCTCCTCTTATATCGCGCATTATTGCCAACACCTGTTTGGTACAGATTCTTCCTGAACAAAGAATATGGAAGCTTCTTTTCCTCTCTTACTACTGGACTATACTTAACTTTCAAGTTGACATCTGTTGTGGAGAAGGTAATTAATACTGTTTCCATTTTAATTCATGAAGACTTACATACATACCACTCAATTTTTACGAAATATATGCCACCTTATCTATGCACGAAAGAGTGTATTTCACTTTTTAAAAATTAAATTAGTGGTACTTTTGATCAGATATTAAAGACTTGGTTGGTATAAATGTAAAGAAACAAGCTTTAGGTGTTTTACATATGTAAATACATAATAATTGTATGTTATGCACGTTAACGCCCCTTTAAATCATTCTAATTTGTACCTAGTAAATTAAAATTTTCAACCTGCTGTATTGATTGTGATTATCAGTTGGGGGAGCCAATTTTAATCTCCTTCGAATTGTGGGCCCCGCAGGTTCGATCTTTCTGTGCTGCATTGAAGGACCTGTCCTGTAAAGAGGTGCATTATGGCTCAAACGCAACAGCTGAACAGGTTGACAATCTCCCTTTAAACTAGTATAAAAGAATTCTTATGCCAGAAAAATCTTTAATTTTGTCACAGATTTATCATATGTATGATAAGTTCAATATAAACATAGATTTTCTCCTTAACTTTATCCAAATCAGAACTTTTATGCCACTCCCATAGAAAAAAATTAAGTTCCCTGTACCAACAAGTTATGTGGACAATCAATAAACTCAATAATTACATATGATATATTAATAATAACTTTTAATATGCTCAACATATTTTTTTCTCTTCAATGTTGTACAAATCAGCACTTTCATGGTACTCTGGGAAAAAAAAGAGGTCTAGAGATAGGATGGGTGAATTTGCTTCAAGATTAGTGTAATATATATGATCAATCAAAAATTACAATGTACTCATCAAAATTCCAACTAATTTAATATCCATATCAAAATTTTATCATGATATCTTGATTGGAAATTCTTCCATGTTCTTTTTGTGGTACAACCTACATAGAGATCCTTTATAGATATAATTTTTTTTTTAATTAATTGCCTTATTCAATAAATACCTTCTCTTGCTGAGGTTTCTTATCTAAGCCCACAATCATTGTCATAATTAGTAAAATGATCAAACAATGTGGAGCTTCTTATGGTGCAGGTGATTGCAGCTGGTGATCTGTGTGCTATATGCCAAGAGAAGATGCATGTGCCCATCCTCCTTCGCTGTAAGCACATCTTCTGCGAAGATTGTGTTTCTGAATGGTGAGATCTAAACTTCCCATCCATCCATCTAATACTAATAATAATACGAGGCATTGCCAGGAATACCAGTGTTCACATATCTAAAACCTAATCATATAAAAAATAACACTATTTTTAAAGGAGTTTTTCACGTAAATTAGGATAACCAAATATTTTATTTCAATACCACCAAATAAGGAAACTCTAACACATAAGCACCTAAAATTCGAGAGGCAGGCGATCTCTCCCTAACCTTAATTCTAACACCTATAATTGGAGAGGAGGGACTCCCCTAAGCTCTAATCCTAACACCTATATTGGAGAGGTGGGTAAGCTCTTCCAAGATTCAAAACAACAATCAGCCCATGCATAACTTAACACTAAACATAATATACCCTATTTATATCCCGCAATAATAAAAAACAAATGACTAAATTGCCTTTAGCCCGGTGCATTATGTATATAAGTATTCTCATTTTATTTCTATTAATGGTAAAATTGTTTTTTTTTTTTGACTTTTTTTATTATAATTTGTATAGGTTTGATAGAGAGCGCACATGCCCATTGTGTAGGGCTCTAGTGAAACCAACAGGTCTTCGTTCCTTTGGAGATGGTTCTACAAGTTTGTTTTTCCAACTGTTTTAATAATTTTTTGCACAGTAATGCTATACTTTTATTTTAAACATTAGAGCTGAATGAAACTGTGTGTTCCATCCCCATCCCATCCCTTTATCTCATATCCCCTCTTTGATCAATATATAAGTTTTTTTTTTTTTTTTAAGTTATTTTAATCTGCTTTTAAAATGAGAGTAAAATATAAATGTTTGATGGATTGTTATTATTATTATAAAATAATTTCATAATTATAAAAAATTATTTTAATATCGGTGATGCTCTTGATTGGTCGGCTTGAACTCGTGACTCTTTTGTTAGTAATTAATTTCGTGAGTCCCTCGTGCTCACTGGTTCGAGCCCGCCTGAGTGCATTTGCCTGCAACATGGGATTGAGTGGTTAAACACATGAGATTGGTTGGGGGCTCGTATTATAGCCCCGGTCAATTTTTGTTTATATATATATATATATATATATATATATATATATATATATATATATAGAGAGAGAGAGAGAGAGAGAGAGAGAGAGAGAGAGAGAGAGAGATAGTCGTCTGTCAAATAAATTTTTCTTCAAAATCAAAATGTTTTGTGATATGAAAGTTTTATTTATTTACTTATTTATTATATGACGAATCAAATATGGAAGTGATTTGGATATTAAATAACCTAATGTACGGCTTGGTGTGTATGTGTGTGTATATATATATATACATGCAGGCCAACAATACTGTTATTTATGGCATATTCGAGAAAATGAAGTGTTGCTGAAGCATACAGTGTTAAAATCATCCAACATCTTTCGGACAACTGGTCGTCATTCGTTGAACTTAATTCATTTATATTTTTCTATCCCAATTCTTTAAATTTTAAATAAACAATAAATTCATTATTTACAATTTCAAATTGATTACTAATCTCAGCAGTTCTTTCCCTACGCCATTATCCATTGGGTGATTGGGTCTCCCTCAGACTTTGATTATTTCTTTTTGGGAAAAATGAGCCGAAGAAGTAATATTAAGAATTTAAAATCACGTAGCTCATGATAAAAAAATATATCTCAACTACTTTGTGATGGGTATATGCACAAAATTCTTATATATTTATCATCGAACATTTAAACTTCTTATGTTCACCTGCATAACATACATAACACCCATATTTTTAACACAAACTATCACTCTTAATAAAAGAAAAAATGTTGATAAACATTATCGTTCGTAAGTTTATAACATGGTATTAGATATGTATGATTATGTAATATGAAATATAAAATTTTATTTTAAAGCATTTTTAATTAGCTCACAATTTGTGTATTTACATGACTCACATCTAAATTATCTACTAATTTTTGAAGAATAGTGCTGCTTTTGGTTAGATATTATATGAGTGTTATGCGTGTACATCCAAAAATAGCGTGGAAGTACAAGACAATCTGACATGCCCGATTAGGAGAGATAAAATAAATAATATTTCTCTAAGGAAAAATCACAAGTACTCATATAATCAATCAATTGAAGAAGCGCTAGTCGTCCGACAACCAGTCAGCCAAAAGACTGATGACCGGCCAAAGGTCTACCGCGGCCAACTGAAAACAAACATTTACCCAATGACCAAATGTCTAGTACCCCCAACAATCTCACAAGTATCAATGTGAGGCTCTCTCAACATATGATATTCTCTCAACACTTCCCCTAAATATCACCAATGAATAAGCAAGCTGACCGGCTGCACCATGGCCGATCCACTACCACTCTCAAAGCTGAACGACTTCCCAGAGCGAAAACCGGCCAGAATCCAGATAAAATAGTCAATTGACACCAGTGCAGATTACCGACTCAAGGACCTACTGGCAGGAAGGTGCATACACACTAAATGACACCAAAATAGGTTATAAATTCAAAAAGGCATCATCGAGGACAATAATGTCATGTAACCCTCATATTAAAGCAGGGACAAATATACAATTTTTCACTTTACGATCATATATCTTCTATAAATAGGGGTCTGATGCATATAAAAAAGGCTTTTGGCTTTTGTCTCTAGACTCATACTCTGTAAGGAGATCTCTCATCTTCTCTTTTATAACCCTCAAATTACAATATATAAAATGGGTCATAAAGCCTAGGAACACATCAGTTTGATTCTACGGGGCAAGTCTATTTGTTCTCCTTTACTTCTTTCTATTTCTCAACAATCTCATAAGTATTAACATGAGACTCTCTCAACACTTTCTCGAGCAAGTCAACCGACCACGCTATGACAGACCAACTACCTCTATCAAAGTTGACCGGTGTATAGTTAAAATGACCAACACGGACGACCAACTCTAGGATTTGCTAACACAAAGGTCCAAATACATTAAAAGATGCCAATAATAATTATAAGTATAAAAAAACATGACAAAAGACAATAATCTTCTGTAAACCCCTGTTCAAGCAGGGGCAGTTATGTAAATTTTCACTATAATCCTATAGTTTCTGTAAATAGGGGTCTAATGCGTGCAAAAGGTGCATTTAGCTTTTTTCTCTAAACTCATACTATTTAAGAAGATATCTATAATATATAAAATTGGTCACAAAGCCCGTAAATACCCCAGTTTACCCCTACGAGATAAGTTTATGTGTGCCTTTTTATTTCTTTTCCTTTCTCTCTCCATTTCTACCTCTAGGCAACCACCATTTGATCCTGAGGCATGCTTCACATGATAAATTTGAATTCAACATGTAATATGAAAGTTTAGGTGAAAGATATGTAAATACATAAGAAATGTGTGCCATGTATTGTAAATGCTTCTAATATTGTTTAAACGATTTAAAGAGTCAAGTTGGGGTTAGCTTAAACTTCACATGTTAGCTCATCAATAGCTTGCAAGCCACTTATCGAGCCAATCCCGTGTTAAATCACGAGTCCGCTTGACTCAACTACACCCCAAGTTCACAACAATCACCATGAAAGAAGCAAAATACGTGAAATTCATCTTAGCTTATTGATTGAGAGCTTAGGCTCTCAACGCTTAGGTCATACATTAAGATCTTGCCTGTGCAGCGCAAGTGAACTTACAACTAAATATGCTCAAATGTCTCCAAAAAAAAAAAAGAAAAAAAAAAAGAAAAAAAAAAAAGAAAAACAGAAGGGCAAAATACTTCACCAGTACTTCTTCAGATTCATTGCGGGATATCAAAGCTTAGATTTTGGTTGATAAATATTTTGTAGCACTATCATGACTTTTCCGATGGCCTTCCTGTCTCTAATGGCAGCAAAAGCAAGATTTGCCTGTAAAAAAAAAAAATAATAATAGTAATAATAAAGTAAGAGAAATGATTACTTAATTTTTATTTTTCTATTTTTCCTCCTTGAGAACTTTGTTACTGTATAGGTGTCTAAAGTATCATATGATTTTGTAATCAAAATTTAATTAGAATAAATTTCTAAATTGTTAATTTTATTTTGAGATGCGACTGATATATGAATACCCATTGATAACTGAAATAAAAGTTGGAGAAAGTAAAACATGTCAACTGTTCTACAAGCAAAGAAAATAGTGATACACGCAGTTAAACTATGAAGCAATGCACTATATGTTAATGAAAACTTAAGATACAGACCACTAAGACAATAATACTAGGAAAACTTGACTTCTATATAACACAAAATGCTCAAAATTAGAGATGCAAGCTCACAAAATAAGCTAAACTTCATTCGGATCAAAACACCCCAAGAGCTCGAATGAACACGTTGAGCATTAGACAAGCAAGATTGCTCGACCTTTAAATCGTTGTCTAAATCCTAAACCTGGAAAAGCATTAAACATCATATTACTAGTTCAAACATTAATCAAAATTTATTCTGAACCTGATCGAAATATATACAGGTTATGATTGAACAATGCTAGAAGATTATTCAAGTCTTATTCATATTTTCGAAGAAGGTATGAATAATGATCAAAGAATATTTGGTTATAGTTCGAAAATATTTGATCATGGTCCAAACAACATTTGATAAATATTATAAGTTCGTTCAAACAGGTTCCAACAAGATGGGGAAGTTCGATCTAGGTTTGAGAAAAGTTTAAGCAAAATGAAACAAAATTAAATCAATGTTTAAAAAGTGTTCAAGATCAAATATTATTCAAATAGAGTATAAATGTGATTAAAAATGAATATATTATACTCGCCATCCCTTTTGAAATTAACTCATTTAAACTGTCTTGTTATATATGCAAATGTCTGCTTTAATTATATTTGTATAGAGATTTGGTCTCAAATAGAGCTGAAAGAGTGATGGGGAAAATTATTACACAAAATTTAAGGTTAATGACATCATTGTTTTGAACATGCATTACTAAATTTTTTTAAAAATCAGTATTTGAAAGTGTTGTTAAATATCAATGTATCTGTGAGTCTATAAATTATATAATTTTGTTAGCCAAAATTTTAAAATAATTTTGATTACTTCATTAATTTTCAACAATATAAATTAAACTCAACTCTACAAATTAAACATATCAATTATTACTTGATGAAATGGTTGGAATTGAGATGGTCTTGAAAAGTGCCTTTGTGGAGCTATTAACCATAAATTTGGACTCTTTATAGTGATATTATTAGATAATAACCGTCTATGCCATTATTACTTATTATTTGATTGTATTTCCTGATTATGTTTTTTCTTTTTCAATTTATTCCGTTTTATTTTCTTTCCCAGTTAATTTACTCTGTTTTTATTGCTTTCAATTATTATCTTTATTATAATTGAGTTTAAATACATCTCCTCCTATTAATGAAAGTAAGCAAGTCTATTCCAAATCTCAACATGGTATTAGAGTCTTAACTCAAGATCCAGCAGCCCTGGCTTTCTAAGCTGGTTCCAGCAGCCGCCGCCACCACCTACTTCTCCTAGCCGACGACCTCCTCTGCCGGGTCCAACGAATTGCAGGAATCCTGCGGTTCAAGCAGCCTTTGACCCAAGGTTCATGTTCCCTGCATTTATTTTCAATTCCAGAAGAAATCTAACCCGGTTCCTGTCCATCAAGAATCTCCCAGCAGTTTCTTAGTTTTCAATCCAGAAGGAATCTTCCTATTCCCTGTAGGTTCCTGCCCGTCTCATCAAAGGGTCCCTACAGTTTGTCGTGATTCATTGAAGGTTCCCTGTTGTCATGTGGCGCATTCCTAAAGGAAGAATTCCTGCTGCCGCTGTTCTAATATACTACAGGAATCATTGAAGGTTCCCAAATTTCTTCTGCTGCCGCTGTTCTACAGGAAGAATTCCTGCAGTTGTCCTGCTACCTGCATTCCTACGAGTTGTATATGTTTGTCATGATTCTAACAAAATTCATTGATGGCTCATAACCTCAACACATCCTTTGGCTCAGTCAGAATTATGGCTGATTCTTTCAATGAATCACTCTCAGAATGCGTTCTTGGCTTCACCGGAGGATCGACTGCAAACCCTGCTCACTTCCAGACTGGAGGATTGGAAGCCAACATGAATTTCTCGATCACAACTCATAAGTAGAACAACAGTAACTTCCTTCAATGATCCCAAGCAGTATCCTTGTTGTTCAAAGGACATGGGAAGTTCGGTCATCTCACAATTATGATTCGTGAGCCTCCAAAGACTGACCCGACAAATAAAGCTTGAGAAGTGAAAAACTTCATGGTCATGTCATGACTGATCAACTCCATGAAAACTTTAATTAATCGTTCATACATGTTCCTCCCTTCAGCTAGTGCTCTCTGGACAGCTGTCCGTGATACCTACTCAGAAGTAGGAAATTCTGACCAACTCTACGAGGTATATAAGAAAATCCAAGAGGCAAAACAGGGGTCAAGAACCGTGACCCAATAATATAATGACCTGATTGTATTATGGATGTAATATGACATGTACTACGAGTACACTTGGGAGTCTTCGACCGACTTATCCATCTTCCAGAAGATCGTAGAAAACGATTGTATGATCAAATTCCTTGTTGACCTTAACAAAGACATTGATGAAGTGCGGGGTCGTATTCTTGGTCGGAATCCTCTTCCTTCTGCTCGAGTTGCTTTTACTGAAATTTGTGGGAAGAGAGCAGGAGATCTATCATGCTCGACACTTCTACTCATTCAACTGAGTCGTTAGCTTTGATCTTAAATAATGCTCAGCCCTTACTGTCACAAACCTAACACACTTGAGAAAAGTGTTGAAAACTTCATGGTGAGCCAACATATAAACCTTCAACTAAATCTTCTGCTGCCAAGAGACTCACGGTGACAGCCGAACCAGGCACGACTCAACCAACTTATACCCGAAACATCCCGGAATCCTCTGAATCCATAAAAACTAGATGGAGCAATTAATTGAGTTTCTTGGAGCCAATCAAGTCTCTGCGGGTCTATCAACCTCCCACGTCCGACAAGATATTATTCCTATGACCCTCACAACTTATTCATGTTCTAGTCCACGGATTATTGATTCAGGTGCCACGAATTACATGACTGGCTTGTCGCAAGCTTTCTCGACGTACAAACCATGCTCTAGAAAAAATATCGTTAGAATTACTGATGGATCTTGTAGCTCCATTGTTGGTAAAGGATCAATTATACTAACGACCGATCCCAATAATATAATGACCTGATTGCATTATAGATGTAATATGACATGTACTATGACTACACTTGGGAGTCTCCAACCGACTTATCCATCTTCCAGAAGATCGTAGAAAAGAATTGTATGAACAAATTCCTTGCTGATCTTAATAAAGACATTGATGAAGTACGGGGTCGTATTCTTGGTCGGGATCCTCTTCCTTTTACTCGAGCTGCTTTTAGTGAAATTTGCGGGAAGAAAGCGGGAGACGTGTCATGCTCGACACTTCTACTCATTCAGCTGAGTTGTTAGCCTTGATCATAAATAGTGCTCAGCCCTTACTGTCACAAACCCAACACACTCGAGACAAGTGTTGGAAACTTCACAGTAAGCCAACATATAAACCTTCGACTAAATCCTCTGCTGCCAAGAGACTCACGATGAAAGCCGAACTAGGCACGACTCAACCAACTTATACCCGAAACATCCCGGAATCCTCCGAATTCCTAAAAACTAGATGGAGCAATTAATCGAGTTTCTTGGAGCCAATCAAGTCTCTACGGGTCTATCGACCTCCCACATCCAACAAGGTATTCCTCCTATGACTCTCACAGCTTATTCCTATTCTAGTCCACAGACTACTGATTCAGGTGCCACGAATTACATGACTGACTTGTCACAAGCTTTCTCGACTTACTAACCGTGCTATGGAAAAAATATCGTTAGAATTACTGATGGATCATGTAGCTCCATTGTTGGTAAAGGGTCAATTATACTAACGACCGATCTAACTCTGGAATTTATTTTACATGTTCTCCGACTGTAATGCAACTTATTATTAGTCAGCAAACTGCCAAGTGATATTGATTGTATTGCTAATTTCTCGTCTGATGGTTGTGCTTTTTAGGATCGTTGTTCGGGCAGGATAATTATAATTGCTAAGAGGGTAGATAGACTCTACAACTTCTAAGAAGACAACACGGAGAGTGAAGGCACGATACTCAAAAGTTGTAGCCTATCTCGAGTCATTAAATATCTCATTATGTTATTATATTATCGTTTAAGTCATCCTAGTTTTCAATATTTCAAACATTTGTATCCTCTGGTGTTTTCTAATAAAAATATTTCTAACTTTAATTGTGATATATGTCAATTAGTCAAACATCACGGGTCCATTACCCACCTCACACTTTAACCTTCCGCTCATTTCTCCCTCATTCACAGTGACATAAGGGTCATTCTCGCACTCTCGGCTACACCAATAAATGGTGGGTCTACATTTTAAAATACAAATCGAAAAATGTTGCGACCTTCCAAAACGTTTAAACCTTTAACATAATTCAATTCAAACTCCTATTCAGGTCCTTCAGACCGACAATGACCGTGAGTATTTCAACTATAATTTGAGTGAATGCTTGATAAGTAAAGATATCCTCCACCAAAGTTCTTGCACAGACACTCCTCAATAAAATGAGGTTTCAAAGAGAAAAAAATTGTCATATCCTTGATGTTGCTCGCTCCATCATGTTTTAATCAAATGCCCTAAAAAGATTTTTGAACGATGTCATTCCAACTACCACCTATCTCATAAATAGATTCCCCTCCAAAATTCACAAATTTCAAATCCCCTTAACCATCCTGATGTCATACTGCACTACCAATTAGATATTCTCTATTTTAGATCCCAAAATTTTTGGATAAACTGCCTTTGTTCGAAACATTGCCCCTACTCGGAATAAATTTAATCCCAGATTCATAAAATATATCTTCCTTGGATACTACACAAGTAAAAAGAGGTATCGATGCCTTGATCCGACCACAAACTAAATACATGTGAGTGATGATGTCTCATTCTTTGAAAATGTTCCCTATTTTTCTAGCTCATCCTCTAGTGAGGGGGAGCTTGAGTTCCCCAACACTGTCCCTTATCCTACTCTTATGGATGGTCCTCCCATTGTTCCCACCACTGAGAAGTCCCCTGTCCCATAGAGTTCACCATCTCCTCCTCCCACTGTCTGTGCCTGCAATCGGCGCACCCGTCACAATGCTCCAACTCAGAGCCCGCTACCTCATTACAAGACGTTGACTCCACCCCGGGCGACGTCCTATGCATTACCCCTCCTATGAATGAGGAGATGAATTCTCCGAATAAGGTACGCAACTAGACATGCTCCCTCTATTCAACAGCAAAATATGCGTCTTTTCACGGTTTATCGCCAACCTACAGAGTATTTATTAATACCCTGGCAGACCATCAAATCCCTGATACTATTGAGGTTGCTCTTGTTGATCCAACCTAGAAAACAACAAGTTCAACTTCGATGGATCCTTTGAACGCAACAAGGCAAGATTGATCTTCAAAGGATCTACAAAGTTGACTATGACGAGTCATTTGCTCCAATAACTTAGTTAAACACTATTCGAGTCCTGTTGTCACTTGCGATGAATATGAATATTCTAACATAGATGTCAATAATGCGATGAATATGAATGATGAGCTGATAGAAGTATACATGTTTCTCACTACGGATTTTGATTCTACTGTCTCCAGAAGACAAGTGTGCAGACTACCAAATTCTCTTTATGGACTAAAACCGTCCCTAATGGCCCGATTTTGCAAGTTCATAACGGTGTTCGCGAGCCATGGTTTTACTTAGGCTCAATCAGATCACACCCAGCTCTTTTGACACTCCTCCAATGGCTAAGTAGCTATCCTTATTATATATGTTGACGATATTGTTCTTACAGGGAACGATCTCCCAATATTGAAGTCCTTAAAAAACATTTTTGCTTCATCATTCAAGATGAAAGATTTGAGATCTCTTAGATACTTCTTAGGCATGAAAGTGGCCCAGTTTCCTCGAGGAATTTGCTTGTCTCAGTGTAAATATGTGATTGATCTCCTGACAAAGAAAAATATTCTTCTGTGAAAATCTGTTGTCGTTCTTATGGATCACAATTAAAAATTACCTGACATTCCTTGTTGTACCTGTCACCAAAACTCATTATCAGCGCCTTGTGGGAAACTCATCTATCGAGCTCATACTCGTCCCGACATATCCTAAACAGATACGTCGAGCTCAGATTTGTTCTTTTCCCGCCACACCTCTCGATCCACTATTGTTTATACAAATGTCGATTGGATCGGATCAGTTCATAATCGGCGTTCCATCTAGGGGTATTACTCATTCGTATGGAGCAATCTGTCATGTGAAAAAGCGAAAGACAATGTGATCGCCCAATACAGTGCTGAAGCAAAATTCAGATCCAGACCCTTAGGAATCTGTGAAGCTCTCTAGTTACGCATCATGCTCAGTGAACTTTGTATGTCAATCTCAGTCCCACTGCAGTTATTTTGTGATAATAAGGCCGCCATTAACATTGCGCATAACCCAGTCCGGTATGACTGTACCAAATATATGGAGATTGACAGGCGCTTCATTAAGGAAAATATTGAATCCGGGGAGATCCGTGTTCCATATGGGTCATCCGGTAGTCAAATTGTGGACATCTTCACCAAGAATTTGCCTCGCCCTTTATTCGATGACTTTAAATCCAAGTTGAACATAATTGACATCTATACTTCAATTTGAGGGAGAGTATTATAACGGCCTATGTCATTATTACATATTATTTGATTTTATTCCCTGATTATGTATTTTCTTTTTTACTTTATTCTATTTCATTTTTTTTTTCTAATTATTTTATTATGTTTTTATTGATTTTTATTATTATGCCTATTGTAATTGGGTTTAAATACCTTTCATCATATCAATGAAGGTAAGTTGCTCTACTCCAAATCTCTACAAATATAAATGTGATCAAATGTGAGGAATTTATAGGGATACAATGAGATATCTTGAGCACTATAATGAACGAAAAATTATTAGTTTCATCAGTAACAAGTAACGAAACATTCGTCTGAGACATGAGAGACAATTCAATTTTACTTTGCTACAAATATTGTGATTATATTTAGTTGTATCAATACGTTTAGCTTTTTGTGTTATATTTATTGTAATTGTACTCGTATTATTATTAGAAGAACGCTGCAATTGTTTTGACTTAAAGGTAATGCTTCTCATTCTGATTTTATAAATATTATCTAATCAGGTAAGGCTTCTAATTATGATATGTTATAGCTATGGTATTATGCCCTATTTGAATCTTGTTCTACACATATGCAAACCCAACTTTGAATCAGAACATACGCTTTGAATATGATACAAATAATGTTCGAATATAACTCAAATTTTTCTAGTATATGGTCTCAATCTTGATCAAAGTAGTTTGAATCACTTTCATATCGATTTTGGTCACTAAACTTAAAAAAGTAGCCAGCCGTAAAAAACCAGGAGTATTTTGGTTTGCAAGGAGCTTTCAAATATATTTTTCAAATAAATAAATAGTAAGTATAATTTTCCAATTTCTGCTGGTATAGGGCATATAAAGTCAAATTTCACTAAACCTATGAGGACAATATGTCCTAAATTTATTTGAGGAATGCCTCAAAAAGCACATTCATGATCATGATCGCCTCATTAAAATTTGTAAATCAAGAAAAAGTCTCTATTGAGGGCAGAGACTTATTTTTCAATAAGAAAATAGAATAACATATAAATTTTTAGCATTAACATTCATGCATCTTTTATGAGCAAACAAAATTGGCCTGTATCTGACAAAAATTCTCAAACTACAGCACAAAACTTCATATCAAAACTACAATACTTCAATTTAGAAAGGGGAGCACTTTTCGCAACAAGACTAAAAGAGCGGATAAAAAACATTATAAATAAAAATTATGCAAAAAAAAAACATAATATACTAAAAAATTTTGAACTTATGTTGAAATGACAATAATATAAAAAATTTTAAATCTCATCCTGACCCAACTTTTAAAAAAAATAGCTTATAATTTTAGCATCTTATGTGATACTTAACGGAAATAAATAAAAAAATATGATTCATAAAAAGTAATCCCATATGATTGAGGCATGACTAATGGGGTTTTGAGAAATTCCAATAAATTTTCTATTAATTCTTTGTAAAAGTTTGACTTCTTTTTACTAGTCATAAAAGACTAGGGATTGTTATAATTGTTTGACCTAATTTCAACGAAAGATAAATTACCTCTGATAGACCGTAGGAATGAGAAATTTGAATCTTAATCAAACCCTTCGATAGCCAAGAAAGCAGCTCCTTCAGAGAGTCTTCAAGAATTTTGGGCTGATGTATTCTATGGCTACCCCAATAAAGTCCATGAACAGTCCAGTTCTGAGAATCAACATCAAATATTCATAAAATGTAAGGATATTTTGAAGAATAACACACACACACACACACACACACACACACACACACACACACACACACACACACACACACACACACACACACACACACACACAAAATTTAGGAAAAAAATTATGGCTTTTATTGTAAAGACATGAAGCATATTTTATTCCATTCCTAAGGACAATTTAACAATCTTCAAAATCAGAGATTTTATAAAAAAATATGGACTGATATGAAATTTCAGTAAAAACCTAAGTTCCCGGTTCAAAAATAGAGCATTTGTTTGATTCTTACTCTTCCAGGTAACTTGATTACCTCCTATAAAAATATAATTCCATAAGTTGACTTTCTGTCAGCAGTAAATTCATCAAAAATTGGCATCAACAATGTTGCAATATCAGTGCTAAGTCCGAACATACAAACCTGTTCTTAGAGCCTTCTTGATATGTTTGAGAAAGCTAAGAACAATATCCCATTGCTTTGTTTTGGTTAATACTTATTTATAAGTGTAAATGATGTATACAATAGAAAGAAAATAAAGAAGAAAAAATTATATTTCATGGCGATAGATGTATATATATTTTTTTTCCAAACTATATTCTAGCCTTATATAATGATTTACTAATTAATATCATATGCTAACAGTACCAATGGAACATGAGGACAAAAGAAAGAAGATTTGTGTAATAGTACAACAAATGGCCATAAGATGTTATAAGTTAGCCATACTAAGAAACTCTTACTATAAATTGAATATAGAGACATTTACATACACACCAAACAATTCTTGTGTATTTACATATCTAGCATCTAAAAATTCATATTTACGTCCATACGACTCAAATCTTTAACATTACATAAAAAAATATCATCATCTCTATCATTTTAAAAGTAAAATACACATTTTAATACATAGATTTATGACAGGTGTTATAAGTGTAAAACTAAAACTTTGTGTGCTAGATATTGTGTGGTATGAATAAAAATTTCCCTTGAATATATTATAATGAAACTAAAAATGCGGACATAAATTGAATCTAATATGTTCTTCAAGAAATAAAATTACGTTTTTGGTGCAATCAAGTTGGGCTAGACCACCTTAACAAGGGCGATGTTTGCAGGTATAACTGGTACTTCACCGCTAGCAAATCCTATAACCAGGATTTGCGCTCCCCAGTTTAGAAGCTTCATGCATTCCTTCGTAAGTTTGCCTCCGACTGGATCATAAAGAACATCAACTCCTCTAAGCCCTCGAGCCTTTAAATACCGTCGCACAGATTCTATTACATTATCATTCGTGATGTCGACAACATGATCAACCCCCATAGACTGCAACAACTTCACTTTTTCGCTCCCCCTTGAAGTTATAATGGTTCTTATATTACTCAATTCCCATTTCCATTATTAAAAATTACAAAAAAAAAAATACAAGCATTCCGCATACCTAGCAACAGCAATGACCACAGCACCACAAACCTTCCCAATCTGTACTGCTGAAAGCCCAACACCACCAGCAGCACCAAGAACAAGCAATACCTGAAATTTATGTAATCTTTCTGAGAAACAGAAATTACAGAAATGCACAACGCGTAACATGAATAATATAGCATAATCAAAACAAAACAATATTCTAAAATTTATTTTCTAAAAAATTGACCCAACTAGTGATCGAAGTTTACATCAGCCGCAACTTGGAAGACATTTATGCGAGTGGAAGTATTGCAAATTTATGTGAGGCCACTTTAAAGACAAGTTTTCAAAGTTCAAGCCTATAAAGGCCTTCTTTCAAGAACGGTTGCTCTAATTTAAAGAGATCTTCTCCACATCTCTTTATTAGTTTTCTGGAACATAATTAATCTAATTTATAGCTCTTCCCAGTTTGTAACCCTCCATATTCAAATAGTACAATTATGTGTACCTGCATGCTTTAAATTTAATGTTTCCTTGCCATATCTATATGTGGTGTAAGTTTAGTTTCTCCTAGATTAAACTATAGCTTTCTTTGGCGCTACCAAAACAACGATTCGAGCTTTCTGTTACAGCAAAAGCAATGGTAGTTAAATTATTTGGCGCTTCAAGAGCTAAATTTTAACCCATAACTGTGTTTTATCTCAATGCATAAGGTTTTAAGTAATATAATTCTACAATATGAACCAATTGGAATAGCCCTTGATTATGAATATCTAGCCTGCCGACTTTATGCAGAAACCCAGATAGTTTATTTTTTTTATAATCTGACCAGAAAATCTGAGATCAAATGTAAATCTTAAAACTTGCAAGCATCTATGAACTAATAAATGTTTGTAATCTCATAATCCACACTCCCTTTAGATGCTGATAATTCAAGATAAAGCTCTTTCCACAATTATGAGTATATTCAAGGAACAAATGTACTAATGTTCCCTTATCGTAACTAAGGTATCGCCGATACCATGAAATGAGGAAAGATTCCGTACATATATTTCACCTAATATGAGAAGCAACAGTCGCTTCAAACAAAATCATGAGCTTATAGTTCAAAAATCACACATATACATACCAGTTACACAAATTTTATTTCAAAACAACTGGTAAACTGATTTGCCTTGTTGCAATATTCTGATTATCAAATTATCAACAATAAAAGTATGCAGTTTTCCTTAATAATATAAAATAGACAAGTGAATATAAAACAACTCCCGGCGAATTAAAGAAGAACAATGCTACACTCTCCTAAAAAATACATAAAAGCTAAGTCAGTCTATTGATTAATTAAATGGATTAATAAAAATTTTCCAAAAGACACTTTCTCACTTCGTTTATGCCGCCGAAAAAAGTGGACTCCAAATTTTTTAGAGGCTTTTACATACATGACCACCCAATTCTTATGTATTTACATAACTAAATCCAAAACTGTATCTTTTACATTTATACCACCAAATCTTTCATATCACAACAAAAATATCATTATTTTATAATCTAAAAGGTGAAATACTGCTTTTCATGCATAGGCAAATTTGGCATATATGTAAACATTAAAGTTTAGGTGTTAGATATGTAAAAACATAAGAATTAAGTGCTATGCATGTAAATCTACATTTTTATTTTTCTGTTTGTGTGTTGTAAACTTTATTGCAGAGCGTAGCAAAACTCTTATAGACTACAATACTTTATCAAATGTGGATGTTGAGAATTGAACCTTATTTAGGCTCCTATCGGTAAAAAAAGAACAATGAAGAAGTCTATGGATTTATTTTTAAAACATTGTAATAACCTATTTAAGCCCATCTTATGAATGTTCAAAGTAGGTTTTGAACAATCTTTCTTGATGGTATCATAGCCCTAACCGTAGCAACCTTCTTTGGTGCCGCTCGATCGTCGGGATCAGCTTGCAGAGACTCGGAACTTTGATTTTCGTCTTCCTTTTGTTTCATCCTCGTAAAACAGTTGCGATTAGTGATAAATGAGACGACAATGAGGGGATAGCGGCATTACAATAGTGATTAGAGCTAACTGGGACTGCAATGAGGGGATCGCTGCCTCGTGATACAGTCACGATAACTGGGAAGGAAACTAAGGGATCGTGACATATGCTAGCGATATAGGCGCAATCGCAACGAACTGGGAAGTATACGATGCGCTAGTCATGCCCGAGGACCGAATTGACGACACCTTAGGCTATTGGATCACGGCAGAATGGTTCTAGTGGCTCGATGCAAGGTAGGGGTGAAGCACGCATGAAACCAAAGCAGTGGAGGAGAGAAATTTGGTTCTATATGCGTGAGAGGACGACAAAGGCTGGAGGATAGCTAAATTGAGGATGTTAGGAGACAAAGATAGTGCAGGAGATAATTGTTTGGAGCTTCTGGGCAAGATAGATCCTGAATTTTTGAAGGTCTTGATTAAGCTCATATAGGGAGCTAGCATTTCGACTAGAGCTACTACCTTAGCAAGTGCTCAGACACAGGTGAAGTTAGATCTCCCTCTCTGTGGATCTGAAACTTGATGGATCGGCCACATATCTGAGGTGATCATGCCAGATTGAGGCTACTCTAATAAAGAGAGACAAGAGGGATATCCGACGGGGGGTTGACCCAATGAGTGACAATGTTGAGAGGGGTGACTGGAGGACCACACATGCCTTGCGTTACATCCAACTACTCAACTCGATGTTTCCATCAATTGCCATTTCAATATATG